>CP136061.1:17792257-18992257 GCA_032622095.1 Siphonodentalium dalli | reverse complement strand
GGATCCTCATCAGAAGACGTTTCAGTAGACTCAGGCGTCCCACAAGGAACAGTACTTGGACCGCTTCTTTTTCTCTGCCATATCAACGACCTGCCCAACAGTGTCACCTCGCAAGTTCGTCTCTTCGCTGACGACTGCCTCTACCGACCGATAAAATCATTTGCCGACCATATCACTCTACAATCTGACCTAAAAACCCTGGAGAAATGGGCAACGACCTGGGGTATGCGATTCAACACAAAGAAGTGCTACGCCATGCAAATTAAATAAAAAAGCAGCTACATCTATACACTTGACGACCAGATCCTTAAATCAGTTACAGAAAACCCCTACCTCGGTATCACAATCTCAAACGACCTGAAATGGACATCACACATAACAAGCATGGTCAAGAAAGCGAACAGTACACTGGGCTTCCTACGGCGATCCCTCAAAAGAGCACCGCAGAAAAGCAAGAAGATAGCATACGAGGCAATGGTGCGATCCAAACTGGATTATGCAGCCGTCGTCTGGGACCCTTATGAAGAAAAAGACATCACCAAGATCGAGAAAGTACAACGACGAGCTGCAAGATTCATATCCGGCGACTATAGATCAAGAGAGATCGGCACAGTCACCAACATGTTAATCGACCTCGGCATGCAGCAGATGCAAGAAAGACGAAAGGACCAGCGGTTATACCAATTCCGTAAGATTGTTGAGGGGTCGGTCCCGGCTATGAAAACTCATGATTTCATAACACCAAAGAAAAAAGTGGGTCGAAAAATAAAAGCACGGAAATTCGAGGGCTATTCTTCACAAAACATAGTCTCTCAGAGAGAGTGTAACAACTCAAATCCGTTTGAACTGTTCGACCTCGGTTGTCCGGAATACAACAACTCATTCTTTCCGAGGACCGTCCGGGAGTGGAATGTGCTCGACCAGGACGACATCACAGCGCTGGACTCAACATCATCAGTCCTGCAGGCTCCAACACCTACAGCCTAACCTCCTCTACCCGGCACTTATACGTCTGAAAGGATACTGTGCCGTACAAGATTCAGATTCAGATATATCCCCTAATTTGCAGAAGATAAAATGCATAATTGAGGTGTCTAATGGGTGAACATCATCAACTTCAACTGGAGAACTTCAATCTGATCCCAGGTCTCCCATAGCAGTTGAGGCCTCTGCAGATTGAGGTTTCCAGAGAGTGAATTTGGTGATGCTAGCCCACTGTGTGGAATAGCGCTACTAAATTCACACTCTGGGGACATTATTCTGAAAATGACAGACACACTACACTATTTCAAGAAAAAATCACCAATGTGTTGAATAAATTTGTGAGCCTGTAGAAGGGATACCATTTTGTCTGAATTCTTAATGGATATTGAAATTAAATATTTTAAATAAAATTGGAACATTTATGGTAAAGAATCTATCTGTTAATAGTTACTTTTTTCACTTATTTATTGTGATAATATTGGTAGGTTTAGAAGGACATTAGCAATTTTCTGCTAGGTACAAAACAAACAAAAACACTGAAAATTTTAGTGGATCTTTATCAGTATTCGGTCATCCTAAAACTTTACCAACACTTTGGCCGATAATGAATTAAAATTCGGTTGTTGACGCTGTTGTTTAAAGTTATCAAAATCATCTTATGATTGACATGTATAGGAGGAAAAATTTCAGTAATAAATTTGGTTACATCAAATCATTTTTGGTTAAAGAAGTAATTTCTTGCGTAAATGGAGTTATATAATATAAATTACGTTTATTGTCACTACATGATTGAACCCTCAATGCATCTTTAATAATGCTAATTTCATTCTTTTTTGTAGTCATAATGATGCAATCCAGAGTCTGGCCTACAATCCAATTACACATTCTCTGGCAAGCTGTGCCATCACAGACTTTGGTAATTATATATAAAATAATACAGTAATTCTGCTAGCCCAGTAGAAGCTAGGTCCGTAAAACTGACCCATTTTTGGTGACCAAAAAAAAAATGAAGAATGGTGTGAATCAATATAAATCAGAGTTTTATTTGCACGGCTCCAGTTTTCTTTGCTTTCCAATCACCAGTCACAAGTAGAGGTGCCACGATTATTGATTTTGATAATTGATAATCGGTCATCAATAATCGTCTATAATCGATTAATCATACCCAATAACATCAGTGGAAGTATTCCATAATATGGCCTATTGGCTGGGTGCTGGTTAAATGCATTGTCGCTGGTTGTTTTAGGCATCGGCTGATGTAATTTTTATGTTAATAAAGTGCATGCTAAACCACTGTTAATGACCAATGAACACAATGAATTCAATACCAGCACAGTTCTTGGCGATGTTATAATATTTGTGAGTTCATTAAAATGAACGTAGCAATTAATTTCAGTGTTATGAATAGCCAAACATACAAACAATATAAAAGTAGGAATGCAATCACAAAGGTGTACCCCCACCCGCAAATTGCAGGACTCAGAACAAGTTAAGTATTCGATAATATCGAGTTTCATTCAGCATTCACCGTATGATACGCGGTATCCTGTACTAGTTACTAACATCTAAGTATACTTATGCAAACAAAGTATACTCGCAAATGACATTGCGGAGAACATCGCTGACTAAAATGCCATAGGTTCCCAGTGGGTTCCTTGGTTTCCAGAGAATGTCAATCCCATTGGTCCAATCAGATTCAAGGGTGAGTGCATTCAGTTCATTCAACACGGTGACGGTGGGGAATCATGTGGTTTCGAGTTGATAAGTATCACGCATTCAAAATGGCTGAGGCGATCTAAAACACGACCTGACGCGAGGAAAAAAGGTAATAAACTAAGATCGACATATTCCATATTATTTTGACAGCTGCGAGCAGATGCTATACTATTTTTCAAACAAGCTGATACCTCATTTATGTCCAAATTCATATTTGTTTGCTCTAACATTCTGACCAAAGTTGTCAGTCGACAGATTCTCCAAGGTGTATGGACTGGTGTATACCACGCACCTCCGACTGGCAATTTTGGTCAGAATGTTATAGAAAACCACTAAGTATTTCCAATCAAATAAGGTGTCAACTTGTTTAAATAAAAACTATCATGTGCTGGTAACAGTCAAACTATCATGTTTTTGTGCATTCGCACATATTGAATCCGTGGGACTCACCAACCTCGGAAACCACGTGATTCCCCGCCGTGTGCCGCCTTTTAAGTGTAAATATACAATGACTTCGCCATAAGTTCAAAGCTGCAGTGCTGCCAATTTGTAGAATATACAATGACCTGAAGAGTAACCATGTCGCATCATCAAATGAACTGCCGGCTGTTTGCAACATAAGTTAGTAGTACTCATGTTGTCGCAATCTCATTGATATGCGATCAAAGGTTGTTAACCCTTTGGCTGTAGATTAAACTGTAAAACAAACACGGTATTCAATAATACCCTGCATTTTCCGACGTTGAAATAAATAATGCAGATTAATCGACAATTGGAAAATGAAATAATCATATATCATAGGCTATCTGGGGGCACCAGACCTGTTAAATTTTGAAAATGGCCATCCAGGATATTTTTGCAAGAGGGACCACCTCCAATTTGCAACAGCATTTCCTGTTCACCGACTGATTCATTTTATATATCACCTTCAATGGGCGATCACCTGTTAAACACGACCGCGACCACCTAATTTTCGGTTCAAGACACAAATTCCATCTGTGTTTAGAGACCACTACCATTTAGTAAAGAGAAAGAAGCAGACACTTTGTTTAAACTAAGTTAAAATACTCAGAATTCCATTGGATATGGCCAAATTTGTGTGAAACCGAAAGTACAAAATCAGAATAAACTATAAAATGGACTCGCCTTACGGTTTAACCCCCAAAAGAAATGGACCCATTCCACCATTTATTTACAAATTTTAAGAAGCAGAAACTTCATTTAAAATAAGTAAAAATGAACCAAAGTTACACAGATTACAACCAGTCATGTCTGAAACCGAAAGTACAAAATGGATCCGTCTTACAGTTTTAACCACAAATGAAATTGACACATTCCGTTTGCATGCTTTGTGACTTAACGGTTATTTAACAGCTGTGTGATTATGTGTCTACATACACATATTGAAATAAAGTAGATGCATGATTGCATGTTTGTTTTGACAAATGCTTGAACTGTCTCAGAACAATTAATTAATATATTGAGAGATGCCCAAACTGTGAAAAAGGGAATATCGGCCGATGCGTATACTCATTTTATCTGTTGACATGCTTGCCAAGTGGTCACATGTGGGAGAAATGGGTGGTTATCCATATTATAGATGTTTATGCTAGGGCAATCCAGGAGTTTCACAGACAATCCGTGAAACATAACAGCTCTTGTGGGCACCCAGTGGTTGCACTTCAAAGTGTTTAACTAGGAAAACAAATTAATAATAATGTCTCAATCCAGTTATTCGATCTTTAAAACCCTGATGTATTCTCCAGGTGTGCTATCTATTAGGCTAAAAGCAGAGTCAGTGAGGTGTAGCTATGACTCGGCCTATACATAACTTTACCTATGGAGTTTTAACGGGACTTTGATACTTGTGATAAAGACTCCACTTAGCCATTGTTCATAACAACATGTAGCTATGGTATAACAAGTTATCAAAGCACTCAACTGTCAGTCTACCTCTGACAACACACGGCAAACGTCAATGAGTTCGGTTGCCTTGCATGCTCACATCAATTGTCAAAGGACAAAGTGCTTCGAAAAAACACACTGACGTCAATCTCACCCATCTGAATGAAATGGCCACTGTCATTGGCTAAATCAAATTATGCACATATCGTGTGTCTGTGTCAATTAAACATTATTGATAACGACCAGAAGTTTGTATACACTGTTCATACAATTACAGAATAATTAATACAGGTACATGTACATGACTGAATGCTTTATATTTTTTTATATTTTCAAATCAAATTCCAGTTAAGCTACGTCTCAAAACTTATTTGTATATTCTCAGTTGCAAGGAAACAGGGACAGGACATTTTAACCCTAGCGGAAACCCAGTAATATCATATGTTAAAACATCACATGGGGTATACTTTTGAGTGATTAATACTACAATGTAGTACAGGGTGCAATTATATTACAGGGTGGAACATTACTATAATTTAAATATCTGATTACAATTTCTGTATTGAACCCAGTAAGTAAGGTTTAGTTATACCTCAAAAAGGATTGAGTACATGTATCTGTTGTAGTTTTTATGAAGTTGTGAGTTTCTCTTATTTGAAGATAAGATACATACAGATTTGAACTTTAATACTAGTTAATTTGGTGTCAGAGTGCGGTAGGTTAAGGTATTTAATTCTTTCAGTTGTGAATTAGACTTTCATGATCCACCACCTTGCAATGTCAGTTAGAAAACAAGATATCTATATCTGAGATATTTGTCAATTCTAACTTTTGTTTTATAGGCCTTTGGTCACAAGAACAGAAATCTGTATCCAAGCACAAAGTTAACAGCCGTATCACGAGCTGCAGCTGGACGAATGATGGACAGTATCTAGCATTGGGATTGTACAATGGCTTAGTGAGCATAAGAAATAAGGTACGTATCAGTAATAAAGATGAGCTGATAATCTATAATCGGCATTGGTTATCTTGAGTGCACCCATAACATTAACCCTTTCATGATGGGAGCTGCGCTGGTGCAGCATTTAAGATCCTGTGCCTATGCATTCTCTTATATATGCTAGTTTCCCATATGGATCCTCGCATATATAAGAGAATGCACTGGCTTACACGGTCAAGGCAAATATTGTTAGGCCAGATTATTCTCTTATATATACATGGCTCCCTATACATATATAAGAGAATGCATTCTGTTATCCTTTATATCGCCATTGCTATATAGGCATTTTCCCGCAGTATGATGTCACCACATAAAAAATTCCATGTGACTATTTTTGACTGGCTTCAGCTGAGTGCTGCCAAGATTTGTGGTCGGCTGACGTAATACTTTTTATGCACCCGTTTAAAAAAACATGATGTATTATGTTATTTATCTGTCCATCCATTCGCTTTTGATTTCTGGATGATAATAATTATATATGTGGGTTTACTAACACAAAATACAGGTCAAGTTCAAATTCCTGTTCCGCCTGCCAATTTTCACCAGAGTTATGACCCTTTCTGTTGGAATTTGCACTTGATTTTCATTTCCGGATGATAACTTTAGGAAGTCTGAATTGAATGGAATGAAAAAATATATCAGTTTACTAGTCCAAAATAGAGGTCAAGGTCGAATTTGGGTTCAATCAGTCAATTTTTACCAGAGTTATGGCCCTTTGTTGGAATTAGCATGCCCGTGCCCCATCAATGCTCTTGTTGAAAATAATTGGATTCCCTGCTTTTTTTTCAGACTATCAAATACGTAGCTGTTTGGTAGACCGGTACCCTTCATTCACACGGACTTCAGTCATTAGAAGCCCATCAGTTGACAATTGTTGAACATCAGCATGCATATGTGCTGTTGGAATTTTCTATCCATCTTAATGTACGAAGAGTTATTGACAAGAATTCATTCATTCTTTTTGCAGACTGGTGAAGAAAAAGTGAAGATTGAACGGCCAGGTGCAACGGTTGCCCCTATTTGGTCCGTCCAATGGAATCCAAGCAGGTAGGTTCGCAGATCTAAATTTATTTTTTCTGAGATTTTATCTGTACCTTCTAATAAGAAAACTTTTAAATGTGAATCTGTTTATAAGATTTGTCATAGGCTGTTGCATGTATTTAATCAATATATCAGTGTGTTTAATCAATATATCAGTTTGTTTAATCAATATATCAGTGTGTTTTTTTCATTATCCTTCTTTCATCACATGTATCACTGTTTGTCCTTCAATCATCATATTAAATTATATCTTTCTTTATCCATTTGATTTCTAAATGTATTCTCCCATGCATTTCTTCAAGATAGTGTATCTTTTCTTAACAAGTTTGATATAGTTTCCGGGGTATAAAATAATAAATATGAATCAAAGACACCTGTCCGGAAAAGTTTCTTATCAATTAATATTTATTTTACTTCGTTTTTTCCCGCTATAATACACACAACCTTTCAGGACAGTTTTACAGGCTATTTTTAGAACCGAAACTTCAGACATTCTCATGGCAACATTTGGAGCATAGAAAGAGGGAGAACTCTATGTTGTTAGCACTCTCCATCAAGGGGGAGAACTCTATGTTGTTAGCACTCTCCATCAAGGGGGAGAACTCTATGTTGTTAGCACTCTCCATCAAGGGGGAGAACTCTATGTTGTTAGCACTCTCCATCAAGCCTAAATAACATTTGGTTCAGATAATTTGCTCAGCTACATCAGGAATAAACCACTTTATTA
This sequence comes from Siphonodentalium dalli, assembly GCA_032622095.1. Classification (NCBI taxonomy): domain Eukaryota; kingdom Metazoa; phylum Mollusca; class Scaphopoda; order Gadilida; family Siphonodentaliidae; genus Siphonodentalium; species Siphonodentalium dalli. The sequence continues at coordinate 18,984,884 of CP136061.1, read as the reverse complement.
TGTCTTTATAGACAAATAATATACCCAATCTTCAATATATCAGGGTTTTATTCATGGAATAAGGTATTTGTAGTCTTGAAATCGGGTTTTACAAAAATTATGTTGTAATTGTGGCCTGGAAGTGATACACCATCTTTAACCCTTCCATGACTGGAGCTTCCTGAAATTTTGTGAAAACTCTGTGCCAATGCAAGTCTCCTACAGTGAGCTTGGTATGTATAAGAGAATACATTGGCCTAACAATATTTGCCTTGACCTTTTATACCAGTGCATTCTCTTATATATGCAAGGTTCCCTATGGGAGACTCGCATATATAAGAGAATGCACTGACCCAGGATCTTTAATGCTGCACCAGTGCAGCTCCCATCATGAAAGGGTCAAGGTATTGATGGAACATATTTTATTGTGACCCTCTAAATACTGAAAGTATACATACATGGTAATAGCATGAGATACTGTAGGTACACAGACGATTGGTCGTGCCCGTATTTTTTTTTAGGAATTATGCCTCCTGGTTTGTTTACTGGGTGTCTATTTTGCTCTGTAATCGAGATAACTTTAACACTACTTCGACCAAATTTTAATCATGGCTTCTTGGATGAGTTCGAAAACCAGTCCTGCATGATTTTTTTTCATGCATTAATTATGCCTCCTGGATTGTTTACGGCTGTCTATTTTGCGACATAATTGCGTAATTTGATTTTCACAAAATTTGAGAAATGTCTTCTCATGAATCTCTTGGTTTATCATACAAACACTTACCAACCCAGTTAACCCTTTACCCAACAAAGCGGCCAAAAACGCCCAAATAAAGCTTCAACAGCCTAAACTATCTTCGGACTGTCTCAATAACACCATACAAATATGGATATCATTGGAACCGATTCATTTACCACATTGTGATGGTTACAGTTATGCCCTGTGCCAATGCATTCTCTTATATATGCGAGTCGACCATTTTTTCTTACATTCTTTAACAATTTTATAATTTTTTCTTACATTTTTTAACATTTTTTATAATATTTTTCTACATTCTTTGACAATTTTATCATTTTTAATATGTGTTAAGCCAATGCATTCTCTTATATATGTGAGGCGACCTATGGTCGACTCGCATATATAAGAGAATGCATTGGCACAGGGCCGTTCTGTTGGGTAAAGTGTTAAATGGCCATTTGGAAACTACTTCCAATAAGCATGCCAACGATATGTCCTGCTATGAGTTCCTTTTCTTGATTTTCTCCTCTTTGTATCTCTTCCTAATTTTACAATAAAAATAGACAATTTGCTTCGAAATAGGCCAAATTTGTCATAAAAACTAATTGAGTTTTTAGTTAAAAGACTTATTGTGTTCATTAACATTGTATGAAAGACTATACATTAGTTTGTTTTAGTAGATTTTTTCTATTACTTTTTGTTATGACTTTACTCATGTTCTTCCCTGTGATACTATTTTCTCAGGCTCAACAATAAAAGATCTTGTAAACTCTTCCTATTATCCACCCGTGATCGAAGTTCTTTATTTGTTAATATTACTCCTGAAAACTTTCAGAACTGATGACTTTATGGGCAGGTTTCGAGCGCACAGGTAACGTGAGGCGATGAATAAAAAGGATCCTTAATTGCTTCTGAATTTAGTTTTTATTCATAAAACTCTCCCTCTCTCAATATATTTTCTCTTCACTCTAATATAGATTTTTCATTAATACTTTAATAAACCATTTTTGATTACATCAAAAGTAGACACCAATATATCACTTAATGGTTTAAATAAGTATAATATTTACAAAATCTAAAAAAAATTCTTACTTTGAGCATGGTAAATTTCATATTATAATTATAGTCTTTATGCTTGTCGGGCGAAGTTTTAACCCTCCATGGCTGGAGCTTCCTGAAATTTTGCGATAAACCTGTGTCAATGCATTCTCTTATATATGCGAGTCTCCCATATGGAGCCTCGCTTATATAAGAGAATACATTGGCCTAATAATATTTACCTTGACCTTGTAAGCCAGTGGATTCACTTATATATGCGAGGTTCCTGCTGGGAGACTCACATATATAAGAGAATGCCCTGGCACAGGATCTTTAATGCTGCACCAGCATTGCTCCCATCATGAAAGGGTTAGGAGTCAAATCGTATAAGCACCATGGGTTCTTGCCAAATTGAATCTTGAATAATAATTTACATTCTTGTCTGTTGCTAGAAGTTAGTTCCTAAAAGAAATTTGGATCACATATCACCGAATGGAATTATATTAAAATTATTGTCTTGGCAAAATGAAAGTAAATGCTATGGATAGTTATTGTGATCAGGAAATAAAAAACATATTGGTATTCAGCGTCACATTTTTCTCATGACAAACATGTTTTGGATAACACAGAGTTGGCCATTATAAACTCATAAAATTGACTGAGGTCTCTTGTCAATCAGTCTAGGAATTAAAACCTCTATAATATCAATATATCATATGTAGGAGTGTAATGTGAACAAGGAGGTAAGGTACTTGGAAAGTAAGGCATGTTTGTCTATCAGGGAAAACCTATAACTGCATATATGGATGCAATGTATGCACATACTTATATGTTTATATGACTCGTGTGTTTGAAAAAGAAACATGCATTGATTTACACCTATCACATATCCTACAGTCACATGCATGTTCAGTACCTTCACAATGTAGTCAATTTTGTACACTGATTGTGTCAATCCGATAGATCCTGGTTGAAAGGTTTATTACAATGATACACGCAACACTCAGGTGGTGCTCAATGTCATCAGGCTTGTTACGCATTACATGACTGTTACAATACATCAGCTGTGATCTCTTATGTAACATCTGCAGGGCTTCACCCTTTCATCACTCGATCTCCCTCAAATTTTTCGAAAACCCTGTGCCAATGTATTCTCTTATATATGCAGTCTCCCATAGGGAACCTCGCATATATAAGAGAATACATTGGCTGAACAATATTTACATGACCATGTAAGCCACAGCATTCTCATATATATGCGAGGCTCCCTATGGGAGACTCGCATATATAAAGAATGCACTGGCACAGGATCTTTAATGCTGTACCAGTACAGCTCCCGTTATGAAAGGGTTAGTCAAGGTTCTGATGTATGAATCCTAGCAAAAAGTATACACAGCCATTCGGCCGATATAAGAATCTGTAAGCTCACCGGTAATACTTTGCTCTCAATAAATAATGTTGATTTCACTTCTTGAATATCAATATTTTCTCAATGAGAAATGGTACAGAAAAAGCATACAGTATATGAAGTAAAAAAAAAATTGGTATAATTGATGTTACTGGTTTAATCTGGTACACTGTTTTTGAACATTATTTTTACTGCACTATTTGAAAACAAAATGTTTTTTTTTTCTATTTATCAGTCTTCCTCTATATCAAGCTCCTTCTTTTCACCTTTGAACTTTTAATGGCTGGAGCTTCCTGAAATTTTGTGAAAACCCTGTGTCATTGTATTCTCTTATATACGTGAGTCTCCCATAGGGAGCATCGCATATATAAGAGAATGCATGGCCAAACAATATTTACATTGACCTTGTAAGCCAGTGCATTCTCTTATATATGTGAGGCTCCCTGTGGGAGACTCACATATATAAGAGAATGCACTGGTACAGGATCTTTAATGCTGCTCCTGTCATGAAAGGGTTAATATATCACCAATGTTATTGATTTTGAATCAGAATCTTGTTATAATTTAAATTTTCTCCTATTGATATATTATACTGAACATAAGAATTAAATATGAAATGTTTAGACATATTCAACTAATCATTGGCTAGGGTGTCATTTTACACAACACACGCTCATGATTTAGTGCCAGTACTGGCCAGATCGGCCCTGAAATAATGCAAACCTATGTCCATATTCTACTAATCATTGGCTAGAATGTCCATGACTTGAAATAGTGTGTATGTCATTTGCAGAATGAGGTCCCCAGAGGGTGAATTTAATGACGCTATTTCTCATTGCAGGATAGCATCACCAAATTCACCTTCTGGGAACCTCATTCTGCTTAGACCTCAAATGCTATGGGATATACCTAGGATCAGATTGAAGTTCCCCAGTTGAAGTTGGTGATGTTCACCATTTGGGCACCTGAATTATGCATCACTTCAACTGGGGAACTTCAATCTAATCCTAGGTCTCCCATAGCATTTTCAGTCTAAGCAGATAGGATCCAAGAAGGTGAATTTGGTGATGCCAGCCTGCTGTGTGGGAGAGTGTCACTAAATTCACCTTCTGTGGACCTCATTATGTAAATGACAGCCACACTATTTCATGGCTTGTAGATTGATAAATGGACTTTCTATTTCATAAACAAGCCTGGAAATAGTTTGCAGAATGAGGTCCCCAGAGGGTGCATTTAGTGATGCTACCCCTCACAGTAGGGCTACCATCACCAAATTCACCCTCTGGGGACCTCATTCTTCTTAGGCCTCATCTTCTGGGAAATATCTAGTCTCAAATTAACATTGTTTTCAGTTACTTTTTCCCTTCTGTTCAGTTTCTATATCCCCTAATTTGCTGAAGATAAATTGCATAATCGAGGTAGCCAATGGGTGATCATCACCAACTTCAACTGGGAAAATTCAATCTGATCCTAGGTCTCCCAAAGCAGATGAGGCCTTAGCAGAATGAGGTCCCCAGAGGGTGAATTTGGTGATTCTAACCCGCCTTGCAGGATAGTGTCACTAAATTCACACGTTGGGAACGCCATTCTGCAAATGTCAAACACACTATATTCAGGCTTTTTGACTTTAACTAAACTCCAGCTAGCATTCATAAATAACACTTTTGATCTGATGTAGCATAAATAACACTTTTGATCTGATGTAGCATAAATAAGACTTTTGATCTGATGTAGCATAAATAAGACTTTTGATCTGGTATAGACTACATGATAATATTTCGCCTCACCCAGAAATGGAGCCTTGTGAGCTTTGTCCTATATTGTATAATGTTGTGCTAAATTTAGCACACTACTATACTTGCAGCCCTCGAAATTAGGAAAAATATCCCATGGCAAATTAAATGCTGTGGTATGTTAGATTCCACATATTGCCATGGCATTACCCATGGCATGTTTATTGCTGTGGCCAGTTGCGAGGACTGTACTTGCATATAGTATCATGCTAAATTTACCACATTAGTGATTACTGTACAAAACTGGCATGCAAAAATCGATGAAACCAGTACGCCATCTCGAGAAAATATATACAGTAATGCCCTAAGTAATCGACTCCCTAACGACAGCAGAATTATGGGTAACTTTTCAGGATTTAGTCGGAAATATGGCTTGTTGCCATTCATCGGAAAGCTCTCGTGATTCGGTTTATTGAACAAGAGCTCAAAACATTTTCGCGACAATTATGTTTCTCTTAAAGCTGTTTATCGACAAGGGAATAATATTATTTGATCTGAGTAAACTCGAGTTGCACTTAACTTCTTCTGAAGGGACTTTGTACAGCAGTTTTTTTTTTGTGGGATACAGTTTACGTAGTGGGCCCTATGCATGCTTCAAGGTCTTCAGTAAAATGTAATAAATAGAGCATGTCCTGTCGTTGACTACACAGGTATATTGCCCAGTGAGTACACTGGGTATATAGTTCACTCCGCAAATATGTCACTCAACCAGGAATTCGATAAATCTGGTTTCACAATTATTTTAGCAAATTTTTGTCATGTTTTGGCTATTTGTAAAATACAGATTTGTGTTTTTTAAATTCATCTAATAAGAATCGTATATAACACTTGGAAATTAACTTACAAACATAAAGGCTTTCCATATAATTGTTTTCATTTGAGGCTCACATTCATGGTATTGCTGGATATTCAGAAGATAAAAACTGGATTGGAAATTTTACATCAACATCTCATCAATCTTGCAAAAGCTCAAGCCTCCCATTGTTAATCACTAGAAGTTTAACCCTTTACCCAACAAACCGGCCAAATAAAGCTGCAACAGCCTAAATTATCTTGGGTCTGTCTCAATAAAACCATACAAATATGGATATCATTGGAACCAGCTCATTGACCACATTGTGATGGTTACAGTTATGCCCTGTGCCAATGCATTCTCTTATATATGCGAGTCAACCATAGGTCGCCTCGCATATATAAGAGAATGCATTGGCCTAAAAACAATCTTTTTAACACTTTTTACCATTTTTTCTTACATTCTTTAACAATTTTATAATTTTTAATGTGTTAAGCCAATGCATTCTCTTATATATGCGAGGCGACCTATGGTCGACTCGCATATATAAGAGAATGCATTGGCACAGGGCCGTTCTGTTGGGTAAAGGGTTAATAGGTTTCTAATGAATGTGTAAATGAAAAAAGAACCTGATTCTTTGAATTCATTGACAAATAAATTTTATTGTCAATTTTATTCTTCATTAGAATATATAGGTTCATCACAAGTTGATGTTTTAGTCCCATAAGAGTTTAATTAAGTAATTAATTGCCAACAGAGAATTAAGGGAAAATGAAAATAAACCAATATTCTGTACTACCCCAGTGTCCCCACAATAGACGCTTGGAAGGTCCTTTCATCCAATTTTCCATATGCCGGAGTAATACAAGTATTTATTTTCTTGTGCATATTTGATGAATTAACGTATGTTTAAGAAATATTATGAGTTATTAATTATTAACCCTTACATGACTGGAGTTTCCTGAAATTTTGCGGAAAACCTGTGCCAATGCAATCTCTTATATATGCGAGTCTCCTATATATGAGAATACATTGGCCTATCAATATTCACCTTGACATTGTAAGCCTGTGCTTATATAAGTGAGGCTCCCTATAGGAGACTCAACATACATGTTATATTAGATAATGTACTGGCACAAGGTCTTTAATGCTGCACCAGCACAGCTCCCATCATGAAAGGGTTAATAAACAATTATTGACTGATGAGAAGGGCATTGGTTTACAATATCTATCTTGATTGTATTTTTCAGAGATGAACCTTATGATATTCTGGCTATAGCAGACTGGGGACAGAGGTTGTCTTTTTATCAATTGTCTGGCAAACAGGTAAGAGTCTCTTCTATGAAACCTTCAAAAATAATCATAATTGAATCAATTAGTGTAATTATGACTAATAGTAGTGTAAATAGACAGAACACAACACACATCTCAATCAAGAATCTTTTATGGAATGAGTTGTGGATGGCGCAAGGAAATGTAACTATGTGCCGTCCACAACAAGTTTGATAAAAGATTTGAGATTATGATGCAATTTGTGTTCTTATTGATACTATAGCTCCCTTTGTTGTGATTTGAAGTCTGATTAATAACCAGTAATGAATGGGGCATCACCCAAAGCGGATCGTTGAAGTAATCTAACGTTTCTAGGTCATCTTTCTAAGTGACAACGTCAACACGAATAGTTCAGGCCTGTATTCCATTAGAGGTATACCATAATATGTACTCAATGGCTGCGATTCCGATGAATACATTTGCCTCACATCATTTGGTGTGATATAACAGGTAAGATTACATGGATCTTGTCTCCACCTCTCATTCAAATGTTGGCATTTTATACCATTATAGAGATATGTTTGTTCGCTTATTTGGAAATTTTAATTTTTAGTTTGTTTGCACAGATACCTCGATCAGTCATTGGTTACTGGATCTCAATGAAATTGAGTGTATATCTTCAGGATAGGTTTAAGCATTGACATTTTTCGGATAATTATCCCAGAGTTACCCTACTTTGTTGATCTAAGAATCTAGGCAGTATATCACATGGTGGTATGCATTGGGTGACAGAACAGCTCTTAATTAATGTATATTTTAATAACTGAAATAAAGAATCTATTCTGTATTTAAAATGAAATTGATTAAATTGCAGGTTGGTAAGGATAGAAGCCTGGGATATGATCCATGTTTTGTAAGCTGGTTCCCTAAGGGTGAATATGTGGTTGTCGGTGGTTCAAATAAGAAGTGCTGTCTACACACCAAAGAAGGAGTGAAGTTAGGTACGATAGGGGACCAGTCATCATGGGTGTGGACTGCTGCTGTACGACCTAACTCAAACTATGTTGTAAGTATACTTATATCAGAATGTAGGAGGCAGTGTCTCAGTATGATGTGTTCATTGATAATATGTACACAAGCCTGCAAATCGTGTGTCTGTTATTTGCAGAATGAGGTCCCCAGAGTGGGAATTTAATGATGCTTGCATCACCAACTTCACCATCTGGGGACCTCATTCAGTTTAGGCCTTAACTGCTATGGAAGATCTAGGATCATATTGAAGTTCCCAAGTTGAAGTTGGTGATGTTCACCCATTAGTAATCTCAACTGTGCATTTTATCTTCTGCAAATTAGGGGATATAGAAACTGAACAGAAGGGAAAAAGTAACTAAAAACAATGTTAATTTGAGACTATATATACTTCCCAGAAGATGAGGCGTAAGCAGAATGAGGTCCTCAAATAGTGAATTTGGTAATGCTAACCCACTTGCGGGATATAAGTGTCACTAAATTCACCCTCTGGGGACCTCATTCTGCAAATAGCAGACACACTATTTCAGGCCTAGTCATTGAGTTATATATATGTACATGAACAAATTATTATTTCTTATCAAAATGGCTATGCTACGATCAGAATGTCATATTGAGATGTCTCTCAACTCGTGCCAAGTATGACAATCAGTACCAAAGGTACAAATCGGTATCCCAAGTCATAATATGAACCTACAAGTTCCATGTCTAGCCCAGACTACAATATTATGTACCATTTGCTTTGTACTACTGAAATATTGAAAAATATTTCAATGAGTGGCTGGTTACCATTTAAATATCTGTAACACTATTGCTTTTCAGGTGGTTGGATGCCACGATGGGACGATAGCATACTACCAGCTTGTGTTCAGCACAGTGCATGGCCTGTACAAGGACAGATATGCTTACAGGGATAATATGACAGATGTGATAATCCAACACCTCATCACTGATCAAAAAGGTATGTTATTGGGAGTGGAATTGAGTATCAATTTTGGCCCATTATGTTGGATTTTGGAGCTTCTGGTTAGGGCACTCATAGTAAATATTCATGAGTCAGTCATAACGCCATCTCATTACTATTCATGTATTTATTCTTGTGTATGCATATAATTACACATTAGAGTGGTTTAGATTGTTAAAATGCCCATCAAGCTTAACCCTTTACCCAACAGAAGGGCCCTGTGCCAATGCATTCTCTTATATATGCGAGTCGACCATAGGTCGCCTCACATATATAAGAGAATGCATTGGCTTAACACATTAAAAATTATAAAATTGTTAAAGAATGTAAGAAAAAATGGTAAAAAGTGTTAAAAAAAGATTTTTTTTAGGCCAATGCATTCTCTTATATATGCGAGGCGACCTATGGTCGACTCGCATATATAAGAGAATGCATTGGCACAGGGCATAACTGTAACTATCACAATGTGGTCAAGGAGCCCGTTCCAATGATATCCATATTTGTATGGTTCTATTGAGACAGACCGAAGATATTTTAGGCTGTTGAAGCTTTATTTGGCCGGTTTTGGCCGGTTTGTTGGGTAAAGGGTTAAAGACTATAATTCTCTGTGCCTGAGTCAGTTAAAGACATATTATGGACTTGTTCGGGTGAGTGTAACTGATAAGTTGGTACTCAGGTTCTATGCCAACTAGGGGAATGTAGCATTCTACTAACATTGCGAAAATTTCTAAGAAATCGACCATACCACTCCAGAGAAAACACCGTCTGAACTACGCTCAAATGTAAATATTTACATCTCGATTCGGGGCGCAACTCTCGGCGATAAACTAACACAAATGATTTCTACACTGACAGTCATTGTATGTAATTAATATATGAAAATGACAGTGTTTGTTGTCAATTTGGTTTAATATTTGTAAAAATAACTACTTTGAGCAAGATAATTCTCCATTTCTATTTGATTACCCTACCGGAGTGTTTCACATCACTTTAAGTATTATCCAGTAGTCAGCCAGCTCTGTGCCCAAGTTGGTTAAATATTATCCAGTAGTCAGCCAGCTATGTTCTATTTCCTAACGAAATCTGTGCAACATAAATCAGCTATGTAGTTAGTTGTCATTGAGTCAAAAAATGTGCCATACTAATGACAGCGTAATATATAGTGTGTAAAATTCGCACTTGTGAAGTGTCTATCAACAGACTAGAGTTCTGAGATTGATAACGATCTTCCACCACACGTTCTGGGGACCTCATTCTGCTTAGGCCTCATCTTCTCCGGAAAGTATCTTTATTATCATATTAACCAGTTTTTTGAGTTTCTTTAGAAAGTTTCTTTTTATACGCCCTTTTGAAAAAAGGTCGTATTATGTAATCAGTCCGTCCGTCCGTCTGTCTGTTAACATTTTTGGTTTCTAATCGATAACTTCAGTTTGGATTATTTGATATGAACCAAAGTTGGTATGTGTATTTCCCAGCTAAAGATACAGGCCAAGTTCGAATATGGGTTCCGTCCAATTATATTTACATGAGTTATGGCCCTTTTTCGACTTAGAATTTAACATTTTTAGTTTCCAACCGATAACTCCAGTTTGGATTATTTGATCTGAACCAAAGTTGGTATGTGTATTTTGCAGCTAAAACTACAGGCCAAGTTCGAATATAGGTTCTGTCTTAATATTTTCACATGAGTTATGGCCATTTTTTACTTAGAATTTGACTGCATTGAAATTAGGGGTATATCAGATATTCTTCAAATGTAAGCTCAAAGTGTTATTTTATTTTGCGGCAGTACAATTCAAAATGGCTAAACGGCGTATTTTGCCACACCCTAGCGATGCTCTTGTTCTTTATTAGTTTAGATTCTCAATATACCCAAATTGGCATATGGCACAACTGAGGTGCCATATGGGGGGCACATCAACATCTTCACCATCTGGGAACTTAAATCTTGAGTCTAGGTCTCCCATAGCAGATGAGGCCATGCAGAATGAGGTCCCCAGAGGATTTCACTAAATTCACCCCCTGGGGACCTCATTATGCAAATATATTCGGCACCATACTTGCAGGCTTGTTGACCATCATGATTCTTTCTTCTACATAGTTCATCCAGTTGACAGTTTTATCGGCCAAGTATTATCCGGAGTTAGTTCCCATGGTCCCTTGACCTATCCGGATGGAGGTGGAGACAAATTTTTACAGAATTATAATGACATACAAGGAACCACATCTGGTCTGGTGAAAGAGAGTGTTACAACAGTTAAATGCATTGTTATGAATTTTAGTATTGTTTTGCTATTAAATTGGAGTATTGTTGTGTTATTTTTTGTTAATATGTTGTTTTAATTTATGTGTTGTGTTAAATTTCACTCCTCGAATTGAATTAAATTAGTAATTGCTTATTGATTCAACGAAATAAATATAATTCAGCTGTGTGTTGATAATAGATAATAAATTTCTATCGCTTCAATAAGCTTTTTAAGGGAAAATGTTCTATGTATACATGCATAAAATTGTTCATCAATCTATTTTGAATATTGGAATATGATAATGGTAAACAAATTATAGTTAGTCCTGAAGATTACATGTATCTTAAAGTTAGTCCTGAAGATTACATGTATCTTAAAGTTAGTCCTGAAGATTACATGTATCTTAAAGTTAGTCCTGAAGATTACATGTATCTTAAAGTTAGTCCTGATGATTACATGTATCTTAAAGTTAGTCCTGACGATTACATGTATCTTAAAGTTAGTCCTGAGGATTACATGTATCTTAAAGTTAGTCCTGAAGATTACATGTATCTTAAAGTCAGTCCTGAGGATTACATGTATCTTCAAAACACACTTGCTTTGTTAACCCTTTTATGATGGAGCTGCGCTGATGCAGTATTCAAGATCCTGTGCCAGTCCATTCTCTTATATATGCTAGTCTCCCATAAGAAGCCTCGCATATAGATAAGAGAACGCAGGGTTCACACGCATGTACTGGAAACTTGAAGATACTGGAAATAGGAAAATAATACTGGAAAGTTATGGAAAAATCACTCCGCGATGTCTGAGTACTTGAATATACTGGAATCGGCCGATTTTAGGTAGCACTGGTCACTGTAACCGGTTGTTATTTTTTGTAACACCGGTAAAACACAATGCGGTGCTTGCTGTTTGACAATTTATTTTCTCGTGTCTTATGTCTACAACACCGGTTTATAAATTTAGAATAGAAGTGTAGTTCAGCGCTAATTCTAGATGAAATATAAATTTGTACATTGCACATTTAACACATTTAAAACATGCGCGGGAGGTGTGTTTTCGCGAGAATTGGCTTGAGATTACCGAGTTTAGTGGATGGTTGGCTGCCGTCGATGGAGATCGACATCGTGCGAAGTGTCTTGTATGTTCAAAGACATTTGACATTGGAAATATGGGACAACATGCACTTCGTAGTCACGCTATTGGTAAAAACCACATAAAGGCCATGAAAATCAGAGATGGCATGACTTAAATATCACTGACATAATGAAGCCAACACGTGAATTATCATTAAAAATGATGTTTGGGTGAGTTCATTGGTTCAAATCTTGGTAAATTTTGGTGGCCGTAAGGAGTCGTAATACTGAAGTTGGGGCCGTAGAGACTCCTGTCAGCTCTCTGGCTAAGTCTGTGACAGAACGTAACCCTAACCCTAAACCTGGGATCGAGTAGAGTAGTCTTAACCCTAAACCTGGGATCGAGTAGAGTAGCCCTAACCCGAATTCGCCATACTGGAAATTCATAATATCAGTACTGGAAATATACTGGAATATACTGGAAAATTATTCCAGACAGGGTCTACGAACCCTGAGAACGCACTGGCTTACAAAGTCATGGTAAATATTGTTAGGCCAGTGTATTCTCTTATATATGCGAGCTACCTATGGGAGACTCCCATAAATATGATAAAGCAATTGGCACAGGGTTTTTGCAAAATTCATGAAGCTCCAGTCATGGAAGGTTAATGATTTATTTAATTTACCACAATAATTTACGTAAATATTACTGACACAGTCAAGAAAATCTACAGTAATTATCAAGTGTAGGCTTATAGTCTTATTCATTATCATAATTTGGAAAATTTTCTCATTTAAGTTTTTTTTTAGAAGTTGGTATTTTTTTCATCTAACAACATCTTCTTGTAATACTTAGAGGAATTCACCTTTCCGCCAGCGGCCGATAACCTCGCCCACGGCTAATTATTTCATAGACCGAGCTGCGGTAAGACAAACAAGTGGTGAAAATGTGAAGCCGCGTATAGGAGCTCTGTTGGATTTGCCAGATTATTTCTATAAATTCTTTTTTAATTCGGTGGATACATCTTTAAAATCCCGTCAGTAAAGTTTCAGATAATATAGCGAAGGTTATGATCACAAAGTGTCAATAAATAAATTGGAACATAAACTGGTTGTTGGAGCGAAATGTCCCCGAAGCCAGAAGGAAAATGAAAGTTCACACAAGGTCGATTTTGAGGTTGATTCATCGACTATTTTCGATGGCCACTTCTCTTGTCAAACTCTTTGAGTGCAATAATAATCATATCTTTCAATACTCATGCTGCGTTAGTTTGTGAATATACACATGTACTGCTGGACTGTGTGTAAACCACCGCATATTTGCCGAAACTACAAACAGTTTGTGGAAAATATTATATATGTATATCTGATCCGTAAATTCCTCTGATTATTATTAATGAGTGATCTTGGTGTTTATCTCAAATTAAACGTCATACCCACGACGTTTAGAACGTTTGTCTCGCACATCCCCCCACCCCCATTCGGAGATTATGCGTGACGTCAATTCTGCTCGTGGCGTTTCCCTAATTGTAAAGTATTGAAATAGTGTGTTCATAACAGGATTTTGGAGTTAAAATGATGATTTAAACTTAAGAACATTTATTATCACCACTTTCATTGTGCTTGTCAACACAAATTAGCATCTTGTCTGGTTGGGTCACATAATCGCATTTTGAATCCGCCCCTAAACGGGCTCAAGTTACTGTTCTGTAACCACCACTCGAAATGATACAAATTCGTGCTGATACATACTGAGTCTGTTTTGATTTATTTTTATTTATAAAACTTTTAGAAATTCTAAAATTCTAAAATTACATCATGCATTATCGATTTGTGGATCGGCATATGTATGTATTCGGTAAAATACTATAATACATTATTTTATGAATACAAACCAGAACAGTTTGAAACACTTTTAAACTGAAGTAAACCCCAGCGTTCAAGCTTGTCATCTAAGGATCCCCCAGGCACGTGCAGTGGTCGCTGTTCACATACAGTATGTTCCATGTGGTGACAAGATTAAGCATGTGGCGATCACCAATTAATGTGCAATAAAAGACAAGCTTCCAACTGATCGACAAAGAAAGACAAGTGCGATCAGCCTTGTTGATTCTAGGTATACATGCCATTAAGACGACACATATTATAAATCAATTAGTTCACACGTCATTGCTATTGCAGCCAGGATGAAAGTGACATTCTCGAAATTTGGCAGACTCAGTAACAAGGTGATTAGCATGACATGGGTCCTGTTAAACAAGGTTTTATTGAATCTGGACTGAGACTCCATTTGCACATCATTACCGTATTATGTAATCCGATAATCAGTTGCGGATCACAAACTGTGAAGACACCTCATGTGAGCTGCCTACTCCAATTTTCAATTAATCAGATATAAGATTAAGAACACAATAACTGTTCAATTGGAATAACATATATTTTAAATCAAAATCACAAATGTCACAATCTAGCATAAGCAAAACATAATTAACACCAATATGTATTTCACCAAACGATAAGGAGATGCACGGATTCTTGTATGAAATTTAATGATCTTTCTAATTACAAAAAATGCTGTTTAATTTGAACAAAGATCCACCGATATCACTGTTGCTATGCTATTAAACAAACGACAATGTCTTACCGGAAATAACACAGGCTCTCAGTGAATAGATGCCGTTATCTGATTGGATAATGATGAGATCTGCGGAAGGGTCAATTAATTATCTACGAAGAATTGAATTTTTTTTTTTTTATTTAAATTGAACACAGAAATATGTCCTAAGCTATTTAACAATTAATTACATTTTAGGTATTTAATTAATTACATTTTATATGTTTAATTTCTGTATATTGATATTCCATTGATTCAGTTTCATTTACTTGCAGTAAGAATCAAATGCCGAGATTTAGTTAAGAAGATAGCAATATACAGAAACAGATTGGCAGTAAGTTTGTAACTAATTATTTAACTATCAAACATACACATTTTCATATGTGATAGATCTATTAATGATGTAAATTCTGTGAAAAGTTCAGTTGGAAATAATTATGCATAGATTTGTATTGATATCCCTCCCCCAATATATGTCTACATATATTTGATGTACAAGAATTTAGAATCACACATTGATAGCGATCACAAAACTAAGAGGAAAAAAATGCTAAAACTGCTAAAACTTCAAAATCACTGAGGAAATGATATGTAAATTACGTCGCCTTGGCAAGGTGCGCTGGGTTTTTAACATCACAACGTCAAAGTAACCTGGGTGTTGTAATTAGCTGGGGGTCAGTGAATTAAGCCATCATCTCATCTTTTCTTCAGGTCCAGTTACCAGATAAAATTGTCATATATGAACTGTACTCTGAAGATACACTGGACATGCACTATAAAGTGAAGGAGAAAATTAACCAAAAGGTCGACTGTAATCTGCTCGTTGTTTGTGCAAAGAACATTATTCTGTGTCAGGTAAGTGAGAAAATATGGAAGGAATGAGCGTCTCGCTCTACGATTGAGAGACAGAATTACAAGTGAAAAAATAAAAAAGATATGTTATTATGGTCGATTGATGGTAACATGGTGTGACATCAGACTTTCATTTTTAGAAAATGTAGGCGCGCAGAGTCCCGCTCGCTGGGTTTTGGCCAGGTGCGCAGTTTCTATCAAGATAAAATAAACAGCGGAAATACATTCATAAATGCCGCGTATAATATATTGAATTAGTTTACTCACGATCGATGTCCAGTGAATCTCTGATGGTTTAACACTGCTTAATCCACTATCCATAAGCACAAGTGAATGCTACACACTATGTTTTTATATTGTACATGCTCCTATATTAATTGTAATTCATAATTATTAATAAGGAATCAATTTAATGCTCCGATTCCATGCTGACAAAATAAATGTCAACATCTCCCGGCCACGTGGTCTCGCTTTGATTTTCCAGGAATTTATGTGACGTCATAAGCCATACATAGAAATCGTTCAAATGTATTTTTAGCTTCGAATCATTCAGTCTCAGATAGATAGTGCATTTGACACGTCACACCATGTTACCTCAAATAACTTAAACTGCCAATCATCGTGGCACGAGGGACTCTCCTTTTGATGTATGCCGACAATGAATGTTGGTTTCGGAGAATTCATTTGATATTTTGCTACAACATTCAAGCTGTTTCTTTATACTTGTACACTCTCTGTATTTGGCCTAGGTGCGCAATTGATCGCTCGCTGGTTTTCAATTTTAGCCGCGCGATGGTGCGCAAGAGCGATCGCGCGCCTCAAAAATGAAAGTCTGGTGACATTGATGTCAGTCTTGATAGTGATGCAAATGTAACACCATGTTACCGTGAATCAACCACAACAATGTATATGTTCAGCCAACAGTCCTGGCTCTGGCTAATAGTGGCTATCCATGCTGATTGACATTTGTTTGAAAGAATGATTAGCACAGAGTGTCAAATTATGTTGTTGATCTATCCATATTGTTGTGTAATATTATTTGAGTCATGAAGTATCTGCACTGCCTGGTAAGAGCTGTGCGCCTTATGTTAGTGTCTCAAAACATCATCATTGGAATTATTTAGCATCATTCTATCAACCAAAATGATTGGAGGTGGATCATATGTTTCTATTGTCAGGCCAATTGGAGTCCCTGGTGAGTCAGATGTGCATGGCACATGTCTTAACTCAGTGATACACCAGGCCATGGGCAAACATTCTATTTCTGATGAAAATTTAAAAAAAAGACTATTCTCCAGGAATGATCATGTAAGACAATTTTTATTACAATTTAGCTATTTTTCTTCAAATACATGCGAAATGCCTAGGAGGTTTCCGATCTTGTATCCTGGATGGAAACTGTGCGTGAGCTGTGGAAAGACTCGCTTTTTTGTTAACAAATGCAATTAACTGGACGATTGTCATTAATTAGTCCTATTATTTTCAGGCTAAAACATCTATTATATATATTCAATTGAGTCGTTTGCGATGACAATGAAGAAAAAAAATAAAATTGGTTGCATTTCAAAACAAGTATTGTTTTGATTAAAGCCGCTTTCACACATGTCCGTTTCTCAGAAGCGTTTTGGTGCGTTATATGTAACGCAAGTCTGTTGCTTTCACACATGTGCGTTTCCTCTGTGTCTTTCTCAAACTAACGGACGTGCGTTTCTACTGATTTTCTAGTATTTAAAGGGATTCCTCTCTTTTAAAATGGAATCTTCAGACGATGAGGATATATTTCTGTTCTCGTTGGTGCATTGGCACAACGAAAGAAAAAGATGGCCACGTCGTTTTCGTGAACATCTGATAGTGAAGAGGCACAAGGAGCAAGGGGCGTTTGTGAACCTTATCATTGCCGATCTGTACTTCGACGAGCAGAAGTTTATAGCCTATCTGCGTTTGACACAAGAGCAGTTTGCTTTAATTCTCCATTTTATATCAGAAGATATCACCAAGAGGAACAGGATGAGGGAAGTTATTTGCCCGCGAAACGCAGCATTTCAAGTCCGAGACATGAAAAAAAGAAACGCATCCGGCAAACGCACATGTGTGAAAGACCCAGTGATATTATCACTGTTTAGACCGATGTGTTTTCCGGATGCGTTAAAACATTAGAAACTCAAGGAAACGCATCCGAGAAACGGACATGTGTGAAACTGGCTTTATTGTGTATGATTATTCGGATCTATTTTGACAAACTTAATCATCAGTCTTGATAGTGATGCACCATGTCAACTGTGTGGTATGTTATCTATATACGAGCAACGACATAGTTCTCATAAGATACTACCTTTTAGATGATATTCTGTTGGGTGATTGTAAAATAAACTGGTTATCACCAAGCCTTGAAATAGGGTGTCTGTTGTTTGCAGAATGAGGTCCCCAGAGGGTGAATTTAGTGATGCTACCCCGCATAGCGGGCTAGCATCACCAAATTCACCCTCTGGGGACCTCATTCTGCTTACACCTCAGCAGAATGAGGTTCCCAGAGGGTGAATTTGGTGATGCTAGCCTGCTATGCGGGGTAGCATCACTAAATTCTGCCCTCTGGGAACCTTATTCTGCAAATGACAGACACACTATTTCAAGGCTTGGTTATCACCCGTTTCGTGTTCTCGAGATAGGTAATGAAGTCTCTCTGCCTTCTCTGGGCTGTCCAGAGAAGGTAGCTCGACTTGAATGCAGATCTCCGAAACATGCATGGTTGTGCTAACCTATGTGGATTATCATGATTTAGGTGTGTCTCGTTGCAGGAAAAGAGATTGCAGTGTCTTTCATTTCAAGGTGATAAAGAGAAGGAATGGGTGATGGAGTCATTGATCAGATATATAAAGGTCGTGGGTGGGCCGTGTGGCCGTGAAGGACTACTCGTCGGACTCAAGAATGGACAAGTATGTTTTCTTAACGATACACTTCTTATCAATTGCTTTATAATGAAATTAAAAAATTTAAATATAGATCACATATAATAAAATGATTTCTTCATGCAACAAATTGCCAACCAAGCTGAATGTTTGGTCATACAGAATTTGCTTGCTGTAAGCTTTTCATCAATGTTCAACTTCAACCATTTCAGGCTTTCCAACCGGGCCCACCATTTTACCAGCTCCAAATACATGCTTAATACACCTGTATTTCATTTTGGAAAGCAAGTAGTTGAGGTATTTTTAATACACCCATTTAAAATAGAACTGGAAGTATTATGTTATCAATAACTTATCATCTGTCCGGCTGGCCACTTTTTTAGTTTCAGGATGATAACTTAATTTAGTAAGTCTGACTGAATAGAATGATATTTGGTATGTGAGTTTATTGTTTACCAAAATACAGTTCAAGTTCAAATTTGGATTCCGCCCGCAATTTTTCACCATTTTGTTGGAATTTACACTCAATTTTCGCTTCCTGATGATAACTTTAGTAAGTTTGAACTGAAAGAAATGAAATTTGATATGTGAGTTGAATAGCCCAAAATACAGGTCAAATTTTAATTTGGGTTCCGCCCACCAATTCTCTCCTTTATTGGAATTACCACTTGTGTATTTTGCCACGCCACAGCGATGCTCTTGTTTCCACTTCACATATGAAATATCCCTTAAGATTATATGACCCATTCCTGTTATGTTCTTTTAGATTTTGAAGATTTTCGTCGACAACCCATTTCCGATAACACTGCTGAAACAGAATACATCGGTGAGGTGTCTAGACATGAGTGCGATTCGAGGGAAACTTGCTGTCGTCGATGAACATAACACTTGTTTGGTGTACGACGTCGGCACCAAAGATCTCTTGTTCCAGGTATGTTAAGACTACAGTAATTCCCAAAGACTCATTGACCTAAATTTTAACCCTTCCATGACTGGAGCTTCCTGATTTTTTGCGAAAACCCTGTGCCAATGCATTCTCTTATATAATCGAGTTTCCCCATAGGGAGCCTTGCATATATAAGAGACTAGCAGGGTTACCCGGCGTTGCCCAGGTTAATGTATGCTGTGGATATTTGTTGGGAATAGAGAATGCTCTTGCTTAAAGTGTTAAACGTTTTCTCATAAATTGTATATTTAAATAGCATCACAAAACATGATTATTACAGTCATGGAATATAAGTAGTGGCTCACCTTGTCAATTGTCATTCTATTTATCACGATTAATCCGTTCCACCAATAATGAAGTATGTATTTATGTACAACTGCTAATACATTAGACGTTATAATATGATACATGAACATCATAAACACATTAGTTCGATAAAAGATGATAATTGGGTTTTACATATTGAGATGTATCAATAAATCTAGTGGGTTGGACTAAGTTTCTCGAGGACACCTGGCTATTATATCTCCATGAAGATACAGATGTTTCAAAGAAATTTCCAGGTGCTCCTCTGTTCATGGTGCTATATATTGGCTAAATATTCTTAGTTTAAACGAAATGTTGCTGCGCTTATATATCAGCTACATGTGCCAGGCACAGAGCGAGATTTTGAGTTATTTATGTCAATCGATGAGTCTGTTCTAAAACCCTTGTCAGATGAAAGTATTGGTAGGATCCTGAAAAGTCTTGTGCTACCAACTGCATTTTCTTGTATATCAGAAGAAACTATATTTGACTGCACACTGTGACCACTATTTTTGAACAGGCCTTCCACATCTCTTGACAAATTGTAACTTTTTTATAGAAACTGTATTGAATGGAACAGACTAAATTGTGTTATTATAGATATGTAACCCTCTGACGGTTCGATGTCCCTCAGTTTGCACGAATATATGTATCTCTTCAATAGAATGATAAATATACGTTTAATGCTTCTTCTAGTTATCTCTTTTTGCTAGCTCATTGCGTGAATGCCTTGATGGCCATTCCCATATAAATATGACTGTTAAGAAGATATAATTGTTCAAGTGACTTATGTGGGTCACCATATGTCGGGATTGCGAAATGTGAACGCCCAACTACTTAAAATGATATGGAGATGGCCTGGTGACTGTATATAACTTATATGTGGATATCGGCGAATAGCAATCTTATCAATGATAGTGCATATCCGCTCGCCATCCGTGACGCAAACGACACCAAATGTGATTTAATTCATGGTATATCATTAGAGAAAAAACGTGTATGAATTTGGTGGAATTTGGTTCCTTAAATCAATTGTTGATGCAACGCTGACTCGAACAACGCCATATTGCGAAGGTGATTATGTAAAGTTATATATAGAACGCACACAGACAGACAAAAAGACCGACAGACAGCACGATTTTATTTCTTGTATCATTTGAGAAGAACGTGTCTGAATTTGATGGTAATTGGCACTAAAAATATTTTGTATCAGTTTTGGTGACCCTCCCTTCCCTATTTCGGACTCAAGCTGCACACACTAAGACTCATTAGAGATTAGAGATGCATATATATGAAATTGGTGAAAATTGGCGGGTATACAAATTCGAATCAAATTTAAGGTTCCCATATCTCTCACCCATAGGGCACCAATTTGGTGTATCTAAAACCACACGATAAGCTTCCTCGTATCACGGAGAAGAATATGTATCAATCTGGTGGAAATCAGCACTAAACATATCGATATAATTTTTTGTGTCCCTCTCATCTCTATACATCACTGACTCGAATGGCCCCACTTGTGACATCCTTAAACCACACGATTACACTCCTCATATCATGGAGATGATGGTTTATAAGTTTGATGATAATCCGCGACTAAACAATTTTTTTTATCAAATTTGGTGCCAATCCCTCCCCTGTCCAACTATGGCGTCTTTAAATCACGATTAGATTCCTCGTATCATGGATAAGAACGTGTATCAATTTGGTGAAAATTGGCGCTAAAAAAATTGTGCATCGATTTTGGTGCCTCTGTCCCTTTCAATGCAACCCTGGCTCGAATGAGGCCACATTTGACAGATAAACGCCACACCATTAGACTCCTCATACCATGATGGGGATGATTTTGTATAAGTGTGGTGGCAATCGGCGACTTATTATCAAATTTAGTGCCCACCCCCTCCCAATCTCTCATCCAAAAACAACAATTTGGTGTCGCACAAGTAGATTCCTTGTATCATGAAGAAGAATATATATCAATTGGTGGAAATCGGCGCTAAAATTAGTTTTATCAATTTTGGTGCCCCTCTCCCCTTCCGTTCATCCCTGACTCAAACGGCGCGACTTTTGCCATATTTAAACCACGCCATTAGATTCCTCATATTATGGGGATGATTATATATAAGTTTGGTGACAATCGGCGACAAATTTTTTTTCTGCACCTCTCCCTTTTCTGCCCCTGACAACAACGGCGTCACTTTAGAAAATTCTAACCCCGACCATTATCTTTCTCGTAAAAAGCTACTCCTAGTAGACCCCTTTGGCATCATCTAGATGGTCTCCTGTGAATTTCTATAGAACACAGACAGACAGACAGACAGACAGACAGACATTCGCAAATATAGATATAGATGCATTGGCCTAACAATATTTACCTTGACCTTGAATACCAGTGTATTCTCTTATATGCAAGGCTTCCTATGGAAGAGAAGCACTGGCACAGGGTCTTTAATGCTGCACCAGTGCAGCTCCCGCCATGAAAGGGTTAAAAATTGATAAGTGCGGATGGCTATAATACCGAGAAATGCAATCATTATTTGGCTTATATTTAACTGTGCATGTGGTGAACAAAAACTGTCCACAAAGATATGAACATCATTTTCAGATAAGTTATACCCGCTCCATGTGAACACTATTGTGTCAGTCCTAAACAAGGCATCATATTTAGATTTTTTAGGACCTGAGAAATATTATATATGGAAATATTTTTACTGCAATATATAGAGAATACCTACAGTTTTTGTTTGAATACCAAGATATCTCATGAATATTCAATATTTCTTTCCAGACACAAATGAGGTGTTTCAGGTATTCAAACAAAACTCTGTATGTATTTTTATTCTATGAGGCTTATTTAGGCTCAAATTTGCTAAGTGAAGTCTTTATTAATTAAATAATTAACTGTACTTAATTAAAGAGCACACGTGTTAGTGTTTACAAACAAGAAGTTGAAATTGAAACATAGAATTATCAATTGATCACATGCAGTCATAAATTCATCGCTTTTGATTGGCTTGTGGACAGTGTGCACGCAATGATCACTCGATCGACCTTGACAGCTCATGTGAGTTCAAGCCCAACAGTGAAATATTGCAACCTACAGTGAAAGAACAAAACGCGATTTCACTTTAGCTCCGAAGAGATTTATGTTATGGTAATTTTTTACTATTTTATAGGCAAGCATATAATAAATGCTCATTGTTACTCATATTCCACCAGGAACCAAACGCAAATAGCGTAGCATGGAACACTCACTATGAAGACATGCTGTGTTTTTCTGGAAATGGACTACTGAACATCAAAGCCAGCAACTTTCCTGTGCATCAGCAGAAATTACAGGTAAGATAGCAAGCAACTTTAGTGTACTTAACCCTTTGAGTGCCAGGGGCCGATCTCATCGGCCCTAAACCTACAAAATAAGTATGTTAAAGAATATAAGAATAAATTATTAAAATTGTAAACAATTGTAAAAAAAAAATAAAAAATTGTTAGGCCAATGCATTCTCTTATATATGTGAGGCGACCATATAAGAGAATGCATTGGCACAGGGTATATGGGTTGATACAAAAATCGACCTGGCACTCAAAGGGTTAAAGTTATGTGAAACATAGAATTGTGCCAAACTAAGTTATTTTCATAAATTTGTTATCAAAATAGGCATAAAGAGCATCATTGTTATATACAAATTACCAAGCATTGCAATAGGGTGTCTGTCATTTGCAGAATGAGGTCCCCAGAGGGTGAATTTAGTGATGCTACCCCGCATAGTGGGCTAGCATCACCAAATTCACCCTCTGGGAACCTCATTCTGCTGAGGTGTAAGCAGAAAGAGGTCCCCAGAGGGTGAATTTGGTGATGCTACCCCGCATAGTGGGCTAGCATCACCAAATTCACCCTCTGGGAACCTCATTCTGCTGAGGTGTAAGCAGAATGAGGTCCCCAGAGGGTGAATTTGGTGATGCTAGCCCGCTATGCGGGGTAGCATCACTAAATTCACCCTCTGGGGACCTCATTCTGCAAATGACAGACACCCTATTTCAAGGCTTGCAAATTACATGCAGTGACTATTGTTAGCGGAATCATTACCGTAATGTTTATACTCAATAATTCGTCCCAAATAAAGTAGTAAATATTTACATTTGTGCGTAGTTCAAATGATGTGTTCTCTTAACCCTTTACCCAACAAACCGGCCAAAACCGGCCAAATAAAGCTTCAACAGCCTAAAATATCTTCGGTCTGTCTCAATAGAACCATACAAATATGGATATCATTGGAACCGGCTCATTGACCACATTGTGATAGTTACAGTTATGCCCTGTGCCAATGCATTCTCTTATATATGCGAGTCGACCATAGGTCGCCTCGCATATATAAGAGAATGCATTGGCCTAAAAAAAAATCTTTTTTTAACACTTTTTACCATTTTTTCTTACATTCTTTAACAATTTTATAATTTTTAATGTGTTAAGCCAATGCATTCTCTTATATATGCGAGGCGACCTATGGTCGACTCGCATATATAAGAGAATGCATTGGCACAGGGTCGTTCTGTTGGGTAAAGGGTTAAATGGTACAGTTGATGTGGTTGGAATTTTCGATAATCTTAGTTGATTGTTACATTTTGCCATTGGACTTAGTGTTTGGATACTAACTTATCGGTTTTATACACTGAAGTCCATAAAATTTCATTATAAACTGGTGATTATTTGTTTTCATTTGGGCTGAAATATTCGTAGCTGTTTATTCTTCATTATAATATATTGGAGTATAATATTATATCATGCAATTTAAAAATTTAACTAAACATTATGACACAAATGAAACTTGCAATTTTTACTTGGATTTATGCAAAAAGCGTTTCTGTTCTAATATCTAATTTCAACTAAATGCTGCTGTTCTCAAGTACAAATAATATATATCTAGGAGTCTTCCTACTTACAACATGTGAAGAAATATCTCAAATATGTGAGAAGTTAAAGCCGAACAGATGAGACAATCTACTCATTCTCAATTGTCACAAACGAAAAAGATTGCGCCCTCATTTCATTTTGTTGTTTTACAGGGCTTTGTTGTAGGCTTCAGTGGATCAAAGATCTTCTGTCTACATGTTTATGCCATGTCATCAGTCGATGTGCCGCAGTCTGCCCCGATGTACCAATACCTCGAGAAAAAGATGTTCAAGTGAGATTTTAAGAAATTACACAGAGCTTTGAATTGCTCATGACCTTATCTTGTCTGCAAATAAAGAAAGGCAGATTGTAAAGTTTAGTGATTCACAAAATCGCAGAGATCAACCCTTTCATGATGGGTACAATAAAGTATACATGTACAGCATTAAATACCCTGTGCCAGTGCATTCTCTTATATATGCGAGTCTCCCATAGGGAGTCTCGTATCTATAAGAGAATGCACTGGCTTGCAAGGTCAAGGTAAATATTGCTAGGCCAATGCATTCTCTTATATATGTGAGGCTCCCTATGGGTGGTCACATATACCAGCGTTATTACAGAGTACATACCAAATTAATGTTAATAAGACACCCTTTTACATCCTAAAAAACGAAATTTCACCAAAAAATAACAAATTTCAAAAATTCAATTCATTTTTTCTTTCAAAATTTCAAAAATTCCTATTTTTGTAAGGAGGAATTCCTATTTTTGTTATTTTCGCTTTCTATCGCCGGGTCAAGAACGCATTGGCACAGGGTTTTCGCAAAGGGTTAAATGAGTGTCTGTATCAAGATAATTTATGCTTTCTAAAGCCACATTATTAATGTTTTCTTTCATGTCTCACATCTTTTTGTATAGTCCAAGTTTCCTTCATAGGTAGGTATAATACTGCTTAATATTCTATAGCAGACTTTACGCCAAATCCAGTGGCAGGATTTTTTGTCAATTTTAATTCACTTTATCTTCCAAAAAAATCAAAGCAAAATTTTATTTTTACTGGAAAGAGTGATATCTTATGGTCATAATGATGGATGTTTTCATATCCGTCCTCCGATATTACATATTCATAATTTGGAGGTTCAAATGAGTTTTGTCCATTTAAATTTTATTTGAATGTTGCAGTAGTTTACATTTTTTTATTTCTTAATTCAGAGATGCCTACAAAGTAGCTTGTTTAGGAGTGACTGACGGAGACTGGGAAGCATTAGCGCACGAAGCTCTGGAAGGATTAGATTTTGACATTGCGAAAAAATCTTTCATCAGAATACGAGATCTTAGATACCTAGAACTTATACATAGCATAGAGGTAAGTTTAATTTTCAAGATGACCACTTAATGTCTAATTTTCTGTATTATCATTTGATTAAACAGTGTAGGAAAACTTTATATGTATACACTGATAATGGAAGTGACTAACTATTGGGACAACGAAACAACGGCATTTGTTGTTGATATTTTTACTTTTGGAAACATGTTGACATTTTAAGCAATTTATCTATAATTCTGAGGAAGGCTCTTTGGCCTAAAGCTATGTTACTTTGAGTTAATTAAATAATATTACAAGTATATAATATTTGTTACCAGGAAAGAGGGTCCAATTATACAGTACTGATAGTCTGGTCGTTGAAGCATAGGACCTAGAACAAATTGTTAACAAGCTGTTTTTGGTGTCATATTGTCGGGCAGAATGTAGGGAACAACATATCCAAAATCCGCTAAAATCCGCTTTGGGGAAAATTCTCTATTGAAGATGGCGTCCATAATGACTGTTGTTATCGGAAAATACTGAATTCTGCGGCAGGTGCTCCAATTAATGCCAAATTCGTAATAAATTGAAATATACACAAACATTGCTTAGTCGTAAACCATATATGTAGAATATTTTTCCCAAAATGGCCACCAAAATGGACTAAATCGAATGAAATTTACATTTAGTGCAAAATTGAATAGCTAGTCCTATACGAGTGAACAAAAGCTCGAATATTGCGAGGAAGAATGACTACAAGTATAAGAGAAACTTTTGATTAGAGATGTACGAATTCTTTCTGATGTATCTCACGAGAGAGCAAGCGAAATCAGGGTCTTGTGGAACGGTTAAATCTGGACTTTTGGGCGTCCAGAAACGGAAAAATGACGCAGTTTTATCTGTACCGCTAATCTTGAATCGTGTGATATATGTGTAATTAAACAGCTAAACGGGATTTAGTAGGGATGTATTGACTATCTAGAAGCAGAAATATATGTATTCAGAGCAGTCTCACGAATGAGACCGATCACCATTTATTTTGATATCTACGGTATAAAACCTTAAAAAATTAATTGCTATAAAACGGTATGAATTATGTTCATATTGTACTGGGGAGAATGCGTAGATCCTATTGTACGTGTCTCAAAATAGTAGTTATAGTTGCCTCAGATCAAGTGATAAAACACGAATATTTCGCTTTTATCACAAGAATGCGTGATGGTGTACCATGAACTAAATTTATTAAATCACAAATGAGTACCATAGACTATCTTCAATAAATTCAAAACTTGACCAAAATTGCCTACATAATCTGTGACAGAGACTGTGTTTATACCTGGAAATTATATTTGGTTGAATTCACCAAGGACACATCTACGCGAAACTTACTACATTGTCTTCAACCGCATCACCGCATTTACCCATTTTCCATAATGTTACACATGTCTGTTGCACACAGAACCACAACTAACAATATTGGGTGAATGTTCAACGTTGGAATAACATCTTAAACGATGATCACCTGATATTTAGCACGATTACGTGGGTGGTAATGGTAATATATTTTCAAACAAAAATATACAAAAAACAAAATAGTGTGCATTGCGCTGTAGCTTATTCTAGTTCTAGTGGCCACTGAAGTAATTTTAACAAAATTGTCTACTAAGAAACCGGGTTGGTTGCAGAATGAAAATTAGTCTTACATACAATGTACTATGTACACTCTCTTTGACCTGGTGAGATTCGGTGCTAATCCATTGAAGATATGAGTGTTTCTTTACAGTATAATAACCATTGTGACATACATGTATCGTTTATTATCACCGGGAGTGTTGACAATTCTGGAAATATAACTAGTATTTATACCTCTAGAGTATGCACTTAAATTTCGGCGTTGCATTCAATATTTAATCACCATGCCGAATGAAACTACCATGCACTGTGAGGCGAAACATTAGTTCGTGTGTTGCATGCACGAGCTATTTTTGTTTTGCCCAACAGTTGGATGTTGGATAAGCAGAACACCCAAACGTTAAAGACGTAAATCATTGGGGGGTTGACTTGCTGTGCAGTGACCGATGATCCTTCAGATTGATCTGTTTTAATGATGTGTGTACCTTTAAAGATATTTAACAAACCGACTTGTATATTGCCAATACGTATTTCACTCTTATGTGGTTACCCAATATGTTGCTTTCTACGTGGTATGGTTTGGAGTTGCGGCCATTTTGACAGCCATTTCATGGCCACGATTGTATAATTTTCTGTCCGTGTCACTCTACTCGCTCCCGCATTCTAATTTAACACAAACTGATATAACGGCATAATTCTGATGCCACTATATATCGTATAATGACTTATATCGAGAACTGATGTAGTATAGACAACCATGTTGGATGCCATCGTGGATAACAAAGTTTCCCCAACGCGGATTTTGGATATGTTGTTCCTGATGCTTTTCCGCGTCGAATGACACCGAAAACAGCTTGTAAACAATTTGTTCTAGGTTCACCTCAAAATCGAGTCTCAACGACCAGACTATGTGTCCTGTGCTTGTCTTCTAATCTCATTTGTGCAAAATTATGTAAGCATTATGTGTTGTGGTGTTTGTATGTAATCTCAGGATAGCATTGTGTGTTGTGCTGTGTGTATGCAATCTCAGGAAGCAAAAATGTATAACAGAAACATATCGAACAATTAAAACTCATAGCGAGAGGTATAAACAACATTAGAGCTGCAATGATTCACTTCAGTTTCGTTGAATTGTGATGTTTACCGGCGGTGTGATACGCCCATGTGTGATAGTCTAAACCCATGCCCAAGCACTTTTTCATTGGCTGTTATCGCAATAGTTTCCCGTTCTGTTAACCAATCAAGCTTCTTGTTCTTCCGCTATCGCGATGTTGATGTCTCGATGACCTTTGAAGTTTGAAATCAATAACAGACCATCATAAAATTGCAAGTTCTAAGCCGGTTTGAGGCGGGCAACTCCAAAAATTGTCATGGCTCAGGCAAAATTTAACTCGCCTGTATGGAAACACTTCGGTTTTGCAAAGTAGGCAGAATTTGTAAACCAGTCCAATTTTCAAAATCTGGAATGTATCGCGATACGTATCGTATCGTTGCAAAAAAATCATGATTCATATCGAATCGTGAGGTGGGCATATTGTTGCAGGCTAGCAGCCCTAAACAACATGATGTCATCTAATGACAGTCATCACCCCTGTAATTGACATCACTAGAGTGGGAATTGGAGCATGAGCATGAGAAGTCAGAATTAGGTGTTTCTTTTCTGCATGAATGAATCGAGGCATAAATATTTACAAATGAGCATAGTTCAGATGATGTTTTCTATGGAGTTGTACAATCGATTTGTTTGAGATTTTCGGTGATGTTAGTAGAATGCGACATTCCTACAGTTGGCATAGCATCTGATCACTTATCAGTTTCATGTACCCGAACAAGTCCATAATATGTCTTCAACTATTTAGGAGCGGAAGAAGAGAGGTGACACAGATAACATGGTGTTTATGGGTGACGTGTACAGCTACCAAGCTAAGTTTCATGATGCCGCCAAACTCTACAAAAAGTCTGGCCAAGATCAGAAAGCACTCAACATGTACACAGATCTCCGGATGTTTGATTATGCAAAGGTAGGATTTGACTTTATCATCCAAGCCTGGAAATAGTGTGTCTGTCATTTGCAGAATGAGGTCCCCAGAGGGTGAATTTAGTGATGCTACCCTGCACAGCAGGCTAGCATCACCAAATTCACCCTCTGGGGACCTCATTCTGCTTAGGCCTAATCTTCTGGGAAGTATTTATAGTCTCAAATTAACATTGTTTTTGGTTACTTTTTCCCTTCTGGGAAATTTCTATATATCCTAATTTGCAGAAGATAAAATGCATAATCGAGGTGACTAATGGGTGAACATCACCAACTGCAACTGGGGAACTTCAATCTGATCCTCGGTCTCCCATAGCAGTTGAGGCCTAAGCAGAATGAGGTTCCCAGGGGTGAATTTGGTGATGCTAGCCAGCTGTGTGGGATAGTATCACTAAATTCACCCTCTAAGAACCTTATTCTGCAAATGACAGACACACTATTTGCAGGCTTTACTTTATAATCCCATTTACATTGCAAACAATTAAGAATTTTCTCACATATAGACTTATTATTAACCCTTTCATGATGGGAACTGCGCTGGTGCAGCATTAAAGACTCTGTGCCAGTGCGTTCTCTTATATATCCGAGTCTCCCATATGGAGCCTCGCATATATAAGAGAATGTACTGGCTTACAAGGTTAAGGTAAATATTGTTAGGCTACTCCCTAAACACTTGACATTAATGATTAGCACTCACCAAATAATTAAAAAAAAAAAATTTAAAATAAAAAAATAAACCCCCACCAACTATCTTTTTAAACTCTTACAACAAGGGATATATCAAATGCTCACAAGAGCTAGTCAGTAAACACAACTACAACTCACATCGTGTCACATGTCTCTCACAACTGACTCAGACATCGAGAACAATACTCCACGTCGGCGAAACATAATATAAAACTGGATTTTCCAACTAAGGACCAAATATCCAGAGGGCACGAACAGGTCATACACCTTAGGGTGAATAATTTTAATCTACTCCCTGTGGGTGACTCGCATATATAAGAGAATGCATTGGCACAGGATTTTCGCAAAATTTCAGGAAGCTTCAGTCATGAAAGGGATAATAAATAATCATTTAATAGACAAACTTCAAGGAGGATTATTTTAAGAAATAAACAATGGTTTCAATGATGGATGGATGATGGAATTTTGACAGCAGAGTTTGCTAAATGTTTATCATGGTTAAAATACATGACTCCATTGAATCCAAAATTTATAACTTATATTTACCCGGTACACATTTACTTATTCAAAGTTTGTATATCATTCTCAATTTAATCATTTCTAATAGAAGTTAGCTTACTAACAGGTTCTCTCTGAGCTGTGTACAGCGTGATTAATTATTAGTCTAAAAGATGTTTATGCCTAGCTATTTTCATTGTTTTCAATTACATTGAGTTTCTTCATAATAAATATTATAACTTTTGTTACTTCAAAGGAATTCATTGGTGCAAGTGACCCTCAAGACAAGAAGATTTTGATGACCAAACAAGCTGATTGGGCGAAAAGTAGCAATGAACCTAAAGCAGCTGCTGAAATGTACATCTCCGCTGGCGAATACCTCAAAGCTGTGGAAATCCTCGGCGAGAACCAATGGCCCGACCAGTGAGTTATGTTCATATTCAAATTATTATTAATTCTTCCTATTCCAGTGATTTGTGATACATTAACCCTTTACCCAACAAACCGGCCAAAACCGGCCAAATAAAGCTTCAACAGCCTAAAATATCTTGGGTCTGTCTCAATAAAACCATACAAATATGGATATCATTGGAACCGGCTCCTTGATCACATTGTGATAGTTACAGTTATGCCCTGTGCCAATGCATTCTCTTATATATGCGAGTCGACCATAGGTCGCCTCGCATATATAAGAGAATGCATTGGCCTAAAAAAAATCTTTTTTTAACACTTTTTACCATTTTTTCTTACATTCTTTAACAATTTTATAATTTTTACTGTGTTAAGCCAATGCATTCTCTTATATATGCGAGGCGACCTATGGTCGACTCGCATATATAAGAGAATGCATTGGCACAGGGCCCTTCTGTTGGGTAAAGGGTTAAGTAACTTGTTTTTGAATGTGAAGTGGGGAAGATTGATAACCTAGCCATATATTTATGTTTTCATATTCCCCGACTTGTCAAGGAAGATTGATAACCTAGCCATATATTTATGTTTTCATATTCACCGACTTGTCAAGGAAGATTGATAACTTAGCCATATATTTATGTTTTCAGATTCACCGACTTGTCAAGGAAGATTGATAACCTAGCCATATATTTATGTTTTCAGATTGGTCAACTTGGCGAGGAAGATTGATAACCTAGCCATATATTTATGTTTTCATATTCACCGACTTGTCAAGGAAGATTGATAACCTAGCCATATATTTATGTTTTCATATTCACCGACTTGTCAAGGAAGATTGATAACCTAGCCATATATTTATGTTTTCATATTCACCGACTTGTCAAGGAAGATTGATAACCTAGCCATATATTTATGTTTTCATATTCACCGACTTGTCAAGGAAGATTGATAACCTAGCCATATATTTATGTTTTCATATTCACCGACTTGTCAAGGAAGATTGATAACCTAGCCATATATTTATGTTTTCATATTCACCGACTTGTCAAGGAAGATTGATAACCTAGCCATATATTTATGTTTTCATATTCACCGACTTGTCAAGGAAGATTGATAACCTAGCCATATATTTATGTTTTCATATTCACCGACTTGTCAAGGAAGATTGATAACTTAGCCATATATTTATGTTTTCAGATTCACCGACTTGTCAAGGAAGATTGATAACCTAGCCATATATTTATGTTTTCAGATTCACCGACTTGTCAAGGAAGATTGATAACCTAGCCATATATTTATGTTTTCATATTCACCGACTTGTCAAGGAAGATTGATAACTTAGCCATATATTTATGTTTTCATATTCACCGACTTGTCAAGGAAGATTGATAACTTAGCCATATATTTATGTTTTCAGATTGGTCAACTTGGCGAGGAAGATTGATAACCTAGCCATATATTTATGTTTTCAGATTGGTTGACTTGGCGAGGAAGATCGATAAAGCAGATAGAGAATCTCTGTCATTGTGTGCTCACTATTTAGCCAAGCTCGAGCATTACCCGTCTGCTGCTGAAGTCTACACTAAGATGGGTGACATCAAAGCACTTATATTCCTGCGAGTTGAGGCAAAACATTGGGATGATGTAAGTGTAAATAACGTATATTTCACAAAAGACCCACTTTAAAAACAAATTCTGAATATATGACGTAACCCTTTCTATAACAAATCGATTCTCCCAATTAATTTTTTTTATAAAAGTATACTTGGAATTGTCTATTATTCATTTGGAATGAGTGTTCTGGTAATAAAAGCTGATGACAGACAGAAAAACAGATAATACACGAGCAGATTGATTTATATTCATTAAGTTTGATCTTATTATCTAATCATTTCCTAATGGAACTACTCATCAATGAGTATTTAGTATAGAAAGGGTTAATAAGGGAACTACTCATCAATGAGTATTTAGAATAGAAATGGTTAACTATCAACGTAAGAACATTCAGATACATAAATGAAGATGATTCTTGTCAGAAAAAAATTAAGTTTAAGATGTTCATGAAATTGCCTCTGCTGATTTGACAGATACTTATTTGACCAAACTTAGTTAACCATTCCATGAGTGGAGCTTCCTGAAATTTTGCGAAAACCATCTGCCAATGCATTCTTTTATATATAGGGAGCCTGGCTTATATAAGAGAATACATTGGCCTAACAATAGTTACCTTGACCCTGTAAGCCAGTGCATGTTCTTATATATGAGAGGCTCCCTACTGTGCACTGGCACAGGATTTTAGATTTTTTAAATTACTATTTTTAGAATCTTTAGATAGTTATACTGCATGCTACGCTCTGAATCAACGCGAACCCTTGAAATATCCCAAATTGATTGTATATATATTGTACCAGAAATTTTAAAATAAAATCAATATTAATTGATAGATGGGTTTCTGGACAGGGGTCTTCGATTCATATTTATTATTTTAACCCTTTACCCAACAGAACGGCCCTGTGCCAATGCATTCTCTTATATATGCGAGTCGACCATAGGTCGCCTCGCATATATAAGAGAATGCATTGGCTTAACACATTAAAAATTATAAAATTGTTAAAGAATGTAAGAAAAAATGGTAAAAAGTGTTAAAAAAAAGATTTTTTTTAGGCCAATGCATTCTCTTATATATGCGAGGAGACCTATGGTCGACTCGCATATATAAGAGAATGCATTGGCACAGGGCATAACTGTAACTATCACAATGTGGTCAAGGAGCCGGTTCCAATGATATCCATATTTGTATGGTTCTATTGAGACAGACCGAAGATATTTTAGGCTGTTGAAGCTTTATTTGGCCGGTTTTGGCCGGTTTGTTGGGTAAAGGGTTAAGATATGACTGAGACGCTAATATTTATGCTGAATATTTATTGCAGGCCTTCACGTTGGTTGAGCAGCATCCGGAGTACAGAGCAGACGTATTTGTGCCTTACGCTCAATGGCTGGCAGAGAATGATCGCTTTGAAGAAGCTCAGCAAGGTATCATTGAATGTTGTTCAGAGAACTAACAATATCAAAGTTTGCTTTCATACCCAACTGTACCAATTACTCGCTATGAGTAAACATTGCATTATACATGTTCCTTGACCCTTTCATGACTGGAGCTTCCTGAAAGTTTACAAAATCCCTGTGCCAATGCATTATATTATATAAGTGAGTCTCCCATAGGGAGCCTCGCATATATAAGAGAATACATTGACATAACAATATTTACTAGTGATGTTCCGATAATGAAAAAGCTTATCGGACCGATTTCCGATAACTGGAGGCACAATCGGCCGATTTCCGATTCCGATTCCGATGTTTATATATATTGTGCGTTTGTTCCTATAATGGACTTATATACACCCAATGCACTCCATATCCCGCATAGTTTCAAAGCCAAATACATCAAAGAAATATATACACACTGTCGTGACAGTATTTCTGCCTACGTCGGTTGTGTGCTTCCTTTGATGTATACCGGTAGTTGTTTTGACAAAGAGATCAAAGGTGCCGACTCAGAGTAACGTTATGACCATGTGTGGAACACTTGCATGCGGAGTAAAAGTCTTGATTGAATACTTGTAAGTTGTAACAATGTATGGAATGGCGATGATTATTAACTAAATTTTGATTGATGGATAATAATTGCTGTCATATTTGTCTGAGATTTCCCAAGTTTCCATTGGTCACACCTTTTATCTTTTAACAACTCGGAAGCTTTTATAGTTCCGCCTGCTCAATTTTTGTTTCGCAAGTTCAACGTGGAGCTAAGCGTATTTCATAGCATACGTTGTACAGACGAAAAAGCTAATTATGCCCCCACTAACGTTGATCGTTATTGAAGACAGTTCTGATAACAACTGTATTAATTCATTCAGTGTGTGCTTCAAGTTATTGACATAGCATGTGACGTCACATGAGTCATGACACGTGCTCTAGAGGAAGCCTCACTGTAATCAGGTCAGCTTTTTAATTAAAGCTTTCTTTGAATCTATTTCGTGTCAACGCGATTGAACCAATAACTTCATATTACACGGGATGTCGGGCATGTGTATTGCCATTCTTATAATATATCATCATATCAGACTGCTTTGATGATGCCAATGGCTTCTTTTTAGGCTGTTACAACTGCGTTTTACATTCAATACTACAGTTGTATTGCGTATGTTTATTAAATCGTGCACATTGCGATTAGATACTAGAACGTTTTTATTTATTTTGACAATCGGTAAAAGCCGATTTTCAACTGCGAGGTACGATTAATTTCCGATGGGCTATTATCGGCCGATGGCCGATTCCGATTCCGATTATCGGAACATCACTAATATTTACCTTGTCCTTGTAAGCCAGTGCATTTTCTAAGAAATGTGAGGCTCCCTATGGAGATAAGCATATATGAGAGAATACATCAGCCAAACAATATTTATACCAGCGCAGCTCCAGTCATGAAAGGGTTAAACATTTAGGAGATAAACATACTCTTATTTAGTTTGGATATTCAGGGATTCGAGCATGAAAACAGTTTAAAAATGATCCGGCGAGTTCACTCAACTGTTTTCATGATCAGATCCAACCGAACAGAGTACATTTATCTCCATTGTATTTCAATTCACCAAAAAATTAAATGAAACTGCCAGATATTCGCTTATTATCGGTATTACATGCCATGAAGTGAGATTCACTTTTTTTCGGTGATCAAATCTCTGGGTACGATCCATGGGTTTACCTGGAACAGCGTCTGAACAACTTCCTGTCAACGGCATCTATAGTAAACATATGTGAGCAGTTGACTCGAATTATATGACTATGGCTGCGCGGTGACATATTTTTGCGCTCGTTGTCATGACATAGCGCTCCATTCAAAAGTTATTTAATCGATCAGCGCCTGATGCTGTAGAATCGAAAACTAAAGTTAGCAACTCTCGACCAATTAGAATGCGTGTTTTGGTGACAAATATTCAACTTGAATTACTATACATTATACTATTATCCCAGTCATTAGGGGAAGCATATAGAAATAAAGAGCTTTCATTGCTACATTATTTATGATATGGTTAAAATAATGAGTGTTCCGATGTGTGGAAAGTTGATATTTCTATCAGTTTGTTCAGTTTTTTTCAGAGTTTATGAAGCATGATAATGAGTATAATATTTATCAGCCTACATTGACCCCAAGAATGCAACAAAAGCGAAAAATATAGACCTATTGAGGGAGGGAGGAAGGCAATTTATTTTAATTTTGTTCTCAAAATGGATAATATACTCCAGAAACAAAACAGTTCTTCTCCATTGTTCAGATCCAATATTTCTAGCAGACAATATTCAAAAAAATGTTTGACAATGGTTTTTAATGAAAATTATCAGTGAGGAGGGAGGTTCCTGAGAACACGGAATTTGTATTTATTTGGCCTAAATTTAATTTAGAAAATTATGTGGCCCTTTATTAAGAATATATTTTGTTTGTACAGCATTCCATAGGGCAGGACTACAGGCTGAAGCTGTGAAAGTGTTAGAACAGCTCACGTACAACGCTGTTGTGGAGTGTAGATATCAGGACGCCGGCTACTACTTCTGGAAGCTCTCCATGCAATGCATTGATATAGCCAGAGGTATGCTTTATGTTTAATTTGATAGTAAGAATTGTTTGATTTACTCAGGAGTTCACATAGCCGTACAGGTGCCCAAATTTTTAGGGGGGCTGAGACTTTTTGTACATGTTATATTCACGGTTGTTGTTACACAGTTTTTGTAGAATATACTTTGTATATAGACAGAAATAATACAAAATAGATTCAAATTATGTGAAATGTGAAAAATACTGTAATTTGCCACGATTTCCCCCTGAAATACCATTCCATTTGCCCGAAAATATCTCCAATTTGCCCGATATTTGCCTGAATTTTGAGCTTTCAAAACATTTAGGATCCTCAACTCCGATCAAAATCGGTTCCAATTTTTGCCCATATTGGGGATCGAACCCATGCCAACCTCATTTAGCCCAGAATGCTAGATTGCCTTTAAACTTTGTGTGCTTGGTTGGGATAACTTTCTGATAGCAGTTGCTGAATTCCATCATTTCAATTACAGATGAGCCTGAAAGACGGGAAGTCATGTTGAAGAAATATTTTGAATTCCAAAGGAAGTCAGAACTGTATTATGTTTATCATTCCATCCATAGATACACAGTGAGTATTTCGTAGTTACAGAAAACAGTCTGATATTTATTGTGTTCATAAGCTGTTTATCAATGTATAGTTTTATTATTATTATAATACTAATTTCTTACCTGAAAACTACTTGAGAGATATCGAAATACATTTACTTGAATGGCAATGACTATATTGGTTACTGCTTCTTGTATGTTCACCATATCTTGTCAAAAGACAAAATTGTCCAATCAGGTGCATACAATTCGTACAGATCACACCACTAAATTAAGACAGTGACAAAATTTTAGTGACTGATCTAGCAATTGGCTCACGGAGCAAGCACCCATTGTATCATGTATGTACCAACTATGTGACACCATGCAGAATGTGTATTGCGAGCAAAGGCTTTAACACATTTAAGAAGCTCGAAAGAGAAGCAAGAAAGTTTGAAAGGCATTTTTGAAATACATATCTTCTTTGTGATAACCATTCAAACATTCAAACTTTGCAAGAATGCTGATGTTATATCCATTGACCAGGAATAGTGGATATTTTGTTGGAATTCCTTACGGATTGTTCATTAATTGGACTTTTTTCTGCATATTTCTTGTATATCACCTGGTGAACACTAATCACCGTCGATCGATTGGCTCGACAGTGTCGGTAACTGGGACACACGCGCGCAGTGCATGTAATTGTCTTAGGATTATGTACACGGCTGTTTCACTTCATGACTTAAACGCTTGGCGTCACAGGGGCGGACCGGCTGAATCGAGGCCCCCACTGGATGACAAACTATTCGAGAGAATAAAATCGCTTGGCCTACTTCGGAAACGCAGGAACAGAAGAGGTGGCCGACGTCCCATTCACCATTCTAAGCCTAAGCAGCTCTTTGTTGGAAATCTTATTCGGATAGATCTGCGTCCTCCTACTGAAATTACTGCCGGGCTGTTCAACTCGCAATCCGTGAACAACAAAACATCTGATGTGCATGATATGATGGAAGATCACAGTTTGTCGATCTGCGCATTGACTGAGACATGGATACGAACTAATGATAGTATTGCCATTGGTGAACTCCAGCAAAGCGATTTGAAACTTCTTCACGAACCTCGATCATCTGGAAGGGGTGGAGGTGTCGGATTGCTTCTGAATAATACAGTTAAGATCAAAATGGAAAGGATTCACAAATTTAGATCGTTTGAGGTAATGTTGGGCATTTTGACTGAAAATTCCACATCCATACGTTTGGTCATCGTATACAGACCCCCTCCAAACCGAAAAAAAAACAAACTTGTGTTGATATGTTCAGGTCAGAAATTTTGGAATTCTTGGGATCTTTGGCTATTTCTAAAGGACCTTTTATCGTACTGGGTGATTTTAATTTCCATATGGAGAATAAGGCGGACAGAGAAGCGATAAATTTCTCGAACATCCTGAAATCAATGGAACTTGTTCAACTGGTAACTGACCCTACACACAAATGTAAGCACACACTAGACCTTGTGATCACCCGCGAGTGTGATTCCAGGATTGTTTATGACATTGAAGTATTTGACATAGCTCTTTCTGACCATTTCGTGGTAAAATTTAACATTAGGCTCCGTAGACCATAACTTTCCGTAAATATCGCATCATGTCCTCCTCTCTGTGGAGAACCCGCGATATTTCAGTCGACGCGCTGGTTAAAAACTTCAATTCTGTGGCCCAGGAGTTGGTTGACAGTTTTGCACCTTCGCAAACTAAAACCATGGTGAACCGTAAATCATCTCCTTGGTTTAATGACGACCTCCGATTAGAGAAAGTGCGTCGTAGAAATCTCGAACTGCAATGGCGTTCCTCAAAACTGGAGATTCACAGGGAGTTGTTCGTGACACAACGAAATTGTGTCAATAAACTTATCATCGAGGCCAAGCGGCAATATTTTGCTGACCTCGTGAGCGATAACTCAAAACGGCCTAAAGTTCTATCTGATGTTATTGATAAACTACTTCACAAAAACAAGTCCTCACCACTCCCTCAGTATACGTCATCGGTCGATCTTGCCAATATATTTGCGAAGTTCTTTGTAAACAAAATCGAGAACATCCGATGCAATATGGTTAGCAACAATGAAACACTCAGCTGGGAATTTCTTCAGACCAGTGGTTCACCAAGGGGACTGAAAAAACTGACGTGTTTCAAGCCACTCACATCTGATCAGCTGTCAGAAATTATATCGAAATCTCCATCAAAACAGTGCCCTCTCGACATTATACCAACAAAGTTATTGAAGACATGTAAGTCAGCACTAGCACCCGTGTTGATGAATATTGTAAACAGTTCTTTGGATAGTGGCATTTTCCCATCCACCATGAAACATGCCTTAGTAACGCCGCTACTGAAGAAACCAGGGCTTGATGTCGAGGTCCTAAGTAACTACCGACCGGTTTCAAACCTCTCTTTTATTTCAAAGCTGATAGAGAGGGTTGTTTCCAAACAACTCCGCGAATACTTGTCGTCCACTGGCTTGTCGGAAGTGTTTCAATCTGCCTATCGTCCAAACAGCAGCACTGAGACTGCACTTCTTCGGGTCCAAAACGACTTGCTTATGTCATTGGATCAAAGGGAAGTGTCATGCTTGGTGTTACTGGACCTCAGTGCCGCCTTCGACACCATCGACCACGCTGTGCTATTGGAGAGACTTGAAAACAGACTCGGTGTGACTGGTGTAGCCTTAGATTGGTTTAGGTCATATCTGAACGGCCGTACATTGAGTGTCACAGTGAACAACGTTCACTCGGATGTTTTTGCACTTAAGTACGGTGTGCCACAGGGGTTTGTGCTTGGACCCATGCTCTATGTGATCTACGTCCTACCACTGGGGGACATAATCCGTCATCATGGACTGAATTTTCACTTTTACGCGGATGATTCCCAACTCTACGTTCATTTCAACCCTGGTTGTGAGATTCCAGCCAGAGAATCCCTAGAGCACTGTGTATCCGATATTAAAATCTGGATGACTGATAATTTCCTTAAGTTGAATCCTGACAAAACTGAACTGATATATATCGGGTTACCGCATCAGTTGCAGAAAGCAACTACCCACGATATTGTGCTTGGAGATA
Organism: Siphonodentalium dalli; assembly: GCA_032622095.1. NCBI lineage: Eukaryota > Metazoa > Mollusca > Scaphopoda > Gadilida > Siphonodentaliidae > Siphonodentalium > Siphonodentalium dalli. The sequence continues at coordinate 18,944,165 of CP136061.1, read as the reverse complement.
GTGCAGTCTCTAAGTCGACTATGGTCCACAACCTGGGGTATATGATGGATGACAATCTATCTGCGGAGGCGCATGTAATGCAAGTTTGCAGATTGGCATATTGTCACCTGAGAAATATCAGCAGGTGCGAAATGTGGTCGACGAAGAGACGGCCAAACAACTCGTACATGCATTTATCACAAGCCGTATAGACTACTGTAACTCACTTTTATTTGGTTGCAACACATACCTTATTCGGAAACTTCAGCTTGTACAAAACTGTGCTGCTAGGATTGTTACCAAAACAAAGAAATTTGATAACATCACTCCAATTTTAGCCAAATTACACTGGCTTCCCGTTGAGCAGAGGATCCATTTTAAGGTCTTGCTTTTCACTTATAAGTGTTTAAATAATCTGGCACCATCGTACTTGTCGGATCTCATTCAGCGCTATCAACCCGTCAGACCCCTCAGGTCCGCCAAGGCAAATCAACTTGTCTATAAACCTGGGGATCTGGTTACATGCGGCGATCGCGCTTTTTCTGTGGCTGGCCCAAAACTGTGGAATCTACTTCCTGATCACTTAAGGATTCCACAAACCATAAATGAGTTCAAATCCGCACTTAAAACCCACCTGTTTGAAGTGGCATTTGGTCCTCGGCCCTCATTGCGTAAAGTTAAGAAATAGCCGCAGTTTATGTTGTATATCTGTATTGTGTTGTATATGTTTTATGTGTATATTGTTAAGTCCGAGAGCACATTTGTGGAGTCGTGACTATAAACCTTATTATTATTATTATTATTATTTGAAAATTCATTTCATATTGTCAGTTTCTTAGGCCAAATAAAAAATATGATTTGAGTCTCAGACACCACGCATTGAAATAAATGCCCTGCATTGGACATTTAATTTTTGATATTATGACAAAAAAATAAACAAAAAATAAAATCATTTTTTTTCTCAAAAATATTTTGGTATGTTTTTACCAACATGTCCATACGTATGGAGCATTAATTGCAAAATACATGAACTCTTAACATATCTCTGTGTAATGTGTGATTGACCATCATGATACATATAATGATAGGACATTAAGTATATAACTACATAGAAGAAAATGATTAGCTGATCATCATTGTGTGGTGTACTAATTGTAACTCCAGAACAATTGAAAGGCACTGGAGGAAATTTAGGATCACATGTTATAATGGAGAGGTGTCAATTTATAGACAAGGGAAGCTATGGGTGAATATGCATAACAAGGTTCCCTCTACATTGTCTGACTATTTATAGACAAGAGAAGCTATAATAATCCATGCTTACGATGTACACACAAAAAATAAAAAATAAATTAAAAAAAAGTTCTTCCTCCCTCATTGATTCATAACATAAATTGTCTGAGACTCAAAAATAATTGTCTTTTGGCCTTAAATACTCATTTTATATTTCAGGACGAGCCATTCACAAGTCACATGCCAGAAGCGCTGTTTAACATGTCACGCTTCCTGCTTCATTATATCGGAGACAATGTCCCACATGGAATATCCAAAGTGTATCCTTTATTAATTCATTCTTAGTCATTTTATCAACAAACATCAAACATATTAAGCCAAATACATTTTTTCAAGTTAATTGTTTTAGTTGAAAATCTGTGTTTTCTGGAATAATTTTCATTGCTCTGACCTTTACTAATGTAGACCTTCATGATTTTCTCCGAATTTTCTCAATTGTTTGTTGAAAAAATGACTGGCACTGTAACATTAAAGTTTACATAACAATGGTTTTAAATGCCACTGTCTTGTCATTGAAGAGATATCAATAATAAAATTTTGTTTAAATCCTATCTATTTTTTTTTCAATATTCTCTTATTGACATTGGTTCTACAAACTTTTATATTTTTTTCAAATTTACCCACTGCAACAGCCTTCTATTCCTCTAAAATTAGGCTTTAAAGAAAAATATATTTATTTTTTTATTAAAGTTAGATGCCTGAAACCCTGAATACACAAGCCTTGAAATAGTGTGCCTGTCATTTGCAGAATGAGGTCCCCAGAGGGTGAATTTAGTGATGCTACCCCACATAGCGGGCTAGCATCACCAAATTCCCCCTCTGGGGACCTCATTCTGCTTACACCTCAGCAGAATGAGGTTCCCAGAGGGTGAATTTGGTGATGCTAGCCCGCTATGCGGGGTAGCATCACTAAATTCACCCTCTGGGGACCTCATTCTGCAAATGACAGGCACACTATTTCAAGGCTTGTGAAATACATCTTTAAAATTGTAATTCACAGTGTCACCCTTTCATGACGGGAGCTGCGCTGCTGCAGCATTGACCCTTCTATGATGGGAGCTTCCTGAAATTTTGCGAAAACGTTGTTAGGCCAATGCATTCACTTATATATGCGAGTCTCCCATATATAAGAGAATGCATCGGCCTAACAATATCTACCTTGACCTTGTAAGCCAGTGCAGTCTTTTATATATACGAGGCTCTCTTTGGGAGACTCGCATATATAAGAGAAGGTACTGGCACAGGATCTTTAATGCTGCACCAGCACAGCTCCCGTCTTTCATGATAAAAAAAACCCTATATTAATCCCCATGGTGTAGAACATGTTTGCCTTAACATATAACAGATCAACCTTGTACTGTCTTGCTAAACACAGTAAGAATCTCGGAGCATTCAAGGTAGCGAGGTACGCATATGAGAAGCTGCAGACATTAAAGATACCATCAAAGTTCCAGGAGGCTGTCGACTTAGGCAGCATAACAATCCGAGCCAAAAACTTCCACGACAGTGAGGTCAGTACTATTAAAAACTTCCATGACAGTAATTTAAAATTTCCCGGACAATGAGGTCAGTACTATCAAAACTTCCATGACAGTGAGGTTTGTACACTATTAAAAACTTCCACGACAGTCTAATTGTGAATAAATTGGAAATTGAAATTTGAGCTCTTTGAAAATTCTGGATAAATTGGTAAATAAAATCTTGATGAGGTCCTCTTCCAGTGGTGAGGTCGGTGCCAGTCGTAAATAAATTTCGAAGTACATTGCTAGACGCGCTGGTACGTCGAACGAAAGAACCCCTCATTTCCGTTTGCACATACCGGGGATGCCCTGGGAAATCCTGCCACCTGATTGGCTGGCGTCTTTAAAAAACGCCAGCTCTTGTATACATATAAACACGTGGAACATCTAATTTTAGCCTATGGGCGTGGATAATCGATAACATAATTACTTCGCACATGAGCAGTCCAAACAGGAATCTCTTCCGCTTTAAATTGTTTTCACCAAAAAAGCGGAAAATATTTGAGAATAATCGATTAAAGTGTGTTCAATTGCAACTACTACGAACAATGAAGGATGTATTTCTATAAATAGCTTTATACTATATACAGCTGATATATGTACGCTAATTCTTATGGACACACTATGATATCGCCATGATTCTGCGGAAGTATTTACGACTTTCGAAACCTACCTACCAAAATGATTGACGTGCATAAATTAGTCTATTTTGGGAGTCGCTTGCCATGATAATGACGTCTCTCGCTCTGTTGTTTTTCGAGCTTGGCGCAAATGTCTTTGACTGCCATTTCGATTAGACGTACCGTGCGCAACTGTGGGAGCAAATGTACACTAAGTTTACTAAGACTGGGTCGGCGCTTGACAACACCAAATTTTTTATTATTAAATTTTCATTTAACTTTTTCTGCCAAAATAAAAATTTAATCCTACGCCCAGGAGTTTATCGTACTCCCAGCAATGATGGAGGATTATTTATCCCAACCTCTCGAGTACGGTCTTAGTTCTGAAATCAGCGAATGAACTTATGTCATTTTCCTTATATGGGGGTAGTGTAAATGCGTGACATTTTAATAGAAACATATAGTCAATTAATAATATTATTCATGAATGAATGTTATTTACCTTGTTTGGATTGTTTGAGATCCTTGTGCGTAATTTTAACAGAACCATTAGGTAAATTTTCAGTATTGGAAACATTTTATAAATGCCTTTTATTAGTGTTTTGTATTGACAAACTGTTGTGGAAAAATTAAATAAACACAATAGTTTCTCCTCTCGTGCGATGAAGAGGATTATTTTCACTCAGCTAACGCCTCCTATGGGAGACTCACATATATAAGTGAACGCACTGGCACGGGATCTTTAATGCTGTACCAGCGTGTCTTCTGTCATGAAAGGGTTAATTAGACCAATGAAGGATGTAAACTAAAAATCCCGTAACAACTTTGACTGGATAAAGGAGATGAAAATAATAAAGTAAAATTAGGCATCATTTTTGAAAAATGAATTGAGTTGAATTACACCAAATAATTATGGTGACCATAACAGCAGGCTATCACGCTATTATAACAAGGAGAACAATTTGATGATATAAACAGTTACTGGGGATGAATTATTCATATTGTTTTTCTATTTCCAGGAATTATGGCCTATGTGTTATCGATGTTCGAGCACAAATCCATTGTTAAATAACAAAGGGAATGTATGTGTTAGATGTAAACAACCATTTGTCCATTCATTTGTATCATTTGGTGAGTACAATTTACTCTATCATTTATAAAGCAGTGGAAAAGAACTACATAATTTTTGAACCCCATATTATTTATATATAGGGCCATTAGTATACAGTTTTGCCTCAGGATGTTTGTTGAACTTATATGAACTGTTTTTTATGTAAACATTCCCTCCAAATGACTAAATAGGAATCCTATGCCTTTGGCAAACTCACTTCCAAATAATTAGGCCACACAGTCCTACAAACATGCTCGGAAGTGAGACTGAAGAGAACCATTTCCCCGATTAAAATTTCGGATTTTTTACTGTAATTGGTAATTATGTTTAACCCTTTGAGTGCCAGGTCGATTTTTGTATCAACCCATATACCCTGTGCCAATGCATTTTCTTATATATGCGAGTCGACCATAGGTCGCCTCGCATATATAAGAGAATGCATTGGCCTAACAATTTTTTTTTTTTTTTTTTTTACAATTTTAATAATTTATTCTTATATTCTTTAACAGACTTATTTTGTAGGTTTAGGGCCAATGAGATCGGCCCCTGGCACTCAAAGGGTTAAACGTGATATATTTCGTAGGAAAAATCAGTAAAAATGTGTCCATGGTACTTGATTGGATGATTTTTTATAAATAAATCACAAGGAATCATGAACTAACTTGTATGGACATCTGTTTGAGCTGTAAAATGTCCCTATTTGATTGTATTATTATACCAGAAAATTTGAAATAAAATCAATATTAATTGATAGAAGCTTTTCCAGGGGTCTTTGATTCATATCTATTATTTTATACAACAGGAAGCTATAAAAAACTTGTTATAAGAAGTGATAGAAAATCTTCAAATACATAATTATTTTTTGGGGTACCAAATCGGGATATACCTATAAATTTTTGTTTAATAGTTACGAGATAGTAGGAGTGATTGTCACGCTATTACGTTACATTTACAGAAGTACTACCTCTTGTTGAATTTGTGATTGACCCGACGCTGACTGATGATGAAGCCATACAGATACTGGATTTATCCATACCAAAACAGAAGAAAGATAAATTCCAGGAAGGAAGAATAGGCAGTATCCTTTGTTAAATGATGTGAAACACTTCGCTGGGGTGATTTAATAGTCATTTTATAAATTATATTTCCAAATTGGCAGAATACAATGTCATTCTTTTATATATGTATAATATCCTGTGATTTGCGTTGGCGTAATCATTGCCGTTTGTTCATCAGCATTTAATTTGTCCTGAATTAAGGACTAATAATACTATGCCTGGGTATTTACATAACTGTTTGGTTCACTGAAATAATTACACAATGCATTTAACCCTTTCTTGATGAGCTGGTGCAGCATTAAAGATAATGTGCAGTGCATTCTCTTGTATATGCAAGTCTCCCATAGGGAACCTCACATTTATAAGAGAATGCACTGGCTGACAAGGTCAAGGTAAATATTGTTAGGTCAATGCATTCTCTTATATATGCGAGGCTCCCTATGAAACACTCCGCTGGGGTGATTTAATGATCTTGATCATAGTAGTCATTTTCATAAATTATATTTCCAAATTGGCAGAATACGTCATTGTTATATATATATGGTGGAATGTTTTTCATTAGGGAGGCTTTTTGTATATATATCACTCGTCTTTGAGGACTAATAACACTATGCCTGGGTATTTACATAACAGTTTGGTTCACTGAAATAAGTGATTAATTTAGGGGTTTTCATATGTATTTTTAGAGATGTGGCTCAATATATACAGACAATAGTTCTGTTTAACCCTTTACCCAACAAACCGGCCAAAACCGGCCAAATAAAGCTTCAACAGCCTAAATTATCTTGGGTCTGTCTCAATAAAACCATACAAATATGGATATCATTGGAACCGGCTCCTTGACCACATTGTGATAGTTACAGTTATGCCCTGTGCCAATGCATTCTCTTATATATGCGAGTCGACCATAGGTCGCCTCGCATATATAAGAGAATGCATTGGCCTAAACAAAATATTTTTTTAACACTTTTTACAATTTTTTCTTACATTCTTTAACAATTTTATAATTTTTAATGTGTTAAGCCAATGCATTCTCTTATATATGCGAGGCGACCTATGGTCGACTCGCATATATAAGAGAATGCATTGGCACAGGGCCCTTTTGTTGGGTAAAGGGTTAATCATTATTGACCAGTTATCATTGTGTAATCTTTTATAAATAATGTTTACGTAAACAGGTCTGGCGATTCCCAAATATAGCTACAATAGCTATATGTAGCTATTGTAGCTGCATTTGACCATAGTAAAACAATATTTTACCAATTTGCATTGCATGCAAGCATTACCACGGGCTGTTGCAACTAAGGGTGAGGGGTATTATTTTGTTACAACTTATGAAACCACTGCCAATGACATTTTGGTTGCATCAGCTTGTGGAATATATGAGAAGCATAGCTATGCACATGCATTTGTTTAGAAATTTTTTATGCTATGTGATATGGGACACAGATCCATCCATATATGAAATATTCTTCTTCTATTTAGGTTATACATGCAAATGGCAAATATGAATTTACTAAGAGTATAATCAAACCATGTTCTTGTATATTTAAATGATTGTTTGTTGGATTGGGTTATCTCTCTTCAACCAGATCCACCCATTGTAGCTATATTTGGGAATTGCCAGACCTGATAAAATCAGCCATGCATGTATTCAAAAGGTACTCAAACTTTAATCACATCAATCATGAGTTGCTTCTACTGCTATCCTGCAATTATAAACAGTGGTTCACAGATCAAAGTCTTTAATAGCAACTATATATACAGCTGAGGGTGTATTTTCTTCAAACTTTCTTTATCCAAATTAGATTTTGTTGTTTTATACTTCAAGTATCGAATAGAAATAAATGAGTTTAGATCCTTAACACACACTAGATGCACAAACGCTGCGACTAGGTGCTGACGACCCAGAAGACGAGGAAGCTGATCCATTCATGTCAAAACTTCACACATTAGAGGTGAGTAGAATGGAATGGTGAAGTCACTTCCCCCTTCAATTACAGAGAAATCACTTCCCCCATTCAATTACGGAGAAGTTGCTTCCACCATTCAATTACAGAGAACTCACTTTTCCCCCATGCAATTAGGGAGAAGTCACTTCCCCCATTCAATTACGAAGAAGTCGCTTCCCCCATTCAATTACGGAGAAGTCGCTTTCCCAATTCAATTACGGAGAATTCACTTTTCCCTCATGCAATTACGGAGAAGTCACTTCCATCATTCATGCAGCTGTTTGTTAAATTTGCCAAATTAGAAAATGAATCATATTTTCTAAACATTAGTTTCATTTCTTGTCAATAGTCTTGATTCTCGCTGTAGAACTGCTCTGTTTTGATTCTCTCTGTAGAACCGCTCTGTTTTGATTGTCCATGTAGAACCGCTCTGTTTTGATTCTTGGAAAATGTTATGGATTTTAAGACCTGCTATTATTAATTATTGGAGGAGGATGAATTGCAGCCAGTCACAGTAAACAAAGTCACGTTGGTCGTAGTGAACCAAGTCATGCTAAATTCTCCAATGTAAACCTCTCCGTTATTTATTACAGGAAGAGGATGAGTTCCAGCCGGTCATTGTGAACAAAGTCATGCTGCAAGCAATGACAAGATCGGAAGTGTACGTACTGAAATGGCCGAAGCCATTACGATACCAGTATTTCCGAAGTTTGCTGCCGGATGTCACCATCACTAAATGTTCAGCATGCAATAAGGTAACATTAAAGACATATAATGTACTTGTATCAATGAATCAAACTGATAAGTAAGTATCCATGCACATTGCCCAGTAAAAGAATGTAGCATTTAAAGACATGTTATGTACTTGTTAGGGTGCGTGAAACTGATAAATTAGTATTCAGGTGCTATGACTACTGGAGGAATCTAACATTCTACTGACATCTCCGAAAATTTGAAGCAAATCGACCATACCACTCCATAGAAAACATTGTCAGAACTACGCTCAATTGTAAATATTTACTACTTGATTCGGGATGCATCTGTCGGTGATAAACTAATGAAAACGATTTCGCCATCGAGAGTTACTGCATTTAATTCATATATAAGAATGACGGTGTGTGTTGATAATTTGGATATACTATTTGTAAAAATTACTACTTTGAACAAGATTATTCTCCATTTCTATTTGATCACCATACTGGAGTGTGTCACATCACTTTAACTATTATTATCGAGACTTCCAGCCATTTCAATCGTACAATTTCAGAAAATACAACATCCAAACAGCGCAAAATTGTAAACAAATACTCCTTTGTTCCGGATGAATATTAGCAGATAAATAACCCTTTCATGATGGTAACTGCGCTGGTGCAGCATTAAAGATCCTGTGCCAGTACATGAGAAGCCACCTATGGGAGACTCGCATATATAAGATAATGCATTGGCACAGGGTTTTTCAAAATTTCAGGAAGCTCCAGTCATGGAAGGCTTAAACAGCAATGATTCGTCTAATGAGAGTTGTTGCATATAGTAATGTATATGTAAGAATGATGTTGCATGCTGCCTATTTAGATTTATGAAGTTAACTACATTATTCTGTATCACCATTCGATCACCCCAGCAGAGTGTTACATATGACTTTAAATGCCTGATGTTTGAGGATGTATTAATTAGTAGTTTTGTTGGTCTATAAACTTTGTAAGAAGTTTTAGATTTTTCAGTACATAATTCGAAACTCGAAAAAGGTCAGATAAAATGATGGATGTGGAACCGAACCGGGATTATCATAAAGACAGTAAAATCACAAAATCTTTTGAGATGAAATATTGACAACATCTATTCAATATCTTGACTAATTTATGAATATGTCGTGTGAAAGTTCAAATGACCCATGTAGGTTTAACTAAACTATATTTTCTTTTGTTGTTTCCTTGCAGTTATTCCACACAGACGATTATGAGCTACAGTACTTACAGAAAGGCTATTGTCCATATTGTAGAAGTTCTCATGAAGACTGAATTTATTCAGAAGATAAACTGTTTCATCAGACAAGCTAATTCTTTGATAACTGAATGGATTTTGCCATTCAATTCGAAAAGTATTCATTGGAATGGTTCATTCTTCATTGTAGTGAGGCCATTTAAAAAAGTAATTTGAATTTATTACTAGTGATGTTCAACTAATAAATTCAACCAACCAACAGCCTAAGGCTTTTTGGTTGTATTAGCTGAACATCCCTGCAAATGAATCAATGGGAATCAAGTAACTACCCATAAGCAAGTATCCAGTTATCAAAGGGTTAAACCTAGAAGATAGGCCCAAGCAGGGTATGTTCATCAATAGACTGAATCGCGTGTCAACCAGCATCACCTACTCAAGTGTGAATACAGTAATGCCCTAATTAATCGACTCCATAACCACAGCAGAATTATGGGTAATTTTTCAGGATTTAGCCGGAAATATGGCTTGTTGCCATTCATTGGAAAGTTCTCACTGAGAGCTTTCCGATGAATGGCAACAAGCCATATTTCCGATTAATCCTGAAAAATTACCCATAATTCTGCTCTGGTTATGGAGTCGATTAATTAGGGCATTACTGTAGATAACTGGTTGAGAAAAATTCATTCATCCTGATCCATTATGAAAAAGTTTCTGCTTAACTGAATTTTGTTCTCAGATTATCACCCCTGGTCCTGCTAATTTGCCTTAATGTTATTGGGTCCTTCTCCAATTGCTAACATGCTGGTAGGGCTAAATGATGCTGTTAACCCTTTCATGATGGTAGCTGCACTGGTGCAGTGTTAAAGATCGTTGCAGTGCATTATTTTATATATGCGAGTCTCCACAGGGAGCCTCACATGGCTTACAAGGTCAAGGTAAATATTGTTATGTCAATGTATTCTCTTATATATATCGAGGCTCCCTATGGGAGACTCACTTATATAATATAATGCATTGGGACATGGTTTTCATAAAATTTCAGGAAGCTCCAGTCATGGAAGGGTTAAGATAAAGAACTGTTGTTTTCTCTAACATTTTAATTTTCTCAGTGTTTGGCTATAATAATAAGTGATTTGAGAGAAAGTCAATGGCTGTATGAAACATTCATAAATATGTTAAAATATTTTAATCATGGCTGCTCTGGTGTTTGCAAAATGACAGAAATAGCAAATTCATTATGGTCGGTTTGCAACAACCACAAGTTTAATTATTTAAATATTTTATACACATATAATGGGTTTTCCTCCAATCGTTTAGCCATTCGCCCCCGAAAATGACAACTTCTGAAAAAATAATGGTACATTTATATTTATTTTAACAGTATCATTTTGCCCCATGAGCATCATAGCAAATTAGCAGGACCACTTAACCAGGGATAATTCTATAAAACGATCTCATTCATCTCCCCCTTGTCCTGAGATACTCTATTATTTGGTCACCATGGCTGCTCAAACAGATAAAAGTTCCGTCTAAGGTTAAGACTACACATTTTGGAATACTCTTAATTGCCTAGTGTGTATTCATGTACAGTAATGCCCTAATTAATGGACTCCTTAACCACCGCAAAATTATGGGAAATTTTTCAGGAATAGTCAGAAATATGGCTTGTTGCCATTCATTGGAAAGCCATATTTCCGACTAAATCCTAAAAAATTGGCCTTATGTCTGCTGTGGTTAAGGAGTCCATTATTTAGGGCATTACTGTAGTATGGGCTCTTCGCGGCAACCTAGCTCTATCCCAAGATAGTTGTGAAACATGTTTTAAAATTAATTTGGTAATCGCCAGCATGAAACCTGAATGTGAGGCCCAATCTCTTATTGTGCGCGGTTTAAAACTTACAGACCAGTCATTCAAGGTTGTCTTAGTTCTTATTACATTTATGTGTTAAACATACATTATAAAGCTTCAGTTGTAATTGTTCGCCGATTTCAAAATCATTGTTTCAAAAATTTTGACTAGCTAATATTTGAACTTACTTATAGTCTTCATCACCACTATAAACTGGGATTATTCATTTTACTGATTACTCTCAGCTAGTCTCGGAATATAAAGGTCACACAGTCAATTTTCCGTTTCTAAAAGCCAAAACATTTTGAAAATCATCCATTTTATTTTGTAATTCTGTGGCCAACACCAATGAAGCATTCCACCTCCTGATTTCAGTTGCCTGTGCCCATTATTTCCTGAACAAATGTCCAGAAAAAGTTAGCTAATAGAGTCCATGTATTTTATTTCATCAAAAATCACCCAATAAAGTATCATTGATGCATTTTTTATTGAGTTTACAGGCGCAATTCATCGCGCGTTTAACACATGGTTACCAATTACAGCAATGAAGGTTAAAAATGTGATGAATGGCAACTGCAATCTATAGTCGACTCGCCTGCAATCTATAGTCGCCATTCTTCAAATCTTTCACACTTTTGAACATTGAAAATCTGAACTTACTGGTTAGGGACACACATAAATTACAAATATTGACGCGTTCCACCAATTTGTTCCAGTCATGATGATGGTCCTTGAAATCTTAGAATCTGATGCGTATTTTGGTTCTATATTTACAGCTGTCCGATCGTTCAATAATTGTTAAATTGATTGCTCTAATGCAAAAAAAACAGATGAAGTTTGAATTTATGTTTGGTCTGGTGTGCCGATTAATTTCCAGATGATACGGTCGGTTATTGTCATGCATGCATGGATGTTACGCAGTGACAGATGGAGTAGTGTGGGGGTTGATGAGAACCTATAACTTGTAGGTCAATATCAGTTGTGAATTTAGACCAAAAAATGTTGGAATTGTTTGATTTTCCAACCAATATTTACTGTGAATTTTCTCGCTTCGAAGGTGGACACCCAATCTAGGAACATCTCTGGTTATATTAATATGTATAGTGTGTGTATCACAATGTGCTTGTTCTATACTTTTGCATGCAAAGGCCAACATCCAGCAAATTAAATCGGCAATCGACAGTAGAATGGATCAACATCGGATTAACTCTACGGCTAGCAATGTTTGGCTTGAATAAGAATGATTTTACTACACAGGTTTGCAAATGGTCCATTTACCGACCTGTTTACATCGCTCGAGTTGATGCCAAACATTGCTGGCAGCCGAGTTAATCCGATGTTGGGTGACATCGGGCAAACAATAAGAGAGGTGTGTAAAGATTGATCATATTTATAAATATCAATTTATTTAGAACAAGCCTTTCAACTTTTTGTTCCAATTTGTCACAGTTATATGATTGTATTATACATCGCATGTCCGTCACAATGTTATGAGTCAAACTCATATTTTTCGGGGGGACAGATACGAGTCAATCAACTGTTTGAATTCTGTACTGTTTGAAGTACTGTTCTCCATGCAAAAGTTTAGTGATGGAGTCATCGGGTGACTATGTGGGTCGCTATTTGAAATTAAAAGTTCTCTATCTAAACCTGTCTAATTAATGTTTTATTTTAAAGCACTTCAAGCCTCAAACTAGACCTAGTAATTTGACATAGGTGAAATACGAATATATAGACTTCATATACTCTGGAAAGTCTTATTGTGGTCTTGTAAATTCATCATCTGTTTCCAACACAGAAATAAGACAAAGCTCTTCATGTTACCATATTAGGAACAGTTGTAAGTTGAAGAGACATATCTCTGGCTGAATATTAGTGAAACCCAATTGTGCCTTAATTGTAAATGCTCCACAAAACATTTTGTATTCATAAACGACCATATAAATTACATCAATTTTGTTTTGAGTGGACAAGAAAAACAAGTGACGCAATCTTGGGTCAGTGGAATGAAAAAATATTTCTGCTGTCCGTATAATCTCATACCCAAAATATTAACATTTTTTTTAAAGTACACACTCATGCTTTGTTTTGTGACAGTGATAATTGATTTTATGTCTGTTAATTTATGCATTAATCTGTAGCTCATTTGTCTGCATTATATTAGATCTGATCTACTTTAACATATCTGCTTACACAGGGTTTCCGTTAGTACGGCTCAGCGTCCGTAGGACGGCCTCATTCCCCTCGCATATTATCTGTTTGGTTCATACATATACCAAATGTCAGTCGCAATGTCGTAAACAAATCCGGTTACAACGGGAGTTCGGGTGTTAAATAGAATACTGGTGAAAAAGCGGGTCAAATAGCGACGTTAGATACAGCGTAATGCATGTCGCGGTAACATCAAAAAATGTCGGACTGCTGAATATGCATATTTTTGTGTACGGGATGAAACTACTCATGCTCGAAAATCCCGTGATATCGTAGGATTACATAATTTGATCAAAGAACGCCGAATTTCTTAGTCGGGACATTTTTATGCACGGGATTTTCATGAATGAAACTGCTCCTCTCCGAGATCCCGTGCTATCGTACGGTGGTACATAATAAATGGGTCCCCCTGCAGAGTCCATGAGGTATAGAACGGAGTTTTAGCCAACGTGTTATAAAATATAATTTGGCGGGAGATGTGAACACGTGCGTCGTTGATTGTGCTTGGGGACAACGCAACTATTATTTACCGTCCTTTGACATTATCTCCATATTGGGGAGGGGGTACGTATGTGTTTGTCTTTATCACCCATGTATGTAATATGGTTCAAATGAATGGTGTTGTTAACTTGTCACTATGAATTCCCACTATAAAGACTGATTTCGGGACAGGTTCCGTTTTACTGTGAAATAAATCACGTTGGGATTTTGTTGACTATGCGCATAATAAGCAATTGCGGTCGTCAGTTTATGGACTAATATATAGAGACTAGTGAACAAGCTACGCGTTCCGAGTGAAAGATGTCCCTACCCACAGGTATTAGGCACAATTTTTGTTTTTAAATTTAATAAAAATCTCTTTTTATTAATTTTTTTTGGTGCCAAATACCTGTGTCGCTACCATTCGTATTTTGCCGCTATAAATAGCTCCTGCAGTATGACGTCACAGCGCACAAATAGTTTTACGATTGACAGCGTATATCATGTCAGTTTCATTTTCACAGAAGCTGCTTGCAATTCTAGGAAATACTTTATTCAATTCTCCTTGCTATCTATTATTGGTCAATGCATATATAGATGTTTTGTAGTGTTTAGATTCATCGGAATCTTATTGTATAAATTTGTAAACAATAACTAGTAGCTTGTTCATTTATATATAATCTTCAATCAGACGGCAGTCTTATGTGCGTAATTAGTTGATTGATTATCTGGATACCATCAACAGAATTAATGCACCCACGGAAATGATTGACTTGCGTAATATATACGTAGCTTTGGTTGCTTTGTGAGACTCTTATGTGCAAGGAAATTGCTACTTTTCAGTGTCAAATAACAAAATTTTCGCCCGACGGGACGAACCATGGTCGTCCCGTCGCGTTATGTGTTTCCCCAATACGGACTCATTAATTTTCCCCTCGCGGAAACCCTGGCTTACATGTCTGTCCCATATCCGTCCGAGATGTTTGTTTATGTAAACAAATATTCTATTTCATGATTATTTCAGTGCTGTTATTATTCATCCATCCTCATTGAATGTTTTGTTATATTTATTTATATTGTTGATATGTGTGATGTCTCCCCTCCCCCTCCCCAAGGGAAAAATACAGTAATGCCCTAAATAATCGACTCCTTAACCACAGCAGAATTATGGGTAACTTTTCAGGATTTAGTCAGAAATATGTCTTGTTGCCATTCATCGGAAAGCTCTCACTGAGAGCTTTCCGATGAATAGCAACAAGCCATATTTCCGACTAAATCCTGAAAAGTTACCCATAATTCTTCTGTGGTTAAGGAGTCAATTATTTAGGGCATTACTGTAATTGCACGAGTTATATGAAATATTTCAGCACTATGATTCATATTTATACATCATAACATTTATAGTGAATATCAATTTTGCTGAGAATAAATTATTGAAAATATTTAAGAGTGTATTCTTACTTTGTTATCAGCCGCAGTATGAGGGTGAGGGCACAAGCTGGGTTTATTTTATAAACCGGGTAAAAAAAAATAAACTGGGAAGTTTATTTGGCAATGGACCACTTAATTTTCGAGTCACAAAATCTGCTAATTTTCAAACCGGTTTTGTGCACAGACTTCAATGAGCAAAATATAATCAAACTACAGAGATTCTAGACCCATATCACACCTTAATTTTGGTTACCTCCTCAATTTTTACGTTTTAGATAATATTGATGTGCATATTTTTCTCATGCCTTCAGTGTTTCAAACTTGATCAAAATTGGACAGTTTCAAAGTGCATGGTATAATATACATTTCATCCTATTTGAACTATTCTGTAAGATATTTAGTTTTATTGCCCAGAATCTGCCAATATCTAGTCAAAAAGGAACATGTACATAAAGGTCTCATCATATATAGAAAATACTTTATTACAACAATCAAACACATATTCTTTAAAATAATTCACTAAATCCAAATTACACCATCTTTCGGGATGAATATATCAAGTAATTAATGTCATCAACTTTCTGCAAATTTTGGTTGCATTACTGAAACAATATGAACAGAAGATAACACTTCCATGACTGGAGCTTCCATAAATTTTGTAAAAATCCTGTGCCAATGCATTCCCTTATAAATGCAAATCTCCCAGGGAGCCTCACATATATAAAAGAAAACATTGGCCTAACGATACTTACCTTGACCTTGTCAGCCATGTATGCGAGGCTCCCTATCGGAGACTCGCATATATAAGAGAATGCACTGGCACATGATTTTTAATACCGCACCAGCACAGCTCCCGTCATAAATGGGTTAAAAGCAATACATAATTTGTTCTCAACTTAAAATATTTATGAAGTTATCAGTGCAAAAATTATTCAAACTTCAACACACATAAGTTCATACTCATCAGAATAAAATGAAACTGAATTTCTTCAAATTCCACATGTCATTTTGTTTTACCAAATTAAAACAATTCAAGATGGTCTATCTTCCCAACAAGTTTTATATATAGATTCCGGGGTATAAAATAATAGATATGAATTGAGGACACCCAGTAAGTTATAGATTCCGGGGTATAAAATAATAGATATGAATTGAGGACGCCTGTCCAGAAATACTCAATATCAATTTTATTTAGAATTTCAGACATTCTTGGGGCGGTTTTAGAGCCTATTTTTAGTACAGACATCTGCGCGAAAATGTTCGGGAGTGTACCAAGAGAGAGCACTCTATCTTTTTAGCACCCTCAATCAAGGCAAATTGCAGATCAGCTAACAGATTTTCCACAAATTACGATTAGAATAAACCACTTTAAGTTTTATTTGTATTTTATTCACAAAATATCTACATGTATATAAGTTTTGAAATCTGGATTTATAAATATTATGTTGTTGTAATTGTGGCATTGAAGATATAGACCATCTGATGTTGGTAGAATTAAATCAATTCTTGTGTAATACTTCCATAGAGTACAGTAATGCTCTAAATAATCAACTCCTTAACTTGGTTAAGGAGTCGATTATTTAGGGCATTACTGTAAATCGAAAAGTTGAGTAATCACTTCCATAGTTTTAAATCAGTGACTGAAAATAGTTATTTGTTTAAATGTCATTTCATTCATTTCTTGTACGCGACATCATCTCTTCACCCATAAGATACGATGAATTGAATAAAGTAGTATCGCAGCTTGTGCAGGTATTCATGCAAGGCTAGTATTGTTACTGCAATAGAATGCCAATATCTTCAGAGCATTTTCCAATAAAAGGAAGATAAAACACAATAATAGCACAATCTAAATTGTAGGCCTACATATAATAAATTTTTGTCACTGGCCGTGAGTGACCCTTTCATAGAAAGAAGTTATTTTTATTTGGGCCAATAAGCACCTGTTCAAATATTCATTATTGTTTCAACAACCAGCGGTGTACAAAGCTTGTGTATTATACTCATGTGTGCATTCACGTCATATACTCAAGTTATGCACACACGAGATATTGTGTGTGTAGCCACGGCTATTGTCTGCTATATGGATTGATTATTTTATAGGATCATCATTTGCTAACCCAAGGTGTTAGATTGGCATTGATATTAATAGTTTGTATTGCCAAGTTGATGTTTCTGTTGGGGCACATTTCATGAAAATCTGTCAATTGGGAAAATAGACCAGCTTTTTATTGGATACTTAGGGTACTTAATTATTAGTGCCTCATCAAGTCATTAAAATTAGTTATTAGTCTCCTGAGGTGAACATCACATCACCTATTGCATGACACTCCGGATAAAGCTAACTCTATCTATTAAATTTGATAATAAATGCTCTTTATTGCTAATTATTTGTGCCTATTTAACTCTCTCTGTACTAAATGGATTCTCCCACTCTTATAAAAAGTATACATTGGAATCATCTATTATTCATTTGGAGGGATGTTAAGGATATTTTGGCAGACGACAGCCAGATAAAATGATGACAATTTTGGGTATAAATCAATTATTAGTGCCCTTTTGAGACATCTGACATCATCAACACATATCCCATGACACACTCACCGGGTCATTTGATCCCTGTGTACAAATTTTCAGTTCCAAGCTAATCCGAGGGTACAGCCATTTGGTCGCACATAGCTGGTCAGACAAACAAACAATATTGAGTTTTATTAGTATATGATTCAGTGTATAATTGCATTATTTTTCGCTTTCACGTTTTGATTTCTGGTATAGTTACATAGACCTTGTGTAAAGTCAATGAAAACAACCGTGCATTCTAATCACAGGCCGATAAAACAAGGCCGATAAAACACAGATTGTGTTATTAAAGACATATTATGGACTTATTCGGGTTTGTGAAACTGATATAAAGTTAACAATCAGATATAAAGTTAACAATTGTTTGTTTGTCAACTGGAGGAACGTAGAATTTTGGTAACATCGCCAAAATTTTCAAGCAAATCGACCGTACCACTCCATAGAAATCATCGTCTGAACTACCCTCAATTGTAAATATTTACTTCTCGATTCGGGACGCAACTAAATGCGATAAACTAGAGAAAACGATTTCACCTTCGAGAATCACTGCAATTAATTAATATATAAGAATGACGATGTGTGTTGCCAATTTGGATATAATATTTGTAAAAATAACTACTTTGGGCAAGATTATTCTCCATTTCTATTTGATCACCATACCGCAGTGTTTCACATCACTTTAACTGATACGGATGATCAATCACCCAAAAAATGCGACATGAGAATACACCGGCAATGTCTTGTCGTTACAAAATAAACTAGTTTAGCGTGTGTATATCCCCTGGATACTCATCCATGTGTATATTAAATACACAAGCTTCGTACATCTCGCAGTAAATGTTTCTCCAAATGACATGATGCACTACCTATGAATTATATATTACAAATGTTGCTTTCTAAAAGTGCTTGGGTCAAGAAGCAGCTTTATCTGGTGTTTTCGTCTCATCTTTACTATCCTGGTCAGTATTTGCCTCTCTCCGGCCGTCAGAGGAATCACTAAGGTCTATATTACTGAGCTGGTCACTCAGGTCGTCACCATCATCCTTTGCACTAGGATAAAGTTCGGGATAACTCTGCATACAATCCTGCATCTTCGTGAATACTTCTATACAATCAGTCCCTTTCACTTCCTCAGTACTCGTAATAAAGCAGGACAGAGCTTCTCGGAATGGAACGCCACATGGTCCTGTTGTCATGCCACCAAGACAGGGACAATTCCAGTTTATCTCGCCATTCGGGAGAATAATTCCTGTGCAAAAAGGGAACATGTTAGTAAATTGTAAGAGACTAAGAGTGCATAAAATTTCAGACAAACAATCAGTTCGTTTGTATATGAGTTATGCAAAATGAAAGTCACGCGAATGGATTAATATGGTACGATAACCTTGCTAAACCGGCCAAACATACTCGCCTGCACTACTTGTGAAACATGGACATCATCATCAATTATTGGATTCATTTAAAGGTACTCAACCCGTAAAGAGGGTCCCCATCTCAACAGATTCCAACAACAACAATCCGATCAGAGGGTCCTATATTACTATTTCTTTGGCTTTGGGGGTAAAAAATATTTGATTCGAGTCGAGGAACCCATCAAACAAAGCTCAGAGTTATTAGATATTGATTTTTCAAATTTGTTATGTTCTCGAGATGAGTACCAATAACTGCCGTAATCTGCTCTGGATGTGTACTCCAAATCTATTCAAACAGACAAGGATGAATAACTCTAAAATCAAGTGGTAATTTTAACGCAATTTTGACTGAGTTCTGGGCCAGATAGTATTCCCGATAATGAAAAATAATAGATTTCTAAAATCGATATCTAACAAATCTGAGCGTTGATGGGTGACTTCCTCGACTCGAATCAAATATTTTTGACCCCTGAAGCCATTGAAATAGTAATTCAGAGGAGTTTTATCGGGTTGAGTACCTTTAAACATTGTATGCAAATATAGAAGTTGCTAATTATTAGTAGTAATGTGGACTACACTTTGAATCAGTTGCTAGGAGACATCGCTGACCACAAAAAATTGCCCAGAACCTGAGATATCTCGAAACATATTCGCGTCATAAACCTTGTATAGGGATGCATATCGCGACCAGACCCGTATTTCCCATGCTTAATGACTGCACATAGTGAATCTTTCAAACATTATCAGCACAACAAAGAATAAGTTACCTGGTTCCTCCTCTTCATCTAAGTTTATCGTTGATTTACTCGGCTTCTCATAATCTTCCTTCGTGGGGAAGATAACTTGGTCTTTGTCTGCAATGACAAATCAATAAGTTGGATTTGATAATGGAACCAGGGGCCGCTATTATTCAAATCTTTGTTTACATATTCCCTACCCAATGTAAAAAGTTTGGGGATATTTGGAAGATAACAGGAGTGAATTACATCATAGAAAAAATAAGCGTTCACAAAAGTAAGCAAGTCTTATTTCTTGATTGTGATTTTTGTCTGTTGAGTTTTTCCATAAGAATTCAGAGAAAAATAATAAAATGAAAACACATTGCTATAATAATTTTAAATTTTAAATTCTCTTGTCAGTTATAATAGTATAGAGAAATTTTAATTGACACTGGCCATCTTGTTGTTTCAGCATAATTATACTTTAATTCTAATTGATATATTGTGTTATCACAAAAGTTCAGAATATTAGTGTTTTATTGTCAGTATTTAGAAGTGTCATACTTGATCATTTTGGGGTAAAGTGTCAACATCTGAGGCCCAATGTGTAAATTGTACTGGTATATCGTATACAAAGTTTTCACATCTGACAGTCACAGAACATGCATTGGAGATGTCTGTTCTATTTGCAGGTGTTTAAGTTGACCTTTATTGACCTGCTTACACAGGCCTGCAAATTTGAGGTGAACGACTGCTCAGTTCGCTTGGAGGTTATCTGAAATGAAAAAGCCGCCAACGAAAAACAGGTCGTCCCAAAGTTTTATAAATTCAGGTCTCGCGATAACTAATTCTCGCCTTAATTTTTGCTCAATCAAGTCCCAAAATGAGATATTCAAATTTATTACGGTAGATCAGTGAGTTGCCCATCTAATTAATAATACCAATTGTAGTGATTATAACAGGTTGTGTAACTCTTCTGCTAACCCATGGTATGGGTTACCTATAGACCCCGAAGCCACGACAAATAGTTTTCGCGACTGGCTCGACCGATTTCGTGGCTGGTTAACTAGCTTAGCCGGCTCAGTCCCGACGTTCGTGGTTGACGAAATATGGCGGCTCAGCCAGCTGAGACGTTATCAATCAGCATACTTTCATTTCCGAAATATTCCTAATCTCCGGTACTGACCCCGTTTGTATTAGCATTTGTGGTGAACCCGTGGAATTCCAGACCACACGTAATCTTTTGATGTTGGGCTTTTCCACCATGGCAAAAATTATATAATCCGCATGGATGTACTATGTAGTTTCCCCATCTAATCAGTATAAGTTACATTTGGACTTCTGTCGACTTCAGACTGCTATCATCACTGGCATCTTGCACCATTGCATGATGAATCCGATAGTAATGATATGTAATATTTCAAACTATTTCCTATTCTCTTCTACAGGTTATGTGCATATATTGACAAATGCCAGTGTTGTCTGAGACTGGGTCGTGTCGATATAAACAATTTATACTTTAACCCTTGCAATACCGAATGGATGCACCCATTCAGTTGTATGAAAGCATGCATTGGCTTAGTCTATTCCACATTAAGGGGCCGGTGTTCTGATAATAGCACAACCATGACGTGTCCATGCATGTATGCCAATATTAGGCAATGCGGTTTAGTTCTTTGCTATTCACAGTGCAGTTGAGCTTGACATATAAGCCCATGCACACGGCTCAGCCGTTTTAAAATTCCGGCAGAGGAGATTTTTTTATGTGGCTGGCGTTAGAGATAATATGGCTGACGGCGGCTTGTGGTCAATATGGCTGGCAGCGGCGGCGTGCGATGGCGGCTTCGGGATCTAGTTACCTAAGCACAAACCAGGCGAACGAAAAATAGGTTACACATATTTTTGAAACCTGCAGGCCTTCTTACAGAATAAGATTGTCATAAAAATAATAAAAAACATTGGTGGGACTGATGGACAGCTCCTCTATGATAAAAAGAATTAATAAATAATAAAAACATTGGTGGGACTGATGGACAGCTCCTCTATGATAAAAAGAATTAATGAATAATAAAAACATTGGTGGGACTGGGACTGATGGACAGCTCCTCTATGATAAAAAGAATTAATGAATAATAAAAACATTGGTGGGACTGGGACTGATGGACAGCTCCTCTATGATAAAAAGAATTAATGAATAATAAAAAACATTGGTGGGACTGATGGACAGCTCCTCTATGATAAAAAGAATTAATAAATAATAAAAACATTGGTGGGACTGATGGACAGCTCCTCTATGATAAAAAGAATTAATGAATAATAAAAACATTGGTGGGACTGATGGACAGCTCCTCTATGATAAAAAGAATTAATGAATAATAAAAACATTGGTGGGACTGATGGACAGCTCCTCTATGATAAAAAGAATTAATGAATAATAAAAACATTGGTGGGACTGATGGACAGCTCCTCTATGATAAAAAGAATTAATGAATAATAAAAACATTGGTGGGACTGATGGACAGCTCCTCTATGATAAAAAGAATTAATGAATAATAAAAACATTGGTGGGACTGATGGACAGCTCCTCTATGATAAAAAGAATTAATGAATAATAAAAACATTGGTGGGACTGATGGACAGCTCCTCTATGATAAAAAGAATTAATGAATAATAAAAACATTGGTGGGACTGATGGACAGCTCCTCTATGATAAAAAGAATTAATGAATAATAAAAACATTGGTGGGACTGATGGACAGCTCCTCTATGATAAAAAGAATTAATGAATAATAAAAACATTGGTGGGACTGGGACTGATGGACAGCTCCTCTATGATAAAAAGAATTAATGAATAATAAAAAACATTGGTGGGACTGATGGACAGCTCCTCTATGATAAAAAGAATTAATGAATAATAAAAACATTGGTGGGACTGGGACTGATGGACAGCTCCTCTATGATAAAAAGAATTAATGAATAATAAAAACATTGGTGGGACTGATGGACAGCTCCTCTATGATAAAAAGAATTAATGAATAATAAAAAACATTGGTGGGACTGATGGACAGCTCCTCTATGATAAAAAGAATTAATGAATAATAAAAACATTGGTGGGACTGATGGACAGCTCCTCTATGATAAAAAGAATTAATGAATAATAAAAACATTGGTGGGACTGATGGACAGCTCCTCTATGATAAAAAGAATTAATGAATAATAAAAAACATTGGTGGGACTGATGGACAGCTCCTCTATGATAAAAAGAATTAATGAATAATAAAAACATTGGTGGGACTGATGGACAGCTCCTCTATGATAAAAAGAATTAATGAATAATAAAAACATTGGTGGGACTGATGGACAGCTCCTCTATGATAAAAAGAATTAATGAATAATAAAAACATTGGTGGGACTGGGACTGATGGACAGCTCCTCTATGATAAAAAGAATTAATGAATAATAAAAAACATTGGTGGGACTGATGGACAGCTCCTCTATGATAAAAAGAATTAATAAATAATAAAAACATTGGTGGGACTGATGGACAGCTCCTCTATGATAAAAAGAATTAATGAATAAGGAAAACATTGGTGGGACTGATGGACAGCTCCTCTATGATAAAAAGAATTAATGAATAATAAAAAACATTGGTGGGACTGATGGACAGCTCCTCTATGATAAAAAGAATTAATGAATAATAAAAACATTGGTGGGACTGATGGACAGCTCCTCTATGATAAAAAGAATTAATGAATAATAAAAACATTGGTGGGACTGATGGACAGCTCCTCTATGATAAAAAGAATTAATGAATAATAAAAAACATTGGTGGGACTGATGGACAGCTCCTCTATGATAAAAAGAATTAATGAATAATAAAAACATTGGTGGGACTGATGGACAGCTCCTCTATGATAAAAAGAATTAATGAATAATAAAAAACATTGGTGGGACTGATGGACAGCTCCTCTATGATAAAAAGAATTAATGAATAATAAAAACATTGGTGGGACTGGGACTGATGGACAGCTCCTCTATGATAAAAAGAATTAATGAATAATAAAAACATTGGTGGGACTGGGACTGATGGACAGCTCCTCTATGATAAAAAGAATTAATGAATAATAAAAACATTGGTGGGACTGATGGACAGCTCCTCTATGATAAAAAGAATTAATGAATAATAAAAACATTGGTGGGACTGATGGACAGCTCCTCTATGATAAAAAGAATTAATGAATAATAAAAACATTGGTGGGACTGGGACTGATGGACAGCTCCTCTATGATAAAAAGAATTAATGAATAATAAAAAACATTGGTGGGACTGATGGACAGCTCCTCTATGATAAAAAGAATTAATGAATAATAAAAACATTGGTGGGACTGATGGACAGCTCCTCTATGATAAAAAGAATTAATGAATAATAAAAACATTGGTGGGACTGGGACTGATGGACAGCTCCTCTATGATAAAAAGAATTAATGAATAATAAAAACATTGGTGGGACTGATGGACAGCTCCTCTATGATAAAAAGAATTAATAAATAATAAAAACATTGGTGGGACTGATGGACAGCTCCTCTATGATAAAAAGAATTAATGAATAATAAAAAACATTGGTGGGACTGATGGACAGCTCCTCTATGATAAAAAGAATTAATGAATAATAAAAACATTGGTGGGACTGGGACTGATGGACAGCTCCTCTATGATAAAAAGAATTAATGAATAAGGAAAACATTGGTGGGACTGATGGACAGCTCCTCTATGATAAAAAGAATTAATGAATAATAAAAACATTGGTGGGACTGATGGACAGCTCCTCTATGATAAAAAGAATTAATGAATAATAAAAAACATTGGTGGGACTGATGGACAGCTCCTCTATGATAAAAAGAATTAATGAATAATAAAAACATTGGTGGGACTGATGGACAGCTCCTCTATGATAAAAAGAATTAATAAATAATAAAAACATTGGTGGGACTGATGGACAGCTCCTCTATGATAAAAAGAATTAATGAATAATAAAAACATTGGTGGGACTGATGGACAGCTCCTCTATGATAAAAAGAATTAATAAATAATAAAAACATTGGTGGGACTGATGGACAGCTCCTCTATGATAAAAAGAATTAATGAATAATAAAAACATTGGTGGGACTGATGGACAGCTCCTCTATGATAAAAAGAATTAATGAATAAGGAAAACATTGGTGGGACTGGTGGACAGCTCCTCTATGATAAAAAGAATTAATGAATAATAAAAACATTGGTGGGACTGATGGACAGCTCCTCTATGATAAAAAGAATTAATGAATAATAAAAAACATTGGTGGGACTGATGGACAGCTCCTCTATGATAAAAAGAATTAATGAATAATAAAAACATTGGTGGGACTGATGGACAGCTCCTCTATGATAAAAAGAATTAATAAATAATAAAAACATTGGTGGGACTGATGGACAGCTCCTCTATGATAAAAAGAATTAATGAATAAGGAAAACATTGGTGGGACTGATGGACAGCTCCTCTATGATAAAAAGAATTAATGAATAATAAAAACATTGGTGGGACTGGGACTGATGGACAGCTCCTCTATGATAAAAAGAATTAATGAATAATAAAAACATTGGTGGGACTGATGGACAGCTCCTCTATGATAAAAAGAATTAATGAATAAGGAAAACATTGGTGGGACTGGTGGACAGCTCCTCTATGATAAAAAGAATTAATGAATAATAAAAACATTGGTGGGACTGATGGACAGCTCCTCTATGATAAAAAGAATTAATGAATAAGGAAAACATTGGTGGGACTGATGGACAGCTCCTCTATGATAAAAAGAATTAATGAATAATAAAAACATTGGTGGGACTGATGGACAGCTCCTCTATGATAAAAAGAATTAATGAATAATAAAAAACATTGGTGGGACTGATGGACAGCTCCTCTATGATAAAAAGAATTAATGAATAATAAAAACATTGGTGGGACTGATGGACAGCTCCTCTATGATAAAAAGAATTAATAAATAATAAAAACATTGGTGGGACTGATGGACAGCTCCTCTATGATAAAAAGAATTAATGAATAAGGAAAACATTGGTGGGACTGATGGACAGCTCCTCTATGATAAAAAGAATTAATGAATAATAAAAACATTGGTGGGACTGGGACTGATGGACAGCTCCTCTATGATAAAAAGAATTAATGAATAATAAAAACATTGGTGGGACTGATGGACAGCTCCTCTATGATAAAAAGAATTAATGAATAATAAAAAACATTGGTGGGACTGGGACTGATGGACAGCTCCTCTATGATAAAAAGAATTAATGAATAATAAAAACATTGGTGGGACTGATGGACAGCTCCTCTATGATAAAAAGAATTAATGAATAATAAAAACATTGGTGGGACTGATGGACAGCTCCTCTATGATAAAAAGAATTAATGAATAATAAAAACATTGGTGGGACTGATGGACAGCTCCTCTATGATAAAAAGAATTAATGAATAATAAAAACATTGGTGGGACTGATGGACAGCTCCTCTATGATAAAAAGAATTAATAAATAATAAAAACATTGGTGGGACTGGGACTGATGGACAGCTCCTCTATGATAAAAAGAATTAATAAATAATAAAAACATTGGTGGGACTGATGGACAGCTCCTCTATGATAAAAAGAATTAATGAATAATAAAAAACATTGGTGGGACTGATGGACAGCTCCTCTATGATAAAAAGAATTAATGAATAAGGAAAACATTGGTGGGACTGATGGACAGCTCCTCTATGATAAAAAGAATTAATGAATAATAAAAACATTGGTGGGACTGATGGACAGCTCCTCTATGATAAAAAGAATTAATAAATAATAAAAACATTGGTGGGACTGATGGACAGCTCCTCTATGATAAAAAGAATTAATAAATAATAAAAACATTGGTGGGACTGATGGACAGCTCCTCTATGATAAAAAGAATTAATGAATAATAAAAACATTGGTGGGACTGGTGGACAGCTCCTCTATGATAAAAAGAATTAATGAATAATAAAAACATTGGTGGGACTGATGGACAGCTCCTCTATGATAAAAAGAATTAATGAATAAGGAAAACATTGGTGGGACTGATGGACAGCTCCTCTATGATAAAAAGAATTAATAAATAATAAAAACATTGGTGGGACTGATGGACAGCTCCTCTATGATAAAAAGAATTAATGAATAAGGAAAACATTGGTGGGACTGATGGACAGCTCCTCTATGATAAAAAGAATTAATAAATAATAAAAACATTGGTGGGACTGATGGACAGCTCCTCTATGATAAAAAGAATTAATGAATAATAAAAACATTGGTGGGACTGATGGACAGCTCCTCTAT
Organism: Siphonodentalium dalli; assembly: GCA_032622095.1. Lineage (NCBI taxonomy): Eukaryota > Metazoa > Mollusca > Scaphopoda > Gadilida > Siphonodentaliidae > Siphonodentalium > Siphonodentalium dalli. Next base: position 18,916,613 of record CP136061.1, on the reverse strand, counting down.
GATAAAAAGAATTAATAAATAATAAAAACATTGGTGGGACTGATGGACAGCTCCTCTATGATAAAAAGAATTAATGAATAATAAAAACATTGGTGGGACTGATGGACAGCTCCTCTATGATAAAAAGAATTAATAAATAATAAAAACATTGGTGGGACTGGTGGACAGCTCCTCTATGATAAAAAGAATTAATGAATAATAAAAACATTGGTGGGACTGATGGACAGCTCCTCTATGATAAAAAGAATTAATGAATAATAAAAACATTGGTGGGACTGATGGACAGCTCCTCTATGATAAAAAGAATTAATAAATAATAAAAACATTGGTGGGACTGATGGACAGCTCCTCTATGATAAAAAGAATTAATAAATAATAAAAACATTGGTGGGACTGATGGACAGCTCCTCTATGATAAAAAGAATTAATGAATAAGGAAAACATTGGTGGGACTGATGGACAGCTCCTCTATGATAAAAAGAATTAATAAATAATAAAAACATTGGTGGGACTGATGGACAGCTCCTCTATGATAAAAAGAATTAATAAATAATAAAAACATTGGTGGGACTGGGACTGATGGACAGCTCCTATATGATAAAAAGAATTAATGAATAATAAAAACATTGGTGGGACTGATGGACAGCTCCTCTATGATAAAAAGAATTAATAAATAATAAAAACATTGGTGGGACTGATGGACAGCTCCTCTATGATAAAAAGAATTAATAAATAATAAAAACATTGGTGGGACTGATGGACAGCTCCTCTATGATAAAAAGAATTAATAAATAATAAAAACATTGGTGGGACTGATGGACAGCTCCTCTATGATAAAAAGAATTAATAAATAATAAAAACATTGGTGGGACTGATGGACAGCTCCTCTATGATAAAAAGAATTAATGAATAAGGAAAACATTGGTGGGACTGATGGACAGCTCCTCTATGATAAAAAGAATTAATGAATAATAAAAACATTGGTGGGACTGATGGACAGCTCCTCTATGATAAAAAGAATTAATGAATAATAAAAACATTGGTGGGACTGGGACTGATGGACAGCTCCTCTATGATAAAAAGAATTAATGAATAATAAAAACATTGGTGGGACTGATGGACAGCTCCTCTATGATAAAAAGAATTAATGAATAAAAACATTGGTGGGACTGATGGACAGCTCCTCTATGATAAAAAGAATTAATGAATAAGGAAAACATTGGTGGGACTGGGACTGATGGACAGCTCCTCTATGATAAAAAGAATTAATGAATAATAAAAACATTGGTGGGACTGATGGACAGCTCCTCTATGATAAAAAGAATTAATGAATAAAAACATTGGTGGGACTGATGGACAGCTCCTCTATGATAAAAAGAATTAATGAATAAGGAAAACATTGGTGGGACTGGGACTGATGGACAGCTCCTCTATGATAAAAAGAATTAATGAATAATAAAAACATTGGTGGGACTGATGGACAGCTCCTCTATGATAAAAAGAATTAATGAATAAAAACATTGGTGGGACTGATGGACAGCTCCTCTATGATAAAAAGAATTAATGAATAAGGAAAACATTGGTGGGACTGATGGACAGCTCCTCTATGATAAAAAGAATTAATAAATAATAAAAACATTGGTGGGACTGGGACTGATGGACAGCTCCTCTATGATAAAAAGAATTAATGAATAATAAAAACATTGGTGGGACTGATGGACAGCTCCTCTATGATAAAAAGAATTAATGAATAAAAACATTGGTGGGACTGATGGACAGCTCCTCTATGATAAAAAGAATTAATGAATAAGGAAAACATTGGTGGGACTGGGACTGATGGACAGCTCCTCTATGATAAAAAGAATTAATGAATAAAAACATTGGTGGGACTGATGGACAGCTCCTCTATGATAAAAAGAATTAATAAATAATAAAAACATTGGTGGGACTGGGACTGATGGACAGCTCCTCTATGATAAAAAGAATTAATGAATAATAAAAACATTGGTGGGACTGATGGACAGCTCCTCTATGATAAAAAGAATTAATGAATAAAAACATTGGTGGGACTGATGGACAGCTCCTCTATGATAAAAAGAATTAATGAATAAGGAAAACATTGGTGGGACTGGGACTGATGGACAGCTCCTCTATGATAAAAACATTGGTGGGACTGATGGACAGCTCCTCTATGATAAAAAGAATTAATGAATAAAAACATTGGTGGGACTGATGGACAGCTCCTCTATGATAAAAAGAATTAATGAATAATAAAAACATTGGTGGGACTGATGGACAGCTCCTCTATGATAAAAAGAATTAATGAATAATAAAAACATTGGTGGGACTGATGGACAGCTCCTCTATGATAAAAAGAATTAATGAATAAGGAAAACATTGGTGGGACTGATGGACAGCTCCTCTATGATAAAAAGAATTAATGAATAATAACAAACATTGGTGGGACTGATGGACAGCTCCTCTATGATAAAAAGAATTAATGAATAATAAAAACATTGGTGGGACTGATGGACAGCTCCTCTATGATAAAAAGAATTAATGAATAATAACAAACATTGGTGGGACTGATGGACAGCTCCTCTATGATAAAAAGAATTAATGAATAAGGAAAACATTGGTGGGACTGATGGACAGCTCCTCTATGATAAAAAGAATTAATGAATAATAAAAACATTGGTGGGACTGGTGGACAGCTCCTCTATGATAAAAAGAATTAATGAATAATAAAAACATTGGTGGGACTGATGGACAGCTCCTCTATGATAAAAAGAATTAATGAATAATAAAAACATTGGTGGGACTGGTGGACAGCTCCTCTATGATAAAAAGAATTAATGAATAAGGAAAACATTGGTGGGACTGATGGACAGCTCCTCTATGATAAAAAGAATTAATGAATAATAAAAACATTGGTGGGACTGATGGACAGCTCCTCTATGATAAAAAGAATTAATGAATAATAAAAACATTGGTGGGACTGGTGGACAGCTCCTCTATGATAAAAAGAATTAATGAATAAGGAAAACATTGGTGGGACTGATGGACAGCTCCTCTATGATAAAAAGAATTAATGAATAATAAAAACATTGGTGGGACTGATGGACAGCTCCTCTATGATAAAAAGAATTAATGAATAAGGAAAACATTGGTGGGACTGATGGACAGCTCCTCTATGATAAAAAGAATTAATGAATAATAAAAACATTGGTGGGACTGATGGACAGCTCCTCTATGATAAAAATAATTAATGAATAAGGAAAACATTGGTGGGACTGATGGACAGCTCCTCTATGATAAAAAGAATTAATGAATAATAAAAACATTGGTGGGACTGATGGACAGCTCCTCTATGATAAAAAGAATTAATGAATAAGGAAAACATTGGTGGGACTGATGGACAGCTCCTCTATGATAAAAAGAATTAATGAATAATAACAAACATTGGTGGGACTGATGGACAGCTCCTCTATGATAAAAAGAATTAATGAATAAGGAAAACATTGGTGGGACTGATGGACAGCTCCTCTATGATAAAAAGAATTAATGAATAATAAAAACATTGGTGGGACTGATGGACAGCTCCTCTATGATAAAAAGAATTAATGAATAAGGAAAACATTGGTGGGACTGATGGACAGCTCCTCTATGATAAAAAGAATTAATGAATAATAAAAACATTGGTGGGACTGATGGACAGCTCCTCTATGATAAAAAGAATTAATGAATAAGGAAAACATTGGTGGGACTGATGGACAGCTCCTCTATGATAAAAAGAATTAATGAATAATAAAAACATTGGTGGGACTGATGGACAGCTCCTCTATGATAAAAAGAATTAATGAATAAGGAAAACATTGGTGGGACTGATGGACAGCTCCTCTATGATAAAAAGAATTAATGAATAATAACAAACATTGGTGGGACTGATGGACAGCTCCTCTATGATAAAAAGAATTAATGAATAAGGAAAACATTGGTGGGACTGATGGACAGCTCCTCTATGATAAAAAGAATTAATGAATAATAAAAACATTGGTGGGACTGGTGGACAGCTCCTCTATGATAAAAAGAATTAATGAATAATAAAAACATTGGTGGGACTGATGGACAGCTCCTCTATGATAAAAAGAATTAATGAATAATAAAAACATTGGTGGGACTGGTGGACAGCTCCTCTATGATAAAAAGAATTAATGAATAAGGAAAACATTGGTGGGACTGATGGACAGCTCCTCTATGATAAAAAGAATTAATGAATAATAAAAACATTGGTGGGACTGATGGACAGCTCCTCTATGATAAAAAGAATTAATAAATAAGGAAACATTGGTGGGACTGATGGACAGCTCCTCTATGATAAAAAGAATTAATGAATAAGGAAAACATTGGTGGGACTGATGGACAGCTCCTCTATGATAAAAAGAATTAATGAATAATAAAAACATTGGTGGGACTGATGGACAGCTCCTCTATGATAAAAAGAATTAATGAATAAGGAAAACATTGGTGGGACTGGGACGGATGGACAGCTCCTCTATGATAAAAAGAATTAATGAATAATAAAAACATTGGTGGGACTGGGACTGATGGACAGCTCCTCTATGATAAAAAGAATTAATGAATAAGGAAAACATTGGTGGGACTGATGGACAGCTCCTCTATGATAAAAAGAGTTAATGAATAATAAAAACATTGGTGGGACTGATGGACAGCTCCTCTATGATAAAAAGAATTAATGAATAAGGAAAACATTGGTGGGACTGGGACGGATGGACAGCTCCTCTATGATAAAAAGAATTAATGAATAATAAAAACATTGGTGGGACTGGGACTGATGGACAGCTCCTCTATGATAAAAAGAATTAATGAATAAGGAAAACATTGGTGGGACTGATGGACAGCTCCTCTATGATAAAAAGAATTAATAAATAATAAAAACATTGGTGGGACTGATGGACAGCTCCTCTATGATAAAAAGAATTAATGAATAATAAAAACATTGGTGGGACTGGTGGACAGCTCCTCTATGATAAAAAGAATTAATGAATAAGGAAAACATTGGTGGGACTGATGGACAGCTCCTCTATGATAAAAAGAATTAATGAATAATAAAAACATTGGTGGGACTGATGGACAGCTCCTCTATGATAAAAAGAATTAATAAATAATAAAAACATTGGTGGGACTGATGGACAGCTCCTCTATGATAAAAAGAATTAATAAATAATAAAAACATTGGTGGGACTGATGGACAGCTCCTCTATGATAAAAAGAATTAATGAATAAGGAAAACATTGGTGGGACTGATGGACAGCTCCTCTATGATAAAAAGAATTAATGAATAATAAAAACATTGGTGGGACTGATGGACAGCTCCTCTATGATAAAAAGAATTAATGAATAATAAAAACATTGGTGGGACTGGGACTGATGGACAGCTCCTCTATGATAAAAAGAATTAATGAATAATAAAAACATTGGTGGGACTGATGGACAGCTCCTCTATGATAAAAAGAATTAATGAATAAGGAAAACATTGGTGGGACTGATGGACAGCTCCTCTATGATAAAAAGAATTAATAAATAATAAAAACATTGGTGGGACTGATGGACAGCTCCTCTATGATAAAAAGAATTAATGAATAAGGAAAACATTGGTGGGACTGATGGACAGCTCCTCTATGATAAAAAGAATTAATGAATAATAAAAACATTGGTGGGACTGATGGACAGCTCCTCTATAATAAAAAGAATTAATGAATAATAAAAACATTGGTGGGACTGATGGACAGCTCCTCTATGATAAAAAGAATTAATGAATAATAACAAACATTGGTGGGACTGATGGACAGCTCCTCTATGATAAAAAGAATTAATGAATAAGGAAAACATTGGTGGGACTGATGGACAGCTCCTCTATGATAAAAAGAATTAATGAATAATAAAAACATTGGTGGGACTGATGGACAGCTCCTCTATGATAAAAAGAATTAATGAATAAGGAAAACATTGGTGGGACTGATGGACAGCTCCTCTATGATAAAAAGAATTAATAAATAATAAAAACATTGGTGGGACTGATGGACAGCTCCTCTATGATAAAAAGAATTAATGAATAAGGAAAACATTGGTGGGACTGATGGACAGCTCCTCTATGATAAAAAGAATTAATGAATAATAAAAACATTGGTGGGACTGATGGACAGCTCCTCTATGATAAAAAGAATTAATGAATAATAAAAACATTGGTGGGACTGATGGACAGCTCCTCTATGATAAAAAGAATTAATGAATAATAACAAACATTGGTGGGACTGATGGACAGCTCCTCTATGATAAAAAGAATTAATGAATAAGGAAAACATTGGTGGGACTGATGGACAGCTCCTCTATGATAAAAAGAATTAATAAATAATAAAAAACATTGGTGGGACTGATGGACAGCTCCTCTATGATAAAAAGAATTAATGAATAATAAAAACATTGGTGGGACTGATGGACAGCTCCTCTATGATAAAAAGAATTAATGAATAATAAAAACATTGGTGGGACTGATGGACAGCTCCTCTATGATAAAAAGAATTAATGAATAATAAAAACATTGGTGGGACTGATGGACAGCTCCTCTATGATAAAAAGAATTAATGAATAAGGAAAACATTGGTGGGACTGATGGACAGCTCCTCTATGATAAAAAGAATTAATAAATAATAAAAAACATTGGTGGGACTGATGGACAGCTCCTCTATGATAAAAAGAATTAATGAATAAGGAAAACATTGGTGGGACTGATGGACAGCTCCTCTATGATAAAAAGAATTAATGAATAATAAAAACATTGGTGGGACTGATGGACAGCTCCTCTATGATAAAAAGAATTAATGAATAATAAAAACATTGGTGGGACTGATGGACAGCTCCTCTATGATAAAAAGAATTAATGAATAATAAAAACATTGGTGGGACTGATGGACAGCTCCTCTATGATAAAAAGAATTAATGAATAAGGAAAACATTGGTGGGACTGGGACTGATGGACAGCTCCTCTATGATAAAAAGAATTAATGAATAATAAAAAACATTGGTGGGACTGATGGACAGCTCCTCTATGATAAAAAGAATTAATGAATAAGGAAAACGTTGGTGGGACTGGGACTGATGGACAGCTCCTCTATGATAAAAAGAATTAATGAATAAGGAAAACATTGGTGGGACTGGGACTGATGGACAGCTCCTCTATGATAAAAAGAATTAATAAATAATAAAAACATTGGTGGGACTGATGGACAGCTCCTCTATGATAAAAAGAATTAATGAATAATAAAAACATTGGTGGGACTGATGGACAGCTCCTCTATGATAAAAAGAATTAATAAATAATAAAAACATTGGTGGGACTGATGGACAGCTCCTCTATTATAAAAAGAATTAATGAATAATAAAAACATTGGTGGGACTGATGGACAGCTCCTCTATGATAAAAAGAATTAATGAATAAGGAAAACATTGGTGGGACTGGGACTGATGGACAGCTCCTCTATGATAAAAAGAATTAATAAATAATAAAAACATTGGTGGGACTGATGGACAGCTCCTCTATGATAAAAAGAATTAATGAATAATAAAAACATTGGTGGGACTGATGGACAGCTCCTCTATGATAAAAAGAATTAATAAATAATAAAAACATTGGTGGGACTGATGGACAGCTCCTCTATGATAAAAAGAATTAATGAATAATAAAAACATTGGTGGGACTGATGGACAGCTCCTCTATGATAAAAAGAATTAATAAATAATAAAAACATTGGTGGGACTGATGGACAGCTCCTCTATGATAAAAAGAATTAATGAATAATAAAAACATTGGTGGGACTGATGGACAGCTCCTCTATGATAAAAAGAATTAATAAATAATAAAAAACATTGGTGGGACTGATGGACAGCTCCCTCTATGATAAAAAGAATTAATGAATAAGGAAAACATTGGTGGGACTGGGACTGATGGACAGCTCCTCTATGATAAAAATAATTAATAAATAATAAAAACATTGGTGGGACTGATGGACAGCTCCCTCTATGATAAAAAGAATTAATGAATAAGGAAAACATTGGTGGGACTGGGACTGATGGACAGCTCCTCTATGATAAAAAGAATTAATAAATAATAAAAACATTGGTGGGACTGATGGACAGCTCCTCTATGATAAAAAGAATTAATGAATAAGGAAAACATTGGTGGGACTGATGGACAGCTCCTCTATGATAAAAATAATTAATGAATAATAAAAACATTGGTGGGACTGATGGACAGCTCCTCTATGATAAAAAGAATTAATGAATAATAAAAACATTGGTGGGACTGATGGACAGCTCCTCTATGATAAAAAGAATTAATGAATAAGGAAAACATTGGTGGGACTGATGGACAGCTCCTCTATGATAAAAAGAATTAATGAATAATAAAAACATTGGTGGGACTGATGGACAGCTCCTCTATGATAAAAAGAATTAATGAATAATAAAAACATTGGTGGGACTGATGGACAGCTCCTCTATGATAAAAAGAATTAATGAATAATAAAAACATTGGTGGGACTGGTGGACAGCTCCTCTATGATAAAAAGAATTAATAAATAATAAAAACATTGGTGGGACTGATGGACAGCTCCTCTATGATAAAAAGAATTAATGAATAAGGAAAACATTGGTGGGACTGGTGGACAGCTCCTCTATGATAAAAAGAATTAATAAATAATAAAAACATTGGTGGGACTGATGGACAGCTCCTCTATGATAAAAAGAATTAATGAATAAGGAAGACATTGGTGGGACTGGGACTGATGGACAGCTCCTCTATGATAAAAAGAATTAATGAATAATAAAAACATTGGTGGGACTGGTGGACAGCTCCTCTATGATAAAAAGAATTAATGAATAATAAAAACATTGGTGGGACTGATGGACAGCTCCTCTATGATAACAAGACAGTCAAAGACTGTGGGGTCGCTCACCAGACTACAAAGACTGATAAGACTGGGACTCTGGAGACCACAACAGTCAGAACTTTTCATAATCATTTTAAAAGAAGTAGATCTAAACAGGATATGTGGCTAGAGAGGCTTCATGTATGTAGATCGGTGAATATCTACCTTGAATTTACCAACTGTACGCTACTGATCACCCCACCCCCTCCTCCAGCTCAACAAGTCCCCTCCCGACCGGGCTCCAGACTCCCAAGTCTTAGGTTGGAATTTCACAACCGACATCTCAAACTTTCTCAATTGTTGGAAATTTCAAATCTCACAAGCGCCTTTTTTATAAAACCATTTAGACATGTTTGAAGCCCAATTATCCATGGACCCAAAACACCATACATGTATGTCAGATTAATCAGTCAGGTAGTTCCAAGGTAGATGTTTTAATGAATTTTGTATTTTAATGATTTTATTAGACACAAAAGTGTTAAGTCCCCATAGCCCCGCCATTTCTTAACAGGTTGCCTCATGTTAACAAATCTGAATCTGAGTCACTAAAGGATCCTCCATACTATATGTAAGCTAAATAGTCCAACCTCTCTTGAGAAGACATTTTAAGTATTACTATAGAGACATACAGTATGTCTCTGGTCCCACCCTAATTAATCTGGTGACCCCATCTGAATAAATTTGAATCCCATACACCAAAGAACCCTTCATACTAAATATCAGTAAAATAGACCTGATGGTCCTTGTGAAGGAAGCATATTAAGAGGAAAACTGTCCTTCGCTTGGCCCCTATTTGACCAGGTGACCTCATTTGAAAATTACCAACCTGACAACCCCATAAAGTTAAAATTTGTGGCCAATTCTGTCCAACAGTTTAACCTGAAGTAGGAACATATATGGACTGGTGATTTAAAAACATACATGTTGGAGAATTAAACCAAACTATGAAAACAGTTCCAACCGATTTTTAGTGTGAACATCTAATCTACAACTAATGTTGTATCAGGCATGAAATTTTCAACTGTTTTTATTTTTATCAAGGTAGGGGGTCAAAACTCCACCCCCTCTACACTCCCTCCCCATTGCCAAATGTAAATCCCCAACTATGAGATCAATTCATCTAGTAATATCAATATACCCCCCAATATCCTATATACCCCCCCCCCCCCCCAAATTTAATATTGGAAAATCTACAACTAATGTTGTATCAGGCATGAAATTTTTTGGTGTGAACATCTAATCTACAACTACCGGTAATGTTGTATCAGGCATGAAATTTTCAACTGTTTAAATTTTGATTAAAGTAGGGGGCCAAAACTCCACCCCCTCTACACTCACTACCCATTGCCTCAAATATTGCCCCCACCCAGGCTGCCTGGAAATAAATATTATTATACCAGTACCAAACAGCATAGAGGAGAGTTAAATCTCTTATCTCTGCCCCTATTAGAACAAATGTGAATCCCCATCTATGAGATCCATTTATCTAGTAATATCAATATATACCCCCCAATATTCAATATACCCCCCCCCCCATTTTTCTTTGAAAAATAAGGGTATGATTTCACCTGGATAAGTGGTGGTTAAGAAAATAATTTTGGAACAGCAAGCCTGTATTAAGTGTGTCTGACCTTTGCAGAATGAGGTCCCCAAACGGCGAATTTAATGACACTATTCCGCAAGGTGGGCTAGCATCACTGAATTCACCTCACCCTCTGGGGGCCTCTTTTCCTAAAAATGACCCCATTTGAACAAATCTGAACCCCGGTCACCCAAGGCCCCTCCATACCAAATATAAGCTATATAGGCCCAATGGTTCTTGAGAAGAAATTGTTTTAAAAATTACTATGGCGGGAAACAGTTATGGTCCTGGCTTTGTACCTACATGTATTTGATCTGATGAACTTATTTGAACAAATCTGATTGTGAGTCACCTAGGGAACATGCACACCAAAATATATAAACACATTTGGTCTTTAATATGGAGAAGAAAACAATTGTTGAAAGACAGATGGATAGACATCCCAACAGATAGATGGATAGAAGGACTGCCTGACAGACAGAAATTCAATCCAATATACCCCCCAATTTTTCTTCACCTGGACACCTGGATAAGTGGTGGTTAAGAAAATAATATGAAACAGCCAAGCCTGAATTTAGTGTCTGACATTTGCAAAATGAGGTCCCCAAAAGGTGAATTGAATGACACTATTCCGCAATGCAGGCTAGCATCACTGAATTCACACTCAGTCTGATTAGGCCTCAACTGCCATGGGAAACCTAGAAACAGATTGAAGTTCTACTGTTGAAGTTGGTGATTCTAGCCTGCTGTACAGGGTAGCAACACTAAATCACCCCCTGGGGACCTCATTCTGCAAATGTCAGACACACTAAATTCAGGCTTGAGAAAATAATTTTGTTTTAATTTGATAATAACAACAAGCACCATTGTTAGTGCAGTGTTTACACAAACCTGTCCAATAACATTCTAATCTCTAATCTGTCATTCTGATCTCAATTAATGACCTGACTGTGTGTCTCTATGAAGCTGAGTCCTCTTGTAGATATAATATTGGCAGATATAATAACTGCTTCTGGAGAGAGGTAAGTTGTGATATGATATGGGTGAAGGGGCTGTTGGCAGGGTGGGGTCCTGGGTCATGTGAGGGTGGGGGGTGGGTAATGGAAAGTTTCTGTGATTTCATTGAAGACTGAAGTTTCATAACTCAGAGGATGTTATAATTATGTGAGTTTTTCAAATTTTATAACATGTTATAAAAAAAAAATTATTAAAAAAAATTTGTGTGTTAAATTGAGCAAGGAGTTAAATCTGAATATTTTTTTTTGGGGTTTTTTTTTTTTTTTAGTTATGTCACTGGCTCCGCCAACATTCGACACAGTGACCTCATTTGAACAAATCTGAACCACAGTCACCCAAGGTACCCTCATACCAAATATGAACCCATTCGGCCCGACAACTTCAGAAAAGAAGTCGTTTTAAGAATTACTATGTGGAAAAATAGTTATGGTCCTGACATCAAAACTATTTGACTTGGTGACCTCATTTGAACAAATCTGAATGAGAGTCACCTAGGGAACATCCACACCAAATATGAACCAATTCGGTATGATGGTTTCAGAGGAGAAGATGCTTAAAAAAGTTTGACGGACGGACAGACGGACAGACGGACAGACGGACGCACGGACGGACGACGGACGAGGAGTGATGACTATAGCTCCACCGGAGACTTCGTCTCAGGTGAGCTAAAAAGAATTAATGAATAAGGAAAACATTGGTGGGACTGATGGACAGCTCCTCTATGATAAAAAGAATTAATAAATAAGGAAAACATTGGTGGGACTGATGGACAGCTCCTCTATGATAAAAAGAATTAATAAATAATAAAAACATTGGTGGGACTGATGGACAGCTCCTCTATGATAAAAAGAATTAATAAATACGGAAAACATTGGTGGGACTGATGGACAGCTCCTCTATGATAAAAAGAATTAATGAATAATAAAAACATTGGTGGGACTGATGGACAGCTCCTCTATGATAAAAAGAATTAATGAATAAGGAAAACATTGGTGGGACTGATGGACAGCTCCTCTATGATAAAAAGAATTAATGAATAATAAAAACATTGGTGGGACTGATGGACAGCTCCTCTATGATAAAAAGAATTAATGAATAAGGAAAACATTGGTGGGACTGATGGACAGCTCCTCTATGATAAAAAGAATTAATGAATAAGGAAAACATTGGTGGGACTGATGGACAGCTCCTCTATGATAAAAAGAATTAATGAATAAGGAAAACATTGGTGGGACTGATGGACAGCTCCTCTATGATAAAAAGAATTAATGAATAATAAAAACATTGGTGGGACTGATGGACAGCTCCTCTATGATAAAAAGAATTAATAAATAATAAAAACATTGGTGGGACTGATGGACAGCTCCTCTATGATAAAAAGAATTAATGAATAATAAAACATTGGTGGGACTGATGGACAGCTCCTCTATGATAAAAAGAATTAATGAATAAGGAAAAACATTGGTGGGACTGATGGACAGCTCCTCTATGATAAAAAGAATTAATGAATAAGGAAAACATTGGTGGGACTGGGACTGATGGACAGCTCCTCTATGATAAAAAGAATTAATAAATAAGGAAAACATTGGTGGGACTGATGGACAGCTCCTCTATGATAAAAAGAATTAATAAATAATAAAAACATTGGTGGGACTGATGGACAGCTCCTCTATGATAAAAAGAATTAATAAATAAGGAAAACATTGGTGGGACTGATGGACAGCTCCTCTATGATAAAAAGAATTAATGAATAATAAAAACATTGGTGGGACTGATGGACAGCTCCTCTATGATAAAAAGAATTAATGAATAATAAAAAACATTGGTGGGACTGATGGACAGCTCCTCTATGATAAAAAGAATTAATGAATAATAAAAACATTGGTGGGACTGATGGACAGCTCCTCTATGATAAAAAGAATTAATGAATAATAAAAACATTGGTGGGACTGATGGACAGCTCCTCTATGATAAAAAGAATTAATGAATAAGGAAAACATTGGTGGGACTGGGACTGGTGGACAGCTCCTCTATGATAAAAAGAATTAATGAATAAGGAAAACATTGGTGGGACTGATGGACAGCTCCTCTATGATAAAAAGAATTAATGAATAATAAAAACATTGGTGGGACTGATGGACAGCTCCTCTATGATAAAAAGAATTAATAAATAATAAAAACATTGGTGGGACTGGTGGACAGCTCCTCTATGATAAAAAGAATTAATGAATAAGGAAAACATTGGTGGGACTGATGGACAGCTCCTCTATGATAAAAAGAATTAATAAATAATAAAAACATTGGTGGGACTGATGGACAGCTCCTCTATGATAAAAAGAATTAATAAATAATAAAAACATTGGTGGGACTGATGGACAGCTCCTCTATGATAAAAAGAATTAATGAATAAGGAAAACATTAGTGGGACTGATGGACAGCTCCTCTATGATAAAAAGAATTAATGAATAATTAAAACATTGGTGGGACTGATGGACAGCTCCTCTATGATAAAAAGAATTAATGAATAAGGAAAACATTAGTGGGACTGATGGACAGCTCCTCTATGATAAAAAGAATTAATGAATAATTAAAACATTGGTGGGACTGATGGACAGCTCCTCTATGATAAAAAGAATTAATGAATAATTAAAACATTGGTGGGACTGATGGACAGCTCCTCTATGATAAAAAGAATTAATGAATAATTAAAACATTGGTGGGACTGATGGACAGCTCCTCTATGATAAAAAGAATTAATGAATAAGGAAAACATTGGTGGGACTGATGGACAGCTCCTCTATGATAAAAAGAATTAATGAATAATTAAAACATTGGTGGGACTGATGGACAGCTCCTCTATGATAAAAAGAATTAATGAATAAGGAAAACATTGGTGGGACTGATGGACAGCTCCTCTATGATAAAAAGAATTAATGAATAAGGAAAACATTGGTGGGACTGATGGACAGCTCCTCTATGATAAAAAGAATTAATGAATAAGGAAAACATTAGTGGGACTGATGGACAGCTCCTCTATGATAAAAAGAATTAATGAATAATAAAAACATTGGTGGGACTGATGGACAGCTCCTCTATGATAAAAAGAATTAATGAATAAGGAAAACATTGGTGGGACTGATGGACAGCTCCTCTATGATAAAAAGAATTAATGAATAAGGAAAACATTGGTGGGACTGATGGACAGCTCCTCTATGATAAAAAGAATTAATGAATAAGGAAAACATTGGTGGGACTGATGGACAGCTCCTCTATGATAAAAAGAATTAATAAATAATAAAAACATTGGTGGGACTGGTGGACAGCTCCTCTATGATAAAAAGAATTAATGAATAAGGAAAACATTAGTGGGACTGATGGACAGCTCCTCTATGATAAAAAGAATTAATGAATAATTAAAACATTGGTGGGACTGATGGACAGCTCCTCTATGATAAAAAGAATTAATGAATAAGGAAAACATTGGTGGGACTGATGGACAGCTCCTCTATGATAAAAAGAATTAATAAATAATAAAAACATTGGTGGGACTGGTGGACAGCTCCTCTATGATAAAAAGAATTAATGAATAAGGAAAACATTAGTGGGACTGATGGACAGCTCCTCTATGATAAAAAGAATTAATGAATAATTAAAACATTGGTGGGACTGGGACTGATGGACAGCTCCTCTATGATAAAAAGAATTAATGAATAATAAAAACATTGGTGGGACTGATGGACAGCTCCTCTATGATAAATAGAATTAATGAATAATAAAAACATTGGTGGGACTGATGGACAGCTCCTCTATGATAAAAAGAATTAATGAATAATAAAAACATTGGTGGGACTGATGGACAGCTCCTCTATGATAAAAAGAATTAATGAATAAGGAAAACATTGGTGGGACTGATGGACAGCTCCTCTATGATAAAAAGAATTAATGAATAATAAAAACATTGGTGGGACTGATGGACAGCTCCTCTATGATAAAAAGAATTAATGAATAAGGAAAACATTGGTGGGACTGATGGACAGCTCCTCTATGATAAAAAGAATTAATGAATAATAAAAACATTGGTGGGACTGGTGGACAGCTCCTCTATGATAAAAAGAATTAATGAATAATAAAAACATTGGTGGGACTGATGGACAGCTCCTCTATGATAAAAAGAATTAATGAATAAGGAAAACATTGGTGGGACTGATGGACAGCTCCTCTATGATAAAAAGAATTAATGAATAAGGAAAACATTGGTGGGACTGATGGACAGCTCCTCTATGATAAAAAGAATTAATGAATAAGGAAAACATTGGTGGGACTGATGGACAGCTCCCTCTATGATAAAAAGAATTAATGAATAAGGAAAACATTGGTGGGACTGATGGACAGCTCCTCTATGATAAAAAGAATTAATGAATAAGGAAAACATTGGTGGGACTGGTGGACAGCTCCTCTATGATAAAAAGAATTAATGAATAAGGAAAACATTGGTGGGACTGGGACTGATGGACAGCTCCTCTATGATAAAAAGAATTAATGAATAAGGAAAACATTGGTGGGACTGATGGACAGCTCCTCTATGATAAAAAGAATTAATGAATAAGGAAAACATTGGTGGGACTGATGGACAGCTCCTCTATGATAAAAAGAATTAATGAATAAGGAAAACATTGGTGGGACTGATGGACAGCTCCTCTATGATAAAAAGAATTAATGAATAAGGAAAACATTGGTGGGACTGATGGACAGCTCCTCTATGATAAAAAGAATTAATGAATAATAAAAACATTGGTGGGACTGGTGGACAGCTCCTCTATGATAAAAAGAATTAATGAATAAGGAAAACATTGGTGGGACTGATGGACAGCTCCTCTATGATAAAAAGAATTAATGAATAAGGAAAACATTGGTGGGACTGATGGACAGCTCCTCTATGATAAAAAGAATTAATGAATAATAAAAACATTGGTGGGACTGGTGGACAGCTCCTCTATGATAAAAAGAATTAATGAATAAGGAAAACATTGGTGGGACTGATGGACAGCTCCTCTATGATAAAAAGAATTAATGAATAATAAAAACATTGGTGGGACTGATGGACAGCTCCTCTATGATAAAAAGAATTAATGAATAAGGAAAACATTGGTGGGACTGATGGACAGCTCCTCTATGATAAAAAGAATTAATGAATAATAAAAACATTGGTGGGACTGGTGGACAGCTCCTCTATGATAAAAAGAATTAATGAATAAGGAAAACATTAGTGGGACTGATGGACAGCTCCTCTATAATAAAAAGAATTAATGAATAATTAAAACATTGGTGGGACTGGGACTGATGGACAGCTCCTCTATGATAAAAAGAATTAATGAATAATAAAAACATTGGTGGGACTGATGGACAGCTCCTCTATGATAAAAAGAATTAATGAATAAGGAAAACATTGGTGGGACTGATGGACAGCTCCTCTATGATAAAAAGAATTAATGAATAAGGAAAACATTGGTGGGACTGATGGACAGCTCCTCTATGATAAAAAGAATTAATGAATAAGGAAAACATTGGTGGGACTGATGGACAGCTCCTCTATGATAAAAAGAATTAATGAATAATAAAAACATTGGTGGGACTGGTGGACAGCTCCTCTATGATAAAAAGAATTAATGAATAAGGAAAACATTGGTGGGACTGATGGACAGCTCCTCTATGATAAAAAGAATTAATGAATAAGGAAAACATTGGTGGGACTGATGGACAGCTCCTCTATGATAAAAAGAATTAATGAATAATAAAAACATTGGTGGGACTGGTGGACAGCTCCTCTATGATAAAAAGAATTAATGAATAAGGAAAACATTGGTGGGACTGATGGACAGCTCCTCTATGATAAAAAGAATTAATGAATAAGGAAAACATTGGTGGGACTGATGGACAGCTCCTCTATGATAAAAAGAATTAATGAATAAGGAAAACATTGGTGGGACTGATGGACAGCTCCTCTATGATAAAAAGAATTAATGAATAATAAAAACATTGGTGGGACTGATGGACAGCTCCTCTATGATAAAAAGAATTAATAAATAATAAAAACATTGGTGGGACTGGTGGACAGCTCCTCTATGATAAAAAGAATTAATAAATAATAAAAACATTGGTGGGACTGATGGACAGCTCCTCTATGATAAAAAGAATTAATTAATAATAAAAACATTGGTGGGACTGATGGACAGCTCCTCTATGATAAAACGAATTAATGAATAAGGAAAACATTGGTGGGACTGATGGACAGCTCCTCTATGATAAAAAGAATTAATAAATAATAAAAACATTGGTGGGACTGATGGACAGCTCCTCTATGATAAAAAGAATTAATGAATAAGGAAAACATTGGTGGGACTGATGGACAGCTCCTCTATGATAAAAAGAATTAATGAATAATAAAAACATTGGTGGGACTGATGGACAGCTCCTCTATGATAAAAAGAATTAATGAATAATAAAAAACATTGGTGGGACTGATGGACAGCTCCTCTATGATAAAAAGAATTAATGAATAAGGAAAACATTAGTGGGACTGATGGACAGCTCCTCTATGATAAAAAGAATTAATGAATAATAAAAACATTGGTGGGACTGATGGACAGCTCCTCTATGATAAAAAGAATTAATGAATAATACAAACATTGGTGGGACTGGGACTGATGGACAGCTCCTCTATGATAAAAAGAATTAATGAATAAGGAAAACATTGGTGGGACTGATGGACAGCTCCTCTATGATAAAAAGAATTAATGAATAATAAAAACATTGGTGGGACTGATGGACAGCTCCTCTATGATAAAAAGAATTAATGAATAAGGAAAACATTGGTGGGACTGATGGACAGCTCCTCTATGATAAAAAGAATTAATGAATAAGGAAAACATTGGTGGGACTGATGGACAGCTCCTCTATGATAAAAAGAATTAATGAATAATAAAAACATTGGTGGGACTGATGGACAGCTCCTCTATGATAAAAAGAATTAATGAATAAGGAAAACATTGGTGGGACTGATGGACAGCTCCTCTATGATAAAAAGAATTAATGAATAAGGAAAACATTGGTGGGACTGATGGACAGCTCCTCTATGATAAAAAGAATTAATGAATAAGGAAAACATTGGTGGGACTGATGGACAGCTCCTCTATGATAAAAAGAATTAATGAATAATTAAAACATTGGTGGGACTGAGGGACAGCTCCTCTATGATAAAAAGAATTAATGAATAATAAAAAACATTGGTGGGACTGATGGACAGCTCCTCTATGATAAAAAGAATTAATGAATAATAAAAACATTGGTGGGACTGGTGGACAGCTCCTCTATGATAAAAAGAATTAATGAATAATAAAAAACATTGGTGGGACTGATGGACAGCTCCTCTATGATAAAAAGAATTAATGAATAATAAAAACATTGGTGGGACTGGGACTGATGGACAGCTCCTCTATGATAAAAAGAATTAATGAATAATAAAAACATTGGTGGGACTGATGGACAGCTCCTCTATGATAAAAAGAATTAATGAATAATAAAAAACATTGGTGGGACTGATGGACAGCTCCTCTATGATAAAAAGAATTAATGAATAAGGAAAACATTGGTGGGACTGGGACTGATGGACAGCTCCTCTATGATAAAAAGAATTAATGAATAATAAAAACATTGGTGGGACTGATGGACAGCTCCTCTATGATAAAAAGAATTAATAAATAAGGAAAACATTGGTGGGACTGGTGGACAGCTCCTCTATGATAAAAAGAATTAATGAATAATAAAAACATTGGTGGGACTGATGGACAGCTCCTCTATGATAAAAAGAATTAATAAATAATAAAAACATTGGTGGGACTGATGGACAGCTCCTCTATGATAAAAAGAATTAATGAATAATAAAAACATTGGTGGGACTGATGGACAGCTCCTCTATGATAAAAAGAATTAATGAATAAGGAAAACATTGGTGGGACTGATGGACAGCTCCTCTATGATAAAAAGAATTAATGAATAATAAAAACATTGGTGGGACTGGGACTGATGGACAGCTCCTCTATGATAAAAAGAATTAATGAATAATAAAAACATTGGTGGGACTGATGGACAGCTCCTCTATGATAAAAAGAATTAATGAATAATAAAAACATTGGTGGGACTGGGACTGATGGACAGCTCCTCTATGATAAAAAGAATTAATGAATAAGGAAAACATTGGTGGGACTGATGGACAGCTCCTCTATGATAAAAAGAATTAATGAATAATAAAAACATTGGTGGGACTGGTGGACAGCTCCTCTATGATAAAAAGAATTAATGAATAATAAAAACATTGGTGGGACTGATGGACAGCTCCTCTATGATAAAAAGAATTAATGAATAATAAAAACATTGGTGGGACTGATGGACAGCTCCTCTATGATAAAAAGAATTAATGAATAATAAAAAACATTGGTGGGACTGATGGACAGCTCCTCTATGATAAAAAGAATTAATGAATAATAAAAACATTGGTGGGACTGATGGACAGCTCCTCTATGATAAAAAGAATTAATGAATAAGGAAAACATTGGTGGGACTGATGGACAGCTCCTCTATGATAAAAAGAATTAATGAATAATAAAAACATTGGTGGGACTGATGGACAGCTCCTCTATGATAAAAAGAATTAATGAATAATAAAACATTGGTGGGACTGATGGACAGCTCCTCTATGATAAAAAGAATTAATGAATAATAAAAACATTGGTGGGACTGGGACTGATGGACAGCTCCTCTATGATAAAAAGAATTAATGAATAAGGAAAACATTGGTGGGACTGGTGGACAGCTCCTCTATGATAAAAAGAATTAATGAATAATAAAAACATTGGTGGGACTGGTGGACAGCTCCTCTATGATAAAAAGAATTAATGAATAAGGAAAACATTGGTGGGACTGATGGACAGCTCCTCTATGATAAAAAGAATTAATGAATAAGGAAAACATTGGTGGGACTGATGGACAGCTCCTCTATGATAAAAAGAATTAATGAATAAGGAAAACATTGGTGGGACTGATGGACAGCTCCTCTATGATAAAAAGAATTAATGAATAATAAAAACATTGGTGGGACTGGTGGACAGCTCCTCTATGATAAAAAGAATTAATGAATAATAAAAACATTGGTGGGACTGATGGACAGCTCCTCTATGATAAAAAGAATTAATGAATAAGGAAAACATTGGTGGGACTGATGGACAGCTCCTCTATGATAAAAAGAATTAATGAATAAGGACAACATTGGTGGGACTGATGGACAGCTCCTCTATGATAAAAAGAATTAATGAATAAGGAAAACATTGGTGGGACTGATGGACAGCTCCTCTATGATAAAAAGAATTAATGAATAAGGAAAACATTGGTGGGACTGGTGGACAGCTCCTCTATGATAAAAAGAATTAATGAATAATAAAAACATTGGTGGGACTGGTGGACAGCTCCTCTATGATAAAAAGAATTAATGAATAAGGAAAACATTGGTGGGACTGATGGACAGCTCCTCTATGATAAAAAGAATTAATGAATAATAAAAACATTGGTGGGACTGGTGGACAGCTCCTCTATGATAAAAAGAATTAATGAATAATAAAAACATTGGTGGGACTGATGGACAGCTCCTCTATGATAAAAAGAATTAATGAATAAGGAAAACATTGGTGGGACTGATGGACAGCTCCTCTATGATAAAAAGAATTAATGAATAAGGACAACATTGGTGGGACTGATGGACAGCTCCTCTATGATAAAAAGAATTAATGAATAAGGAAAACATTGGTGGGACTGATGGACAGCTCCTCTATGATAAAAAGAATTAATGAATAATAAAAACATTGGTGGGACTGATGGACAGCTCCTCTATGATAAAAAGAATTAATAAATAATAAAAACATTGGTGGGACTGATGGACAGCTCCTCTATGATAAAAAGAATTAATGAATAATAAAAACATTGGTGGGACTGATGGACAGCTCCTCTATGATAAAAAGAATTAATGAATAATAAAAACATTGGTGGGACTGATGGACAGCTCCTCTATGATAAAAAGAATTAATGAATAATAAAAAACATTGGTGGGACTGATGGACAGCTCCTCTATGATAAAAAGAATTAATGAATAATAAAAAACATTGGTGGGACTGATGGACAGCTCCTCTATGATAAAAAGAATTAATGAATAATAAAAACATTGGTGGGACTGATGGACAGCTCCTCTATGATAAAAAGAATTAATGAATAATAAAAAACATTGGTGGGACTGATGGACAGCTCCTCTATGATAAAAAGAATTAATGAATAATAAAAAACATTGGTGGGACTGATGGACAGCTCCTCTATGATAAAAAGAATTAATGAATAAGGAAAACATTGGTGGGACTGGGACTGATGGACAGCTCCTCTATGATAAAAAGAATTAATGAATAATAAAAACATTGGTGGGACTGATGGACAGCTCCTCTATGATAAAAAGAATTAATGAATAATAAAAACATTGGTGGGACTGATGGACAGCTCCTCTATGATAAAAAGAATTAATGAATAATAAAAACATTGGTGGGACTGATGGACAGCTCCTCTATGATAAAAAGAATTAATGAATAATAAAAACATTGGTGGGACTGATGGACAGCTCCTCTATGATAAAACGAATTAATGAATAATAAAAACATTGGTGGGACTGATGGACAGCTCCTCTATGATAAAAAGAATTAATGAATAATAAAAACATTGGTGGGACTGATGGACAGCTCCTCTATGATAAAAAGAATTAACGAATAAGGAAAACATTGGTGGGACTGATGGACAGCTCCTCTATGATAAAAAGAATTAATGAATAAGGAAAACATTGGTGGGACTGATGGACAGCTCCTCTATGATAAAAAGAATTAATGAATAATAAAAACATTGGTGGGACTGATGGACAGCTCCTCTATGATAAAAAGAATTAATTAATAATAAAAACATTGGTGGGACTGATGGACAGCTCCTCTATGATAAAAAGAATTAATGAATAATAAAAACATTGGTGGGACTGATGGACAGCTCCTCTATGATAAAAAGAATTAATTAATAATAAAAACATTGGTGGGACTGATGGACAGCTCCTCTATGATAAAAAGAATTAATGAATAATAAAAACATTGGTGGGACTGATGGACAGCTCCTCTATGATAAAAAGAATTAATGAATAAGGAAAACATTGGTGGGACTGATGGACAGCTCCTCTATGATAAAAAGAATTAATGAATAATAAAAACATTGGTGGGACTGATGGACAGCTCCTCTATGATAAAAAGAATTAATGAATAAGGAAAACATTGGTGGGACTGATGGACAGCTCCTCTATGATAAAAAGAATTAATGAATAATAAAAACATTGGTGGGACTGATGGACAGCTCCTCTATGATAAAAAGAATTAATGAATAATAAAAACATTGGTGGGACTGATGGACAGCTCCTCTATGATAAAAAGAATTAATGAATAATAAAAACATTGGTGGGACTGATGGACAGCTCCTCTATGATAAAAAGAATTAATGAATAATAAAAAACATTGGTGGGACTGGGACTGATGGACAGCTCCTCTATGATAAAAAGAATTAATGAATAATACAAACATTGGTGGGACTGATGGACAGCTCCTCTATGATAAAAAGAATTAATGAATAATAAAAACATTGGTGGGACTGATGGACAGCTCCTCTATGATAAAAAGAATTAATGAATAATAAAAACATTGGTGGGACTGATGGACAGCTCCTCTATGATAAAAAGAATTAATGAATAATAAAAACATTGGTGGGACTGATGGACAGCTCCTCTATGATAAAAAGAATTAATGAATAATACAAACATTGGTGGGACTGATGGACAGCTCCTCTATGATAAAAAGAATTAATGAATAATAAAAACATTGGTGGGACTGATGGACAGCTCCTCTATGATAAAAAGAATTAATGAATAATAAAAAACATTGGTGGGACTGATGGACAGCTCCTCTATGATAAAAAGAATTAATGAATAATAAAAACATTGGTGGGACTGATGGACAGCTCCTCTATGATAAAAAGAATTAATGAATAATAAAAACATTGGTGGGACTGATGGACAGCTCCTCTATGATAAAAAGAATTAATGAATAATAAAAACATTGGTGGGACTGATGGACAGCTCCTCTATGATAAAAAGAATTAATGAATAAGGAAAACATTGGTGGGACTGATGGACAGCTCCTCTATGATAAAAAGAATTAATGAATAATACAAACATTGGTGGGACTGATGGACAGCTCCTCTATGATAAAAAGAATTAATGAATAAGGAAAACATTGGTGGGACTGATGGACAGCTCCTCTATGATAAAAAGAATTAATGAATAATACAAACATTGGTGGGACTGATGGACAGCTCCTCTATGATAAAAAGAATTAATGAATAAGGAAAACATTGGTGGGACTGATGGACAGCTCCTCTATGATAAAAAGAATTAATGAATAATACAAACATTGGTGGGACTGATGGACAGCTCCTCTATGATAAAAAGAATAAATGAATAATAAAAACATTGGTGGGACTGATGGACAGCTCCTCTATGATAAAAAGAATTAATGAATAAGGAAGACATTGGTGGGACTGATGGACAGCTCCTCTATGATAAAAAGAATTAATGAATAAGGAAAACATTGGTGGGACTGATGGACAGCTCCTCTATGATAAAAAGAATTAATGAATAATACAAACATTGGTGGGACTGATGGACAGCTCCTCTATGATAAAAAGAATTAATGAATAATAAAAACATTGGTGGGACTGATGGACAGCTCCTCTATGATAAAAAAGAATTAATGAATAAGGAAAACATTGGTGGGACTGGGACTGGTGGACAGCTCCTCTATGATAAAAAGAATTAATAAATAATACAAACATTGGTGGGACTGATGGACAGCTCCTCTATGATAAAAAGAATTAATGAATAATACAAACATTGGTGGGACTGATGGACAGCTCCTCTATGATAAAAAGAATTAATGAATAAGGAAAACATTGGTGGGACTGATGGACAGCTCCTCTATGATAAAAAGAATTAATGAATAATACAAACATTGGTGGGACTGATGGACAGCTCCTCTATGATAAAAAGAATTAATGAATAAGGAAAACATTGGTGGGACTGATGGACAGCTCCTCTATGATAAAAAGAATTAATGAATAATAAAAACATTGGTGGGACTGATGGACAGCTCCTCTATGATAAAAAGAATTAATGAATAAGGAAAACATTGGTGGGACTGATGGACAGCTCCTCTATGATAAAAAGAATTAATGAATAAGGAAAACATTGGTGGGACTGATGGACAGCTCCTCTATGATAAAAAGAATTAATGAATAAGGAAAACATTGGTGGGACTGATGGACAGCTCCTCTATGATAAAAAGAATTAATGAATAATAAAAACATTGGTGGGACTGGTGGACAGCTCCTCTATGATAAAAAGAATTAATGAATAAGGAAAACATTGGTGGGACTGATGGACAGCTCCTCTATGATAAAAAGAATTAATGAATAAGGAAAACATTGGTGGGACTGATGGACAGCTCATCTATGATAAAAAGAATTAATGAATAAGGAAAACATTGGTGGGACTGATGGACAGCTCATCTATGATAAAAAGAATTAATGAATAAGGAAAACATTGGTGGGACTGATGGACAGCTCATCTATGATAAAAAGAATTAATGAATAAGGAAAACATTGGTGGGACTGATGGACAGCTCCTCTATGATAAAAAGAATTAATGAATAAGGAAAACATTGGTGGGACTGATGGACAGCTCCTCTATGATAAAAAGAATTAATGAATAAGGAAAACATTGGTGGGACTGATGGACAGCTCCACTATGATAAAAAGAATTAATGAATAAGGAAAACATTGGTGGGACTGATGGACAGCTCATCTATGATAAAAAGAATTAATGAATAAGGAAAACATTGGTGGGACTGATGGACAGCTCCTCTATGATAAAAAGAATTAATGAATAAGGAAAACATTGGTGGGACTGATGGACAGCTCATCTATGATAAAAAGAATTAATGAATAAGGAAAACATTGGTGGGACTGATGGACAGCTCCTCTATGATAAAAAGAATTAATGAATAAGGAAAACATTGGTGGGACTGATGGACAGCTCCTCTATGATAAAAAGAATTAATGAATAAGGAAAACATTGGTGGGACTGATGGACAGCTCATCTATGATAAAAAGAATTAATGAATAAGGAAAACATTGGTGGGACTGATGGACAGCTCCTCTATGATAAAAAGAATTAATGAATAATAAAAACATTGGTGGGACTGATGGACAGCTCCTCTATGATAAAAAGAATTAATGAATAATAAAAACATTGGTGGGACTGATGGACAGCTCCTCTATGATAAAAAGAATTAATGAATAAGGAAAACATTGGTGGGACTGATGGACAGCTCCTCTATGATAAAAAGAATTAATGAATAATAAAAACATTGGTGGGACTGATGGACAGCTCAT
This sequence comes from Siphonodentalium dalli, assembly GCA_032622095.1. NCBI lineage: Eukaryota > Metazoa > Mollusca > Scaphopoda > Gadilida > Siphonodentaliidae > Siphonodentalium > Siphonodentalium dalli. Next base: position 18,890,384 of record CP136061.1, on the reverse strand, counting down.
CTATGATAAAAAGAATTAATGAATAAGGAAAACATTGGTGGGACTGATGGACAGCTCCTCTATGATAAAAAGAATTAATGAATAATAAAAACATTGGTGGGACTGATGGACAGCTCCTCTATGATAAAAAGAATTAATGAATAATAAAAACATTGGTGGGACTGATGGACAGCTCCTCTATGATAAAAAGAATTAATGAATAAGGAAAACATTGGTGGGACTGATGGACAGCTCCTCTATGATAAAAAGAATTAATGAATAAGGAAAACATTGGTGGGACTGATGGACAGCTCATCTATGATAAAAAGAATTAATGAATAAGGAAAACATTGGTGGGACTGATGGACAGCTCCTCTATGATAAAAAGAATTAATGAATAATAAAAACATTGGTGGGACTGATGGACAGCTCCTCTATGATAAAAAGAATTAATGAATAATAAAAACATTGGTGGGACTGATGGACAGCTCCTCTATGATAAAAAGAATTAATGAATAAGGAAAACATTGGTGGGACTGATGGACAGCTCATCTATGATAAAAAGAATTAATGAATAAGGAAAACATTGGTGGGACTGATGGACAGCTCCTCTATGATAAAAAGAATTAATGAATAATAAAAACATTGGTGGGACTGATGGACAGCTCCTCTATGATAAAAAGAATTAATGAATAAGAAAAACATTGGTGGGACTGGTGGACAGCTCCTCTATGATAAAAAGAATTAATGAATAATAAAAACATTGGTGGGACTGATGGACAGCTCCTCTATGATAAAAATAATTAATGAATAAGGAAAACATTGGTGGGACTGATGGACAGCTCCTCTATGATAAAAAGAATTAATGAATAAGGAAAACATTGGTGGGACTGATGGACAGCTCATCTATGATAAAAAGAATTAATGAATAAGGAAAACATTGGTGGGACTGATGGACAGCTCCTCTATGATAAAAAGAATTAATGAATAAGGAAAACATTGGTGGGACTGATGGACAGCTCCTCTATGATAAAAAGAATTAATGAATAATAAAAACATTGGTGGGACTGATGGACAGCTCCTCTATGATAAAAAGAATTAATGAATAAGGAAAACATTGGTGGGACTGATGGACAGCTCCTCTATGATAAAAAGAATTAATGAATAATAAAAACATTGGTGGGACTGATGGACAGCTCCTCTATGATAAAAAGAATTAATGAATAATAAAAACATTGGTGGGACTGATGGACAGCTCCTCTATGATAAAAAGAATTAATGAATAAGGAAAACATTGGTGGGACTGGTGGACAGCTCCTCTATGATAAAAAGAATTAATGAATAATAAAAACATTGGTGGGACTGGTGGACAGCTCCTCTATGATAAAAAGAATTAATGAATAATAAAAACATTGGTGGGACTGATGGACAGCTCCTCTATGATAAAAAGAATTAATGAATAATAAAAACATTGGTGGGACTGATGGACAGCTCCTCTATGATAAAAAGAATTAATGAATAATAAAAACATTGGTGGGACTGATGGACAGCTCCTCTATGATAAAAAGAATTAATGAATAATAAAAACATTGGTGGGACTGGTGGACAGCTCCTCTATGATAAAAAGAATTAATGAATAAGGAAAACATTGGTGGGACTGGTGGACAGCTCCTCTATGATAAAAAGAATTAATGAATAAGGAAAACATTGGTGGGACTGATGGACAGCTCCTCTATGATAAAAAGAATTAATAAATAATAAAAACATTGGTGGGACTGATGGACAGCTCCTCTATGATAAAAAGAATTAATGAATAATAAAAACATTGGTGGGACTGATGGACAGCTCCTCTATGATAAAAAGAATTAATGAATAATAAAAACATTGGTGGGACTGATGGACAGCTCCTCTATGATAAAAAGAATTAATGAATAAGGAAAACATTGGTGGGACTGATGGACAGCTCCTCTATGATAAAAAGAATTAATGAATAAGGAAAACATTGGTGGGACTGGTGGACAGCTCCTCTATGATAAAAAGAATTAATGAATAATAAAAACATTGGTGGGACTGATGGACAGCTCCTCTATGATAAAAAGAATTAATGAATAATAAAAACATTGGTGGGACTGGGACTGATGGACAGCTCCTCTATGATAAAAAGAATTAATGAATAAGGAAAACATTGGTGGGACTGGTGGACAGCTCCTCTATGATAAAAAGAATTAATGAATAAGGAAAACATTGGTGGGACTGATGGACAGCTCCTCTATGATAAAAAGAATTAATAAATAATAAAAACATTGGTGGGACTGATGGACAGCTCCTCTATGATAAAAAGAATTAATGAATAATAAAAACATTGGTGGGACTGATGGACAGCTCCTCTATGATAAAAAGAATTAATGAATAATAAAAACATTGGTGGGACTGATGGACAGCTCCTCTATGATAAAAAGAATTAATGAATAAGGAAAACATTGGTGGGACTGATGGACAGCTCCTCTATGATAAAAAGAATTAATGAATAAGGAAAACATTGGTGGGACTGGTGGACAGCTCCTCTATGATAAAAAGAATTAATGAATAATAAAAACATTGGTGGGACTGATGGACAGCTCCTCTATGATAAAAAGAATTAATGAATAATAAAAACATTGGTGGGACTGATGGACAGCTCCTCTATGATAAAAAGAATTAATGAATAATAAAAACATTGGTGGGACTGATGGACAGCTCCTCTATGATAAAAAGAATTAATGAATAATAAAAACATTGGTGGGACTGGTGGACAGCTCCTCTATGATAAAAAGAATTAATGAATAAGGAAAACATTGGTGGGACTGATGGACAGCTCCTCTATGATAAAAAGAATTAATGAATAATAAAAACATTGGTGGGACTGATGGACAGCTCCTCTATGATAAAAAGAATTAATGAATAAGGAAAACATTGGTGGGACTGGTGGACAGCTCCTCTATGATAAAAAGAATTAATGAATAATAAAAACATTGGTGGGACTGATGGACAGCTCCTCTATGATAAAAAGAATTAATGAATAAGGAAAACATTGGTGGGACTGGTGGACAGCTCCTCTATGATAAAAAGAATTAATGAATAATAAAAACATTGGTGGGACTGATGGACAGCTCCTCTATGATAAAAAGAATTAATGAATAATAAAAACATTGGTGGGACTGATGGACAGCTCCTCTATGATAAAAAGAATTAATGAATAATAAAAACATTGGTGGGACTGATGGACAGCTCCTCTATGATAAAAAGAATTAATGAATAATAAAAACATTGGTGGGACTGGTGGACAGCTCCTCTATGATAAAAAGAATTAATGAATAAGGAAAACATTGGTGGGACTGATGGACAGCTCCTCTATGATAAAAAGAATTAATGAATAATAAAAACATTGGTGGGACTGATGGACAGCTCCTCTATGATAAAAAGAATTAATGAATAATAAAAACATTGGTGGGACTGATGGACAGCTCCTCTATGATAAAAAGAATTAATGAATAATAAAAACATTGGTGGGACTGGTGGACAGCTCCTCTATGATAAAAAGAATTAATGAATAAGGAAAACATTGGTGGGACTGATGGACAGCTCCTCTATGATAAAAAGAATTAATGAATAATAAAAAACATTGGTGGGACTGATGGACAGCTCCTCTATGATAAAAAGAATTAATGAATAATAAAAACATTGGTGGGACTGGTGGACAGCTCCTCTATGATAAAAAGAATTAATGAATAAGGAAAACATTGGTGGGACTGATGGACAGCTCCTCTATGATAAAAAGAATTAATGAATAAGGAAAACATTGGTGGGACTGATGGACAGCTCCTCTATGATAAAAAGAATTAATGAATAATAAAAAACATTGGTGGGACTGATGGACAGCTCCTCTATGATAAAAAGAATTAATGAATAATAAAAACATTGGTGGGACTGGTGGACAGCTCCTCTATGATAAAAAGAATTAATGAATAAGGAAAACATTGGTGGGACTGATGGACAGCTCCTCTATGATAAAAAGAATTAATGAATAATAAAAACATTGGTGGGACTGATGGACAGCTCCTCTATGATAAAAAGAATTAATGAATAATAAAAACATTGGTGGGACTGATGGACAGCTCCTCTATGATAAAAAGAATTAATGAATAATAAAAACATTGGTGGGACTGGTGGACAGCTCCTCTATGATAAAAAGAATTAATGAATAAGGAAAACATTGGTGGGACTGGTGGACAGCTCCTCTATGATAAAAAGAATTAATGAATAATAAAAACATTGGTGGGACTGATGGACAGCTCCTCTATGATAAAAAGAATTAATGAATAATAAAAAACATTGGTGGGACTGATCCTCTATGATAAAAAGAATTAATGAATAATAAAAACATTGGTGGGACTGATGGACAGCTCCTCTATGATAAAAATAATTAATGAATAAGGAAAACATTGGTGGGACTGGGACTGATGGACAGCTCCTCTATGATAAAAAGAATTAATGAATAATAAAAACATTGGTGGGACTGGTGGACAGCTCCTCTATGATAAAAAGAATTAATGAATAATAAAAACATTGGTGGGACTGATGGACAGCTCCTCTATGATAAAAAGAATTAATGAATAAGGAAAACATTGGTGGGACTGGGACTGATGGACAGCTCCTCTATGATAAAAAGAATTAATGAATAATAAAAACATTGGTGGGACTGGTGGACAGCTCCTCTATGATAAAAAGAATTAATGAATAATAAAAACATTGGTGGGACTGATGGACAGCTCCTCTATGATAAAAAGAATTAATGAATAATAAAAACATTGGTGGGACTGATGGACAGCTCCTCTATGATAAAAAGAATTAATGAATAAGGAAAACATTGGTGGGACTGGTGGACAGCTCCTCTATGATAAAAAGAATTAATGAATAATAAAAACATTGGTGGGACTGATGGACAGCTCCTCTATGATAAAAAGAATTAATGAATAATAAAAACATTGGTGGGACTGGGACTGATGGACAGCTCCTCTATGATAAAAAGAATTAATGAATAAGGAAAACATTGGTGGGACTGATGGACAGCTCCTCTATGATAAAAAGAATTAATGAATAAGGAAAACATTGGTGGGACTGATGGACAGCTCCTCTATGATAAAAAGAATTAATGAATAAGGAAAACATTAGTGGGACTGATGGACAGCTCCTCTATGATAAAAAGAATTAATAAATAATAAAAACATTGGTGGGACTGATGGACAGCTCCTCTATGATAAAAAGAATTAATGAATAAGGAAAACATTGGTGGGACTGATGGACAGCTCCTCTATGATAAAAAGAATTAATGAATAAGGAAAACATTGGTGGGACTGGGACGGATGGACAGCTCCTCTATGATAAAAAGAATTAATGAATAATAAAAAACATTGGTGGGACTGATCCTCTATGATAAAAAGAATTAATGAATAATAAAAACATTGGTGGGACTGATGGACAGCTCCTCTATGATAAAAAGAATTAATGAATAATAAAAAACATTGGTGGGACTGATCCTCTATGATAAAAAGAATTAATGAATAATAAAAACATTGGTGGGACTGATGGACAGCTCCTCTATGATAAAAAGAATTAATGAATAATAAAAAACATTGGTGGGACTGATCCTCTATGATAAAAAGAATTAATGAATAATAAAAACATTGGTGGGACTGATCCTCTATGATAAAAAGAATTAATGAATGAGGAAAACATTGGTGGGACTGATGGACAGCTCCTCTATGATAAAAAGAATTAATGAATAATAAAAACATTGGTGGGACTGATGGACAGCTCCTCTATGATAAAAAGAATTAATGAATAAGGAAAACATTGGTGGGACTGGGACTGATGGACAGCTCCTCTATGATAAAAAGAATTAATGAATAAGGAAAACATTGGTGGGACTGATGGACAGCTCCTCTATGATAAAAAGAATTAATGAATAATAAAAACATTGGTGGGACTGATGGACAGCTCCTCTATGATAAAAAGAATTAATGAATAATAAAAAACATTGGTGGGACTGATCCTCTATGATAAAAAGAATTAATGAATAATAAAAACATTGGTGGGACTGATGGACAGCTCCTCTATGATAAAAAGAATTAATGAATAATAAAAAACATTGGTGGGACTGATCCTCTATGATAAAAAGAATTAATGAATAATAAAAACATTGGTGGGACTGATCCTCTATGATAAAAAGAATTAATGAATGAGGAAAACATTGGTGGGACTGATGGACAGCTCCTCTATGATAAAAAGAATTAATGAATAATAAAAACATTGGTGGGACTGATGGACAGCTCCTCTATGATAAAAAGAATTAATGAATAAGGAAAACATTGGTGGGACTGATGGACAGCTCCTCTATGATAAAAAGAATTAATGAATAAGGAAAACATTGGTGGGACTGATGGACAGCTCCTCTATGATAAAAAGAATTAATGAATAATAAAAACATTGGTGGGACTGATGGACAGCTCCTCTATGATAAAAAGAATTAATGAATAAGGAAAACATTGGTGGGACTGGTGGACAGCTCCTCTATGATAAAAAGAATTAATGAATAATAAAAACATTGGTGGGACTGATGGACAGCTCCTCTATGATAAAAAGAATTAATGAATAATAAAAACATTGGTGGGACTGATGGACAGCTCCTCTATGATAAAAAGAATTAATGAATAAGGAAAACATTGGTGGGACTGGGACGGATGGACAGCTCCTCTATGATAAAAAGAATTAATGAATAATAAAAACATTGGTGGGACTGGGACTGATGGACAGCTCCTCTATGATAAAAAGAATTAATGAATAAGGAAAACATTGGTGGGACTGATGGACAGCTCCTCTATGATAAAAAGAGTTAATGAATAATAAAAACATTGGTGGGACTGATGGACAGCTCCTCTATGATAAAAAGAATTAATGAATAAGGAAAACATTGGTGGGACTGATGGACAGCTCCTCTATGATAAAAAGAATTAATGAATAATAAAAACATTGGTGGGACTGATGGACAGCTCCTCTATGATAAAAAGAATTAATAAATAAGGAAACATTGGTGGGACTGATGGACAGCTCCTCTATGATAAAAAGAATTAATGAATAAGGAAAACATTGGTGGGACTGATGGACAGCTCCTCTATGATAAAAAGAATTAATGAATAATAAAAACATTGGTGGGACTGATGGACAGCTCCTCTATGATAAAAAGAATTAATGAATAAGGAAAACATTGGTGGGACTGGGACGGATGGACAGCTCCTCTATGATAAAAAGAATTAATGAATAATAAAAACATTGGTGGGACTGGGACTGATGGACAGCTCCTCTATGATAAAAAGAATTAATGAATAAGGAAAACATTGGTGGGACTGATGGACAGCTCCTCTATGATAAAAAGAGTTAATGAATAATAAAAACATTGGTGGGACTGATGGACAGCTCCTCTATGATAAAAAGAATTAATGAATAAGGAAAACATTGGTGGGACTGGGACGGATGGACAGCTCCTCTATGATAAAAAGAATTAATGAATAATAAAAACATTGGTGGGACTGGGACTGATGGACAGCTCCTCTATGATAAAAAGAATTAATGAATAAGGAAAACATTGGTGGGACTGATGGACAGCTCCTCTATGATAAAAAGAATTAATGAATAATAAAAACATTGGTGGGACTGGGACTGATGGACAGCTCCTCTATGATAAAAAGAATTAATGAATAAGGAAAACATTGGTGGGACTGATGGACAGCTCCTCTATGATAAAAAGAATTAATGAATAATAAAAAACATTGGTGGGACTGATGGACAGCTCCTCTATGATAAAAAGAATTAATGAATAAGGAAAACATTGGTGGGACTGATGGACAGCTCCTCTATGATAAAAAGAGTTAATGAATAATAAAAACATTGGTGGGACTGATGGACAGCTCCTCTATGATAAAAAGAATTAATGAATAAGGAAAACATTGGTGGGACTGATGGACAGCTCATCTATGATAAAAAGAATTAATGAATAATAAAAACATTGGTGGGACTGATGGACAGCTCCTCTATGATAAAAAGAATTAATGAATAAGGAAAACATTGGTGGGACTGATGGACAGCTCCTCTATGATAAAAAGAATTAATGAATAAGGAAAACATTGGTGGGACTGATGGACAGCTCCTCTATGATAAAAAGAATTAATGAATAAGGAAAACATTGGTGGGACTGGGACTGATGGACAGCTCCTCTATGATAAAAAGAATTAATGAATAATAAAAAACATTGGTGGGACTGATGGACAGCTCCTCTATGATAAAAAGAATTAATGAATAATAAAAACATTGGTGGGACTGGGACTGATGGACAGCTCCTCTATGATAAAAAGAATTAATGAATAAGGAAAACATTGGTGGGACTGATGGACAGCTCCTCTATGATAAAAAGAGTTAATGAATAATAAAAACATTGGTGGGACTGGTGGACAGCTCCTCTATGATAAAAAGAATTAATGAATAATAAAAACATTGGTGGGACTGATGGACAGCTCCTCTATGATAAAAAGAATTAATGAATAATAAAAACATTGGTGGGACTGATGGACAGCTCCTCTATGATAAAAAGAATTAATGAATAAGGAAAACATTGGTGGGACTGGTGGACAGCTCCTCTATGATAAAAAGAATTAATGAATAATAAAAACATTGGTGGGACTGATGGACAGCTCCTCTATGATAAAAAGAATTAATGAATAATAAAAACATTGGTGGGACTGGGACTGATGGACAGCTCCTCTATGATAAAAAGAATTAATGAATAAGGAAAACATTGGTGGGACTGATGGACAGCTCCTCTATGATAAAAAGAATTAATGAATAAGGAAAACATTGGTGGGACTGATGGACAGCTCCTCTATGATAAAAAGAATTAATGAATAAGGAAAACATTAGTGGGACTGATGGACAGCTCCTCTATGATAAAAAGAATTAATAAATAATAAAAACATTGGTGGGACTGATGGACAGCTCCTCTATGATAAAAAGAATTAATGAATAAGGAAAACATTGGTGGGACTGATGGACAGCTCCTCTATGATAAAAAGAATTAATGAATAAGGAAAACATTGGTGGGACTGGGACGGATGGACAGCTCCTCTATGATAAAAAGAATTAATGAATAATAAAAAACATTGGTGGGACTGATCCTCTATGATAAAAAGAATTAATGAATAATAAAAACATTGGTGGGACTGATGGACAGCTCCTCTATGATAAAAAGAATTAATGAATAATAAAAAACATTGGTGGGACTGATCCTCTATGATAAAAAGAATTAATGAATAATAAAAACATTGGTGGGACTGATGGACAGCTCCTCTATGATAAAAAGAATTAATGAATAATAAAAAACATTGGTGGGACTGATCCTCTATGATAAAAAGAATTAATGAATAATAAAAACATTGGTGGGACTGATCCTCTATGATAAAAAGAATTAATGAATGAGGAAAACATTGGTGGGACTGATGGACAGCTCCTCTATGATAAAAAGAATTAATGAATAATAAAAACATTGGTGGGACTGATGGACAGCTCCTCTATGATAAAAAGAATTAATGAATAAGGAAAACATTGGTGGGACTGGGACTGATGGACAGCTCCTCTATGATAAAAAGAATTAATGAATAAGGAAAACATTGGTGGGACTGATGGACAGCTCCTCTATGATAAAAAGAATTAATGAATAATAAAAACATTGGTGGGACTGATGGACAGCTCCTCTATGATAAAAAGAATTAATGAATAATAAAAAACATTGGTGGGACTGATCCTCTATGATAAAAAGAATTAATGAATAATAAAAACATTGGTGGGACTGATGGACAGCTCCTCTATGATAAAAAGAATTAATGAATAATAAAAAACATTGGTGGGACTGATCCTCTATGATAAAAAGAATTAATGAATAATAAAAACATTGGTGGGACTGATCCTCTATGATAAAAAGAATTAATGAATGAGGAAAACATTGGTGGGACTGATGGACAGCTCCTCTATGATAAAAAGAATTAATGAATAATAAAAACATTGGTGGGACTGATGGACAGCTCCTCTATGATAAAAAGAATTAATGAATAAGGAAAACATTGGTGGGACTGATGGACAGCTCCTCTATGATAAAAAGAATTAATGAATAAGGAAAACATTGGTGGGACTGATGGACAGCTCCTCTATGATAAAAAGAATTAATGAATAATAAAAACATTGGTGGGACTGATGGACAGCTCCTCTATGATAAAAAGAATTAATGAATAAGGAAAACATTGGTGGGACTGGTGGACAGCTCCTCTATGATAAAAAGAATTAATGAATAATAAAAACATTGGTGGGACTGATGGACAGCTCCTCTATGATAAAAAGAATTAATGAATAATAAAAACATTGGTGGGACTGATGGACAGCTCCTCTATGATAAAAAGAATTAATGAATAAGGAAAACATTGGTGGGACTGGGACGGATGGACAGCTCCTCTATGATAAAAAGAATTAATGAATAATAAAAACATTGGTGGGACTGGGACTGATGGACAGCTCCTCTATGATAAAAAGAATTAATGAATAAGGAAAACATTGGTGGGACTGATGGACAGCTCCTCTATGATAAAAAGAGTTAATGAATAATAAAAACATTGGTGGGACTGATGGACAGCTCCTCTATGATAAAAAGAATTAATGAATAAGGAAAACATTGGTGGGACTGATGGACAGCTCCTCTATGATAAAAAGAATTAATGAATAATAAAAACATTGGTGGGACTGATGGACAGCTCCTCTATGATAAAAAGAATTAATAAATAAGGAAACATTGGTGGGACTGATGGACAGCTCCTCTATGATAAAAAGAATTAATGAATAAGGAAAACATTGGTGGGACTGATGGACAGCTCCTCTATGATAAAAAGAATTAATGAATAATAAAAACATTGGTGGGACTGATGGACAGCTCCTCTATGATAAAAAGAATTAATGAATAAGGAAAACATTGGTGGGACTGGGACGGATGGACAGCTCCTCTATGATAAAAAGAATTAATGAATAATAAAAACATTGGTGGGACTGGGACTGATGGACAGCTCCTCTATGATAAAAAGAATTAATGAATAAGGAAAACATTGGTGGGACTGATGGACAGCTCCTCTATGATAAAAAGAGTTAATGAATAATAAAAACATTGGTGGGACTGATGGACAGCTCCTCTATGATAAAAAGAATTAATGAATAAGGAAAACATTGGTGGGACTGGGACGGATGGACAGCTCCTCTATGATAAAAAGAATTAATGAATAATAAAAACATTGGTGGGACTGGGACTGATGGACAGCTCCTCTATGATAAAAAGAATTAATGAATAAGGAAAACATTGGTGGGACTGATGGACAGCTCCTCTATGATAAAAAGAATTAATGAATAATAAAAACATTGGTGGGACTGGGACTGATGGACAGCTCCTCTATGATAAAAAGAATTAATGAATAAGGAAAACATTGGTGGGACTGATGGACAGCTCCTCTATGATAAAAAGAATTAATGAATAATAAAAAACATTGGTGGGACTGATGGACAGCTCCTCTATGATAAAAAGAATTAATGAATAAGGAAAACATTGGTGGGACTGATGGACAGCTCCTCTATGATAAAAAGAGTTAATGAATAATAAAAACATTGGTGGGACTGATGGACAGCTCCTCTATGATAAAAAGAATTAATGAATAAGGAAAACATTGGTGGGACTGATGGACAGCTCATCTATGATAAAAAGAATTAATGAATAATAAAAACATTGGTGGGACTGATGGACAGCTCCTCTATGATAAAAAGAATTAATGAATAAGGAAAACATTGGTGGGACTGATGGACAGCTCCTCTATGATAAAAAGAATTAATGAATAAGGAAAACATTGGTGGGACTGATGGACAGCTCCTCTATGATAAAAAGAATTAATGAATAAGGAAAACATTGGTGGGACTGGGACTGATGGACAGCTCCTCTATGATAAAAAGAATTAATGAATAATAAAAAACATTGGTGGGACTGATGGACAGCTCCTCTATGATAAAAAGAATTAATGAATAATAAAAACATTGGTGGGACTGGGACTGATGGACAGCTCCTCTATGATAAAAAGAATTAATGAATAAGGAAAACATTGGTGGGACTGATGGACAGCTCCTCTATGATAAAAAGAGTTAATGAATAATAAAAACATTGGTGGGACTGATGGACAGCTCCTCTATGATAAAAAGAATTAATGAATAAGGAAAACATTGGTGGGACTGATGGACAGCTCCTCTATGATAAAAAGAATTAATGAATAATAAAAACATTGGTGGGACTGGGACTGATGGACAGCTCCTCTATGATAAAAAGAATTAATGAATAAGGAAAACATTGGTGGGACTGATGGACAGCTCCTCTATGATAAAAAGAGTTAATGAATAATAAAAACATTGGTGGGACTGATGGACAGCTCCTCTATGATAAAAAGAATTAATGAATAAGGAAAACATTGGTGGGACTGATGGACAGCTCCTCTATGATAAAAAGAATTAATGAATAATAAAAACATTGGTGGGACTGATGGACAGCTCCTCTATGATAAAAAGAATTAATGAATAAGGAAAACATTGGTGGGACTGATGGACAGCTCCTCTATGATAAAAAGAATTAATGAATAAGGAAAACATTGGTGGGACTGATGGACAGCTCCTCTATGATAAAAAGAATTAATGAATAAGGAAAACATTGGTGGGACTGGGACTGATGGACAGCTCCTCTATGATAAAAAGAATTAATGAATAATAAAAAACATTGGTGGGACTGATGGACAGCTCCTCTATGATAAAAAGAATTAATGAATAAGGAAAACATTGGTGGGACTGATGGACAGCTCCTCTATGATAAAAAGAGTTAATGAATAATAAAAACATTGGTGGGACTGATGGACAGCTCCTCTATGATAAAAAGAATTAATGAATAAGGAAAACATTGGTGGGACTGATGGACAGCTCCTCTATGATAAAAAGAATTAATGAATAATAAAAACATTGGTGGGACTGATGGACAGCTCCTCTATGATAAAAAGAATTAATGAATAAGGAAAACATTGGTGGGACTGATGGACAGCTCATCTATGATAAAAAGAGTTAATGAATAATAAAAACATTGGTGGGACTGATGGACAGCTCCTCTATGATAAAAAGAATTAATGAATAAGGAAAACATTGGTGGGACTGATGGACAGCTCCTCTATGATAAAAAGAATTAATGAATAAGGAAAACATTGGTGGGACTGGGACTGATGGACAGCTCCTCTATGATAAAAAGAATTAATGAATAATAAAAAACATTGGTGGGACTGATGGACAGCTCCTCTATGATAAAAAGAATTAATGAATAAGGAAAACATTGGTGGGACTGATGGACAGCTCCTCTATGATAAAAAGAATTAATGAATAATAAAAACATTGGTGGGACTGATGGACAGCTCCTCTATGATAAAAAGAATTAATGAATAAGGAAAACATTGGTGGGACTGATGGACAGCTCCTCTATGATAAAAAGAATTAATGAATAATAAAAACATTGGTGGGACTGATGGACAGCTCCTCTATGATAAAAAGAATTAATGAATAATAAAAACATTGGTGGGACTGGTGGACAGCTCCTCTATGATAAAAAGAATTAATGAATAAGGAAAACATTGGTGGGACTGATGGACAGCTCCTCTATGATAAAAAGAATTAATGAATAATAAAAACATTGGTGGGACTGATGGACAGCTCCTCTATGATAAAAAGAATTAATGAATAATAAAAACATTGGTGGGACTGATGGACAGCTCCTCTATGATAAAAAGAATTAATGAATAATAAAAACATTGGTGGGACTGATGGACAGCTCCTCTATGATAAAAAGAATTAATGAATAAGGAAAACATTGGTGGGACTGATGGACAGCTCCTCTATGATAAAAAGAATTAATGAATAATAAAAACATTGGTGGGATTGATGGACAGCTCCTCTATGATAAAAAGAATTAATGAATAATAAAAACATTGGTGGGACTGATGGACAGCTCCTCTATGATAAAAAGAATTAATGAATAAGGAAAACATTGGTGGGACTGATGGACAGCTCCTCTATGATAAAAAGAATTAATGAATAATAAAAAACATTGGTGGGACTGATGGACAGCTCCTCTATGATAAAAAGAATTAATGAATAATAAAAACATTGGTGGGACTGGTGGACAGCTCCTCTATGATAAAAAGAATTAATGAATAAGGAAAACATTGGTGGGACTGATGGACAGCTCCTCTATGATAAAAAGAATTAATGAATAATAAAAACATTGGTGGGACTGATGGACAGCTCCTCTATGATAAAAAGAATTAATGAATAATAAAAACATTGGTGGGACTGATGGACAGCTCCTCTATGATAAAAAGAATTAATGAATAATAAAAACATTGGTGGGACTGATGGACAGCTCCTCTATGATAAAAAGAATTAATGAATAAGGAAAACATTGGTGGGACTGATGGACAGCTCCTCTATGATAAAAAGAATTAATGAATAATAAAAAACATTGGTGGGACTGATGGACAGCTCCTCTATGATAAAAAGAATTAATGAATAATAAAAACATTGGTGGGACTGATGGACAGCTCCTCTATGATAAAAAGAATTAATAAATAATAAAAACATTGGTGGGACTGGGACTGATGGACAGCTCCTCTGTGATAAAAAGAATTAATGAATAATAAAAACATTGGTGGGACTGATGGACAGCTCCTCTATGATAAAAAGAATTAATGAATAAGGAAAACATTGGTGGGACTGATGGACAGCTCCTCTATGATAAAAAGAATTAATGAATAATAAAAAACATTGGTGGGACTGATGGACAGCTCCTCTATGATAAAAAGAATTAATGAATAATAAAAACATTGGTGGGACTGATGGACAGCTCCTCTATGATAAAAAGAATTAATAAATAAGGAAAACATTGGTGGGACTGATGGACAGCTCCTCTATGATAAAAAGAATTAATAAATAATAAAAACATTGGTGGGACTGATGGACAGCTCCTCTATGATAAATAGAATTAATAAATAATAAAAACATTGGTGGGACTGATGGACAGCTCCTCTATGATAAAAAGAATTAATGAATAAGGAAAACATTGGTGGGACTGATGGACAGCTCCTCAATGATAAAAAGAATTAATAAATAATAAAAACATTGGTGGGACTGGGACTGATGGACAGCTCCTCTATGATAAAAAGAATTAATGAATAATAAAAAACATTGGTGGGACTGATGGACAGCTCCTCTATGATAAAAAGAATTAATAAATAATAAAAACATTGGTGGGACTGGGACTGATGGACAGCTCCTCTATGATAAAAAGAATTAATGAATAATAAAAAACATTGGTGGGACTGATGGACAGCTCATCTATGATAAAAAGAATTAATGAATAAGGAAAACATTGGTGGGACTGATGGACAGCTCCTCTATGATAAAAAGAATTAATGAATAATAAAAACATTGGTGGGACTGATGGACAGCTCATCTATGATAAAAAGAATTAATGAATAAGGAAAACATTGGTGGGACTGATGGACAGCTCCTCTATGATAAAAAGAATTAATGAATAATAAAAACATTGGTGGGACTGATGGACAGCTCCTCTATGATAAAAAGAATTAATAAATAATAAAAACATTGGTGGGACTGATGGACAGCTCCTCTATGATAAAAAGAATTAATAAATAATAAAAACATTGGTGGGACTGATGGACAGCTCCTCTATGATAAAAAGAATTAATGAATAATAAAAACATTGGTGGGACTGATGGACAGCTCCTCTATGATAAATAGAATTAATAAATAATAAAAACATTGGTGGGACTGATGGACAGCTCCTCTATGATAAAAAGAATTAATGAATAAGGAAAACATTGGTGGGACTGATGGACAGCTCCTCAATGATAAAAAGAATTAATAAATAATAAAAACATTGGTGGGACTGGGACTGATGGACAGCTCCTCTATGATAAAAAGAATTAATGAATAATAAAAAACATTGGTGGGACTGATGGACAGCTCCTCTATGATAAAAAGAATTAATAAATAATAAAAACATTGGTGGGACTGGGACTGATGGACAGCTCCTCTATGATAAAAAGAATTAATGAATAATAAAAAACATTGGTGGGACTGATGGACAGCTCATCTATGATAAAAAGAATTAATGAATAAGGAAAACATTGGTGGGACTGATGGACAGCTCCTCTATGATAAAAAGAATTAATAAATAAGGAAAACATTGGTGGGACTGATGGACAGCTCCTCTATGATAAAAAGAATTAATGAATAATAAAAACATTGGTGGGACTGATGGACAGCTCATCTATGATAAAAAGAATTAATGAATAAGGAAAACATTGGTGGGACTGATGGACAGCTCCTCTATGATAAAAAGAATTAATGAATAATAAAAACATTGGTGGGACTGATGGACAGCTCCTCTATGATAAAAAGAATTAATGAATAAGGAAAACATTGGTGGGACTGATGGACAGCTCCTCTATGATAAAAAGAATTAATGAATAATAAAAACATTGGTGGGACTGATGGACAGCTCCTCTATGATAAAAAGAATTAATGAATAATAAAAACATTGGTGGGACTGATGGACAGCTCCTCTATGATAAAAAGAATTAATAAATAATAAAAACATTGGTGGGACTGATGGACAGCTCCTCTATGATAAAAAGAATTAATAAATAATAAAAACATTGGTGGGACTGATGGACAGCTCCTCTATGATAAAAAGAATTAATGAATAATAAAAACATTGGTGGGACTGATGGACAGCTCCTCTATGATAAAAAGAATTAATGAATAAGGAAAACATTGGTGGGACTGATGGACAGCTCCTCTATGATAAAAAGAATTAATGAATAATAAAAACATTGGTGGGACTGATGGACAGCTCCTCTATGATAAAAAGAATTAATGAATAAGGAAAACATTGGTGGGACTGATGGACAGCTCCTCTATGATAAAAAGAATTAATGAATAATAAAAACATTGGTGGGACTGATGGACAGCTCCTCTATGATAAAAAGAATTAATGAATAATAAAAACATTGGTGGGACTGATGGACAGCTCCTCTATGATAAAAAGAATTAATGAATAATAAAAACATTGGTGGGACTGATGGACAGCTCCTCTATGATAAAAACATTGGTGGGACTGATGGACAGCTCCTCTATGATAAAAAGAATTAATAAATAATAAAAACATTGGTGGGACTGGGACTGATGGACAGCTCCTCTATGATAAAAAGAATTAATGAATAATAAAAAACATTGGTGGGACTGATGGACAGCTCCTCTATGATAAAAAGAATTAATAAATAATAAAAACATTGGTGGGACTGGGACTGATGGACAGCTCCTCTATGATAAAAAGAATTAATGAATAATAAAAAACATTGGTGGGACTGATGGACAGCTCATCTATGATAAAAAGAATTAATGAATAAGGAAAACATTGGTGGGACTGATGGACAGCTCCTCTATGATAAAAAGAATTAATGAATAATAAAAACATTGGTGGGACTGATGGACAGCTCATCTATGATAAAAAGAATTAATGAATAAGGAAAACATTGGTGGGACTGATGGACAGCTCCTCTATGATAAAAAGAATTAATGAATAATAAAAACATTGGTGGGACTGATGGACAGCTCCTCTATGATAAAAAGAATTAATGAATAAGGAAAACATTGGTGGGACTGATGGACAGCTCATCTATGATAAAAAGAATTAATGAATAATAAAAACATTGGTGGGACTGATGGACAGCTCCTCTATGATAAAAAGAATTAATGAATAATAAAAACATTGGTGGGACTGATGGACAGCTCCTCTATGATAAAAAGAATTAATAAATAATAAAAACATTGGTGGGACTGATGGACAGCTCCTCTATGATAAAAAGAATTAATAAATAATAAAAACATTGGTGGGACTGATGGACAGCTCCTCTATGATAAAAAGAATTAATGAATAATAAAAACATTGGTGGGACTGATGGACAGCTCCTCTATGATAAAAAGAATTAATGAATAAGGAAAACATTAGTGGGACTGATGGACAGCTCCTCTATGATAAAAAGAATTAATGAATAATAAAAACATTGGTGGGACTGATGGACAGCTCCTCTATGATAAAAAGAGTTAATGAATAATAAAAACATTGGTGGGACTGATGGACAGCTCCACTATGATAAAAAGAATTAATGAATAAGGAAAACATTGGTGGGACTGATGGACAGCTCCTCTATGATAAAAAGAATTAATGAATAATAAAAACATTGGTGGGACTGATGGACAGCTCCTCTATGATAAAAAGAATTAATGAATAAGGAAAACATTGGTGGGACTGATGGACAGCTCCTCTATGATAAAAAGAATTAATGAATAATAAAAACATTGGTGGGACTGATGGACAGCTCCTCTATGATAAAAAGAATTAATGAATAATAAAAACATTGGTGGGACTGATGGACAGCTCCTCTATGATAAAAAGAATTAATGAATAATAAAAACATTGGTGGGACTGATGGACAGCTCCTCTATGATAAAAAGAATTAATGAATAATAAAAACATTGGTGGGACTGATGGACAGCTCCTCTATGATAAAAAGAATTAATGAATAAGGAAAACATTGGTGGGACTGATGGACAGCTCCACTATGATAAAAAGAATTAATGAATAATAAAAACATTGGTGGGACTGATGGACAGCTCCTCTATGATAAAAAGAATTAATAAATAAGGAAAACATTGGTGGGACTGATGGACAGCTCCTCTATGATAAAAAGAATTAATGAATAATAAAAACATTGGTGGGACTGATGGACAGCTCCTCTATGATAAAAGAATTAATGAATAATAAAAACATTGGTGGGACTGATGGACAGCTCCTCTATGATAAAAAGAATTAATGAATAATAAAAACATTGGTGGGACTGGTGGACAGCTCCTCTATGATAAAAAGAATTAATGAATAAGGAAAACATTGGTGGGACTGATGGACAGCTCCACTATGATAAAAAGAATTAATGAATAATAAAAAACATTGGTGGGACTGATGGACAGCTCCTCTATGATAAAAAGAATTAATGAATAAGGAAAACATTTATTTCTGAACCAAAGATTTATTTAATACTTATATCATGTGGTTTATATTATTTCTTGCGGACATCGGTAAAATTCTCTGTCCATATATACGACCGCTCAGAACCCACATGCACCTGTGGTAATAACTGTATGTTGTGCAATTTTTGGCTGGAATTCTGTCATCTATTGAAATAAATAATAAAAACATTGGTGGGACTGGGACTGATGGACAGCTCCTCTATGATAAAAATACATATTAAATGAATATGGAAAACATTTATTTCTGAATCAAAGATTCATTACTTATATCATGTGGTTTATATTATTTCTTGCTGATATCGGTAAAATCCTCTGTCCATATATACGACCGCTCAGAACCCACATGCACCTGTGGTAACTGTATGTTGTGCAATTTTCGGCTGGAATTCAGTCATCTATTTACCCACTGACAAGGGCGTAGTTTTAGGTACGGCCGGACGGTTTTGGCCGTACCAATATTTCACCAAAAAATAATACTCAATAGACCCAATATTACCGACCACGTTCTCCAATCACTTGATAAATGTTACAATGTGATTCAGTCATACATTTAACCATCTATATATAGGTAACCCAGATTATTTACGTCGTATTATGCCTCGAGTTCATTGGGTTTATAAGGATACGTTGTCGTATAGCGGTTACGTTGTATAACGTACGTCAATCGATTACATTACGACGTCGAACAATGCATGCACGAGATATGTACTGCGCGATCAAAGGGGCATAACCGAATGTTTTTATCGCGCGTTATTTGAAATGGTAATTGCTGAAAGCTACGATACCCAGGGAGGGTTCAATATGCTAGTCCGGCCATAGTATTACTATAGTCTGACTATATACCCCTGCACCAGGCTTCGTGACTTTCAGTTGTCACCATCAAATGATCAATTATGTCAACTAAAAATTCGAAACAGAAGAAACTTTTGAATTATTTCAAATCAAATGTTACTGTTAGCACAGCTAATGAAAACAAAGGACAAGATCAAGTTATGCCTGGTGTTGATTCTGTCGAACATGAACAAATGCTATCCGAAACGGTCAATACTGGCGATAAAGCTAAGAGAACGGCCACTGAGTCTGAATCCATCAGACCCTTGTCTAGTGAACATGAAAATACTACTAGTAGTAGGCCTACCGCAACCCAAAGTCGTATTTATGAGGTTGGCATCGTTCATGTTTTAAAATGATTGTCTCATCATTGTCATGCGTATCATTGCGTTGACCTGGGTACTATCGCTTAAAAGTAAGTACTCTCATCATACAGGCGAATTGACAAAGTGAATGGATGTCGGTTAAAAGCGCTCTAGATTGCACAGGATCGCTCCATTTCAATCCAAGAATGAATTTTTTTCTCATTTTAATAGGGGGTGGGGACACCCCCCTTCCAAAACATCCCCCCATCTCGCCGCTACACGGCCCGATGTCAATGTACCCAATATTTATATAGCCGTACCAATAATTTATTGGCCGCTACGCCCTTGCCCACTGACTTATTAATGTGCATAAGTTGCAGAGATACATTTGAGGGGAAAATTATGTTAAAAAGTTGCAACGATACATCGATGAGGGCTAATCATGATGGGGTGAGGGGGACTTAGCATGTGATGGCTTAATGATTGGATTTTAACAGATTTTACACATGGTCGTAGTTATTTGACTACCCTGAAGATCCATATTAAGTTAGGTGAAGATCATATTATTATGAGAGATGTGACCTGTACTGTAGGGTGTGCTAATGTAACTTGTTGATGGACGGTCGCAAGACAACCCATGGAAATTTCTCAAACTTGATAACCGTCAAGTTGAGCTAATAAACGCGAATTTGGCCTCCCATAGTAGCAAGAGGTCGCATTGATTCAACTGACCGTTAACTGACGCTCGGGCCAGTCTGAAAAAACAAAACCATCCAATGCCAATGTAATGGGTTTGCCTAATCGCAGCAAGTCCCTGGATATGCAGCAAGTCCCTCTAAACGCAGCAAGTCCCCGGTAAATGCAGCAAGTTCCTCTAATTTAGGGTGGATTAGTGGAGTTGTTGATGAGTTTAATCAGTGTTTTATTATCCATTTGATTTATGATCTGTGGCAGTTGATTAGAGTTGATTGGAAATCTTTATTCCTTTATAATTATTTCAGATGGGTATTTGTAGATTTTTAAATATAAAATAAAAGTTTTTCTAAGTTTTATTAAGTTGCTATTTCTTTTATTCTACTCACTATTTAATATAATTTAATTAATATGATTTATATTTCTTTGTGATATTCCTGTTTTCACTGAGTAAACACATGTCGGTGAATGACGGTGATTAATTATCACTGAACAGGTGTTTGTTTTTTGTAGGACAAAGGAACTTTCTGGGAGTTTCTCCTTTGAAGCTCGTTGGAAGATTTGTTTGTTTTCTTAACATGAATTCCACGTAAACCGTGCCCTATAAACGCGAAAGAAAATTTTTTGAATCTACAGATGAGAGTTTACAATCATAATGACAAGAATATCTAGAATTTTAACGTGCCTCACATACTTTTTTATGCAACACAAGTTGTCGTTCGTTGTGTAATTTTAAATATCGTGAATATTTTTATTTTATTTTTGCAATTGAGATGACAAACGAGTGCGCTTCTTTGTTTCTTTCTCCTTATACTTTTCAACGCTGTTCCCTAAATAGCCCGGACGAAGTCGGGCACATCATCTAGTGTTCTATATATATGTAGACATAAGTCACCTCTCACTCTATATTAGATCTAATATTTTTGCACATCAATGCCTGATACATATCTCTGGACATGTTGGTGAAACATATTAAAATATTTGAAACAAACTTTTATGTTGTAACAACATGCAGACATCAAAATAAAAACGCCCAATGCTGTACATATTATTCAATGCGCCAGGACCTGAGAACCAAAACCCCTTTTTGGCCGTAATATGTTGTACTTAAAGATTGCATAGAATGTACCGGCTGTAAACAATGGACACATTACCAATGTGTTCCGATGACGAAACAAGTTTTCGACAGCAACAGTGAATATGATGTGTTAAAAGCATTAAATAGGTTAGTAATAATTGCTAGTTAGTCTATTCCTGATATGGTATAAATAAAGAGCGTTTGTTTGTTTCAAGAACAACGTTATTCACAAGTTAAGGGATTCTATAGGAACGACTACGACACAAAGAAATTTAATTTTAGAAGAAATGTTCGGCGAGCATGGAATAACAACAGCATGTAACGCGTCAGTTTTCGACTGCAGGATTCAAAAAGCTAAACGGACAATAGACTTAACAGCACCAACATTCGCAGACTACTTTATTAATAGGATGAAGCCACTGTTTACTGAAAATTTTGAAACTGCCCAACTACCAGGATTAGCAATGGATTTATCGAACATTTTAATAGATTTTTAACAGAAATAAAGCAAGTCCAAGAGAAGATGTTGAGAACAACAGACGGCCAGAGGATGGTACTATCAGCTGTTAGTGCAGGAAAAAAAACAGGAACAACGCGAAAGAAAACGAACGGGAAAGACTACCACAATCCCTTGTAGCAAAGTTTCCAGGACCGAACAATAAAACAAAACAACAAAGAGATAAACAAAACAATTTTAATACATGTATCCAAATATGTTTTAGTCAATAAAATCTTCTCAAACGAATGCCTCTGAATATCTTGGTTTTTCCCCTTCCTGATCTGAATCTGAATGGATACGCTGCAGAATGCCTCTGAATATCTTGGTTTTTCCCCTTCCTGATCTGAATCTGAATGGATACGCTGCAGATCCCAATTCTGGAAATTTCGCAGCGGGAGAGAGAGTCTCAGATCTTTTCCTTCAGTGCACTCTTGAAGGAATCCACAGGCTGTTGTTGTAGAATTAAGGATTCCTTCAGCTGATTCCAGTCGCATATGGTTCGAACGAATATGGAATTAGCGAACTGATCTGACATGTATGGTATAGCCTCGTAGCACTGACTGTTGTTCCTTATTAGGTGCCGAGGAATTTGGCTGGTGACGTATCCTGTCATAACTTTGCTCTGCGATCTAAGACGCCTTGTTTTTCGGGTGTAAAGTATTGATTAGGGGGTATAGCCGGGACCAGTCCGCCCACTACCTTACTCATGAATCCCAGCCTATTTATTTTCCACCGTTTCTGCAATGTTGGTAAATCGAGATTGTCGAGAATCTTGGTCATATATCCCTCTTCTTTGCTCTTGTAGTCTCTTTTAATGAAACGGGCTGCTCTAAGCTGGATTCTTTCCAACTTGTCGATGTGATTTTGTTGATACTCTTGGGTGCCAAATAAACGTGCTGGCACGCTTATTAATTTTGGAAGAATATGTTGGCCATCACTATTATTTGGTCATGATATATATAGTGAAAATGCCAGCACTATTAATAATTTTAGGGGTAAATGTAAGCCAGCACGTTTATTCAGCCATAACGTTTATTTGGCACCTGAGAGTAGGGATCCCAGATGGTGTCTGCATAGTGATAGTCCATGATGGATCTGACCAGCGATATGTACCCCATTCTTCTTCAGTCCTCTGAGCAGTGTCGTATGTTCCTTCGCATATATATATAGATAATTTATTCTCTAAAACTTTTCTTTCAGCTCACTGCTATTATTATTATTTATTTATCTCAGACACTAAGTTCATATAAAATGTCCAGACCGATAGGTTATTCATCTCAGTATAGCAGATCACTCCACAGTTGATACAAAATTGATTGGAATTGATTGTCTGAATTATGTATTCCTGCAACAATTGTGTTCTTCGAGCAATTAAGGCGATCCCTGAAACTGTGAATCTGTTTACGACGGAGCATGTTGAATGATAATGTGTTGTCCTTCACGAACATATTGCTCGCACTGCAACGTCATTCATAACCCATTATTATTCTGTATGCGTTGTTGTAGCATACGGTAATTTTCTGGATGGTGGATTTATTATATTTACACCACAACGGCAAACAGTATGTTGAAGATACAAAACTTCGGAAGAGTATACGTTTTACTTCAGGTGAGCATCTCGCGAATTTTCTTGTAATGCTGTTACTTTGAGCACATATTGATCGACACTGCCTTGTTATATCTGCGTCGTCCTTCAAATTTTTGTCTATGATGGTATTTCACCTCTGATAAAAAATTTAGAAGTTTTCCATTGAGTCTTAGATCGGGGATGTTTTTGATATCCGAATTTGGAGGTATGAGGGACATGGCTGATGTTTTCTGTACATTGTATTGGAGATCTAACTGGTCAGCTTCTCGTTCACATATAGATATGAGTTTCCTCATTCCGGCGATGGATGGAGCCAGTAAACACATGTCATCTGCATAACATAGGTGGTTGATGAGAGTATCGCCGATCGAACATCCTATATCGCTCTGGTTTAACTTACGGCTTATCTCATCGATATAAACGTTGAATAGGTAAGGGCTGAGCAAGCTTCCTTGCCTCACCCCTCTGGTTGATTTGAAACTCGCAGAAAATAGATCACACCAACGCACCTTGAAAGATTGTTGTTGAAACCAGTTCCTGAGTAATTTAGTAATTCTGTTGGGAATTCCGCGTTCAGAAAGAATTTTCAGAAGGGTGCCATGGTTTACGCGATCAAAAGCTTTGCTAGCATCCAGGAATCATGCAAAAACTGGTGTATTTCTCTTCCAATAGTATCTTATCGTTTCTTTCAAGGAGAAAATGCAGAACTCTGTTGAGTGCTTGTTTTTAAAACCGAACTGGTTATCGCACGTTTCAAGATGGTCCTGGAATTTGGCCAACAGAACAGCTTCAAATATTTTTGAGATTGTGTTGGCGAGAGCGATTGGTCGGTAATTATCTTTATCGCTGATATTTCCTGATTTACTTTTGACATCAGCACTAGAATACCAACCCATTTAGATAAGGCCAAAACGAAGAATACCTGTGTTTAGGGTAACCCGCCCGCCCCTACTCAAAACCTGCCGCCAAATTCCATTTTATCGTTTTTCAAAAATTTCCTCCGACTTCATTTTATTTTTTTGTAATTAGGAATTCGCGACAAGTAAACCATTTCCTTGCAAAAATATCGTCAATTCACGAAAAACGGAAGTGCTGCCATTGTTGTTGTATATTCGTATTCCCCCGTCATTGTTCGGCAAACCTCGCCGATTACTCGAAAATAATTCTGTACGTCACGTTTGCGTTGCCGCATGTATGTGCCATTTCCAATGGAGGAACTCTTGTTAAATTCACCTTCTGAGTTGAATATTTCGCAAAATTTCTTAGTATTCGAGTCGGTGGATAAACAAAATATCATAAGTGTCTTGTGTGGGAAATTGAACAGTAATATGTCCACTCGTAGGATTTGGCCTGTAATATCCGAGCTTCAGCGTGAACATAAACCGTTTAATTTCCAACACTAGACACTTATCTATTATATATTTTGGAAGATCTGTGTGTGTGTGTGTTTGTGTGATTGCGATGAACTCAAAAACTGCCGGACGGATTGAGCCCAAACTTCCTATCTAAGGGTAAAATACCAGATGAAGTGGCATCGCATCGCTTCTGAGAACGTCAGAGCACCCATTCTCCACCCCCAGTCACAAAAATTACCGCCATTGGCACGGTGGAGTTAATCGCGTTGATAGTTAAAGAGCGTTCGTATCCGCAGTGTCGTCGATAAAGAGCGTATGTGTGTAATGTGATTATTACGTCTGGGCCTGGGCGTGTAAGACTGTATCCAGACATGAGCGTGTTGTGTGACGTACTTAGGGTTTTCCGCCCGAGGTGATCTTCACCTTGAAACGGGTACCCACAAACGTACCTCTTTTAGGGACGGGTACCATCACGGGACGGCTACCATCATGTCTCTTGATTAAAAAGGCAGAATTAACTCAAATTAAATTAAACAATTAACGGATTTCGACGAAATTTGATACCTACGGATACTTTTATCGGGGGGGGGGGGGGGGGGGGGGGGGGGGGGGGGGGGGGGGGGGGGGGGGGGGGGAGTGTTTTCGACGGGTCTGACCTTGACCTTAAAAATGGTCAATTCAAGGTCAAAGCCCGGACGAAGTCGGGTCACCTTCTAGTTCTATATATAATATCATTTAATATCATGCTGTATACATGTCATTGAACTTCTGTAACACCATTAAACTGATTAAAGCTACCATGACATTGATTAGTGTGACAATGACTTGCCCAAGCTTTATACGAGTGACACTGGCAGACGATTAGAAGGCACGAATACTTAAATACTATCCCCCGTGAAAAATAAAATAAAAAAATAAAATAAAATGAAGTACCGCCCGCTAGTGTTCAAACGATTAGTCGACAAATAATCGTCGACGCTGGTTTTTCGGGTAATCGACTCTAACTTCCACAGTCGACTAGTCGAAATACAGTATCTAATCTCATCAGCTGGCCTTGACAATGCATGGTTTCACTAAATGTGGGTCAGAAAAGCAGCAAAGATAGCTAGTCTATGTTCAAGAAGCTTTCCAAAGTCCAAACATATGTCCTAATGTCGAGCTTGACATAGAACTACGCCGAAATTCGCCAATGCGATAATTCAAGTTAACCATTATCATTACAAGAGCAGTAACTCTATATTTGACTTCTAAAAAGTACGTGGTCCATAAACAGTAAATATTAGGTCGCGGCGTACTTGACCGACGTCTCACGCATGTTCCAGGTTAATGCCACGTGGTCTTTGCATTGCGTCATTTAGTTTCTACGCTCGCGCACATTTCATACTCCCTACACCGCGGACGCAAAAATTCGTAGTGCGCATTTCTAACCAACACAGGTAAAGAGGGAGGGGCTTCCACAAAAGTGTTCGTCGACACTAACTGAGTCTAACTCTCTGCTTGCTACGTACGCCTTACGGAAGTTATGGCAACTTACAAAGTAGGCCTATGTACACATCGTATATATAATCATTAATAATTATAATGTGTGTCACACAGTATGTGTGCCACACAGTGTGTGTGCACGTTTTCTTTTGTTTTGTTTTTTATTTTGAGCTGACTCTGAGACTGAGTATCGTTTATTTTCTATACACTGGCAGGGAAGTATTTATTTGATTTCATGATTAACAGAAAATCCCTCAATTATTTCCTCAATTATTTATTCTCATTATCATCGTAGATTCGTAGGGAACTTATTTGCGATCGGTGGGTTTCTAGAGCACCGGTTCATTTGCAACAAAACCACGTGACGTGTCACGTGATTCAATTCTCCGATCACAGTAGAGTGTAAATAGTGTGATGATGGCACGGAATTTGTAATTTTCTTTCACATGTGCTTCATTAGTATAAGGTTGGTGATGTATTTGGCCGACTAGTCGACGTCGACTCGACTTTTGGTGTTCGACTAGTCGACTCCAGAATCCCAGAGTCGTTTGAACACTACCGCCCGCCCGCCCCTGTTTTTTTCCTTCATGTTACCCTAAACTCAGGTATTCTTCCTTTTGGCCTAAGTCTTATTATTTTTTTCGCTCAGTTTTAAATTCCCGCTTTGTCATTATCATTATTATCAGTTTCATATTTCATATCATAAAATAAATAAAGAATGATTTTTGAACAATGGTTTTGCCATATATGGGGCCGACTTCGCGTGGGGCCGTCTTCGTATGGGGCCGACTTCGCGTGGGGCCGACTTTTCCTGTATTCTTGTAATCAGCACCTGCACTGATTAAACATATCGTTGTGTAAACACGCATGACTAATCCGCAGTAATTCACCCTCGGCGAGGGGGACTTGCTGCGTTTACCAGGGAATTGCTGCATATACCGGGGGGTTGCTGCATTTCCAGGGACTTGCTGCGTTTAGTGTAACCGAATTGTATTTGTAATACTAATAAATAATAATTAGGCCGTGGCTAAAGAACGGTATACCGCTCTTTAGTACCAAACGCTAAAGAGCGGTATACCGCGCTTTAGCTGTATGGGCCTGATACGCTAATTAACGGTATACCGCTCTTTAGCGTTTGGTGCTAAATAACGGTATACTGCTCTTTAGTGACAAACGCTAAAGAGCTGTATACCGCGCTTTAGCTACTAGTATATGGGCCTGATACGCTAATGAACGGTATACCACTCTTTAGCGTTTGGTGCTAAAGAACGGTATACTGCTCTTTAGCCCTCGGTGCTAAAGAGCGGTCCAGGTTGGATGAGCAGCACGTGCGTTGCCAAGATATTTTGCGCATTGCGCCAACACATAACGTTATAATCCGTATCGCTCTTTAGCTCTCATCGCTAAAAAGTGGTGCGCCGTTCTTTAGCTAATAGCCCTCAATGCTAAAGAGCTGTCCATGTTGGAAGAGCGGCACGTGCGTTGCCAAGATATTTTGCGCATTGCGCCAACGTATAACGTTATATTCCGTACCGCTCTTTAGCCCTCATCACTAAAGAGCGGTATACCGTTCTTTAGCCCTCAGTACTAAAGAGCGGTAGGCCTATACCGTTCTTTAGCCACTTCGTAATAATTAATATATAGCCTAGGTGACGGTCTAAGTGAGTAAGTCTTTTATATAAATTATAGTTTATACACTGTTATAAATATAATAAGTTTATAGTCTAGAATAAATAATATAAAATCACTCGCCTCCATCTTCTTTGCAGTAAGACATTGTCAATTATATCTTTAAATGACACCGGACCGCGAGTATTCTTCTGATAAAAAATACTTAGTCTGTCATTTCGAAATCCACATTCCAAGGGCAAAGACGCGAATCAAAACAAACCGGCGAAAAAAGCACATGTTATGGGTTGGCGTAAAATAACTGACAGGAATAGGAGGTGGATCTCGCTTTCTGTCAAATCCGGAATACGCGTATCGTCTGACAACTTCGACATTTTAATAGTTGTCCAGATATACGCACAGTTCACAGCCCCCCAGATAAAAAATGACCCCACCCCAATAACACTTAATCCTAAATAGAAAAAAACAGCCGGTTTGCGTCAGACCTGTGCTTATGTACTGGAGTTCTTATTGTGGTAGAGCACAGGGGTGGGTCTTAAGTGAACCATGTCGCTATCACAAACATTTATGGGCTCTGAGTCTTAACATCTGGCAGGGTCTATAGAAAGCTGAGCCTACCTTTAAAAGTCGTCATCATGCATTTATTAGATACTCATGCTAAACGGAACAGTGAACACAATCCAACATCACAGGACGACATCAAACACATCTATACAGCCAGCTTGACTTCCAACAAACATCAGACATCACATCGAGCATCAAACATCAATCCAGATGACCAACGTAAAACCAACAGGAGTTACAGGACCCTGGTGAACAAATACATAGGTTGTAGTTGCTACCAAAATATATATCCGGTATGGATATAAATAAATATGTGAAATGTGATTGTGTCAAAAACCAACTTCCCTATTGTCGATATAAACAACTATTTTGACACAATCCTAACTGTGACGAACAGTTAGAAATAAAACCTACATGCTAGTATAAAAGGTAGATTATGAACGCAGTGTGCGATTTCCAACATCTCTAAACTATTGGGCAAATATATATTGCAAATGTGATGTAATTCTAAACATACAAAACGAAGACAATAGTATTAAAATAAAGATATAATAATGGGTAAAAAACATATAACAGAATATCACATACCATATCGTAGGAACATAGGTCAAGATGTCATAACGTAGTATTACTCTTATACTTTATAACTTCTACAGTCTTCAAGGCATTTGAAGAATTTACGCTATCACTGACGCAATAACAGGAGCGATGTTTACAGCACGAACGCTAATTATGAACTGACAAAAGGCGGCAAATAAGCTTACCTGTGATTGGCTAAGACACATTAGTGTCCGACAGTTAGATCTCAGATTGGGCGCTAACATAGACAGAGTAGACTCAGTGGACAAGGAATTGGGCCAAGTTAAGAATATGAAATAGCGAAATGCAGAACAGGAATGCAACTGGGAAGGGAAGTGTATAGAATGGAATAGCGCGGAATGGAATGAACCAAGGACGCGGAATGAAATGATAATGCAGCTATAAAATGTATATTAGTGAGTTAGGTATAATAACTTAGTTAGTATACATGTGTAGCATGTAATAAAGGCATATACTGTTTTGGTATATAAAATAGCACGGTCACATTATGAAACAATTTTTACACTGGATACATCTGGATCTGGATGAATACGTCCAAGTATAACCAATTTGGTATGATAAAATTGAAGTGTATTAAAATATCTTTCTACCTTAAATTTATATGAGGCATTTATGTAACTAATATTTGTTTGTGTTTATCTTGTACCAGTTTGTAGACTTTAAAAAAAAGGATAAATTGATAGACCCGAAGAAGATAGAAACCTTTCTATAGGATTAAGTATTATTGGGGTGGGGTCAATTCTTTTCTTCTGGGGACCTAGCTGTGCACATGTTTCAAACTGGTATATACATGTATGGCATATTGGCTTGAAGAAATACAATTTTATGGGAGGCCGTTTTCACATTTATTAAATAATTGGACTCAAGCGTATAATATTGATATGCTCTTAAGTGAAATTTATTTTACTTAGTTGTAATTTAATTTCGCTTAAGTTTATCGAGCATCACAAACAATTCAAACTAATAATATAGTCTTGTGGCGTTTTTATAATTGTTATAGTTATATTCCACAATCAATACAAAACATTCGAAAACTAACTTCATCACTTTCCTCTCAGACTTATATCTAGACCAGGGACCATAACGGAATAAACCAATTTTGGCTTTATGTCACCCCTGGCGATCATAGTCCATGTCAGTCTGGAGTAAACTACATACCCACATATAAAAAATAGTGGTCAGTATCAGTATGTAGACTGAGTCCATGTGAGCATTATAAAATCGACATTAACTGATAGAATTAATTGCTTTTCCGGACAGGACTGGCGTTTTCGACACAGATGTATTATTTTATACCACGGAAACTATAAACATAATTTAAGAAGAGTTAATCCACCTTTAAACATAATAACATAATATTAGTCAGTATAGCTTGCCCATTTCATCGTAAATAAAACTAGGACCAATTCTAATATATACGGCGAGAAAAACAAGGGTAACGCAAAGCGTGGGCCAATGCTGTACGCTCAATATTGGCTTTATGTATAGAGAAAATGAAGTAATAGTGGGGTATTTCCCTCAGTTTAACCCCGTGTCATAACTCTGGCAAAGGACCATAACTCTGGAAAAAATGCAGAAAAAAAAAACAAACCCCGGGTCATAACTCTGGCCAAGGGTCATAAAAGTGCGGACAAAACCTGCACTATGAAGCACAGTTATTTGGCACAATAGACCCCACCACCCAAATGCCACTGAGAAAAATCCTTAATCATAAAGAACAAGTTAGTTAGTCATCAGCTAAGTTAGTCATTATGACTAAGTTAGAATTGAAACGACATAGTTACAAGCTAAAATGTTCTTTCGGACACAAAAATTACTAATTTCCAAGTCGAACAAGGGCCGTAACTATATGCAATTTAGCAGTACGGATACATCGTTTTGTAATGGTATTTCGTATATATAGCTCTCTTTCGAGTCCATAATTTACAGTAATACTATAACCAGCCACGTGATTTAGATTTTGGAAATGGATCATCCTACGTGGATTCAAATCCCCAATTATCTCGTGTTGTCTGAAAGCGCTCGAATTCCATTGAGCATGGGATGTGCCTAGAGCCCGAAGCCGCCAGCCATATTGGCCACAAGCCACCGTCAGCCATATTATCTCTAACGCCAGCCACATGAAATAAATCTCCGCCACCGAAATTGCATGGGCAACTGTACGCCACGGATTATATAGCAAACAATATGTAATCGGGGTTCACGATTACATGGCTATTGGGGCATATAATCGCGACCACAGGTGCATGGCACGGGATTTGTAGGTGAATATTGGCATACTCGCATGGACACGGCATGGTTATATTATCAGAACACCCGGGCATCTCAATGTCGAATAGACTATTCCAATGCATGCTTTCAAATAACTGAATGGGAGCATCCATTCACTATTGAAAGTGTTAAAGTATAAATTGTTTATTTAGCTGGCATTTGTCAATATATGCACATAACCTACAGAAGAGAATAGAAAATAGTTTGAAATCTTATAACATTACTATCGGATTCATCATTCATTGATGCATGCATATATCGCAAGATGCCAGTGATGATAGCAGTCTGAAGTCGACAGAAGTCCCAATGTAACTTATACCGATTAGATGGGGAAACTATAGTACATCCATGTCAGTTCTTCGTGTATTTTCGCCATAATGGAAAAGCCCAACACCAAAAATAGTAGGCCTACGTGTGGAGTGGAATTCTACGGGTTCACAACATACGCTAAAACAAACGGGGATTAGGAACATTTCGGAAACTGAAATACGCTGAATTATAACGTCTCAGCCGACTGAGCCGCCATATTTCACCAGCCGCGTACGTCGCGACTGAGCCGGCTTAGCTAACTCATCAGCCACGAAATTGGTTGAGCCATGTAGCCGCGAAAACTATTTGTCGTGGCTTCGGGGTCTAGATGTGCCCGTGGAATCGGCGTTGAATAAATCAGCGCTCGGGCGCTGCTATTGTTGTGACGAACGCGCGCATTTGACGTGACAAATGACGTCATGCAAGCAGCGCATAGATCTACGGTACTTTAGCAGTTTGGCCGTTTTTATTATATTATTCGTCTAATAAAGTGTGTTATTACTACAAATGAATTAATCAAGACCCTTGTGAATGATCCCACAATCGCTCATGCAATTTGTTGTTATTGTTACAACTAATTGTTCTTCCAATAAGACAAAGAGAAAGCTGCAAACAAGCCACAATCCCTGCATTAATTAACTAGATCAACAGACTGGTCGATTCTTCCTAACCGAATATTCTCAGCCGAATCTTCCCGCGAGCGAAAAATACCGAGCCGAATCTTCCCGTTCCCATATATATGAGACTGTACAGAAAATCAAAGGAATTATGATGAAGTTGAAATTTGGAATAATTATAGGGAACATGCACTATTTATATTAGACGCCACAACCGTCCGATCTCGCTAAGTACTCTCATCGGAGATCGGATCTGACGGTTGTGGCGTCTATATTTATATATTTATATTTATACTATTTATTGTGTACTGCAATGTGTTATGATCTTGTGTATTGCTATTTGTTACAACTATTATAATATATAATTTCCATCATCAAAATAAATATTTATAAGCCCCTATATCTATCTAAAACTTTGTCCTGGGTTTATCCGTATTTAGTTCCGGTTCCTGATTCATCGACACACTTTTTAGTCGTCCAAATTTGCAATCTACTTCCGGCGGTGGACGTGTGAGTTTTCTCTCCAGGTTTATTCACCTGTTCACGCCTTGTGAGGTTTACTACTGGCACACAGTCAGAGGCTACTCGCTAACAATTGTAATTTAATTTTATATAGATCGGAATGAACGAAACAAAAGTTTCGTTTGATAGGTCAGTGGATGATATTGTGAAAAGCAACGCCCCAATCGCGGACAGCGAGCAAAGCAGTGAAAAGAAAAACTCCGAGGCAACCAGAAATAACACACTGCAGACTGGTCGTAAGTACTAGTATAGTCCTATTAGTATAGCGTTTATATCGTATTTTCGTGTTTTTTTGTTTGTTGTTGTTGCTTGACAATTACTCAGGTCGGGCAATTCCCAGATATAGGCTATTATTTTTTTTATAGCTACAATAGCCATATATTATATAGCTATTGTAGCCACATTTGACTAGTGCAAAACCACATTTTGCTTGTTTGCGTCGGAATTAGATAACTCCGCAAGCTGTTGCAAACACAAACCCTCCGGTGCATGTTTTGACATCGATCGGTGCCACTTCCAAGAACTCACGACTTGCAAGGCTTTGCGGAAAAGAAGATATTTAACGCTATTTTTTATAAGTAAAGTATACCTTCTAAATCAGTTTTTTTAAAGAAAACTTGGAGAGTCGTGAACAAATTCTGCCCAAATATATGCATGGTATATCCCCCATTCTACGTAATAAGTCGCATTAGCCAATCAGCTTCCCGATAACTAAAATTTTAATCTTTTTTGAAACATCTACCTTGTTTGCTGAAAAAACTACGGTAAGTCGATTCGTTATGTGATACGACTTTTTGTACCACCTTCATCGTGTGGGAAAATTATATAACAGATAAGCCAGTATGCTACTATTAACATATAACAGTAAAGCAATATATTAACAAGCAATGTTATTGCTTAAATTAATGCAATTAAACCGCATTAAGCTTGCATATCTCCATTAACAATTTAAACAACACTAACAATAATACATCGTCTAAACTCACAATGAACAACTTCAACTAAAATTATCAAATATCACTTGAAAAAGATTATTTTAATTTTGGGATCTGAAATTGGGAAAAACATGTCTATTTCCTATTGAGAAAGGGCCAACAAACGATCCCTGTTGCTATCCAGAATTACCCCCGATATCTTTATGATTAAGACAAAATAATGGACAATTTGACATCATAACCACGGCATTATATGTTTATTTATAATGTAGTTATGGTATAAACTCAGCAACCCATTTATGACAGATATCCATAACTTAAAATTAGCATTTTTTTGGCAAAATGCAATTTTGCTGAATTTAACATGTGACTGATTTCGACCAAAGATACACTATATATAACATGCTTAAGAGCGTGTGCTAGTACCGGTACACAATTTTTCAATTTCGTTAAATAATTGGTCATAAACGGACATGTATGCATTGAATTCACCTTGTCACGTTTGATCTTTGATCTACGAGGTCCGGTTCCGTGGTTTCGGAGATTCAATCAGCTGGTTTTACAGTTACAAGTCAAAGTTCTGGAGTAGCATTTCCATATATGAAGCTTTTGAATATTTATGACTTCCATTTATGAAAATGCAACTCAAAAACTTTGGCAGTAGCACTAAAACCACGGAACCGGACCTGGTAAACCATGGATCCAATATGGCCGCGATTTTGTGACGGCGTATACTGGCATATTTACGCATTAATTTACACCTTACACTAAAGCCGACGACATGTTGCAAACAACGCGGCATCTCAGAAGTATAATGGAAATACGACGGCTTCGGATGAGTTAACCATCTTCCGGTGACGACCTTTTTTATAAACACCCCAAATCTTTCTATTATATTTGCAAATGCATTACCAGTCTTTATCTACGGTATATATATATATATATATTCTTCGATTTGTGTTGACAATTTATAAGGGCATTGTGCCGACCGGCCGAAATTATATCTCGGCTAAGTTTGCTAAATTCTAATTTGCCTGGGGTCCGTGCATGTATCGTATCTACTCGACCACTAGGGAGCCACACCAAAGCGTTATAATGGGTATACCATAATCACCACTTACCATTAATGGCTAAACACACAACCACATCTTAGTATGAGGTAAATCTGTTGTGACGATTACTTTATATTTACTTTAAAACGTGTAGATCTAGTCATTTTTCATAACGTATTTGAAATTCCTGCTACTTTTAAAAAACCAAGGTATTGCCAATATGTGTTTCCGTATTTTTTCTGAAATATGAAGGTAGGTTTTTTATAAGTCAAAACTCCGTTAAATGCAGCCAATGAAAATGCATCTTACATCACAGATATGTCGCCAACGCTTTCAAGATATGGCCATGCGCACAATTTCCTCGCGAATCTTTAAGAAAATCCTTAATTTCAACGTTTTGCAGAGGCACAACGTATAAAAGTAAGTAAAAAAACTGACAAACTTATATTTATAACGATGTAGATGGGCAACGTGTCACTTAATCATCGGTTGCAGATGCAAAAACATTCTATAAGTACGACCGGAAGTCATTTATGTTGATATTGTTGGTTTTGTCGAAGTAATCGGACAATTTGCAAAAAGTGATAGTCAAATGTAGCTACAATAGCTATATATGGCTATTGTAGCTATATCTGGGAATTGCCCGACCTGTTACTAGTCAGACCTGACTTGATGAACTTAAGGGGATGGTAAAGTTTGGTCAAGATGGCCACCGCGGATTGCACCCTACCTCCAGATGATCAATAATTACTCACCGGCCATAGAATGGATAAACTTCATATTTTTCACACATAATAATCAATAATAAACAAAGATCTTGTCATTAGTAGAGAAATTATAGCTGTTAGAATTTACTCGCGGTAGAGTGACAAAAAATCATGTCCCCAAACGGCGTTTCTCCAGTTCCAATGGTTAACTTTTTGTACAAACTGAACAGTCAAAATGGTCCTATAAGAATCTGGCCAGAGACAAGGAGACATCATTTTGAGGAAAAACAAGAACTTTTCCAAATACCCTGCCTGTGAAAATAGTACTGTCATCCTGAATAATGGCAAAATGTCCTCCATTTGCATTGTTTACATTCTTAGGAACTATTTTTCTTGGTATGGGAGACCATAATATCCTAACATTATTTTGCGATAGCCGATACACAAGCCATGGGGGCGGGGCGGTCATGATTACAAACAAACCCATCCGTCAATACTAGAATACGATTACGAATGGAAATCGATCAGTATTGACAATCGCGCATGGGATCAAGCTTTTGATTATGCCCATCAATATATATGGGTTATAAGCTATATGATTGTACCTGATAACCGACAATTTCTCGATTAATTTACATTCAAATGTTATTAAACGTATTTTTCTCCACAATGTTTTTATCCCAGTGCACCAATATAGAATTGACCGGAAATGAACTCGCACAAGGAGTCCGTCGTAAATAGGACATATTTCGTCGGAATACGGTACTTTCCTATTCATAAATATGATTTTATATAGGCTATTTGATTTTAGAATAATACAATATTCTGAAACATGTAAGTTTTCTATTTATGTGATTTGCGTACTAATACGACATCTTGTAATCTCGCTTTCGACTATAGACTGGTAATTCTAAAAATAAAATATCAACATTTCCATCTGTAAACAGCACAAAACTTCATAAATCGTGGGTAATCAAGCAACTAAATTAATTCCAACAACTTAAATAAACTGAAAGCATCGATTTCATATCATAAACTTGCCCGATTGCAGGATCGGATTGCTTTTCTGGTCGATTTTCATGTACCTGCCGCGAATTAAAAATTGACAACAACGTCATGAACATGTGTTTACAATTGAAATATGGCGACTGGCTCCCAAGAAAAACTGACACGTTTTAGCGGACGTTTTGCAAACGATACAGTGAACATTAATCTAAAGCATACTAGTAGCTCCTTGGCTCTTAACGGTATGTCACTTATCATAATGGGCTGCCTAATGATACTGTTGAAGTTATAGTTTTTCACATTTGAATGCCAAAACAATGACATAATATTGCAGATATACTCTGTTTCAAAGTCATTTTTCTGGTACAAAAAGCTTTTTAGCTCACATCTATCGTGGCACCTCCTTTAACGATATATGCTCTATATATTATCTCTATGTTGTTATATCTATTTCTGTCTGCTTTTATGTGAAAAATACCAATTTTGTCAGCCCGTTTCCAGACATTTTTTATGAAACAGACTTTGCCATCCCCTTAAGGACTTTGCTAACCCAATTTTCCCCAAATTTAATGGAGTCCAAAATAAAGGTTTATGTTCACTTTTATTACTAATCACAGTTGAAAAATTAATTTAGTTTGAATTCCTTGCCCTATTTAACATAAGCATGTGATTTATTGACAACAACTCTGCTGTATAACAGATATTAATCGGTCAGCAGTGAGATGTTTATCTTGATTGCTGTTGTGGGTAGAATTTGATACATTATCATTATATTGGAATCTCTTGATCAAGTATTGCATGTCCAAGTCACCTTTTCACATTTAACCCAAGGCTGTGGTGGTTCAGCATTACAGATCCTGTTCCAGTGCATTCTCTTATATAAATGTGAGTGACACATAAATTCCAGTAATTTGTGTTATGTGCATTGTCTATAATAGTACCTAACAGTATACTCTATAATTCAACATCAAAACTCTCATTTATAATTCCGATCAGAGTAATTTACTATCGCCAAGGGATGGGTTAACATCTGCCGATCGTGATCGGCCTCTCGTTTCTGTATGTAACTAATATAAAATATGCCCTGGAGATGACCCTGGATGAGTTTTATACCTTTGATGTCCGATCACTGATATTAGCTGATCGCAGCTTTCAGTGCAACAGGGCCCTGACACTGCAATAGGGAATCTTTTAAATCTACATTATGTGTGCTATAATACATCAAGTTGAATGCTACATGTCTTATAAGGGAGTGTAATGACCAGTTACGGTACAACAATGTTAACTGAGTTTCACAAACATTGCGGTACATAACGCAACTGACTATCACACCCCCATGACACTACCTGACCGACCGCCCATTTAATTCTTACTTGTAAATTAAGTGACATTAATATGAGACTCATGAGTATTGCCAGTGGACCCGGGATAATTATTCTGAGAGTCCATTATTCCGAGGTCATAAGCACCATATTCATTAATGCTACCTGTGTATCACACTTTCAACTAATTAATTATTTATTAAGTATGGCTAATCCCTATAGTATACAAAGTGGAAAAATGGTGTGTAATTTAGGTTATTTCTGTTATGTTTGTTTGATTCATTATTCCGATCCCAAATTATCAGCGACATGGGAATTTACTTGTATTCTAAGCCATATAGAAGGTATCGGAATATTGAAATAGTCGGAATTATGAACCCTCATGGAAAAGCGGAATAACGAACCCTCAGAATAATTAACCATCGGAATAGTGAACCATATATACCCGAAGACCCCACAACCTACAAGAAGAGAAAAAAGAGTCATGTGCAGTGTGTACTGTAGAATACAACAATCAACATGTAACACAATCTATGCCAACTATACATCATATGAGTAATATGTAATTGCACGCATGGTCATACATAATGTATGAATGGGGTAAACAAGATAGTGAAGATACATGATGCATAATACCTACATGTAAATGTCACTTCCTCCGCACTGGTATGATTCCCTGTACAATATAAATGTACACATAAGCCTTAATGACTTGAGTTTTAAGCATACTGCCATGAAAAGTAAAATCCGTAACCCAGCACATTTATTGTACACCAGCACTATTATTCTTTTTTTGGTAAAAATGTCACCCAGCACTTTTATTTGGCACCTGAGAGTACACATTGAATGCAAATTTCCTTTGGCGGCATTACCTGACGTTCCGGCTGCACGCGCACCGTGGCATACATCAAAGGAATTAAGTCTAGACTTTTACTACATCACCAATAGTCTGTCTGTTTTCTTGAAACTGTCCCCCCTTTGTCATTATCATTCAAAACGATGGCAGAAGACCTACAAAAACGGAAATCAAATGTTTGGGGACATTTATTCCTAATTGAAGATGACGAAAAAAAACAAGAAATGGGCGGAATGCAAGGCCTGCCGAAAGCGATTCGTTTATTCTGGATCAACATCCAATATGAAGTCGCACATCCAGAAAAAACACATAGGCCTACTGGGAGTGGGAACTCAGAGTGCCGGAATCTCTAGTGATGTGTTCGATAACTTTATTTCCTAAACACTGGCTGGGGCTTGTGTAATGAATCACGACGATTGTTTATAAAATAATTGAAGTAACATCGTGGAGCCACTGTGATTAATTCATACCTACCTATACCCAAACACTAGTAAACATTACTAAACAACAGTATACCTATCTTTAGTACCTTGTAGTAGACATGTTTGGGCTAATTGTGCCCAGGATATACACGAGGAAGGAACTATATTTCGTCACTGAAGGTTTTGCAAGCAAGCGTTGTTTATGCGGTGCGGAACTCCCGTAAACATTGATATACTAGCGCACTACTAATATATATTATATTTGAGTTTGTTTGGGCTCAAAACTGAATTAATTTATACACATTTACCACTATTTGATCGCCATAACAGGACCGCATTGTACGACCAAGACATCGTTTGTGATCGCATGTACTAGTATATCAACGTTTCCGGGACGCGTAATAAACACTTGTTTTTACCGATATTTGCCGATATAGTGACCAGTGTATTCAATCTCGTACTTAGGGTAATGATGGTCGCGGTTAATCGGTTATGATTAGGTTAATGCCTGTGGTTAACCATTTTGGAAAAAAACCCAACCGTCCCAGCACTAGTCAGTGTTTACGTTCTGTTATTTGTCGGATTTTAAGAATAAATGACATGTACAATGTAGCCTTTATGTAGTAGGTGAATGGATGGTTTCAAACTTATATTAGTATTTAGTCGATAAATACATGTGCGTTGGTCATAATTGTTACTTTTATTGAAAATCTACTCACTCACAGCGTTCATTGTCCACCGATGGAACTTAGATGGTGTAAGCCATGCCACTACAGTAAGTTCCAATGAATCTAGCCAATTACAAGCTTACCAGGACAGCCGGAATTTTATATATGTAGATTAGATTTAAACAAAATAATGACATGTAGATTAGATTAGAATTTAGATTACGGTTCAATTAAAATCTGATTAAACTTGGAAGATTCTTTCATGAATATTTATCTCAAAATTTGAAAAATTCTTGAAAATGAGAAAATTGATAGAATTAATGCATGTCAGTAAATGCGTTAAATCAAGCATATCAATTGTATTAAATAAGATCTTTTCCTGGCTACAACTAATCAACTGTATAACATTCTTGGTTTCGGATACTTGGAGCATATATTCCCATATAACAACATTCTGCTTTCTTTCCGGTACATTAATCAGCAATAATTTTGTTTTTAATTTGAAAAAAAAAATTCAGGTTGGCCAAATTTCAGCAGGTCAGTCGGCAACCGGAAACAGAGATCTTTTTTTGGGTCTTGGCACCACATGCTTATTGTGAATGATGACATCGCAATATCAATGATTGTTTTGACAATGTTGTCTCTATGATCGCTAGTCTGCGACACATTCTTGCACATTCGCTTTACGTTTGACTATATTAAAATGTTCTTTGATTTAAATATATATATACATGTACTAGTATATATTGTGTTGCTTATGAGCATATCTCCAACATTTTATGCACAACATGTACCCCCCTTTTCGCCCCATATCATTTATTAGTCCCCCTTTAATTCATCTGATGTCTATCTCATGACAATCCCCGGGTCAGGTGACCCATCTGTACCAATTTTCCTACATATCTCCTAAGCTGATCAGAAACATTCTTTTTTGCTCATATTTGCCCCTTTAAGTCATCTGAGGTTAACGACATCTTCCACATGATACTCTATGGGTCAATTTATCCCCGTGTTTAAATTTTGACCAACCAGGTTGCAACCATTAGGCCAATATAAAAATATTGCTTGATTTACATCCCCTCCCGACCCTATTTTCAGTCCGCTCCTCAATTTTTTTTATTTGCATATCGTTTATGCAAATATTTTTCTCACGCCTTAACTCTTTCATGAAGGGAGCTGCATGTAGCATTAAAGATCCTGTGCCAGTGCATCCTTTTATATATGCGAGTCTCCCATTGAGAGTCATGCATATAGAAGAGAATGCACTGGCTTACAAGATCAAGGTAAATATTGTTAGGCCAATGCATTCTCGATTATATGCGAGGCTCACTATGGGTGACTCGCATATATAAGAGTATGTATTGGCAAAAAATCCGGAAGCTCCAGTCATGGCAGGGTTAATCATCAAATTACATTACAATGATCCACTAATCAGTCAGTCTATTTAGATCAAATTGGACAATCTAAATCACCTTGTATCATGTAAGATAGGATACTGCTTCACTATCTAGAACTGACCATGACCGTTTATGTTAGGAAGAATAAAATATAAAAAATAAAATTCGCCCTTCCGCCCCATTTTTCTAAAAAAGTTGGATGTAAATCTATCAATTTATTTATATTGGCCTTATGGCAGGGCTTATATTTCGGCGAGAATCCAAATCTAGATTCTCGTAAAATAATCTCACAAAATCAGATGAAATATATGCCCTGTATGGGTTATATAATTATTTTATTGTTAGTGTCCTTTTAAGACATCTGAGGTCAACTGCACATATTTACTAGTAATGAGATTCCCCGGGGTCATATTACCCATATGTGCAAATTTTCAGATCTGTTGATCCAACTATTTGGTCGCCTCTAGCCAAATTTATATAAAATAATTATTAATGCCCTTTTAAGACATCTGATGTCCTATCTAATAACGGGTCCAATTGCCCCTCTTTACAATTTTTCAGCTCTGATGGTCGTACAAGCGGACAAACAACAAAATTAAGTTTTATTAGTATACATGTGTATATGTTATTATAGGGCTCTGGCCTATGAGCCATGTCTCCCACAGAGCCATGTTGTCATTATGTAATATATATAATTTGGATTAATATAAAATAATATCACTTGAGTATGAGTGAAATGATTATTGGTATACAATCTGAATCGATTGTCCCCGTATCATCCAGTTACAACAAAAATTGAATTTCACCAAATGCCGATTTATTTACCCAAATTAGTTTATTACCAATAACGACTCACAACAATACCCATCTGACACAATATCATATTTTCTGTAAAGTCCTACCATGATGGTTTTCTTGGCAGTTTGGATGTGAGCAAGTGTGGTTTACAACTTCCATATATGGTGATTCCTAATTCAAATTGGAATTCCCCAAGTGTTGTCACGAATGTAAACACATAGTAATTCCATGTGTAACCAGCATGGTGCCATATAACAATTACATGAATATTTGCATGGACAAAACATGATTTATACCAATCCATAAATAAGTATAATGCATGTATCCACACGTGCTTATATACATCTTCAAGTGGGAGAAAGTTAAAAACGAGCTGCTAGCTTCATAAACAACATTACAGAGATAGAACAAAGCGGTCAGTCACAAAAAAGATAGATGAAGCTGGGTTAGACAACCTCCAGTCTACACGAGAAACAAAAAGACTCAAGCTCTTCTTGTCAGTCAGTTCCAGCAATATGCTCACATGACATTCCAATACCGAAGAAATCAGATAAGAGGTAAATTAAAGCAACCAAATTCCCAGGATATGAGTCAGTCAACATCATGAGCTTTCAGGAGTGTATCAAGTCATCAACACAATAGAGCAAACACCGACCAATATAAACAGTCAACATCATCAGCTCTCACGAGTGTATCAAGTTATCAACACAATAGAGCAAACACCGACCAATATAAACAGTCATCATCATCAGCTCTCAGGAGTGTATCAAGTTATCAACACAATAGAGCAAACACCGACCAATATAAACAGTCATCATCATCAGCTCTCAGGAGTGTATCAAGTTATCAACACAATAGAGCAAACACCGACCAATATAAACAGTCATCATCATCAGCTCTCAGGAGTGTATCAAGTTATCAACACAATAGAGCAAACACCGACCAATATAAACAGTCGACATCATCAGCTCTCACGAGTGTATCAAGTTATCAACACAATAGAGCAAACACCGACCAATATAAACAGTCGACATCATCAGCTCTCACGAGTGTATCAAGTTATCAACACAATAGAGCAAACACCGACCAATATAAACAGTCAACATCATCAGCTCTCAAGAGTGTATCAAGTTATCAACACAATAGAGCAAACACCGACCAATATAAACAGTCTTGGATTGGAACAGCCTGGAAGACAATACATGAGCTACTATTACTGCTGAAATGTAATAGTCCAACTAGCAGAGTTAGTGGAGAGGATCGGGCGCTACCAAATACAGATACTGTACTGCTTCTATACTTCTGCCTTGTAAATGAGCTTTCCAAAGAAGTTAAATCAGATGTAAGACAGTTCAAGACTCTTTGCTGATGACTCTATATTCTACCGACAAATAGATAGTAAATACCCAAATTTTGTTCCAACAGGGCAAACAATGGATGCCCCATTGAGTTAACCCTTCCATGACTGGAGCTTCCTAAAATTTTGCAAAAACCCTGTGCCAATGCATTCTATGTATGCATAGGGAGACTCGCATATATAAGAGAATACATTGGCCTAACAATATTTACCTTCTCTTATATATGCGAGGCTCCGGAAGTTCCTATATATGGGAGACTTGCATATATACATTAACCCTTTACCCAACAAACCGGCCAAAACCGGCCAAATAAAGCTTCAACAGCCTAAAATATCTTCGGTCTGTCTCAATAGAACCATACAAATATGGATATCATTGGAATCGGCTCCTTGACCACATTGTGATAGTTACAGTTATGCCCTGTGCCAATGCATTCTCTTATATATGCGAGTCGACCATAGGTCGCCTCGCATATATAAGAGAATGCATTGGCCTAAAAAAAATCTTTTTTTAACACTTTTTACCA
Source organism: Siphonodentalium dalli (assembly GCA_032622095.1). Taxonomy (NCBI): domain Eukaryota; kingdom Metazoa; phylum Mollusca; class Scaphopoda; order Gadilida; family Siphonodentaliidae; genus Siphonodentalium; species Siphonodentalium dalli. The sequence continues at coordinate 18,845,657 of CP136061.1, read as the reverse complement.
TTTTTTCTTACATTCTTTAACAATTTTATAATTTTTAATGTGTTAAGCCAATGCATTCTCTTATATATGCGAGGCGACCTATGGTCGACTCGCATATATAAGAGAATGCATTGGCACAGGGCCCTTCTGTTGGGTAAAGGGTTAAGTGAATGCACTGGCATAGGATCTTTAATGTTGCACCAGCGCAGCTCCCATCATGAAAGGTTTAAATTGTGTCTCCCAACCAACCTCATTTATTTTCTCCTAGCTGAATCCTTGGCAAATGTTTACACTTTTTTCAATACTGACCCCGTGACCCGGTAGTACCTGACCCGGTAGTAACTGACCCGGTAGTACCTGACCCGGTAGTACCGGGTATTGGAATTTCGGGGTCAGAAACTTCTGGGTAAATCCAAACTATTCCTGATCAAGGGAAATACATTTACGTAGTTGACTTACTACTAAGGCATACATGTATGAGTTCATCCCGAAACATTTATTAGGGTACCCAGGATATCAGAAAGACCGAAACGATGATCAGCGTACTCAGGATCTCTAAAATCTTGCACAACAGGCGAGATATTCATAGATAAGACATCTGATTCAATAACAACAAATTAATGTTTCAAATTTATTTGTGCTCATTTGACTAAACAAAACAAATTAAATTTATTAAATACATACATGTGTATTATGGCCTTACTTCAGTGAATAAGTTAGTATCCAAATTTCCAAACACTTATCCCCGCTGGAAGAATGTACTACTAGTACTACATGTGTAGTAGTTGCAATAAACTAAGAATATTGAAAATTCCAACCACATTGACTGTACCATTTCAGAGAACGACATTTTAACTACTACACACATGTAAATTTTACTACTTTATTCAGGACAAATTATTGGACATAGACTTTATGGTCAATGATAGTCACTTCATATATTTCGTTTTTTAACAATGACTGTTTTCTGTGTATTTTGATACAAATTGTTTTTAAATAACTTATTTTGGCATGATTCTTTGTTATTATGTTTTGAACACCTCAGCGGAGTGTTTTACATCACTTTCAGTGTTACTGCCATATCGACTCATTAATTGAAAATGTTATATTCTGAAATCACCACCATTTTGTTGACTGCATGTATCATGTTATAAATCGGTATTGAAAGGTAATCCATTGGGAGGGGCCTCAATTGTATTATTATTTCCATGTGGCAATTAAAGACATATTACAGACTTGTTTGGGTGCGTGAAACTGATGTTAGTATTCAGGCGCTATGCAACTGGGAGAATGTAGCATTCTACTTACATTCCCCAAAATCTCAAAGTAATCGACCATACAACTCCATAGAAAACACCATCTGAACTACGGTCAATTGTAAATAGTTACATCTCGATTCGGGATGCAACAATCGCCGATAAACTGACGCAAATGATTTTGCCATCGATACTGAGATTGCATTTAATAAATATATAAAACTGACGGTGTGTGTTGTATATTTGGATTAATATTCATAAAAATAACTACTTTGAGCAAGATTATTCTCCATTTCTATTTGATCACCCAACCGGAGTGTTTCACATCACTTTAATGGTTATAATACATGTAATCACAGCATTTTGAGTGTGAAAACAGATCATGATACTACTACTACTACTACTATGGGTATACACATTTAACCCATTCTAAATGTCGTTTGAACATTTACACCAACAGCAGAAATTTATACCCACAGTAGGGTGTAAACTGAAATTTACAAAATAATTATTTTAGGTACACCATGTAGGCAATTATGGTATAAATCTTTTTAATGTTACTTCAGACTGAGCAAAATGTAAATGTATGTTATGAGGTCTATTAAATTATATTCAAATAGATATTATATCTTTTGTCTGCCTGCTATGCACATGCTTTGTGCAATTGGGAATGCAGTTTGAACATTACCAGTAATATTACAGACATGTACCTCATTAAAATGCACTTGTATAACCCAATTAAGATTGCTACACTGTCTAGGTTTAACATTGCATAGTGGGAGTTTGTGAGATATAATCTTCCCTGCCCTATTTATCCTAAATAGAGTACATTGTAACATTGTAATTGGAGATAATTGAGGAGCCTTACACATTGAGATATAATAATTGAAGTTAGTGAAGCAAACAAGTCAACTTATATTAGGTTAAAGTGAAAACAGATGTCCATTTAATGAAGTTCTAGATGGTCTCTTTCCTCTGCTCAAACACACCTACAGTAATGCCATAAATAATCGACTCCTTAACCACAGCAGAATTATGGGTAACTTTCCAGCATTTAGTCCGAAATATGGCTTGTTGCCATTCATCGGAAAGCTCTCACTGAGACTAAATCCTGATAATCACCCATAATTCTGCTGTGGTTATGGAGTGGATTATTTAGGGCATTACTGTATACTATAGCCCTTTCTACACTCAACACTCAAATTATTGGTTTTATTCATAGAAGTAAGTCCATAATACATGTACATGTACATGTACATGGACAAGCCTGGAGGTTTCAAATTGGGAGAAGTCGCTTCTCCCTGGTTTGTCATTAGGGAGAAGTGGACTGTAATCCGGGAGAAGTAACAATGGCTGAAGTTCAATTTACACTTCAACATCACCCTTCTATAATCCAATAAGTATCATGCAACACATTGAACACAAGACAAGAGCGCATTGGCATGGCAACAGGGGTGTTTGGGGTCTCACTACCAACTTTGGAAAAGAAATACAGTAATGCCCTAAGTAATCGACTCCATAACCACAGCAGAATTATGGGTAACTTTTCAGGATTTACAGCTTTCCGATGAATGGCAACAAGCCATATTTCCGACTAAATCCTGAAAAGTTACCCATAATTCTGCTGTTGTTATGGAGTCGATTACTTAGAGCATTACTGTATATCAAGGTAATAGAAACATAAAAATGAAACACAGATTGCTTGTGCATGTATTACTAAGAAATAAACACTGAGGACATTTAATAATTTCCAGCTTTAGGGTTCCCTTTCTGTATCTAATGGTTATGGGCTATGCAATGTTTGACTGTGTTCCAATATGCCACGAACAATATTGATGCAGTGTCCGATAGTACATAAGATAGTATAGTTATTGTTATATGTGTTCCCGGATCTAGGATAAACTTCCTTTCCCCAGTGATTGTAATGATAGGGTTAATTGTATAAATAAGCACAGTATGTGGGAGATGTAAATGATTTTGTATAAGAACACACAAGCATAATTAACAAGATCATATTCTTAATTGGTTATGACTGGTAGCAACCATTGTATAAGTGAGGGACGATCAAACCAGTATAACTACATATACTCGTGTCCAGAAATATAGAGACACTCCCGCTTAGACCACCGAACAACCAACAGACTTATTTAAAATATAAAAATATCAAACCGCCTGGAATCTTCATTGTTCCCGTTCACGGCCAACTCTACATTCACCACTAGACTATGGGACATCAGAAGGGAAAGATGACCAAGGTGATTACTCAACATCTGGTGAAAAATTGCCCTGAAACCAGGTTAGACACCTGAAATGCCTCGGACTATCGAACCCTTGGATCATTGAACCATCAGACTAGAGAATCCTCGGACTAATGCACTGTACCCATTAAAAAATACATTCCATAAACAATGTAGGTTTTGCTATTTGAGTTTTTTGTTACCAGTCATCAATTGTATAAGATGATCCTGTCTGTCAGAGCAACAACCACAGATACCCTGGCTATTGTTTGGCTAAATTTGTAACAAATTTCAGTGAAAAGTTAAGAGGAAAGTTTAGACCAATCGTTCGTTGAAATAGTTTGAAATAACAACCAATATTTTAGTATGAAAATTATTGTTTTTGTTCTGTTTTTCTATCCCCTCTAACCATGTCCCTGTATAGACTCGCCTACTAGGTGAATATGGCTGAAAGAGTGTTAATGGGTATTTTCTCCATTGCTGAACATTGAACAATTGAAATTCAGTTCCCCTATCCAATGGTGGTGAAACTGATAATTCAGATTTAATTTAATTAGGGTACTTCATAATCAAAGCAGTAATGTTCATCTGATATAATATGAAAATCTTAAGGAATTTTCAAATGATTTAAGTTCAGCTTTGTAAATCTCCATGTATTGTTTGCTGATATACATATATTGCTTCTGATTTTATCTCCAGGGTATGTTAAATAAAGTAATGCAGCTTCAATTGCCACATGCAATCTAATATTGCCAAGGGCGCAACCCAAAGGCCATCATAATAATGCATTTATTGGTGCATATCATTTTGAGTTCAGTCAGTTTTACTCAGATGAAGATGTCATTAGTAAATGCATATGGGTTTGTGGTATATTGCTTTGGCCTTTTTTTTTTGATAAGATGGTTTGCGGATTTTTTTCCCAGAATAGTGGGTCGGTCGGACGGGGAAAAAAAAAACATGGTTGGGAAAATAAATACACAAACAGTCTGAAAACATGTTTTTTTTTTCCAACACTATTTTATTTATACTAAGGAATTATAGATAATTCTAATATATTGCTATGTGATAGGACAAATATTGGCTTGGAATCCTTGAATACAGAGAATTCACAGATGTCAGACATATGCACCATATTTTAAACTGCAGGTCGTGTGGTAGAGATGGTCCGTGTGTGGGTATTGAACTACCTGTATTGATAGTATTATTAATATTCAATTGAGACAATATTATTAAAATGTTGATTATTTTTTATTAGTTCATTTAAATCTTCCTCTTCTTGCACTACTGCAGGTTTATACATTAACACCCAATTAAAACACCATCAAACATTAGTCCTTAAAATTCCATTAAAGGGTCATAAAATTTCACTTAAAAAACCTTTAAAAAACTATTAAAAAAACCCATTAACCAGGTACTGTTTAAGGACCCATTAAAAACAATGAAACATGCATTAAAATAGTTAACCTGTTCTCCCTCGTTTAATGCTATTAATTAAGATTATATTAACAGCATTAAATTCAACTAGATATTTTAATGATGCATTAAAATAGCATCAATAATATTATTAATGAATCACTCTATAATTAATGCTTTTTCAATGCCATTAACTTCCCATTAAACAGGCATTAAACAGTTAATGAAATATGTTTAATGTCATTAAATAAGTATTTAATGCACATACTGAAAAATAAGGCTCTTAAAAAATTACCGGGCTTGGGCTAGGTGTTTAATGGCATTAAATATGTTTGATCCAATGTTAAGGAACTTAAAACTAATGGGCTTGTGAAGGGGTTTAATGGCATTATAATGTCCTTAAAAGAAATGTAGAAAATTAATGGTACTTTAATGGAAACTACAGGAGAGCTATATATAGTAACAAGATAGTCCAGGGACTATTTGAGTGCGCATGATTACCTGTTATAATATAATTAAGTAGGAGACTGGTTCTAATAAGTTCTTGAACCCTGACCCCTAATTGACGAGTCGGTACCTAATGAACAAACAGATATCACCAAGGGAAATTTCACACCAGATTTCAACTAAATAACTTTTAATTTCATGATCAGTAGAGAAGTTTTTAGAAATATTGACGAAATGGAGTTATCCTTGACTCCTGGCCCCTAATTTATAGAGCCAGCTCTTAATGAACAAATGTCAACCCTGATCACTCAATGAACCCCCACACCAAATGTCAGTCAAATGGGTTGAATGGTTTTGGAGAAGAGGGTGTTAGAAAATGTTACCAGAATCAATATATTTGATCTTGACCACTGACACCTATCTGATCATGGACGGAGCCCTAATGATCAAATGTGAACCCTTGTCTCGGTCACCCCAGGAATCTTCATGCATGCACAGACAAACAGTGGTGGGTATAGTTCACTTGAGACTTTGTCTCAGGTGAGCTATTAGTAGTATATATGTAATATTACGAATATATAGTATGTATCTGGTTACCTGATCATGGCCAGGTCGATGTCACATCATTCAAAAACAGGATTTATGAAACATTATTTATTAATTGTAACTTAACAATGAACCACAGTGAAAATAAGAAACATGCTCATAAGTGCTCATAATAAAATATTTACATACCCTGTGTGTGTTACCCTAAATCCGGGTTTATGATTGGCCGCCAATTACGTGACACGCTGGTGTTATCACCCAGTAATTGCATATCGGCCTGATGAAACTGCAGGAGGTATTTTATGTTTTATCGCCAAAAATAGATATCCACAAACGTTAAGCCATTGGGCGGATTTGAAATAAAAGCTGTCAATCTGAATAACCACAGGCACCCACGGTTTTCAAAATTATATCTGAATGACATTTACATGTTCAGTGTTATATGCTACAATGGCTTACAAACGTTTGTGGATATCTATTTTTGGCGATACAATGTGAAATACCTCCTGCAGTTTCATCGGGCCGAATTATTGGGTGATTTGTAGTTGAAGGCACACAACTACTTCGGGAGGTCAGAATTTTCACATTTATTGTCTATGCATTGTGTATCATTGGACAGAGGAAGCCCCCAAATAGGCATAAACAACCATTATTGAGAATAGTAATGAAAGTATCAATGATACTGCAGCTCAACTTGACAATGATGAATGTGACTGCGTAGAATGGCGGATTCAATAGATATAAGCTTTTTAAGCTTTTGACGAGACATTTATTACGATTTTAGTGAAGTTTAGGCAACATGAGTCCTATCAGATAATTGATGGGCATTTAGAAGTCTTCCCACATATATTTACACACAAAACCACATTTAAAAAAATTTGTTTTGTCTTTGTGACTCCCAAGTAGTTGCGGGCCTTTAATAATTTTATGCTTCAGTGAGTAAGTAACGTGACACATCTAGTGTGTTTTAAATTGACATCATATGTTCGAAAGCAATATGGTGCTCATTTTTTTCTTCATTTCGATAAAACACTAAAACGATCATATTTCGGTAATTATACAAAACCGTATATATAAACCTGATTGTTTTTGCCACTGAGCGATTTATTTATAAAATATTTTTTTGCTTTCGAAGATATAATGTCCCTTTAAATGAGAACATTGATATAACACTGGTTGTCTATTATCCCAATAAATCTATAGACCAATTGTGTGGGCATAATTATTAAAGGTGGCCATATTATCACATACGCATTAAAGATAGTCAACTTGTTCGTGGAGGGGGGTGAACAAAATTTTTTTTAAATTAAAAATATATAACTGGATACCCCAGTGTGTGATTTATCAATAATATTCCATGTCCTGTATTGAATTGGTAGGAGTTTGTAAATGGAAGAAAACAGCATTTTATAGACATCAAAAGTGGCGAATAATTGGCAGTTTCATTCAAATTAACGTAGTGCCAATGCGGCAAAATAGAGTTACCCGACTTAGTATTAATTTCTCGAAGGCGTCGAGAAATGAAATTTGATAAAAATTATATATATTATTTTGTGATATATGGTGATTGAAGCATATTCTAATGGGGTTTCTCGTCTCAAATCTAATATTTTAGTCCCCTACAACTGTCCGAATAATAATTTGGGTTTCATTAAAATGGCCACGAACAAGTTGACTATCTTTAAGCACATGTGAATACCTGCTGAGTAATGAGAATAAATCCCATAGTATTACGTTGTATAGCTAATATTTCCCTTATAATTGAACCGAATGTCGCGATAGGGCATATCGGAAAGTCACAAAATGAGCTTCGAACTTAACATATCTGACTTAAGTGATGGCGATGACTTGTTGATGGGAATAGATCTTGATGGAATAGCCGAGCATGCATTTATAAGTACAATTAAAATATATTTCAAAGCCTCATTTTATACAAAGTATTTAAATATAAGAAATGAATGTCATGTGGAATGTTGTTATCGGGATATGACAATCAGATTAGTGTCACAACGTTAATGTACATGTGACACTGATCTGACTGTCATATCCCGATTACAACATTCCACATGACATTCATTTCTTAAAAGTTAAAACGAACAAATGCAACAACACACTGGTATATCCCCCACGCAGTCAAAGTTAATCCAACGTTATACATGTACTAACGTGAATAATATATCAGAATGAATGCACCATCAAATCTATTTCCGTATCCGCACCTCCCGAACATTTACGTGTATTACGTAGTTGGAGGTCAAATTTCAATAACTACTTTATGAGTCAATTATGATGTCCTGCGGGTGCGGAAATAGATGTGATGGTGTAATCGTTCTGAATTACCATTACGTTAGGCCAAAAAAAACCCACCTCTGTTTACCTGTACACTCATTTGTTCAACCCTAGGTATTAGACTACTAGTATGCCAAAGAAAATTTCAACTTCCATACTATTACCGACATAGTATTTACTACAAATCGAAAGTGTAATGTTCAGCTCAACTTCGAATTCATCAAACTTTACAGTTAAGTTTAGCTAAAAGTACAGAAATAACTTTCTAATACTGTCTAAATAGGCAAGAAAAAATACAGAAAAATAACAATCAACTGCAGAAAAATAACGGTCTAAGCAAGCAAACATAATGACCATACATTTACTCCAGTTAACTTGACTAGAATATTTGTTAAAAAGCAAAACATTTTGATACTACTTGATATCAAAATACATAGGCCACTATAAATAAATTACTAGATTATCATCAAGGATCTTCTTTCTTAAGTTAGGTTGTCACGGGTGGGAGAACTGCGACGTGAGGATCGGTTGCATTCCGATAAAGAGACTGTGGAAATCCGATAAACGAGACGGTTCACTTTCGGCGACAAACAAGATTTTCTTCGTGTTTGGGCATTCAAACGGAATTGCCGTGACAAATCAGGTTTCATATCATCATATCGTTATTTTATTTACTAATATCCATCACAATCTAGACGCTACAGTGAGTAAAACCAATAGAATCGCCATTTAAAAGTCACGCGACTGTTCGTTTTCCGATAAAAAACGAACCGTCGCATGTCTTTTATCGGAAAACGAACCGTCGAGTGACTTTTAAATGGCTATTCTCTTGATTTTAGTCACCGTAGCGTCCAGATTTTGATGGATATTAGTAACTTAAATAACGATATGATGATATGAAACCTGAGAGGTCACCGAAATTCCATTTGAATGCCTGAAAATGAACCGTCTCAGATCGAATAGCCGCCGTCTCGTTTATCGGAATTCCACCGTCTCTTTATTGGTATGCAACCGATCCTCACGTCGCAGTTCTCCCCCCGTGGTTGTGCGAGAAAAGTATACTTCTTATTCAATAGCTACCAAATGCAAATTATCATGGGAAGAAGTTCTTGAAATTCCGATATGCTATCTTATGATATACCGGTACCACATGTTTTCAAATTGCTCAAATCTGAATGATAAAATGATTTCATTATTAGAATATTACTAGTTATTTTTACTGTTATTATATCTAAATGCATGAGAGAAAATTTGCATACAAAATATCATTTGAGGACGGGGACAAAATAGGGTCGGGAGGGGACGGAATAGTCTAGTAATTTTGTTATATTGGCCTTATAGTTATTGTGGTTGACGGAATCATATGCATGGTCTAATGTTTCAGGCTCAGTTGAACATGCATACATGTACATGTATGTTTAGGGCCGCAAACATCTATGATCACACCATGTTACTCAAGCTTGTATTCTAACAACTGACGGCACACGAGCTCAACAAACTCCTCGTGTGGCAAATGAAGTTGGATCTGTAACCCATCTTCCGATGGACCACAAACTGACAGGGGAATTCTCCAGATTAAGAACCTTGAATCTGGACTTTGCTGGACGTCCCCAGTATTCAACTTTAATGCTCTAGATCTCTGCATGATTGTGCAGCATGGAATAAACTCATCCTTCGAAAGCCTTCCAATGGGTGAAATACAGTTAGTTATTGTACATTTACTTCCATCCACAGACATTATGCCAAGGAACACCTTCCCAGCATTCCACTCATACATGTAGACTTGGGAGTTATTTCCAGGACTACTCGTCGATGGTTTGCTGGCAGTTGCGGACTTAAATGTTGACGGTTTTGTTTGACGAATCATATCAGTCGCTATAGGCGTAGTGTTAGGTTTGCTGGCAGTTGCGGACTTCAATGTTGACGGTTTTGTTTCACGAATCATACCAGTCGTCGTAGGCGTAGTGTTAGGTTTGCTGGCAGTTGCGGACTTCAATGTTGACGGTTTTGTTTGACGAATCATACCAGTCGCCTTAAGCGTAGTGTTAGGTTTGCTGGCAGTTGCGGACTTCCATGTTGACAATTTTGTTTGACGAATCATACCAGTCACCGTAGGCGTAGTGTTAGGTTTGCTGGCAGTTGCGGACTTCAATGTTGACGGTTTTGTTTGACGAATCATACCAGTCGCCTTAAGCGTAGTGTTAGGTTTGCTGGCAGTTGATAAATTGGACACTTTCCATGAAAAGATTTGCTTTGGTTTCAGTTCACTAATGTGCGTTGCTGACCCAGTTGCCACTGGTAACTCATCACAGGGCCTTATGTTCTCTATTTTGAGAGATTTTAATGTTATTTCTGCAAACATTTTAGACGGTTGCCTCAGAAACAGACCTTGGCCTAATGTTAGCCCAGTTTGGCTTTTTATGGTCAACAGGGAACCACATTCAAAATCAAATTTCTGATGACTTTTGCCAGAAGACGGGGAAGTTACAGATTCTGAACTACATGTACGTGCAGATTTGCCTCTCTTGCCAATTTCTTTGTCATTCCGGTATTTCCTTCGGTTGCCAAGCCTCTTCTTCAGATTATCCCATAACGCATATCTATGACTCGACAAAGCTGGACATATGCGTAAAATATTTTCAAAAAAAAGCGTCTTTTTTTCTTGAGATATGTCAGCAACTTTTGCTGCCTTCTTCCATATATGTGCTGCTTTTGCACCATCCCTGATAAGATTTGCAAAATATGACTGCGCTTCGGTAGGCCTGCCTCTTAATTCTTTTTTCGACATCATCTCATCTACGCTATACGGGCTTTGCCTTTGTGATCTGACATCCACATCATACTCATCTGTGCTCATGTCAGACTGCTCTGTATCTTCTTCTGTTGAGGCCTCAAGATCACCTTCTGCCTGTAGATATACTGGACCGTCTGGTGTTCCACTTTCCATCTTCATTTTTTCTTGGATCTGTAGGACCTTAAACCTGTCCATGAAAACTTCTGGGAAAATATCCGCTAGATCAGCTTTCGACAATTTTATGAAGATCTCGGGCGTAATGGCACAATCTGAAAGGATTAAAGAAAAAATTCATAGTATTGTGAATAATGAATGTAATTAAAGATTAAAACATAACTGACTGTCTGTTGTAGCCTGAAAATTAAGAGTATCAATGCTTAAAAGAAGATAAAAGATTTACTTTTAAGGACATGTTTAGTTACATCTAATTATTGTCGATCAAATTTCACAACTGGCACATTTCTTATAAAACAAGTGCACCGCTGGGCGGTGATAACGCCCCCAACTGTACAATCAGAGAACGTTTTTTCTTTACTGAATTTTCTAAGTCGAAAAAGGGCCATAACTCTTGCAAAAATTATCGGATTAAACCGAAATTCAACCTTAACCTGTATTTCGATATAGGTAATCCCCAAAAAACGGGTTTTGATAATAAACAACCAAAAATCAAGTTATCATCCGGACACCAGAAAAATAGAAGAAAAACTGAATGTTCTAAGTCCAAAAAGGGGCGTAACTCTAGAAAAAAAAGGGCGGACGAAACCGCTGTTATAGGGAAATCTTTTCCCCCATGGATGCTGGTCTATTAGCATAAAAAGTGCTGAGTCGGCGGTTTAAAATAGGGTCGGTCGGGTTAGCCTAAGGCATATATGGTTATATCACATATCAACGCGGAGTGTAAAGTATATTTCAATAATAATAATACGGGAGATTGATATGCAAACTAGTCACAGATGCCAGAAATTGTTCCTGAAATATGTGGAATCTGTTTCAGCGTTTACATCACAACTGTAAATATAGTTGTTTTTTTTCTCACAATAAATATATATAAAGCTCCTTTAAATATCAATGAACATTTAACTAAGTGAACTTTTTTAAAGAAATCATTAATTTATTAAATAATACACAAATACTGACATGTTTCGCACTGGTTTGTAAATTTTAAAGACACAGTTCGATCCATATTGTGATTTATTTGTTGACAATGGCCAATGCTATCGATTCAGCTTGTATTTGTTTGATTACTAGTACCCATTTCACATGCACGCATCACACTAATATTGAATGCTTTGTTTGTGTTTGGATGTTTAAATATAAAATTAAAATAGTAAATAGACATTCACATCGAAAGTAGTACATATTTACATATTTCATGCTAATTATTCTGAAAGTGAAACATGTGTCCCTTTTTTACGACTCTTTAAGTCGTATACGGCTCTTTAGCCAGAACAACGGAGTTTTGTATACAGCTCTTTAAGCCGTCAGTTTATAAAAAAAAAATTTAATTTTTGTTCACACCCCTCCACGAACAACTTGATTTTAATGATTATCTTTAAACATGTTTCATAATTATGTCTCCTAATTTCGTGCATTGTTTCATTCCCTCTTGCTTCGCTCGTAAGCCCCAAATTCGGCTGATGTTTTTGTCCGAGTGATATATTATAATTTATATATAATTTAAATGACGTTCCAAGCCTCAGTGCTTATTTTTAATTTATAAACAATTACAATAGGCCTACATTAAAGTTCAAATGGCCATATGTCGGCAATTATACAAAACTCCGACCCACCATATAAATAAAAGTTTTAAACTGATTGTTTTTTTGCCACTGATTCAGTGATTGACTGAACGATTTAATATAGAAAAAAAGTGTTTTGCTTTCGAAGTGATAATCATAATCATACTAATAATGCCCCTTTAAATAGTGGATAAAAATAAGGAACTAAATTTTGATTTATAAATTAAATGAAAGTGTCAATGACACAGTAGCTTAACTTGTGTATTTTTTAAATTATTTGTTGCCAGTGAAATGTTCGTTTCATGATATGTAAGAAATGGCCATTATTACTTTCATGATGATCAGCCAATTAGTAATTGCATTGTGATATACTGAATGAAAAAGAAAATGGCTGACGACAGCCATTTTGTTTAGTTGAACGATCCCAAAATTACACGTTCCCATCTACATGTCAATGTCAACTTCCATGACAAATATCATGATGATCGGACAAATAGTATGACCTGTAGCATAGCTGTTCAAATGCATGAAATATCAAAATCGAAAATGACATCTGGCGACCATTTTGTTTTACCAAATCATGACCCCACAATGACTCGTTCCCATCTACGTGTCAATGTCAACTTCCATGACAAATTTCATCATGATCGGAGAAATGGTACAAACTGTATCCCGCGCGATTGGATGCAATATTAAAATCGAAAATGACATCTGGCGGCCATCTTGTTTTGCCGAATGACCCCAAAATGACTCATCTTCCATGAAAAATTTCATGATGATCGATGAAGCGGTATAAGCTGTAGCCCGCCCCATAGGTTAGGACGTACGAACCAACCAGGGACGTGGCTAGAGGGTTTCCGTTCGGGGGGTGTCCACCTTGGGAAATTCCAACTGCACCCCCACCCCTTGAATCAGAATCAGACCGAACACAAGTTTTGCATAATTCCATTTGCACCCCCCCCCCCTTGTATTTCAGTGCTCTTAGGCCTAATATCCCATGGTTATATATTCCCGTTATGAGAACATTCAGATATGTTACATATTTAACTCCATACAAAAGCACACGGCTACGGGCAACAGACCACGACACACCAGGCTTACCATGGCCGTTCGGCCCGGTGTGAGAAAATTTTGAAATTTGAAACAAGAAAATCGCAAATCCTAGCATCTAGACTGGCCTCAACTGAATTTAAGCTTTCCTATAGTGTTCGAAATTTCAAACCTCATACTCCCCCTGAGGTTGGAAAATTCTCCAACTGATGACCATTTCAGTCCACAAATTTGACCAAATATAGTAAAATATTGTTAAACTTATTAGAATTTTTGTATTGGCCACAGCAGAGACACAATGGTCGGCCCGGTGTGGGAAAATTTTGTAATCTGAACAAGAAAATCACAAAATCCTAGAATCTAGACTAGCCTCAAGCCCTCCTACTAGTAGAGTTGGAAATTTCCAACCTAACACTCCACTTAGGTTGGAAAATTTACAACTGATGACAATTCCAATGACAATGTTGACCAAATGTATGATAAATACATGTTATCGCTGCAGTGAATTGATCTGGGGCGAAGTATCACGTCGAGTTGAAGAGGTCAGATCGCTGGATTAAACGAGCCGCCGCAGGCGTCGAGTTTGATCCAGCGATCTGACCTCTTCAACGAGACGTGATGCGAAGCCCAGATCAATTCACTGCAGCGATAACAGGTTTATTATATGACATGCTTTTTATTTAAAAAGCACAATTTCTCTCATTAATTATGAAATGAAACCAATTGCACACGCTCGCTAGTATCAAAAATAAAGAAAGAATTAACTGTCCTGCTTTTTCCAGTCATGCGCAGTATGCGAGATAGAGAAGGGTGGTATGACATCGGATCAAACTGTTGCTGATCCGATGGTCGGGAAATTATCACTTTACTATAGTGGTATTGGGGAACGAAAAACGATAGTCATATAATAATATTGTTTCCTTAAATTAACTAGCAGTTTTTGACTCATGACTGGCCATGGCGGAGGGACCAGGACACAAGCTTTCCAACTGTTGGAAATTTCCAACCTGACACCCCCCCTGAGGTTGGAAAATTTCCAACTGATAACTATTTCAGTCCAAAAGTTTTACCAAAAATTAGAAAATTTGCAAATATTGGTACAAAAACAATTTATTCCCCCCAAAAAATTGTTTGAAAATCAAACTACAAGAACATTTTCAACATACTGTTGGTGTGAAATTTCCAACTAATGTATTGGCAGGTATGAAATTTCCAACTGTTGAAAATTTTGACCAAAGTTTGGGGGGTGAGACCCCCCCCCCCCCCCCTACCGTCTCTGGAACCAACAGACAGACGCCAGACAACATCATGAACATGACAAAGCGCCATGGCAATAGAATAGCTTTCCTTGACTAAGTCATCATCAATGGCAATAGGCTAGCTGAATACAGAATAGGCCTAGTCAATAAGTCATCATCTGCTCATCAGTCATCGAAAATTGACGAAATTCGAATTTAGGAATTATCGATTCATCAACACTGTCACTGATCTTGTTAAGTTGTTAGAAATACTCAAATAGACCTAACAGTTACAATAAAAAAAAACATGTCGGAAAATCAAATTGTTCAAGTTACCCTCTAATGCCTTAATTCCACCGGCGGTTACACCCGCGCCTTTTAGGCGACGTATTAGGTCCATTAGGCCTATTATAATTTATAACAAATCTGATGTCGTCTGCGATCGCCAGGCGCGCGAAAATAAAATGCACGTGTTTTCGTAAAAAAAAAAAAACTATGGAAGCGCGTTTTGACATACAAACTCCATGGTTTGTGAATGCATGTACCAACCATATAGTCAACGTCTGCAGCCAAACAGGCGACTCTACTAAATTAGTTCACCACCAATATTCGACATGTTATCCCAAGGACGTATGAACAAGGGACTGGGATAGCTGCAATCCACTAAGATTCGAACATTTTTTATCAGCAACCCTGATAGAGGATTACAAATTCGGTCTACCGTAACTCACGATGGAAAGTGCTAAAACGTGTTCGCTCAGTCCGAAATGTAAAACTCATTGGTTTATGTATTGTACTTGTATTTCTTTAAAATCATTATGGTTACGTTTTCAGGGTGTTGTCGTACTATGAATATTTTGTTTAAACGAATAAACAAAAACGTAATTAGAAGCTTGTTTTGTTGAAAGATATGATCCGTTTATTTCCTCTACATAATCGGACTGGCCGCCCAATGTTTATTATGACCCATTGAAGCGCATGCGCAATAGCCAGGTTTTCTGTAAACATGGTAAATGCGTTATTTTTTTCAATTTTGATGTCAGACTAGGCCCCCAATAGTCACAAAACAGCGATGGCATCTACCCTCCACAGACCGTGTGGTTGTTCTGTTTGTAAATGGAGATTACAACCAATTAGCAGTCGTGTCATTCGAAAGCACATCGGAAAATATGGCAACTGCATGCAGACGATGGACGACTGTGACACTCGTCACACTGACAGCACACGAACACAAATCGATTATCAAGAGTCAGATTCTGATGTGGGACTTGAGCCTAGCAGTCACACTGATGTTGACCAGACATCTACAGTCGAGTCTGAAGATTGGTTTCCAGAAGAAGGTAGATATACTAAACGTTAAAACCCAAGGCCGTATTTAATAGTAAGCTAACCAGCGAGGGTTCGATCATGTTTACAAACAAGTCAAATGCAATTGCAAATCCCTCATTCCCCCAATCCCTGTGGAATAAAACATTAATCATGTTTTCAAATTAACACTTTTATCTTGATACCAAGGGATTTGCATTTATATTATAAGAGAAGAAGAAGTTCCGGAGGGTTCGTCGTGCCCTCTTGCCGAGTCTTGGGGAGGCCACATCGCCCAATTATCTGTCCCGCGTTTGTCCCGTTATAGGCTATATAGCCTAGCACAAATTACTCCTAGTTCCATGTATGTGACCAATATCGTCAAATCATGTAATTTAGATAACGGTGGTTTTGTGTCTTGAAAAAAGCTGGTGGCCTTGCTAAAATCTAAACTGTAACTTATGAAAAAAATGGATTTGAGGATGAATTACACTTATGTCATGTTGCAAACTCGATTCCCATAGACAAGAGATTTTAAATGAAATTGTAAACGGTAAGTCCCATCATTTGGAGGGCTGGACATTAGACTAAGGCCAAAACAAAATATGTGTGTGTTTGGGGTCTCCCTACCTACCCTATCTTAAAGGTGCCTACCCTAAACTTTTTGTTGGGCCTCCAGTAGATTTTTAACCCCTCTATGCCCAGATATTGAGTTTTTGTTAAGTAAAATTATAAAAATTAATATATTTTGACACTATAGTGGATTATATACATAAATTTTACATTGATACACATTTAATTTTATCATCCTAAGTATTTTGAGATCAAATTTTTTTTCAATGTCCATAGTATTTCAGAAAAATAAAAAATAAATAAAATAAATCTACCTACCTACCCTAATTCTCAGAGAGGGTGGGACCCCAAACACAGGTATAATTTTGTTTGGCCTAACTCACAGTATTCTGTGATAATGCGTATGTGTGTTCTATTCTGAATAAAATGTTTGAATTTCCAATTTTTTTTCAGAAATTGATTCTACAAACAGCACGGAGAGTTCTAATGTCAGCAATGATGACATTGATGTAATGATTGATGATATTGATGACCCAAGTATTTGCAGTTCAAATTCAGCTAGCTTGCGGAATACACGGTATGCTCTCAATTACATAATATTTCTATCACTATAAAGTGCCGGATATCAGTTGGAGACATATAAAATACATGAGTGGGATTGACAATTTACTACACAAGCTTTAGCGAGTGTGGTAAATCATCAATCCCACGAGTGGAGTAAATTTTTTATTGAGAAACACTTTGTGTGTATTTTGTTTATACCATGATGTTAATTGTCAGAGCTTATTCCAAACAAACAATGATTACAAACTATATCTTACAGCACGTTTATGCATTGGCTGTAATTCGTTGATAGAATTTATTCACAGTGATTCCTGAATGAGGCAAACGACGTTGTTGGTGACGTTGGGGTCACCAGCATAAAGCCCCATTCACACCAAGTACTGTGATGCGTGCGTCGCGTCTGATGCGACAGTTATAGCTTAGTGATAATTGCATAGCGACGTTCACACTACAGCGTTGCGTCTGATGCGTTGACGCAACCGTTGCAGTAACATTAGATTTTTACGCAACGCAACTGTCACATACCTTATAGATTAAAGTAAACATTTATCCAGATGGCTTTATTTCATAGTAAAACATGTGATCATGGTATAAATATACGATATTGGCATAGTGTGTTTGGAGATGTTAGATATCTCAATGAGTTGGAAGTTGGATATTTTGTGAGCCTCTGGCGATCTCATACCAACTATTGTTGGTAAATTTAAAATGAATAATGTCTTCAAAATGGGTTGTTTTCCAAAAAAAATTCCCTAAATTAAGTTTTACTTAAGCTCCTCCTACTCGTGACACCACTAAACGTTAAGTGCGTCATAACCAACAACAACTTTCAAATTAACACTAGTTAGGGCAATATAAAAGTACTAAAAAATATGTACTCTTTCCGTGAGCCTTCACAAGAAAATGACCAAACCATTACTTTGTCGGGCATTGTGGTTTATTAATGGCCCAACTGAAATTCTTAACAGCACAAGAGCCTACATGTATAAGCGGCCATGGCTGTTAATAATTTCTGGTAGTAATAATAATCGGTAACACCCTCCAAAATCATGTTATTGTTAACTTATATTAAATGTCACTTCAATCAAGTTCAATGCATATAATAATTAGCAGATAATCAAATGTAATTACTTACAGTGGTACAGTAGTATTTCTCCCTCCTTCTGCTACATGTATGTCTTACATTCTTTTGTTCCAAGGAGATTGCTCAATAAAAGGGTAAACTCTTGCTGCCAAATCCTCTTCAAGCTCTCTATTAGTTTAGTAGTTAGTATCTCTCTCCATTTAGACATGCATGTGATGTATTTGGATATTTAGGTTTGAATAAATATTGTGTACACTACAGTGATGCCCTAAATAATTGACCTCTTAGCCACAAAATAACTATGAAATACCTTTCACGATTTAGTCGGAAATATTGCTTCTCCGATGAATGCCAACAAGCAGTATTTCCGACTAAATCCTGAACAATATTTAATAATGTTTCAGTGGTTAAGAAGTCAATTATTTAGAGCATCCCTGTAGTAGTCTGCAGAACTCTTACCTGCCTAATAATAGTGATGGGTGGAATTTTGCCTCCAAATTTAATAATCGTGACATCACTATTATTAGGCAGGTAAGAGTACCTAGGCTATAGTATATAAAATTCAGAACACAACATAGGTACTAGTTCAATGTCACACAGTATCAATTCATACATGCTCTCCTATTCAATGTTTCAGGGTTGACGCCCAAAACTCATCAGACAATGGGGAATGGTCTAACCGTGATGGCATAACAGAAGAGTCATCAATTTCAAGTAATTCAGACGAGGACGACTTTCCAGCGTCTTGTTCTTCTTCATCCAGTGATGAAGATATTCAGACAAGTATTTGGACATGCGATTATGACCGAAGTTTATATTCTGAAGGAATAGCTTGTACAAAACTACCTGGAACTGGAATAACTCTTCTGCAGTGGTTAGCATTGAATTTCAATTTATTTACAAGCCACCCGTCAACTAGCAAAAGCGCGTTCAGTGATTACCTCAAACTACAACGGCAACTACAAAACAATTCATCCCTACCAAAATGTTATACAGAGGCGCGAAAATTAATAGAGCCATATCTGCTTAAAAAGAAAGTGTTCAGTGTTTGCAGTAATGACTGTGTGGTATTCAGAAATTCAGCAGATAAACCATTTGCAGACTTAAAAGTTTGCCCAGTTTGTGCAGAACCAAGATTTTACGAAACCAGTGCGCGTACGAAAAAAACAATTTCAAAGCGTCACTTTACGTATTTGCCTATTGGACCCAGGCTTGCCAGGATTCATGGCGAGACTAATTTGGCTCAGATTATACAGGCACATCATCCACGGGATAAACAACCTGGAGACATTATGTGGGATTTGCACGATTCCCCAGTTTGGAGGGATATCTATTCTGAGGATGGATATTTCAAAGGTAACAATTCCGGATTTTCTCTGGCATTAGAACTGGATGGAGTTAATCCTTTTCATAACATTGGTCTGTCTTACTCAATGGTACCGATGATGATCACAGTGCTGAATTGGCCGCGACACATGCGAAATAGTTTTGGAAACATATTACTGGCAGGAATTATTCCTAGTAATGATCATTCTGAAGCGAAATTGGAGCCTTATGTGGAGATATTAGTTGATGAGCTTTCCTCTCTCAGTGGTTGTCCAACATTTGACGCATATAAAAATGCTCCAGTAACAGTGAAAATCAAACTATTGTTTTATGTGCTCGACTATCCTGGCCTATGCAAACTTTTCGGCCAACATGGAGCTGCCAGTTTAATGGGCTGCCACTGGTGTCTGGTTCAAGGCTTCAAATGTACTCATAATGATAAAGTTATATATCTGTCAAACAGATCGTATTTGGAACCTGATGATGTTATGCGCGATGATCAAGAGAATTTCATTGTCAAATCTTCAGACACATCAAATAAGCCACATCAGAGAGATGTTATTTCAGAACAGGCGTATCGAAAAGCATTTGATAATGCCAAGAATAAAACAAACGCTAATATATTGGCAACATCCACAGGCTGTAAAGGAATAAAGGCTATAAATTCCCTTCCTGGACTAAATCGAATAGAGGAAACACAACCAGATGCAATGCACACAATAAAGGATGTTGTGCAAAACATTATGAACCTTTTAACTGGCAAGAATACATGTAGAGAAAAAATAGTCCGAGCTGAAGTAGCTTATGGTCGTCTCCCTTCTGTGACTGATAATAGTGATGAAGTCATTAACCCGGAGATTCCAGAATCGTCCAGTGACTACAACCAGACAACAGTTCAACCATCAAAATCAAAAAAAAGAAAGAAAACAAGAAAACCGGAAAATAAGGTTTCGGACTCGTCAATAAACATACCGGTACCATATTTCTTAACAAAAGCTGAACTAAAACTGGCTGATGAACGTGCGATGTCAATACGCCCACCTGCAGGATTCGGCACTAAACCAGGTCCCTTCATTACAAAGACAGCTTCATTGAAATCCCACGACTGGAAACAGCTTGCTACTCAAGGAATACTTAAGTACTGCTTAAGATCCACAATGGATGAGCAACACAGGAAAACATTATTTAATTTGTTTGATTGTTTCGCCGCTATTTGTGCTGAGTGTCAAGATGGTGAAGAACTGGATAAATTAGATGCACAGATATGCAGAGCGCTCGCAGCATTGGAAAGAAATTTCCCGGTATCTCTGCATAATATAACTACTCATATTCTTCATCATGTAGTTGATGGAATGCGACGATTTGGTCCAGTATACACAACGTGGATGTACATATTTGAACGTTTCAATTCATGGATATGCAAGAGATCTCTGAATATGAGGCACCCTGAAGCGTGTGCAGTTGAGACGTTCATTATCTATGACTGGTGCCAGTTTATGCAAGCTAGTGGTAGAATGCCACAACTAGAAAACAATTCTGATCAAGGGATTCTAATGGACGAACATGAAGATTCATCCGAGAGTCATTTGAAAATGAAATGCAGCAAACCGATCGAACTTACAAAAAGTCAGCGTATGGCTGTTAGTAAAGTAGTTGGCCACCACTGTGATAACTGTGTATATTCGTTGTCTTTCAACCACATTGCTACTGATGTCACTACTAGACGTGAGACACTTTATGGATGTGCCAGCAAGGAACATTCCAATGCCAAAACTGTTTCTTCTGTAGTATTTCGATTACAAAATAGGGGACTAAGAGATACAAAAACAATGTCGGGACAGTTTGTCCAGTTTGGAAATATACAATGTTTTTACAATTGTTATTGTTCAAATTCTGGTACTGATGAAACAGAAATAGTTGCAAAGGTCAAATGGTATAAAGACATTAACTTTGAACATGAAACAGGGCTTTGGTTTTGTAAAAAAAACATCACCCACACATCAATCGAACAAATATCTGAACTATCAAGACCCTTGCTAAGTGCGATTGAGGATGATAAATTGTGGATTCTGAATAGTAGACTGACGCCATTCAATTGTGTGTAGTATTTTGTTACATTACGAGAATACCTGTGTATATTCATCCGATACGAGGAGATAAGTATACAGTGATGCCCTAAATAATTAACCACTTAATTATAAAGCCCAAGAAGCTCTTCGTGAGGCGAAATATTTTTTTTATTTAAAAGGATGTGGTTTTGTGTGTAAAAATATGACATATAGATACCAATCAATGACCAGGTTGGACTTGTGTTGGCTAAACATCGCTATAAATCATAATAAATGTCTGTTTTCTTATAAAAAGTAACCCTTTTATATATTAAAGATCGCTATATACATCACTATTATAAAATGATGATAAAAACCGAATGAATGGAAACAGGCCGTATATCCGACTAAATCCTGAAAAATATTGTTCAGTGGCCATGGTTAATTAAGAGGTCAATTATTTAGGGTGTCACTGAAGTTTGCAAAACTATGTATATAGATAGAACCACTGAGTGTCTTGATTCGAGGAAATTATCGCACAAGATCGGTTGGCGGAGTGACACCTCGAGTGGAGGTACGCATTGACACTCTGCTAACCGATTGAGTGCGATAATTCCATCGAATACAGACTGCCATGTGGTTCTATATTTATTACACACCATATAACTTCATATTATTTTGGCTAAAAGAACAAGTTTGTTTGGTTTTCAGGCCAGTTATATTTAGTTATCTGTTATCTCACCAACATGTTACACATTGAGGTAAAGTTGTAGTCCCAGTTGGGTTGTCATGCATGACGTCATTATGTCGCGGTCGCTAGCACTAGTGCGATCAGGTGAAACTGCCACACGGGTCAAAGTAACGGAATGGACCAAAATATAGCAATATGTGTGTAATAAAGTTCAGTATATATAGTACAGCTGACACTAGTACTGTACATGTTCACTTGACACTTGTATATATACATGTACATTCACTGATGTTTTACTATCAACAGGTTTAAAAACTTAATAAGTAACATTTCTACCTGTTTCGATAGCACAATATGCATTGAGTGCGAGTGAATATATAGAGCATCTCTACTATTAGAAAATAGGGAACATGCAAGCATTTTCCCCGTGGATGCATTGACCAAACAAGCTTATTTATATATTAAGTGGAAGACCAAATTTCAGGTTTTTCTATGTTTAGTATGTTTTTTGTTGAAATGAACATAAATTTCCTTTGTAACATTTATACATGTAGTTGTTGGCATTTGCAATTCTCCGACTCATTTTTACCACCCAGAAAAGTTCGCAATTAGTTATTCATATGGTGCACCTTCAAATGATCACTCGATGTCTGCCATCGATGGCATCTGGCCTACATATATGTACATAAGAGGACATGTACATGTATACTTAAAGGCACAATTTTAACTCACAACTTTTGATAAAATCGACTTATTATAAGTCCAGCAACAGCGACATTTGTTCATATATTGATGTAGAATAAACGACTATGTCAAGGAAATTTATGTTCTTTACAACAAAAAACCCACATAGTGATATTACGTCTGCTTTTCCCGTTCAACAATGGCCAGAAATAAAAGAGTTACTTTCCATTAGTAGTAAATTGAGCGTAAACCACATCCCTTTTGAATTAATCGGTGTAACACCAAAATATTATATGATTATCGCTAAATTTTTGGAATTTTAGGAGTTTTGGGTGATGAAACCAATTGGGGTGGAAATCTTAATCCACAGGAACAATTTCGGTCTAATATTACATCTGTGACATTACAATTGTTTGAGTTAAAAGTGGGCCTTTAAGGATATATAGTCAAGTTGTTCGTGGAGGCCAATTTTTTTTTTATGGAAACCCAGATTATTATTTAGAGAGATGCAGGGGGCTAAACTAATAGATCTGAGTCAAGAAACCCACATCGTATATACTTCTATCCCAAAAAATTATATAAAAAATAATTTCTCATAGGTGATGAGAAATTATTTGTGTTAATTTTTTATATAACTTATAATTAATTAAATGAATTACAACATTAATGCAACAGCAGTTTGATGCCATTAACTTGAATTAAGGTTATCACATTAAATGTGTTTGTACACTTGTATAACTTGATCAATTGTTGTTTAATGCTTCTTTCATTCCATTAAAATTGCATCAAATTGAAAAAGACAAAATGAGTACAAAAATGATGTAGTTTTAATGAACAGCATGCTTTGTTAAAATTTTAAGTATGTATAGGACTCATTAATGTATCATTAAAATTACCTACTAAATTGCCAAATTTGGAGTTAAGGCTCTTAACTATAATTAAGTGCATTAAATTTATAAGTAAGGGCATTAAATTAAAAGAAAAAGTGCCAACCCAATGTTTGCTGCTGTTTTCAGTTCATTAAAGTTAGAGGTTTTAATGCATTATTACAGTCAGAACAAAATTTAATGCTTTTTAATGCGATCAAATTTAATGCATGAAATATTTTTAGACTATTTAATGATTTCACCTTAAAATTTAATGGATTTTTACATTAATTTTTGTTTCTGCTTTTGTTTTAATGCTATTTTAATGCTGTCCCTTAAAATGTTGAAAACAAAGATTAAGGGTGTGTTTTAATGATTTAATGAGATTTTGATGCTGTTTTGATGTTTTTTTAATGGATTATGCATGCAGTAGTGTTGGTACCTGACTTTCACGGCGTTTCGGGGATAATGCCCTTTGAGTAGCAGCCTGCACAAGGTTATCGGCCTGAACATCAACTGACACGTACAGTCCAATCCGGAATATGTGTTGCCCGTTTGTAGTCATCAGACTATCTAAGCGCCACATCCTCATCCTAATGTTGAAGACATATATCTGCCACAGTTCCATTATTGGACAACGTTCTTAACGATCGCATAGTTTCACCTTTTCTGTTGAATACGTCACAAATATATAGTTTGACCGATTTTGCGGGCGCGGCCATGTTTATGTACCAAAAGCGGAAGTTCTAACAGGGGTAGTCGCTATAGTGTAAAAATAGGAATAACAGAAACGGACGATTTATGCAGTTTATATTGTCCCGGTGTCTAGGGTTTAGATGTTGAATTGGCCGTGTCGGGAACATTGATAACAATAACTGGTTCATAGATCTTCATACTTTATATATATGTATAAGTCTTTCTCGATAAGCACAGTACATAGGCGGAAGAATAGAGGTATTGGTATAGTAGCCAGGTTGTCGGATAAGTGAAGCTCCCGCTTCAGAGCACGGGTAGTTATTCCCACCTCTGGTGTATCATCCTCTTAAATAAGGTCCGAGATACATGATACACTTGGATATGACGTGTATAACTATATACTGTCTTATAGAATGATACTGGCTTTATCCACCCTAACTTATACAATGGTTGCTACCAGTCATAACCACTTAAGAATGTGATCTTGTTAATGATGCGTGTGTGTTTCTACACTATATATAATCTGTCTTCTATGTATTGTGCTTATCTATACAATTAACCCTAGCAGTTACAATCACTGGGGAAAGGAAGTTTATCCTAGATTCCAGGAACACATATAACAACACATAACTATCGTATGTACTATCGGACAGACTCCCCTCGCTACAGAAATTTGTAACTTCATGTAGTTACAAATTAAAAGTGTGGTAAAAGTCCGAGTGTACAGAAGATAGTTGGAATCTAGGATCTATAATCGCGAACGCGAACCTAAAAAAAATCAACACATGGATATTCATACATAAAAACTCAACAGCAAACGAAACGAGAGTTATTTATCCATGGCGAGTCTGGTTAACAGTATGTCACTAGGTTACTGGATTAGCATCGAACAGTAAGTCACTGGAGCACTGGTTTATCAGCGAACAGTTTATTTATCCAAGAATGTCTTATAGAAGTTCTGGCTTGGCGGGTATACATGAGATATGTGTCCAATAGATAATCGGCAAACGATTCTATCCAAGGTCGGATAATCAACACCATGTAGAACACTGGTGTGTGAAGTAGAGAATAATCACACATGCAGGATACAGTTAATTGACAGCAACAATTAAGGATGATAAATGTTATTGTCCGTGCGGCGTGAGAATGTGTAGTAACCGATATATTCATCAGTTGGGAAGGTATATGTAGCTTCACAGGATATCGTCTGATCTTAGTCAGCAAGCGACGTGGAGTCAATGACGTAACGTGTAATGATCGGTGTACATGTAACAGCAGTGTACAGTTGCGATCAAATGTCAATTCTTTTATGCCAATGTATATCAAACGTATAGTAACATCACATCAGCGATAATCTGGCAGCATATGCGTCATTGAGGTAATCATCTAAGGAACTGTGACGATGTCAGCGGTGAGAAGACGACTGTATAGGAGACGTCGAACGAGGAAATGCAGCAACGAGTGTTCATTGTGGACAGTCGGTGGAATAGCTATGTCCGATAATCTTGTGAGGACAGTGTCATGAACGGTCGAAGATTAGCAGCGGTGTCGCTAGATGTGGTTGAACACCAATGTCTGGTCCGGTCTGCGTGTCTGGTATGTCAGCACGGTGTATATTGGATGGTCCATCGCGTGTGACGTCATTTGCCTGACTTACAGTACCAACCATTGATCGTGTTTGGCGAACCCATTTAGTTCGACATAAATGACACGAAGTCTAAATAATGTGTTTGTAAAAAGAACACAATAAACCCACAATAGCTAATAAGCATCTTGAAACCAAAATATGTCCAAAGTACGAATCATGAAACAAAATCAGTGACTCGCCAATGCAATTTGCATTTTCATAAATTTTGAACCTGTTCGTAGAGCATTTCCATAAAATGTAAAGAAAAATGGTCATGCAATAAATGAGGGATATGAACATTAAGGGAATTGGGTTTATGATCAATAAAATGTGATCGTAGGAATTAAAAAATATGTCTTGAATCATGACATTAAAGGGAACCGCTATATATATGTATATCAGGCCATAAAATTTCATAAAAAATGTAATTGTCGCTGAAAACAATTGCTGTGCGATAACCAAACATGCCTGCCGCGACGATATTTATAATCAACAATCGTGTAATTATTTTGGTGTGAAATTATTGTTAAAATCGGGTGAATTAGCGTTCACCATTCCAGTAGAATTAGAACCAATCAGTAGATGATTGCGATTTCGTTAAACTATTCACAGCTATTTATGAACAATCACGTGGTAATGAAATACCACATACATGTACTTCTCGGCTATCTATATCATATTATATTATATTGTCATATTTATCATTGTAAACTAAACTCAATATGCGGTTTACAGAGTGAATAAAATAGTATTATACTTGTGCTTGGTATAATCCATCGAACGACCATTCTTATTTAATAACGCTTAGCATTCCATTACCAACACCAGGGTGTATATCCCTATATATTACATGTCAAACCAGGAATCCGAGGGCTGCGCACCCCTCGAATGCCGCGATACTTGTATTCATCTCAGCTGGGTAATGCTTTGTGTGCCCACAAATCGAATGCTAAGGATGCATGGTCAATGACGATTAATGATAATCTATTTGTATTAGTATTACGATTGAACGTTGTACTGTATCTATAGGCAATTGGCAGCTCATCGCGGTGCTTACCGATACAATAACCTACATAACACGCATGTCAGCTGAGTTATGGACTCTATGCAATACTCATGCTGGTCAGTTCAATTGTATGTGCAAATTTATCATATCAATAGCTTTACACGATATTCCTGGACTCGTTGTCCAGATACATAAATCAAGAAAACCTCATGCTTGGTATACAGAAAAGTTTGCATGTGTTGTCGGCACGTTATTTAAGCGTGCAGTGGCACAATGTTGGATATATTTATGTTATACACGCGTAGACTATGAATATTAAGATTATGATTTAAATCATGTTTGTGATATTTAGTTCAATTGTTTATCATTTCTATTCCTTTGTTATACGGAAAGTGAACATTCAGGATTTTGTTATACATTGTTTGTTATTCCGTCAGGACTACAATATATAATGATTTACGGATGCATAACTGTTGCACATTTATACTGGTAAGTATGACTTTAATGGAATCCTGATATTAATTCTGTCGGACAAATTGTCTATTTTGTTTCCCGTGTGCTTATAACACGAATGATATCATTCACGCCTGCTTGTGTAGATGCATCATATGAACGCGAATTTAAATCGATATCCATGTCAGA
The DNA here is from genome assembly GCA_032622095.1 of Siphonodentalium dalli. Lineage (NCBI taxonomy): Eukaryota > Metazoa > Mollusca > Scaphopoda > Gadilida > Siphonodentaliidae > Siphonodentalium > Siphonodentalium dalli. The sequence continues at coordinate 18,817,557 of CP136061.1, read as the reverse complement.
AACAGTTGTTTGTACATATGGGTTTATGTTATCAGAGGCAACATTTTCAATTTCTTCAGTTTCGGCCGCAAAAGCATCTGAATTATTATTGTTTTGCTCATTTGCGCGCAATCTGTCTGCCCATTCCAATCGTGGTATTTCATCGTCGCTTGAAGAATTTTTCCGTCTCAATTGTTTGCGTTTCATTAATTGCGCAAGTGGAATTTCGTCACTAGACGACCATTCTGATGACGCAGGTTGTTCTGGGTCTTCGTTAGAACTATTTACAACAAATCGCTGTCTTCGCAATTGACGTATTGTATCTTTGGGAGGAATTTTCCATGCAGTGTCGGCTTTACGAATATTGTCGGCATGACAGCGGACTGTTCGGGCACTTAATTGATCTTTAATTAAGAATGAGACATTACTACGTTTTTCAATTATATTCCAATGACTTTGCCATGATAAACTCAGTTTACCCGTTTTTCGCCCCGATTTGTAATAAACTGGATCGCCTATTTCAAATGAAACCTCTTTCCGTTTTTCATTCTTTCTTTGTGTTCTGATTTGAGATCTTAAACGCGATAGAACTAAACGAAAGTTTCGATGCTGTTCCTGTAAAGCGATAGATGTAAAGTCCTCGCCTACATATTTCAATCTGGGTTTTAGAATATTATCAAGACTTAAAGTGGGTTCCCTATGATATAATAAATAAAATGGACTGAATTTTGTTGTATCATTTACGTGAACACGCATTGCAAATAAGGCTTGTGACAAATACATGTCCCAAGTGTGTGTGTTTTGTAATACCAATTTTGATATAACAGAATTTAGTACGGCGTGCGATCTCTCGACACATCCCTGCGAATTTGGATGGTAGGGGCTTGAGTAAATATGGTGGATGTTTAGTTCTTTGCACACCTGATCCATCTTTTTATTTTTGAACTCGGAGCCATTATCACTCATTAGATTTAAACAGCAGCTATGTCTGCTAATGACCTCATCTAAAAATATCATTATCACCGTATCGGCTCGTTTGTCGGGAATCGCAAATGCCTCGACATATTTAGTCAGACAACAAATAAAAGTTAAAATATATTTGTTATTGGACATTGTTGTTTCAAACGGTCCTTGTATGTCAGTGCTTATTGTCGCAAACGGAAATGGAGGGCGGTCCATCTCTTGTATTGGGGCCTTTTGTTGTGATAAATTCCTCATTTTACAAATCATGCAAGCTTGACAATAATTATGTATATCTCTATACATATTTGGCCAGTAATATTTAAGTTTTGCTGTTGCAAAAGTCTTAACTGTGGAAAAATGTCCTGCTAAGTCATGGTATTGTTTGAGTACAGCTTGTCGAATATTTGCGGGAATAAATAGGCGTATATCTGGATCATCATCATGATTACTGATGAAATATAGCACATCTTTAATTACTATATATTTATCTGCTATTTGTCTGGGTGGTTTGGTGGAATTTAATTTTTGAACAATCTCTATTGCTTCGATATCGCGTTCTTGTTCAAATTGTATGTCAAACCCCTCTAACTGAATTGCTTCTTGATTTTCAGGTAGAATTTTGTCTATGCGACAATTTGCATATTGTTTTGTGTTTAATTTAGATGTGTCAATTATTTCAACATCCATTGGTACTTCTCGTTCAGGGCCGGTTACGTCGGACTGATCTGGAACCTCTGACATACCAGTTTGTAACTTTTCCGGTCGTGATAAATAATCTGCAAATATATTCTCTTTGCCGGGTATGTGGATTATCTGCGGCTTGTAGGCAGCTATGCACACAGCCCAACGTGCGACATTTTTATTGTCCATGGGAGCAGATAACATATGGGTTAATACCTTGTGGTCAGTCTTTATAATTAACGGAGACCCGCTGATATAAAATTGAAGTTTCTTTATTGCCCAATAAATAGCAAAGCATTCCCGTTCTAATGTACTCCATGAACGAATTTGAGATTTATTCAGCCGTGCGGAAATAAAATGTATAGGATTTTCCGTATTCGATCTTGATATACACGGGTCACCTGGGTCACGTGACTGTGTAATCACTGCTGCAATAGCATGCGCGCTGGCATCAGTATACATGATGAATGGTTTATTTTTATCTGGATATGCGAGATATGTGGCTTCTGTTAAATCAGATTTCAATTTTTGAAATGCCTTATCACATTCATCTGTCCATTCAAATTTTGTGTTTTTCTTTGTTAATTCTACCAAAGGTCCACAAATTTCACTAAATTTAGGAATAAATTTCCGGAACCACGAGAATGATCCTATAACACTTCTCACTTGTTTCACATTTGTTGGCGGAGCTAAATTTTGAATTGCTTTCACTTTATGAGCATCTGGTCTAACACCATGTTGGTCAACGATGTGCCCCAAAAATGAGCATTCTGTTTTAAAGAATGAACATTTCTTTAACTTTAATTTCACATTAAACTTCCTAAGGCGATCAAATACTTCTTGAAGAAGTCTTAAATGGGACTTCTTATCCACTGAGTACAAAATTAAATCGTCGACATAGGCGCGACATCCTTTAATCCCCTCCAACACACGATTCATGAGTTGAAGAAAAGCGCTAGAACTTCCAATGGCACCGAAGCAGGCGCGGTTAAACGAAAAATTCCCTCTAAAACACGTTATAGTTGCCTTACTTCGATCCGCGTGATGTATTGGAATGCAATTATATGCAGAAAAACAATCGAGAACTGTTATATATTTAACTCCCTTCATTTCGGCCAAGATATCCTCGATTTGATCGATTGGGAAGAATGTGGGTTTTGTGATAGCATTAAGTCTGCGAAGGTCGGCTATAAATCGATATGAATCATCTGATTTTCTTAGAACCATACACGGAAATGACCATTCAGTTGCTGGGGCTGGTGAAATTATTTTTGCTTGTAATAATTCATCAATTTTATCACTAAGAATTTCACGCTTTTTCAATGGGCATCGATAAGGCATTAACCTTATTGGTGGGTGGTCTCCCGTGGGAATCTTCATGGTCACAGCCGTGGTACATCCTAATTCGGTTAATTTTGTAGCGAAAATATCACTATTATTTCAAATTAGTGGTATTACATCGTCCCTAAATGAATCGGGAACTTGTACATCATCCAAGTTAATCTGTTCTTTTATTTCATTGTTATTCGGATGAGGTGTTTCCACACACCTTACAGCAGACACCCTGCCGACAATACACCCACGTCGCAAATTAAAATGCTTATCTGTGTAATTGCTTATGAGTACAGGTATACTATCGCTGTTAGTGCTTGCCGTATATTCGGCTGTCAACCCAGGTTCATTTCCCATAAACCCTTCGTCTATTGGTTCCACCTGCAGAAATTTCGTGGCAAACAATTTATTACCTCCAATTATACGCGCTTTCGTTAATATCGTTGTCTTTGGTGGAATAACATGGGCAGACTGTATTCTGACCAAGGTTGCAACGTGAATATCTTGTATAAGCGGAATGATTGTTCCGCGAATCTTCATTATTTGGCGGTCGAAGAATAGTCTGGCGCCGTTTCCACTGAGAAAATCTCTGCCGATCAATAAAGATCGATGCATGTTTGAGCACACATAGAATTTATGTGAGACCTTTAATTTATTAATGTGGAAATTTAATATGATGAAACCATTTATGGTTAGTGCATCTCCACTTGCAGATGTTGCATGAAACTGCGTTTCTTGCATTTGCGGTTTATATTTTAAATTGTTATAAAATTTTAATGAACATAAACTGATATCGGCTCCGCTATCCAGAATGGCTCGATATTTTTGTGTGCCTATTGTAATCAATATCGATGATGCCACTTGTGCATTTATGCCTTTCATTAAGTTTGAATTATTTTGATATTCCGGAATTGATAAATTTGATTTAATATTTATCTGGTGTTGTATCACCGGTGGTGTTTGTTTATGATCGTAAGGCTTATCGTAAGGCTTATGCGATGTGTATGGAGCTCTTGTTTTCACGGGCGCGGATATTTTATTTTTATTTATATGCGGTAAGCTTTGATGAAATGGCCTGTGAACATTATTTTTACCATCTCTATGTGATTTATGCCAACATAATTCTTTCCCGTTTGTTCTGTGTGCATGCCATTTATTCCATGATGGAGCGTTAGCTTGATTATTATTCTTGCTTTTTACACGATTCCACTCAGATGCTCCGCTCTGGGTGGAATGTTTTAGTTTAAATAATGTTTATTCATTGCATCCAAACGTCTTCGACACCATGTGATATTATGACCAGATTTCCAACAATATCGGCATAATAATTGAAATGCGTGGGTCTGTGGATTAAACATAGAAGTTCGTGATTGTCGTATATGTTGAATATTAGGCCAACTTCGCGTGTTATCATATCTATTTTGTTTAGAATATAATCCAATCCGTGGGCGCTGATTATTATTCGAATAATATGAGCTAAATGAATTTCTACCCTGTAAATACCTTGGCCATCGTCTTTCTGGTGTGGCGGGCGCATTAAATTTATTACCAGTGTTCCGTCCATGAAATTTATTGCCTTCCATACTAGAATAATTATTATCACGAAATGATCGATAATTACGATCAGTACTCTTATTATTCTGTCTATAATAAGACTGTAATCGGTGTTGAATAGTATATTCTCTTAAAGCGAGATCGGTTGCTTGATTTAAGGTCTGTGGATCTTCTCGCAAAAGTTTATCTCTCAATAATTTACTCTTTAATCCTGTGATGAATTGTTCACACATATATAATTGGGCGACTTTTTGTCGAATATTTACTAGCCCATACACATCGATCGCTAATGATTGTAATCTATCAGAAAAAACTTGTACAGATTCGTCAGGTGTTTGCTGTGCTGCTTGAAAAATAAGGAGCGCATCTCTGTTATCTTTTGCTTCGCTATATCGAACTTTTAATTCCTGCTTGATTTCTGCCCATGTACTTCTGATCACACCATCAGCATTTATGCGTTCTTGTGTGAACTGAGTTAAAAATTCGAAAACTGAACCTCTGCTGGTCTGCAGAGCAAATTTAATTAATGTTTGATCAGTCGCAGCAATTGCTTGGCCATAACGATATAATTCGTTGGTCCATTCAAGAAAAGATTTAGGGTCTCCCGAAAAAGGGGTGATAACATTTGTCACACCAGTTGCCATCTGAATTGCTGACGAAATGCGTGTGGCGTCCAACTGTTGGTCTATTGCACTATTAAAATGACCCAATTGTGTGGAAATGCGATCTAGTACGACGCTGTCATTTGCGTTTCGTACCTCGTGATTTTAATGGGTTTCATGCAAAATAGATCGCATTCGCTCTATCTCTCCATCAATTTGGGCGCTACTATAATTAACGTCATCCGAAAAGGAAGGACAGGAAAGGTGACTTTGTGTCATATTCATCTTGATTTTAATTACTAAAGTAATTGGGAATAGAAAAGGCAAAAGTGCAGGTATATAAGAAATGAATAATTTGAGTTGGGTTGGCACATGCACATTCTAATTGTGACATTACAGAATTGCTCTAGAACATAATGCGGGTATTGTGTTTATGTAATTTGAATTATTAGATCAAAAGAAACGTCCTGGTTGGTATAGTAAGTACTCACGTATGAACGAAAACACAAGTTCTGGTTCCAAGCTCACGAGCACCATTCCGTGACGAAACACAAGTTCTGGTTTACTGCTACGGCACCATTGTCCCGGTGTCTAGGGTTTAGATGTTGAATTGGCCGTGTCGGGAACATTGATAACAATAACTGGTTCATAGATCTTCATACTTTATATATATGTATAAGTCTTTCTCGATAAGCACAGTACATAGGCGGAAGAATAGAGGTATTGGTATAGTAGCCAGGTTGTCGGATAAGTGAAGCTCCCGCTTCAGAGCACGGGTAGTTATTCCCACCTCTGGTGTATCATCCTCTTAAATAAGGTCCGAGATACATGATACACTTGGATATGACGTGTATAACTATATACTGTCTTATAGAATGATACTGGCTTTATCCACCCTAACTTATACAATGGTTGCTACCAGTCATAACCACTTAAGAATGTGATCTTGTTAATGATGCGTGTGTGTTTCTACACTATATATAATCTGTCTTCTATGTATTGTGCTTATCTATACAATTAACCCTAGCAGTTACAATCACTGGGGAAAGGAAGTTTATCCTAGATTCCAGGAACACATATAACAACACATAACTATCGTATGTACTATCGGACAATATTTCCTATTTTCGTCGACATCACGATCAACGATGTTGCTCAATGAAATCCATATTTTTATTTTTATGTCATCAGGTGGGCTTGTAAAGGATCGGCGGCAAAAAAATAACATGAAATTTCAATTTTTGTTTTTTTTTGAAAAACGAAAATTTGCGGTCGGTCGGATCCGCAAACCATCTTGTGGTATATTGCTTTCGAAGCTTGTGTTGATATTCCTCGGAGTGTAAATGCATATGGGTTTGTGGTATATTGCTTTCGAAGCTTGTGTTGATATTCCTCGGAGTGTAAATGCATATGGGTTTGTGGTATATTGCTTTCAAAGCTTGTGTTGATATTCCTCGGAGTGTAAATGCATATGGGTTTGTGGTATATTGATTTCGAAGCTTGTGTTGATATTCCTCGGAGTGTAAATGCATATGGGTTCGTGGTAGATTGCTTTCGAAGCTTGTGTTGATATTCCTCGGAGTGTAAATGCATATGGGTTTGTGGTAGATTGCTTTCGAAGCTTGTGTTGATATTCCTCGGAGTGTAAATGCATATGGGTTTGTGGTAGATTGCTTTCGAAGCTTGTGTTGATATTCCTCGGAGTGTAAATGCATATGGGTTTGTGGTATATTGCTTTCGAAGCTTGTGTTGATATTCCTCGAAGTGTAAATGCATATGGGTTCGTGGTATATTGCTTTCGAAGCTTGTGTTGATATTCCTCGGAGTGTAAATGCATATGGGTTTGTGGTAGATTGCTTTCGAAGCTTGTGTTGATATTCCTCGGAGTGTAAATGCATATGGGTTTGTGGTATATTGCTTTCGAAGCTTGTGTTGATATTCCTCGGAGTGTAAATGCATATGGGTTTGTGGTAGATTGCTTTCGAAGCTTGTGTTGATATTCCTCGGAGTGTAAATGTATATGGGTTTGTGGTAGATTGCTTTCGAAGCTTGTGTTGATATTCCTCGGAGTGTAAATGCATATGGGTTTGTGGTAGATTGCTTTCGAAGCTTGTGTTGATATTCCTCGGAGTTTAAATGCATATGGGTTTGTGGTAGATTGCTTTCGAAGCTTGTGTTGATATTCCTCAGAGTTTATGCCATCAGTGAAGTACATGATGAGTGACCATAGTTAGTATATATTTTTGTTATACACCCGTGGTCGTATTTTGTAATCAGAATGTCTGTCCATCCATCCGCCTGTCCATCTGTCCATCCATCCACCTGTCTTACTATCTGTTAACATTTTTGGTTTCCAACTGCTAATTCCATTTTGAATTACCAGTATTTGATCAGAACCAAAGTTGGTATTACTATTAGGGATGCGACCAGACCGCAAAAAACAACGGTACGGTCCAGGGCCAGACCGTGGACCGGACCGTCATCACTGGACTGGTCCACACATGGCAGTCTGGTCCATTACTGTACTGATTCGTGAACTTTAATACATAGATGTATGTCTACATGTATATTGCTTAAGTACTGGGCCATTACCATGTCAACTAATTACCCTCATATACATATCACTGTACTGAACATAGGTTGTGAATCACGATATACTAGCCTATACATGTACATGTAGTTGGCAATATCTAACCTGAAGTAACTACATCAATACCGGTATGGCTGTACACATACCTGCATGTTGGAAATTGACAATCTATCTGGAATATATTCATTTGGCTATGCTAAGAACAAAACGTTATGAGTGCTGAAAGATTTGGAGCATTTGCACTCAACCCAATCATAGCATGTGGAGAATAGCTGAAACGTGAATTACAGACTCTACATGTACATGTATATTGAGTCACAGTCACAAGTTTTAAGCACATTTATTCATTCTATAACTTCTATACAATGATGGAGATAACAAAATACACAATGTGCATATATACAATGTATTGTATTATATTATATGATGTTCAGATTTTAATACAAGCTGGCCCGGCAGTAACTTTGCTCTTTCCGTAACACAATTGCATATACCAAAGTAAGATTTAACACATTTATTTTATAATGATCAGACCAGTCTGCATGGAGCAGTCCAGGCAAGAATACCGGACCACTGAGAGCTGACTGGACCACCTCTTCACTGGAGTGGTGGTCCGGTTCGCATACCTAGTTGGTACATGTACCTGTATCATGTATGTGTATATATCAGCCAAAAATAAAGGCCAAGTTTGACTCTGTTTGAGTATGGTATTCAGTCACACCCCAGCCATGCTCTTGTTAACAAGTACAGTAATGCCCTAAATAATCAACTCCTTAACCACAGCAGAATTATGGGTAATTTTTCAGCATTTAGTCCGAAAAATTTCTTGTTGCCATTCATCGGAAAGCTTTCACTGAGAGCTTTCTGATGAATGCCAACAAGCCATTTTTCCAACTAAGGAGTCGATTATTTTGGGCATTACTGTATTCAGTCACGCCCCACCCATGCTTTTGTTAACAAGTATAAAAGTGGGATGGATTCCATAGGATTTCATTCAACTGCAGAGCCTTTCTAAATCAATATTTAAATACAATGTATGTCAGGACTCAGAGGTATAACATTGCCCAACATACCTGAAGAATACTGTCGTGCTACATTGTAAAACATGCATGGGATTGGTTTTAAATAAAAGGACCTGTATAGGGTCTATTGATCCTATAGGAACCGGTAACGTACTGTTTGCCTAGCAGTACAGGTGTCTTTGTTGATATACGTCAGCTTTAACAATACTCTGCTGGGAGTGTCTCCTCAGTGGATACTGCAGATATTAGTAGCTGTTCTTGTCCATCATTTTTCTCGCTAAGATAAATATTGTCCTGGTTCACGTTTAAAAATGCTTCACTTTCTTCCTGAATTTTTCATTGATTCTAGTACTAAACTTAGGACGAATACACACTGTGTAACAGCTTGTCACGAAGTCATGATAATAGCTGATAATAGTTGAGCTGCATTTTGTACAGTAATGCCCTTAATAATTGACTCCTTAACCACATCAGAATTATGGGTAACTTTTCAGGATTTAGTCGGAAATATGGCTTGTTGCCATTCATTGGAAAGCTCTCACTGTTGCCATTCATCGGAAAGCTCTCACTGAGAGATCGGAAAGCTCTCACTGAGAACTTTCCGATGAATGGCAGCAAGCCCTATTTCCGACTAAATCCTGAAAAGTTACCCGTAATTCTGCTGTGGTTGAGGAGTTGATTATTTAGGGCATTACTGTACCTCTGACCAGGTGCACCAGGCATGCAGGGGCACCAGCCGCCATTGCCCCTGTCTGACTCCTGCCCTACCCTTATGGAGGTTGAGCCCTCTTCTTATGAAGGTTGAGCGCTCCTGCCCTTATGAAGGTTGAGATCACTTTCCCTTTGAAGTTTGAGGCCCCCTTTGACCCCCCACATAAAGTCACATAAAAAGGGTAGTCATATCGGGTTTTAGCCACATTAACCCTTTACCCAACAGAAGGGCCCTGTGCCAATGCATTCTCTTATATATGCGAGTCGACCATAGGTCGCCTCGCATATATAAGAGAATGCATTGGCTTAACACATTAAAAATTATAAAATTGTTAAAGAATGTAAGAAAAATGGTAAAAAGTGTTAAAAAAAGATTTTTTTTAGGCCAATGCATTCTCTTATATATGCGAGGCGACCTATGGTCGACTCGCATATATAAGAGAATGCATTGGCACAGGGTATAACTGTAACCATCACAATGTGGTCAATGAGCCGGTTCCAATGATATCCATATTTGTATGGTTTTATTGAGACAGACCGAAGATATTTTAGGCTGTTGAAGCTTTATTTGGCCGGTTTTGGCCGGTTTGTTGGGTAAAGGGTTAATGAGTAGACATATCATGTCATATCATCAGTAACTACGTCTGTCTGCATCCGGGCAGATACCATATATCAGCCACCAGTTGTCGGATCTCAGTGAAATTTGGTATGGATGTTCACTACTATGAGGACGTTCAATGGAGTGTTCAATCGTTTTGTTTGAGATTTCCATTCTAGAGTTATTCATCTTTGTTTCTCTGGAATTGTTGGTATTTTTTGTCCATCTGAGCAGATATCTTAACTGTTAGTTGTTGGATCTCAATGAAATTTGCTATCAGGACATACAATGGTGTGTTCAATCGTTCTGTTCTAGAGTTATTCATCTTTGTTTATTTGAAATGTTTGTTTGTCTGTCTGCCTGATTATCTCAGCCATGGTATGCCCATAGTAGGTAGCATGCCACATGGGGTATGCACCGGGCTACAGCCCAGCTCTTGTTTTTATTAAATTATTTACTATAACATAATTCGTTTCTCTGCAAAATAACATCATCCTAACATATTAATTACACCTATATCTATACTGGTAAATGTGAAATTGAGACCTTTAAAATAGAAAATATGGTAATTAAGTCATCTAACCCATGTAATGTAACCCATTAGATATCAAACCTAGTTAAAATATATAGATTGAAAAATCACTTTTGAACAAAATTTATGTTTCTATGTGAATTCTCTTTGCACCTGTTTGCACAGAGATATTATTTGTACTCAGGGAAACTTAATTTAGGAAATGTCCATCCGTCAGTTCATATTTCATTTTATGGCCATTGTTGAAATTTGGGCTCAATTTGCGTTTCCAGATGATAACTACAGTTAATGTTAACTGAATGAAATTAAGTTTGGTAATTGGTGGTGTACATGTAGGTTTACAATAATAAAATACAGGTCAATTTTGATTTTGGATTCCATTAACTTATTTTTACCAGAGTGGAGCTCCGTGGTCCGGTGGTCAGCGTGTCAAACTTGTATTCACTGCAAACACATCGATATGGGTTTGCAACGCGTCGCCGGTCATTGAGTCTCCACATAGCAGTGGCTTGGCCGATTTGATCGACGTGCAATTGTCGGATTGCTCGCTGTTTCAAAACCTGCGCCAAGTTGTGACCCTTGAGCAAGGTCGCTCTTACTGTGTCGGCTTCGCATCACTCATGCGTTAAAAGAGTACCAGTCAGCTTGTCATACTGATGAGTATCAGAGCAGGGCCTGCTATGGCTGCAGCCGGTTCATTGGTTGGCTTGTACAAATGACTGGGGTAATATTGTACCAAGCGCGTTAGAGCAAGTAATTGGTTAATCGCTATATAAAACTGGTCATTATTATTTATTAGTCGAGTTTTTTTCCAAAACTCGACTTATAGTTTGATGAGGGACGGCGGGCGGGCGGCGGACGGGTGGGCGGATTGACGGATTAAAAAATCGGGTTTGTCCGCACATTTATTACAGAGTTATGGCCCTTTGCCATTTTTCACTGATTTTAGGCTCGTTAGCACAACAACTTCAACAAACGTTATCCGATTTGATTGAAATTTGGTATATAGGTGTCTCCCAAGAATATCTCGCACGAGTTCGAAAACCCGCCTGGTCCGATAAAATTTGATAGAGTTATGGCCCTTAATTAGTCATTTTTCATGAATTTTTAGCTCGTTAGCGCGATAACTTCAACAAACGTTATCCGATTTGATTGAAATTTGGTATATAGGTGTCTCCCAAGAATATCTCGGACGAGTTCCAAAACCGGCCTGGTCCGATAAAATTTGATAGAGTTATGGCCCTTAATTAGTCATTTTTCATGAATTTTTAGCTCGTTAGCGCGATAACTTCAACAAACGTTATCCGATTTGATTGAAATTTGGTATATAGGTGTCTCCCAAGAATATCTCGCACGAGTTCGAAAACCGGCCAGGTCCGATAAAATTTGATAGAGTTATGGCCCTTAATTAGTCATTTTTCACGAATTTTCAGCTCGTTAGCACGATAATTTAACAAACATCATCCTATTTGATTGAAATTTTGATATATAGGTGTCTCCCAAGAATACCTCGGACGAGTTAGAAAATCGGCCCGATAAAATTTTACAGAGTTATGGTCCTTAAGTAGTCATTTTGTACGAATTTTGAGCTCGTTAGCGCGATAACTTCAACAAACGTCATCCGATTCAACTAAAATTTGGTATATAAGTGTCTTCCAATAATATCCTGGACGAATTCGAAACCAGCCTGGCCCAATAAAATTTGATAGAGTTATGGCCCTTAATTAGTCATTTTTCGTGAATTTTTAGCTCGTTAGCGCGATAACTTAAACAAACGTCCTCCGATTTGTTTAAAATTTGGAATAGACATACTTGCCAAGAATATTTCGGACGAGTTCGAAAACCAGCCTGGCCCGATAAAATTTGATGGAGTTATGGCCCTTAATTAGTCATTTTTCGATTTTACCTATTAATTAGTCTACCGATACTGATGCACACCAATTGGCGGTAGCCACCGGCGGTAAGCCACCGAAAACGAGACACAGCATCTCTGATGCCACCTCTTGTTATTATACCCCCCGCAACGAAGTTAGGGGGGGTATACTGGAGTCAGCTTGTCCGTCCGTCGTCCGTCCGTCCGTGGACACAAATTTGTCCGGAGTTTTTCTCAGTCGTTTTTTGATCAATTTCCGTGAAACTTGGCACAGGCATCAACCACCATGGGAACCTGTGCACCTGCGATTATGACGTCTGTCGGACTTTTATTTTGGAGTTATCCCCCCTTTTTCGACTTAGAAAATTTTCGCAGCATGTATACTTTTGTCCGAGCTTTTATTCCTACATTTTTTGGTCAATTTTTTAAAAACGTGGCACAGATATTTAGTACCATTGGAACTTGTGCATCTGCGATTATGACATCTGTCCGACATTTTTTGGTGGAGTTATCCCCCTTTTTTAACTTAGAAACTTTTTTTGCAACATGCATAATTTTGTCCGAGCTTTTATTCCTACATTTTTCGGTCAATGTTTTTTAATCTTGGCACTGATATTTAGTACCATGGGAACCTGTGCACCTGCAATTATGACGTCTGTCCGACATTTTTTGTGTGGAGTTATTCCCCATTTTCGACTTAGAATTTTTTTCGCAACATACATAATTTTGTCCAAGCTTTTATTCCTACAATTTTCGGTCAATAGGTTTAAGATTAGGGTTATGGTTGTACGCCTGCAATGGGAACTGTTATTTTATTATTTTAACTAAATGTTTACTGACATGTCAAACATCTTAGTATTTTTAAAAAAGGGGGGTATCCGTAGTCCCATTGGGACAGTCACACCTCTAGTTATTATAGTTATGGACCTATTTCGACTGAATTTCTGGATTTCATTCTTCCCCATTGATAACTGCAGTTAGGTTTGGTTGATTATTTGGGTTTGTTCTGTCATTTGCCAATGGCAAAAATAACTCACATTTGGCAAAAATTATTTTCATTTCGCAAGTCACTTTTATAGGCATGGATGGCCTTCACAGTGGGTATATTGCTGTTAAAATAGTCACATCTGTTAAAACTGCCATAAACAGAAAGAATATTAAAATACAAGTATTGACATATTTTTTTCTTATACCAATCATAATCTAGTTTGTACCCTGTTTTTTAAAACAAAAGCCAGGTTCTGTAACATTTTTGGGTTTTGTTTACATAACAAAGCATATGAACTTGACAATAACATACTATTTACACAATATTTTTTATTGGTGTAAGAAGAAAAAAATGTAATATTTGAGTATTCTTTCTGTTTATGGTAGTTTTAACGGATGTATAAACTATTTTAACAGCAATACCCACTGTGAAGGCCATCTGTACCTTTAGTTTCTCAAGAAAGTTGAAAAATATTGGTCAATCTATACTATTCATTTCAGGAAATTCTTAACCCTTTGAGTGCCAGGTCGATTTTTGTATCAACCCATATACCCTGTGCCAATGCATTCTCTTATATATGCGAGTCGACCATAGGTCGCCTCGCATATATATAAGAGACTGCATTGGCCTAACAATTTTTTTTTTTTTTTTTTTTTTTTTTTTTTTTACAATTTTAATAATTTATTCTTATATTCTTTAACAGACTTATTTTGTAGGTTTAGGGCCGATGAGATCGGCCCCTGGCACTCAAAGGGTTAACAATATATCATTGTATTAGTTGTGTTTAGGTTTAGGAAAAGTTAACGAACAGTTGACACCTATCAATATGCAGTTGATCTGATAGTATTAGTATCAACGGGTTGATGGATTGCATGCACATGTACTCATATGGATTGTGGTGGTGTTTACATAGCTAATCCTCTTTTGATATGCCCTTCTGTCATTTTATTGTTCGTGATTGGTTTATTGTTGTAGAGAAGTTATTGTTGTAGAGAGGCGAAAATAATTATTAACTAAATGCTTTCCTATCGATATTAAAAGTCGTTCCAACCATAATTGTCAAAACGTAAGACTCAATGTTGCAGAAACTGATACTATCAGTGATAGCATTTGGCAATTTCTAAAAGCATTTGGCAAAAAATATTTTCATTTGGCAAACAAAAATATCAGTCCAGCGTGAACCCTGTTAATTACCTCCAAACTTGGTATGTGGTTTAATTGGCTCAAGCTGTGCTTGGATAGGTGTGTTTGTTTTATTTGAATTAAAAAAATTTGTCCCCCTGAAATTGTTTTTTGGGGACTATAGAAATCTGCTGTCTGTCCCAGATAATTATTGCTGTCTGTCTGTCTGTCCCAGATTATTTCCGGATTATAACTTTAGTTTTAGTAATCTCATTTTTTTTAATTTCGTATGTGGATAACCAACTTGAAAATACAGTTCCAGTTTGAATTTGGGTTCAGTCCACTCATTTTTGCTGGAGTCATTGTCCTTGTCGACTTAGAATTTTGCTGATAAAAATTTTGGTTTCCGGGTGATAACATTAGTTTTAGTTGTTTTTTTTCTTTCTTCAAATTTGGTATATGGATTACTCGTATGAAAACACAGGTCTAATTCAAATTTGGCTTCTTTCCGCCCTGCCAATTTTTTTGCTGGAGTTATGGTCCTTGTCGACTTAGAATTTGCCGATTATTTTGGTTTATGGTTTTTTTTCTTTTGTTTTAGTTATCTGATTTTTTTCAAATTTGGTGTAAGGATTACTCATATGAATACACAGATCAAGTTCAAATTTAGGTTATGTTTGCCCATTTTAACTGCAGTTATGGTCCTTGTTGACTTACAACTTGAGAATCTTGGCCCAGTTCGAATCTGGGCTACCGGTACGTCCAACGAATTTTGCATGACAACTTAATACCTGTATAATTTGAGAATACATTCGATGAATTTTTCGTCTTCATTGTGTGATTTAGAAATATAAATAATAAGTTATCATTATTGTTGGAAACATCATGATGGTGTCAAAGAGATTCAAGGTAACACTGAAATGTGATAAAAACAAGAGTAAATTAAGTGAATCTCTAAACCTCAATTTTCTGTGCAATATAGCATACACTGTAAGTGCATGCCTACACAATTTGTAGTTTACTTTTGAGTTCGTCGGAGCTTATTGCTTTTTATGTTTACCCATACCATGTATGGTAAACATAGTGTCGTTGTCCGGATTGACCACTCGTCGTTCGTCCGTCCGTCCGTCTGTCCGTCCGTCCGTCTGTCCGTCCGTAGACACTTTACGTCTAATGCGATAACTCAAACATTTTCTACCTTATCAAAACCAAATTTTGTATATGGGGTTTTCAGCCCAAAATACAGATCGAGTTCGAATATGTGTTTGATCCGACTTTTTTTTACAGAGTTATGGCCCTTTTTTGACTTAGAATTCATGAATTCTGCCATAACTCAAACATTTTTTATCTGATTGTAACCAAATATGGTATATGAGGTTCTCAGACCAACATACTGATTGAGTTCGAATATGGGTTTGATCGGATGTTTTTTAATGGAGTTATGGTCCTTTGACATATAGTTCACACATACTTCGATAAAGCAACCATTTTTCATCTGATAGGAGCCAAATTTGGTATATGAGTGTCTCAACTCAAAATACAGAACGAATTTGAATATGGGTTAGATCCAATTTGTTATACCAGAGATATGGCCCTTTTTCAACTAAGAATTATCCAATTATAACCCAAGTAACTTACAATTAATGAATACCTCAGCCTCACAGCTTCTCTGTGAGAGAGATAAAAAGACATGGTTTATTGAGAGTTATTTATAGCCCTCATATGTTCCCTCTGTATAAGAGACACAAATTAGTGAATTATTGGATAAATTGATTTAGCTATCTTATTAACCACAACTTAATGTGAATTTATTTAACTAGACCAATGGAGCTCTCTAAGTCCTTGGATGATGTGACTACATTGGATCAAACAGGGCAGAGATAGGTGATTTAACCCCTTTTACCCATTCCATGTCTTTTAACCTTTTCCATTAAATAAATAATTATATTATTTTGATATCTCACATGGCAATTTGCAACAACATGAATAGAACTGCTTATACTATGATAGTGGTGACAGGCTCTAGAGTTTAGACGTTATATTAACCCTTCTATATTGACTCATACATTTCCAATAATTTGTGTTATTACTGGTTATTATGTACATTTGCCATATACTACTTCATATCATAACAGTATACTCTATAATTCAACATTAAAAGATTATGATTCTGATTATAACAATTTACTATCGCCAAGGGATGGGTTAAACATCTGCCGATCGTGATCGGCCTCTCGTTTTTTAATTGCTTTAATTTACTCAAATATAAATTTGTGACAGATGCTATGCCCTACTTGTTTTTGTTTTATTAGCTACTTATTGTTATTTATCAATGGAGTATTGTATATTCTTAAAGGCACCTACACATGTACATGAAGGACCTTCATAGTGAGTACACAAAAATAAAGTCTGTAAAACATCATCATCATGGGATATTTTCATAGCTAATGTGTTACACTAATTACTTTTTGGTGATTGGTCAACTGCCAATTGGGTCATGCATTTTATATCCCAATAAAACACCCCATAACACGAAAAAACGTCACATCTTCGTGACCTAGATGACAATAAGTGGTAGATGGACAGGGGGCGTGTTTAAGTGCCTGACCATAGAATATAATCAATATGGTAATTCACATGTAGAATATTGGGCACTGTACTGCATGGTATAATATCCAAACTGCAGACTGATTTCAGAAAAAAAAATCACCTGAGTTCATGTCATACAGTAATGCTCTATATAATCGACTCCTTAACCACAGCAGAATTATGGGTAACTTTTCAGGATTTAACATGTAGTCGGAAATATGGCTTATTGCCATTTATCGGAAAGCTCTTTGCCGAGAGCTTTCCCATGAATGGCAACAAGCCATATTTACGACTAAATCCTGAAAAGTTGAACAGTTACCCATAATTCTGCTGTGATTAAGGAGTCGATTATTTAGGACATTACTGTAAATACTAGTATAAGAAATGGAAAGTGTTCATGCATAACTTGAACAGTAGTGCTTGGATCTCAATGTAATTGAGATGAGCACATTCAATAGCATGTTCAATTGTTTTGTTTAGGTTTTTCGGTCTATAGTTATCCATCTTTGTTTATTTGAAAATGCTGATCTTTGGGTACGTCTATCTGAGAAAAACAGTCATATTATATAGGTATCACCGGGCCATATTCGCCATATTAGAACTTAGAACTGTTGTTCAATTTAGTGTGTGTTTTGTGAAGTAATATTTCTAATTTTGGCCATTCCACATTCATCATTAATTAATCTTATTATTATCACATCTTAGATCTTTTAGCCTGTCAGGTTATAACTCATTAGTTTTTAATTGTCATATTCATTTAATCAAACCTGTTAATTATGTTGTACCTTTTTAATTGTTTTGCCCCTTGGCTTATCCAGTTCATTAATCTTAATTGGCCTATTCATTCAGTCAACACTTTCTATTTCTATTAACATGTTTTTGCTTGTCGCCTTTTACTCATTGGTTAATTCAGCTTGGCATTTCACACCTCCAATTGTATATTAATATCTTCACCTTCAAACTTAGAAAAAGGGTGAAGGGAAAATAGGGTGAAGGGAACTGCACAATGCATTGCGACCATCCTAACCGGCCTGCGGCCGGAAACTACACAACAAGAACTTAGAAAAAGAACATTTTATCTAGACTAGTGGCTATATTGTTTCACGTCATTAGGATTACCATTGGACACTTCATGCTAACGTTATAAGGAATACCTGTTGCTGTTATATGTTATATCCATCTTGGAAAACCGGATGATTGTAAATAAAAGCTATTCCCCAACATCAGACTTGTTCGTTTAATGACATTGGACATCTTCAGATCCTGACTACCATAACCACAGAATTTCGACCCGTTATATAGGTATGCCCACACTAGGCGGTACATCACAAGGGGGTATACACCGGACGACAGTCCATCTCTTGTTAGAAATGTTTATAGATAAAATAATGGGTTATTTAGGGGTTATGTAAACATAATGTAATAGAATAGATTAATTAAAAATAGTTTAAACATATCAAATCTTGTTATTTGCAAATTATCAATATAAAATTGAGAAAAAAGTATATTTATTTTGTTCTTGTTATTTGAAATGATGATGATTTTTACAGACTTTATTATTTTTACATGTGCACACTGTGTTAAACCAAGTCTTCTCGGTCCACAACAGTTTGGGATATTGGTTGGAATGATGCTGTTTTTGGGCCGAGTCCCGCCCCGCTCTTCTATAATTGACTTTACCCCCAGAATCATGGGCAGGAGTTATATTGCTTCTATGTTTCGAACTAGGTCAAATAAATGCTTTGCATATATGAACATGGAGGGAGCCTTTCCCAAGCATGCCATGATATCAAACATGCATACATGTACATCAGAGGTCCGTTAAATGTCAAAGCAACGAGATATATAAGAAAACAAAGCATTGTTTTCCAGAGAATTTTGATTGTTCGCGCTATCAGAAAATGCATGTAAACAATACATTAACCCTTTACCCAACAAACCGGCCAAAACCGGCCAAATAAAGCTTCAACAGCCTAAAATATCTTCGGTCTGTCTCAATAGAACCATACAAATATGGATATCATTGGAACCGGCTCCTTGACCACATTGTGATAGTTACAGTTAGCCCTGTGCCAATGCATTCTCTTATATATGCGAGTCGACCATAGGTCGCCTCGCATATATAAGAGAATGCATTGGCCTAAAAAATATCTTTAAAAAAAACTTTTTACCATTGTTTCTTACATTCTTTAGCAATTTTATAATTTTTAATGTGTTAAGCCAATGCATTCTCTTATATATGCGAGGCGACCTATGGTCGACTCGCATATATAAGAGAATGCATTGGCACAGGGCCCTTCTGTTGGGTAAAGGGTTAATCGACTGTATCATCACTATACCTTTTTCTATTGAGGTAGGTGTTAAATAATTTTTAAGAAAGATTAATCGCGGACATGGCAGGTGATCAATCACATTCAGGGGTTTATGTGAATGCCCGGGCTCCACGTTTACAGTACATCTTTTAAATGAACGGCCGTTATAGGAATGCAATGGGGTGGGACTCCAAAAACACCATTATCCCAAGCTGTTGTGGACCGAGAAGACTTGGTCTAACACTGTGTAGGCTTCATGTCTTTTTACCTACCAGGTACAGTAATGCTCTAAATAATCGACTCCTTAACCAAAGCAGAATTATGGGTAACTTTTCAGGATTTAGTCGGAAATATGGCTTGTTGCCATTCATCGGAAAGCTCTCGGTGATAGCTTTCCGATGAATGGCAACAAGCCATATTTCCGACTAAATCCTGAAAAGTTACCCATAATTCTGCTTTGGTTAAGAGTCGATTATTTAGAGCATTACTGTATATCAGATCAATAGACATTATAGATTTGATTTCTAAACTTGCTGTCTGTTATATCTTCAACAGGTGTTGCCTAAGCCTTCCTAAGTTAACTGCATATATCAACACATCATACTCTGCTGCTATTATATGGTCTTCCAAAGCTTTCACTAGTCCTGCCACTTTATGCAAACTATGATGGGTGGTCATAGCACGTATGGTAAGATCTCTCTCCTCGGACTCCTCCACCCTGCATGCTTTGCACACCCATGGTTAAGTGGTTGTGATAATTTACCTTAATGTTGATGGGTCCTTCTGAATTGCTATGATGCTGGTGGCGGAAACTGATGCTGTTAAGAAACTGTACCATTATTTTTCTGTTGTCATTTTCATTATTTTTAACTGAGCGATTTTGAGAAAAAATCCTGGGACTGTATGAAACATTCATGAACATATATATCTTAACCCTTTACCCAACAAACCGGCCAAAACCGGCCAAATAAAGCTTCAACAGCCTAAAATATCTTCGGTCTGTCTCAATAGAACCATACAAATATGGATATCATTGGAATCGGCTCCTTGACCACATTGTGATAGTTACAGTTATACCCTGTGCCAATGCATTCTCTTATATATGCGAGTCGACCATAGGTCGCCTCGCATATATAAGAGAATGCATTGGCCTAAAAAAAATCTTTTTTTAACACTTTTTACCATTTTTTCTTACATTCTTTAACAATTTTATAATTTTTAATGTGTTAAGCCAATGCATTCTCTTATATATGCGAGGCGACCTATGGTCGACTCGCATATATAAGAGAATGCATTGGCACAGGGCCCTTCTGTTGGGTAAAGGGTTAAAATGTTTTTATCATAGGTGCTCTGATGGCTGCAAAATGATAGGAATACCCATTGTAATTTCAGTTGCTTTTCAACGACAAAAAGTGCCAATATTTAAATATTTTACAATATATGTTTTTATATGCCCGTTTGAAAAACGGTTGTTTTAATCCCTCTGTCGTACTTTGTTCGTCCATCCTTTAACATTTTTTTATTCTGACTGATAATTCCAGTTTGGATTATTTTATCTGAACCAAAGTTGGTATGTACATTTCCCAGCTAAAAATACAGGACAAATTCGAATATGGGTTCTGTCCAATAATTTTCACATGAGTTGCGGCCATTGTGGCATTATTTTGACCCACCATCATCAGCAATTCAGACGGACCCACCAGCATCATAGTAGAATACAAATATCACTTAACTATGTGTGATACAGTGCATGGTAGTTCATGGTAGTTGCGAAACAGTGAATGTATAACTACTGGCTCGATTAACACTTTAACACTTCAAGCTTTTTATAGAATTATATATGTATTCTGTGAATATTATATGGTATGGCTTGTTATTCTGTGAATATGGTATGGGTTGTGTATAGAATTATATATGTATTCTGTGAATATTATATGGTATGGCTTGTTATTCTGTGAATATGGTATGGGTTGTGTATAGAATTATATATCTATTCCAGTGTCTATTCAGTGAATATTATATGGGATGGCTTGTTATTCTGTGAATATGGTATGGGTTGTTAAAGAATTTCCTTTGTATTCTGTGAATATGGTACAGCTTGTTTTAGATTTTTCTCAGCAATTTAATACTGTAGTCTGAATTACGAACCCCTCTTACAAATTGTATTCCATATTGTTAAAATAGTTCCTTGTTTATGATCATGTTGACTAAATTATGAAAATAGTTGATGGCAGTCTATTCTTTTGCTTTCTCCTTTTCCATTATTTAAAGAGGTACTGTACAATAAATCCAGCCATTTAAAGGGGTATTGTTCACTAAATCTGGCCATTTAAAGGGGTACTGTACACTAAATCTGGCCATTTAAATGGGTATTGTTAACTTAATCTGGCCATTTAAAGGGGTACTGTACACTAAATCTGGCCATTTAAAGAGGTACTGTCACTAAATCCAGCCATTTAAAGGGGTACTGTACCCTAAATCCAGCCATTTAAAGGGGTACTGTACACTAAATCTGGCCATTTAAAGGGGTATTGTACACTAAATCCGGCCATTTATGTCACCATCTCCTTATATACTCAAAAGAATACATGCAACAAATGAAAGGGTTAAATTGCTTTATGAAAATATTTACCTAAGTTTATGGTAGATGTTTTGCACACAAAAAATTTGCATTGTCTCAAAACCCATGCAGCTTCTAAAATTGGCGCCTTGTGTGTTATTAATTCCAGGCATGTACAAAGGTCAACACTCGGCGTGACTCGAAGACAAGTACATATAACATGCAGCTGCCAAATATTTACCATGTATCTAACCCAGAGACCTTAAAATGAACATACATGTATAGTGTCCTAAGTGCGTATTCGGAATACAGCTTCCTTTTTTGGGGTCGCTTCGGTGGCTGTGTGGTATTGACGTCTGACTTTTAGTCGCAAATGCGCGTTTGCTGTCATCGAATCCCTCCCAATACCAAACATTTTTGCATTGTCTCAAAACCCATGCAGTACATAACTTTATTATGTTTTGACGTCCGGATTGACCACTCATTGTCCATCTGTCTGTCCGAAGACACTTTACGCATGGTGCAATACTCAAACAATTTTTATCCGATCAGAACCAAATTTTTTTTTCTCAGTCCAAAATGCAGATAGAGATCTAATATGGGTTTGATTCGAGTTTTTTATATGGAGTTATGGCCCTTTTTCGACTTAGAATTCACACACGCTGCAATAACTCAAAAATAAATTATCTGATCAAAACCAAATTTGGTATGTTAGTTTCTCAGCCAAAATAAAGAATGAGTTCGAATATGGATTTGATCCGATTTTTTTAAATGGACATACGTACATGTGTGGCCATTTTTCAATCTTTGAATATCAACATGAATGTTATGGATTTTAGTGTCCAAGCTGAAAAATATCAATCAATATCGCCAAGGTATGGGTTAAACATCTGCCGATCATGATCGGCCTCTCGTTTTTATTTTAAAACATCATTTTCAAAAATCTTGTTAATTTCATGTGCAGTTCCACTGTTTGTCAATTTTTGGGGTGGTGATGATTAGGCCAAAAAAAAAAGACCTGTGTTTCCTGTGACCAGCCTATTTGGGAGTTCCCGACGGTTTTCATTTTATTCATTTTGCAAAATTAGTCCGCATCAGGTTTTATTTTCGTGCCACCTGGAAAAATTTCATGCACAAATGTGCAAAATCATCTTCCATTTTCTATTAGTTGCAGTCATTAATTTAATTCAATGAGTCATTAGCATAATTTAGTTAATTAACTGTGTAAAGCAATCTCACAAAACACATCAAATATCCAAAAACGGGAATTTCATCGCAAAATAACGGACTACCTCGAAAATAGGGAACATGAAGCAAGAATAAACAATGTATTTTAGGCTTATGGTTCATGATTGAGCCTATCTCTGTTTAACTCAATTTGATATGTGAAGGGGTATTGGTTAATAGAATTAAAATGAGTTTAGAGTAGATTTTCTCAACATTCTGAAGTTAAATTCGAGTTCTGTTGTTGTGATAGGCAGACATTAAAAGGTGTAACACTAGTAAGGATGAAAACATTGAACATTAGTGGTTGGGTGGTGATTTTTTAAGCAGGTTGAATATTGTTCACATACAGGGAACTCATGCTTTCACACAGCATGCTATTATGGCATAGCCACTGCAATGGAGTGAACTCTAATTACTCACTTATATCTAGATCATACATATATTTAGGACTATTAATTTGAATATAATAGTTATAACTACTAGCTACATGACATAACAGCCGTCCTGGCTAATAATATTTAACACAGTTGTTTTTAAATGGACATGGCTCATTCAAGCTTCCAAATTTTGTCTAAGTAATTTTGGAAGGAAGTACATGTATATGATAGATTGACAAATAAACGAAATATCAACATACTTATAATGGCTACATATGCTATATAGTATATTTAATGGCTACATAAAATTTATACTGTCCATGGCCATAGTCATGTTCCAGCTGTTTAAAAATTTTCCCACAGAAGTGAAACAATACTCATTATTTCTACCATATCAGGAATAGACTATAGCACGGAATGCTCCATTCTGTTCAATGTCTTGCACATGACTGTTTGTTTGGGACCCAAACACCGTGTTTAAAGTTGTATTTCTTTAAATTCATATGACTTCAATAAAAATGTAGATAAAGTATTTATCGACCTATTTCGATACTGGGAAAAATTCAAAAGCATGTACTATTAAGTCTATTTTGGAGCTCAAACTACCATGTGGCTTTAAGATCACCACTACCGTATGCAGTACATAGATGTATGTGAAATTCTTTCCTTGCATTCTGAAGCTTATATATTCATGGCAAATATTGATCTCTATTGTAAACATCATGTTTTTCCATGTTTTATTCAATAAAACAATAAATTACACTATTATATAGATAATGAATGGCTTGGAGTTGACTATGCCAAAATAGTGGTCCACTATTTTGGCATAGTCAACGACAAGACATTCATTATTTATTATATTATATCGAACATTTGTGCCAATTCTCACACAATTTCTGAGTCTGATTTTGTCACATTTTTATTTACCTTGAATTTTGGAAATCGGTCTCAGATTTTACGGCAATATTTTGACGATGGCAGGGGAGCATAACTATGTTATTAGTTACATCTAACAGCATCTCTTCATGATTCATACATTAATTTATATAAATACGTCATTAGCAAAGACATTTAGGCGAAATTTTTGAATTAACTTGTTTACCTTCGATTAACCGGAAAAGGAAATTATAAATAACGTCCACTGGCTTTGCAAAACTTAGGACTGGCCTCTTGCCAACTAAACGGACAAACTATTTAATACATTGGCTTGATATCATCGGAAATTTGTAAGATCATTGCAATTCATCAATAAATATAATGCTATACTGATATTGCAATAAATATCGCACAAGGTATAGTTTAAAATTGGCCGTATCTTCAGGCAGCAGCCTGATTTCGCGAAATGAGTTTGTTACTATAAATAGAAAAAGAATAGTAGGCATGTAGGAATCCTACTGGGGTACTATCTTAAAATAGTATAGCAGTGGCCAGCCAATCAGAATGCGAGAAAGTCACGTGAGATATAATATATTCTAATAGAATCTACTTAGTTTTATTATTTTATAGTCAATTACAAACAAGGAGAAGTAGGCTTGGGGGTCGTATTCATATTTATTTTGAACATAGTCGAAAATAAAATGAAAAAATTAAATAAAATGAAAAGCCCCTATTTTTTTCTTGCATGTACATGTATGTCACCAGAAACACAGGTATATATTTTTTTAACAAACAAACAAATAATGTCCCTTGTCCACAGTGCATCATGCTTCTACTCTACTGTTCCAAATATACAAGCATGCACGTTATTAATTTCCAACTTGCACGTTCCTTATTTGGATCTTTATTTGCTCCTTCCACCAGAAACTTTAGTATGTTTTGTTAATAAAAATCAATGGGAAGTGTCTATTTCCCTGTTGGTGCCAGCTGTACACATTTTAATGCCAGCTGTACACATTTTAATGCCAGCTGTACACATTTTAATGCCAGTTGTACATACTAAAGCACCATTTTGTATTCAATACCTAAAATTATGATGTCAAATATACTAGTCCCTGTACAGTAAGTAATGCCCTAAATAATCAACACCTTAACCACAGCAGAATTATGGGTAATTTTTCAGGATTTAGTCAGAAATATGGCTTGTTGCCATTCATTGGAAAGCTCTCAGTGAGAGCTTTCTGATGAATAGCAACAAGCTACAATTGTTACCATGGCATGTTCAATGTTCAATGTTGGTCAGCACACAGGTTGTGTGTTGTAGTCAACACACAATCAAAGGCAATGTGCAACTAATCCCATTGTGTGGGGTCAATTGTGCTCTAAGTCGGTCAGAGAATGCAAATAGTTCTTTAACAAACTAAATCTTGTCTTTGACTGGATTTATTATAATTAACAACTATTCTTATATCTAACCCTTACTAAGATGTCATGTTTGTTTATGTATTGACAATTGTGCGGAAGAGGGACACAGGAACAGGTATAACAATAACTATTTCAGACTGGATAGGATGCACCCTTGGAAATTCTGGTCTATGTAACAGTATAATGGCATAAATAATCGACTCCTTAACCACAGCAGAATTATGGGTAATTTTTCAGGATTTAGTCGGAAATATGGCTTGTTGCCATTCATCGGAAAGCTCTCACTGAGAGCTTTCTGATGAATGGCTTTCTGATGAATGGCAACAAGCCATATTTCCGACTAAATCCTGAAAATTACCCATAATTCTGCTGTGGTTAAGGAGTTGATTATTTAGGACATTACTGTATGTACATTCTGGGCAATTTCTTGATCCAATAATTACAATTGTCAACAGTTAAAATGGTCTGCAACTTAATGCTCTTCCTGCACATTTATTCAGGTCTGCATGTTTATTAAATTTTATCAGGATTTGCATGTTTATTTGGGTCTGCCTGGGTCTGCACGTTTATTTGGAACACAAAGAGTACATTGTTTTCTTCCCAGATATTTATGTTATACCAGGGATTTATGTTATACTTTCTATCTTATACTAGTAGATGGAGTGCATGGATTAACCTTCACTTTTTTTTCTTTTCTTCTCAGATGATCTTGTTCTGATGGCAAACATCACTTTCAGATTTTTCCAGGGTCCCAGTTACATCAGCAACATAGAGAATATAATTTCACTTCACTTTTTCTTCTCTTCCTGAACTTCACTCAAATTATCATTTGCTTATGATTATTTAAAATGCTAAAAGTAGAAAATTAGCTTTCTGAACATTTTATGAAATTATTATAAACTTTTTGTCATAAAATTCATGTATGTGGCTCATTGACTTGATTTTTTTTTTATTCATTGATGCTTATAATAAATGTGGTTGTTGTAATAAATGTGGTTGTTGTTGTAACTGGAGGTGTGATTCACTGAATATTATGTTCATTATTTTCACTTTTCTGATGAAAATGATAAGCAAATCCAATGCTGGTGGCCAAAAAACAAAACTCAAATCAAACTTGTCTGCCAAACACATATAAATGAACGCTAAATTTGTTTCAGTCTTGTGCCTATGAAATTATTTATGTGGTCTGATTATGCATGCAGCAATCAGAGGGAAGATGTCGAGTTTTGGTGCGAATGTTTATTATTTAATCAAATGTTACGGCACGGAAATTTTAATATATTCCTGAACCCAAGTTTCTGTACCCATCAAACATCATGATTTGGTGAACATAAATACTGGTAGTATACAAATGTATTGTGAATAAATTATTGTTCTAGTATTACATTGGTTTATATACATCTATATATATATATGTTAAGTTCACCCATACATGCTTAGTTGTGATATACGCAATGTATTTCTAATTATGCGACATGTATAACTATGTGTGTCATATAATCTATGCAAACATATATACAATGTGATAAGTTGCGAGGCACTAAAGTGTTAAATTATTTCCAATTTCAGTGTTAGCGTATACATGTAATATAATTCATTGTTAAATAAGCTGAGATTTCTACGCTCTTGTATAAAAACACCAACGAAATCAGAAAAAACTGATATTTTTTTGTATGCATTTAAAATCTATGACCTATCAGTGATGGCTTAGTGACTCTGATTTCAGCTTTCTAGGTAAATTTAATATCAGAGGCACATCGCCCGCGCGTGACAGTGGTCTGATATGTTGCACTATTTTACATTGTTATGCTAGTTCGGGAGGTTATGTGTCACCCTGGCGGTATTGTCAGGGTGACATATGATAGGGTGCTTGTCTAAGCAAAATTATTTTTGTCTTCACAGGTCTTCAGCCAAAAAAATTGTGTATTATGAATAAAACATTTTGTTTGCATTTATGTGAGATTATTATAATAAATTATCCTTACTAGCTGTTTTGTTGTTATTTAATCCATGTATATCAGTTTCAATATGTCACATCAGTTATAATAATTACTTTATTTGCCTTAACCCTTTCAGTGCCAGGGCCGATCTCATCGGCCCTAATTTACGGTCTGTAAAAGCGGCCCTAAAAAATAAATTTTTTGTTTTTTTTTTTGTTTTTGTTTTTGGGTTGAATTTTTTTTGGGTCTGCTTAAGCTTGCTATAGCGAATTTAAAAACAAACTGGTTAAAACCTTAGGGGCATGTTATAACTCAAAACTATCACCAAAGTATTCATAGTAATAATTTTGATGCCCATGAAAAATGTAAGATTCCCTGGCATTAAACCTACAAAATAAGTCCGTTAAAGAATATAAGAAAAATTAAAAAAATTGTAAAAAATTGTAAAAAATAATAACAAATTTATGATGAAAAATTGTTAGGCCAATGCATTCTCTTATATATGCGAGGCGACCTATTGTCGACTCGCATATATAAGAGAATGCATTGGCACAGGGCGTATGGGTTGATACAAAAATCGGACCTGGCACTGAAAGGATTAACACTCAAGCTAATTGTCTTTGTCCACCTACGACATCGAATACCAATGGGGCGAGCTGACTTCCGGGTGACCAACCCCTTTCCCAACTACTAGTATCTTGACATTTTGCAACAGTTTTATATTCTCAGATGCTGATGAATTATAATAATTCATATTGTGACCAATCTTTGTTAAAAAATTTCAACAGTTGGAAATTTCATGTCTGACAATACCAGTTTTTCACACCAAAAATTGTTCTGACAGTATTAAGTGTTAAATTTTTGTTTTTAGGCCAAAAGTTGCCTATTTTCCAACTTTTGGTCAAATTTTTAAACCGAAATGGTTATCTTTTCCTATCATTCAATTCAGTAACTATTCTAATTTGTGAAATATCACACAACTTTTGAGAGGAAAAAAGTCCATCTAACAAAATTTCAGTCGGACAAGATGTCTGACTGAAATGAAAACGTGCTGGTCATTTTCAAAATATGACTATTTTGAACGAGTCAATGACCATGTCCGCGCACTTATTTCGCGCCTTGGTTGTTTTTGTTATTTCAGATACTAACACGATGCTTAAGTATGTGAGTCTTCTGCTTCTGATGTCCCAGAATACATTTCTCATTCTCACGATGAGATATGCGCGGACTCGCGAGGGAGAGATGTTCAAATCGACAACGGCCGTCATCGTGGCTGAGCTGTTCAAACTTATATCATGCCTAGGAATTATATTCCACTCGGAGGGAATGAATGTCCACAGATTCCTGACTCATCTGTATGAGAATATCGTGATGCAGCCGTTAGACTGTTTGAAGGTTTCAGTGCCGTCTCTCGTGTATGTCATACAGAACAACTTGCTGTATCTAGCTGTCTCTAATTTGGATGCGGCCACATTCCAGGTAAATATCATGGATGAAAAATGTACTGTGTAGAACTAGGGGCTAGAGGCAGGCCTCTTTCCAAATGCAAATAAGTAGTCAATTTTTCCAAATTTCTTGCCTAAAATTTCCCAATTTATTAACAAGTCTGATTATAGTGTGTCTGTCATTTGCAGTCAGGTTCCTAAAGGGTGAATTTAGTGATGCTATCCCACACAGCAGGCTAGCATCGCCAAATTCACCCTCTGGGGACCTCATTCTGCTTAGGCCTCAACATCTATGGGAGACCCAAGATCATATTCAAGTTCCCCAATAGAAGTTGGTGATGTTCACCCATTAGTCACCTCGATTATGTAAATATCATGGTTGGAAAATGTACATAGATTATACTGTGTAGAACTAGGGGCTAGATACAGGTTACTTTCCCCATTCCAAAAAGTATGGACAGTTCAGACAAATCCGTTGCATTGAAATTGGAATACAGACAATAACACTATGGCAGAAAGGGCAGGTTACTATATTTTCAACTTTTCGGTGAACAAAGACAAGGACCAGATTATCATGTGAAATTTGACTAAAATTGTCTAAATTTCTTGTTCATGAAAGTAAAAGTACATTTTAATGATTTATTTTCGTCTCAAAGGTGATACATGTATAACTGCTTAGTGAATGAAAATTGCTATCTAGATGTTTGTCGGTCATTGTTTTTTGCGACTCCCGTGTCTGTTTATTTGCACGCACTCAATGTATTTTGTTGAATAGACTGGTTCCTGGTCGAAAGTGGCAAAAATCTAAAAATGTAACCTGACCCCTCCAGCAACACTAAGGCTTTTAAACATTGTAACCTGACCCCTCTGGCTAAGGCTTTTAGACATATTAACCTGACCCCTAGCAACACTAAGGCTATGTACTAACATAGTAATCTGACCCCTCCAGCAACACTAAGGCTATGTACTAACGTAACCCGACCCCTCCAGCATTACTAAGTCTATGTAGTAACCTGACCCCTCCAGCAACATTAAGGCTATGTACTAATGTAGTAACCTAACCCCTCCATCAACACTAAGGCCAA
The DNA here is from genome assembly GCA_032622095.1 of Siphonodentalium dalli. Taxonomy (NCBI): domain Eukaryota; kingdom Metazoa; phylum Mollusca; class Scaphopoda; order Gadilida; family Siphonodentaliidae; genus Siphonodentalium; species Siphonodentalium dalli. The sequence goes on along the minus strand of CP136061.1, from coordinate 18,787,174 downwards.
AACAAATTGAATGTGTGTTTCCCATAACGAGCCCAAAAATAATAGGGGCGGGCGGTAGGCTTTTCATTTTATTTTTTTATGGTCTCGTGTGGGCCATGCCTAACCACCATCAAACACCATACAATGACCCAGAGCAACCAACAAATTGGTGATAAAACTGATATATTGAGGGGAAACATATAAAACAGATGACAGTTTACTAAAATTACTTTAATAAACCTGAAACAGGCACTGCCTTGCCATGTGACTTGCCACAACAGGCATCAGCCCTGCATTGAAACAATTAATACAAATAGGGAAAACTGTCCTGTAATGTTTTTTTCAGAGATGTTTTTACGTCCCCATTGGGACCTGCACAATGGGCACAGGTATCAATGGCCCCAAGGGCTGCCCCATAATATCCCAATTCTATTGGAGACCGACAAACAATATCCCGCCGCACCACCATCCTTGCAGCCTGGCTATGGTCAGGTGGGAGCAGTGGTGCACCACAGGTATAGTCAAAGCCTGTGATGACAATACTGTAGTGTTTATATTTAAATGGCATTTCACAGGGCGTGCGTCCATGGATAAATGGAACTGTTTTGACTGTGCAATCAAGATACGTGTATCAAGTTGTAATAGTTATAGATGAGAAATTGCGAACTTCGCCTTTGATTTCATCTTCGACCTGGTGTCGGCTCTGTGAGCATCAGCTATTACATCGTTAATTGCTTTGATTTATATTATCTTTAAAATGCGGGTTTTTTTTCCCACAGCAGTCATGAATTATGCACATGGGAATCGACCCATGTGCGACCGCCATCGTTGAAAAGAACTTGTTCCCGCGTTCGAATTTCGGTTCGAATCAACCTCAGAGAACATCCATGTTATAAATACTCCATATCAACACAAACACGTGCTTCCAGTTAGCGAAGAGGAACGATAGCTCGTGATCTTCCGGTATAGCGTCCGGTCATAATTTGACATTCCGTTTGAAGAGTGACGATGTAGCTTTGCGAAAAATTATATAAATATATCAAAGATATCATTTATCTCGCGAGGTGAAGCAGATAAAATGGAACCACGCATACACAGTTTGGTTAACAGTGCGGTCGGTCGGTTTATAGATTGCTTTTTTTTATTTAAAACCAATAAAATGAACTTGGGTCGGGGGGTTTTGAAGAAGGTCGGTCGGGTTACAGGAAACACGCATTCAATTTGTTTTGGCCTTAGCCTATGTACTAATGTAGTAACCTGATCCATCCAGCAACACTAAGGCTATGTACTAACGTAACCCGACCCCTCCAGCAACACTAAGGCTATGTACTAACGTAACCTGACCCCTCCAGCAACACTAAGGCTATGTAGTAACCTGACCCCTCCAGCAACACTAAGGCTATGTACTAACATAATAACCTGACCCCTCCAGCAACACTAAGGCTATGTACTAATGTAGTAACCTGACCCCTCCAGCAACACTAAGGCTATGTACTAATGTAGTAACCCGACCCCTAGCAACACTAAGGCTATGTACTAATGTAGTAACCTGACCCATCCAGCAACACTAAGGCTATGTACTAATGTAGTAACCTGGCCCCTCCAGCAACACTAAGGCTATACTAATGTAGTAACCTGACCCCTCCAGCAACACTAAGGCTATGTACTAATGTAGTAACCTGACCCCTCAAGCAACACTAAGGCTATGTACTAATGTAGTAACCTGACCCCTAGCAACACTAAGGCTATGCACTAATGTAGTAACCTGACCCCTCCAGCAACACTAAGGCTATGTAGTAATGTAGTAACCTGGCCCCTCCAGCAACACTAAGGCTATGTACTAACATAGTAACCCGACCCCTCCAGCAACACTAAGGCTATATACTAATGTAGTAATCTGACCCCTGCCAGCATCACTAAGGCTATGTACTAACATAGTAACCCGACCCCTCCAGCAACACTAAGGCTATGTACTAACATAGTAACCCGACCCCTCCAGCAACACTAAGGATATGTATAATGTAGTAACCTGACCCCTCCAGCAACATTAAGGCTATGTACTAATGTAATAACCTGGCCCCTCCAGCAACACTAAGGATATGTATAATGTAGTAACCTGACCCCTCCAGCAACACTAAGGCTATGTACTAATGTAATAACCTGACCCCTCCAGCAACACTAAGGCTATGTACTAACATAGTAACCCGACCCCTCCAACAACACTAAGGCTATGTACTAATGTAGTAACATGATCCCTCCAGCAACACTAAGGCTATGTACTAACATAGTAACCCGACCCCTCCAGCAACACTAAGGCTATGTACTAATGTAGTAACCTGACCCCTCCAGCAACACTAAGGCTATGTACTAATGTAGTAACCTGACCCCTCCAGCAACACTAAGGCTATGTGCTAATGTAGTAACCTGGCCCCTCCAGCAACACTAAGACTATGTACTAATGTAGTAACCTGACCCCTCCAGCAACACTAAGGCTATGTACTAATGTAGTAACCTGACCCCTCCAGAAACACTAAGGCTATGTAGTAATGTAGTAACCTGACCCATCCAGCAACACTAAGGCTATGTACTAATGTAGTAACCTGACCCCCCAGCAACACTAAGGATATGTACTAACATAGTAACCCGACCCCTCCAGCAACACTAAGGCTATGTACTAACATAGTAACCCGACCCCTCCAGCAACACTAAGGATATGTACTAATGTAGTAACCCGACCCCTCCAGCAACACTAATGCTATGTACTAACATAGTAACCCGACCCCTCCAGCAACACTAAGGATATGTACTAATGTAGTAACCTGACCCCCCAGCAACACTAAGGATATGTACTAACATATTAACCCGACCCCTCCAGCAACACAAAGGATATGTACTAACATATTAACCCGACCCCTCCAGCAACAATAAGGCTATGTACTAATGTAGTAACCTGACCCCTCCAGCAACACAAAGGCTATGTACTAATGTAGTAACATGATCCCTCCAGCAACACTAAGGCTATGTACTAACGTAACCTGACCCCTGGCAGCAACACTAAGGCTATGTACTAATGTAGTAACCTGACCCCTCCAGCAACACTAAGGCTATGTACTAATGTAGTAACCTGACCCCTCCAGCAACACTAAGGCTATGTACTAATGTAGTAACATGATCCCTCCAGCAACACTAAGGCTATGTACTAACATAGTAACCCGACCCCTCCAGCAACACTAAGGATATGTACTAATGTAGTAACCCGACCCCTCCAGCAACACTAAGGCTATGTACTAACATAGTAACCCGACCCCTCCAGCAACACTAAGGATATGTACTAATGTAGTAACCTGACCCCTCCAGCAACACTAAGGCTATGCACTAATGTAGTAACCTGACCCCTCCAGCAACACTAAGGCTATGTACTAATGTAGTAACATGATCCCTTGATCCTTCCAGCAACACTAAGGCTATGTACTAACGTAACCTGACCCCTCCAGCAACACTAAGGCTATGTACTAATGTAGTAACCTAACCCCTCCAGCAACACTAAGGCTATGTACTAATGTAGTAACCTGATCCCTCCAGCAACACTAAGGCTATGTACTAATGTAGTAACCTGACCCCTGCCAGCAACACTAAGGCTATGTACTAATGTAGTAACCTGACCCCTGCCAGCAACACTAAGGCTATGTACTAACATAATAGCCTGACCCCTGCCAGCAACACTAATGCTATGTACTAATGTAGTAACCTGACCCCTGCCAGCAACATTAAGGCCATGTACTAATGTAGAACCTGACCCCTGCCAGCAACACTAATGCTATGTACTAATGTAGTAACCTGACCCCTCCAGCAACACTAAGGCTATGTACTAATGTAGTAACCTAACCCCTCCAGCAACACTAAGGCTATGTAGTAATGTAGTAACCTGACCCCTCCAGCAACACTAAGGCTATGTACTAACATAGTAACCCGACCCCTCCAGCAACACTAAGGATATGTACTAATGTAGTAACCCGACCCCTCCAGCAACACTAAGGATATGTACTAATGTAGTAACCTGACCCCCCAGCAACACTAAGGATATGTACTAACATAGTAACCCGACCCCTCCAGCAACACTAAGGCTATGTACTAATGTAGTAAAATGATCCCTCCAGCAACACTAAGGCTATGTACTAACGTAACCTGACCCCTCCAGCAACACTAAGGCTATGTACTAATGTAGTAACCTGACCCCTGCCAGCAACATTAAGGCCATGTACTAATGTAGTAACCTGACCCCTGCCAGCAACACTAAGGCTATGTACTAATGTAGTAACCTAACCCCTCCAGCAACACTAAGGCTATGTAGTAATGTAGTAACCTGACCCCTCCAGCAACACTAAGGCTATGTACTAATGTAGTAACCTAACCCCTCCATCAACACTAAGGCTATGTACTAATGTAGTAACCTGACCCCTGCCAGCAACATTAAGGCCATGTACTAATGTAGTAACCTGACCCCTGCCAGCAACACTAAGGCTATGTAGTAATGTAGTAACCTGACCCCTCCAGCAACACTAAGGCTATGTACTAATGTAGTAACCTGACCCCCTCCAGCAACACTAAGGCTATGTACTAATGTAGTAACCTGACCCCTGCCAGCAACATTAAGGCCATGTACTAATGTAGTAACCTGACCCCTGCCAGCAACACTAAGGCTATGTAGTAATGTAGTAACCTGACCCCTCCAGCAACACTAAGGCTATGTACTAATGTAGTAACCTGACCCCCTCCAGCAACACTAAGGCTATGTAGTAATGTAGTAACCTGACCCCTCCAGCAACATTAAGGCTATGTACTAATGTAGTAACCTAACCCCTCCATCAACACTAAGGCTATGTAGTAATGTAGTAACCTGACCCCTCCAACAACATTAAGGCTATGTACTAATGTAGTAACCTAACCCCTCCATCAACACTAAGGCTATGTACTAATGTAGTAACCTGACCCCTCCAGCAACACTAAGGCTATGTACTAATGTAGTAACCTGACCCCTCCAGCAACACTAAGGCTATGTACTAATGTAGTAACCTGACCCCTCCAGCAACACTAAGGCTATGTACTAATGTAGTAACCTGACCCCTCCAGCAACACTAAGGATATGTACTAATGTAGTAACATGATCCCTCCAGCATCACTAAGGCTATGTACTAATGTAGTAACCTAACCCCTCCATCAACACTAAGGCTATGTAGTAATGTAGTAACCTGACCCCTCCAACAACATTAAGGCTATGTACTAATGTAGTAACCTAACCCCTCCATCAACACTAAGGCTATGTACTAATGTAGTAACCTGACCCCTCCAGCAACACTAAGGCTATGTACTAATGTAGTAACCTGACCCCTCCAGCAACACTAAGGCTATGTACTAATGTAGTAACCTGACCCCTCCAGCAACACTAATGCTATGTACTAATGTGGTAACCTAACCCCTCCAGTAACATTAAGGCTATGTGCTAATGTAGTAACCTGACCCCTCCAGCAACACTAAGGCTATGTACTAACATAGTAACCCGACCCCTCCAGCAACACTAAGGATATGTACTAATGTGGTAACATAACCCCTCCAGCAACACTAATGCTATGTACTAATGTGGTAACATAACCCCTCCAGTAACATTAAGGCTATGTGCTAATGTAGTAACCTGACCCCTCCAGCAACACTAAGGCTATGTACTAACATAGTAACCCGACCCCTCCAGCAACACTAAGGATATGTACTAATGTGGTAACATAACCCCTCCAGCAACACTAATGCTATGTACTAATGTGGTAACATAACCCCTCCAGCAACACTAATGCTATGTAGTAACCTAACCCCTCCAGTAACATTAAGGCTATGTACTAATGTAGTAACATGATCCCTCCAGCAACACTAAGGCTATGTACTAATGTAGTAACCTGACCCCTCCAGCAACACTAAGGCTATGTACTAATGTAGTAACCTGACCCCTCCAGCAACACTAAGGCTATGTACTAATGTAGTAACCTGACCCCTGGCAGCAACACTAAGGCTATTGACTAATGTAGTAACCTAACCCCTCCAGCAACACTAAGGCTATGTACTAACGTCGTAACCTGACCCCTCCAGCAACATTAAGGCTATGTACTAATGTAGTAACCCGACCACTAGCAACACTAATGCTATGTACTAATGTAGTAACCTGACCCCTCCAGCAACACTAAGGCTATGTGCTAATGTAGTAACCTGACCCCTCCAGCAACACTAAGGCTATGTACTACTGTGGTAACATAACCCCTCCAGCAACACTAATGCTATGTAGTAACCTGACCCCTCCAGCAACACTAAGGCTATGTACTAATGTAGTAACCTGACCCCTCCAGCAACACTAAGGCTATGTACTAATGTAGTAACCTGACCCCTCCAGCAACACTAATGCTATGTACTAATGTGGTAACATAACCCCTCCAGCAACACTAATGCTATGTAGTAACCTAACCCCTCCAGTAACATTAAGGCTATGTACTAATGTAGTAACATGATCCCTCCAGCAACACTAAGGCTATGTACTAATGTAGTAACCTGACCCCTCCAGCAACACTAAGGCTATGTACTAATGTAGTAACCTGACCCCTCCAGCAACACTAAGGCTATGTACTAATATAGTAACCTGACCCCTCCAGCAACACTAAGGCTATGTACTAATGTAGTAACCTGACCCCTGGCAGCAACACTAAGGCTATTGACTAATGTAGTAACCTAACCCCTCCAGCAACACTAAGGCTATGTACTAACGTAGTAACCTGATCCCTCCAGCAACATTAAGGCTATGTACTAATGTAGTAACCCGACCCCTAGCAACACTAATACTATGTACTAATGTAGTAACCTGACCCCTCCAGCAACACTAAGGCTATGTGCTAATGTAGTAACCTGACCCCCCCAGCAACACTAAGGCTATGTACTAATGTGGTAACATAACCCCTCCAGCAACACTAATGCTATGTAGTAACCTGACCCCTCCAGCAACACTAAGGCTATGTACTAATGTAGTAACCTGACCCCTCCAGCAACACTAAGGCTATGTACTAATGTAGTAACCTGACCCCTGGCAGCAACACTAAGGCTATTGACTAATGTAGTAACCTAACCCCTCCAGCAACACTAAGGCTATGTACTAATGTGGTAACATAACCCCTCCAGCAACACTAATGCTATCTAGTAACCTGACCCCTCCAGCAACACTAATGCTATGTACTAATGTAGTAACCTGACCCCTCCAGCAACACTGAGGCTATGTACTAATGTTGTAACCTGACCCCTCCAGCAACACTAAGGCTATGTGCTAATGTATTAACCTGACCCCCTGCCAGCAACACTAAGGTCATGTACTAATGTAGTACCCTGACCCCCCAGCAACACTAAGGCTATGTACTAACATGATAGCCTGACCCCTCCAGCAACACTAAGGCTATGTACTAATGTAGTAACCTGACCCCTCCAGCAACACTAAGGCTATGTACTAATGTAGTAACCTGACCCCTCCAGCAACACTAAGGCTATGTACTAACATAATAGCCTGACCCCTCCAGCAACACTAAGGCTATGTACTAACATGATAGCCTGACCCCTCCAGCAACACTAAGGCTATGTACTAATGTAGTAACCTGATCCATCCAGCAACACTAAGGATATGTACTAACATAGTAACCCGACCCCTGCCAGCAACACTAATGCTATGTCCTAATGTAGTAACCTGACCCCTGGCAGCAACACTAAGGCTATGTACTAATGTAGTAACCTCACCCCTCCAGCAACACTAATGCTATGTACTAACATAGTAACCTGACCCCTGCCAGCAACACTAATGCTATGTACTAACATGATAGCCTGACCCCTCCAGCAACACTAAGGCTATGTACTAATGTAGTAACCTGATCCCTCCAGCAACACTAAGGCTATGTACTAACATAATAGCCTGACCCCTCCAGCAACATTAAGGCCATGTACTAATGTAGTAACCTGACCCCTCTGGCTAAGGCTTTTAGACATATTAACCTGACCCCTAGCAAAACTAAGGCTATGTACTAACAAAGTAACCTCACCCCTCCAGCAACACTAAGGCTATGTACTAACATAGTAACCTGACCCCCTCCAGCAACACTAAGGCTTTTTAGACTACTGCGATGCATTCGTTATGTTGCATCTGGTAGTGCACACAACAGAGATTCTATTTTCAATGCAATGTACATGTGAGCTGTAATGCATACCTTATATGGTAATGTACATGTGAGCTGTAATGCATACCTTATATGGTAATTAAGCATGTGCCTCATGATTATTTCTTGTTTTTAATCGATTAACCCTTTCAGTGCCAATTCCGATTTTTTTATCAACCCATATACCCTGTGCCAATGCATTCTCTTATATATGCGAGTCGACCATAGGTCGCCTCGCATATATAAGAGAATGCATTGGCCAAACAATTTTTCATCATTTGTTATTATTTTTTACAATTTTTTACAATTTTAATTATTTTTTCTTATATTCTTTAACAGACTTATTTTGTAGGTTTAGTGCCAGGGAATATTACGTTTTTCATGGGCATCAAAATTATTGATATGAATACTTGGTGATAGTTTTGAGTTATAACATGCCCCTAAGGTTTTATCCAGTTTGTTTTTAAATTTGCTATAGCATGCTTAAGCATACCCAACAAAAATTCAACCCAAAATTTTTTTTAGGGCCGATATTACAGACCATAAATTAGGGCCGATGAGATCGGCCCCTGGCACTGAAAGGGTTAAAGATGGTGGTGGTTTGCAAAGTGAAGTAAATTTGTCTTGTATACATGTCAATAAAGTGTTAGTTGATGAGATTTGACAGGTTTGACATTATCGTAGAATTAATTTATAACAGACAGATTGATTTCCAATATCAAACTTATTAGCTGTAATTGTAAGATCTGCGTTTAACGCAACATATGTAGCGCACCCATCAGAACTGTTTAACCCTTTGAGTGCCAGGGGCCGATCTCATCGGCCCTAAACCTACAAAATAAGTCTGTTAAAGAATATAAGAATAAATTATTAAAATTGTAAAAAAAAATAAAAAAAATTGTTAGGCCAATGCATTCTCTTATAAATGCGAGGCGACCTATGGTCGACTCGCATATATAAGAGAATGCATTGGCACAGGGTATATTCGTAGATACAAAAATCGACCTGGGGGGGGGGGGGGGGGGGGGGGCTCAGATCTTGCTTCAAGAAACCTCAAACAAACTAATCATTTTCATTTTGCTGAGATGAAAAATTTCTGAAGTTTCACTTTTATATTCATCTCCATAAAGAAGGTTTATCTTAAAAGCCCACTTAATTTTTGAATGCCCAGATCACATTATATACAACATATTCCCTATTATATACCATTTGGTAGAGGAACCAAAAAAATATATATTCTACCCAAATGGGGAACAGCTGGCCTAGGAATGTCCACCAAGTGACAGAGATTCTCAGATTCACACAAAGACTTCCCCCGTTATTTACCCCATATCATAACTCACAACTGAGAGATAGAGTTATTCCTCTTCCAATGAGAATAATAGATTGGAAGTGCAGAATAGATCAAAATTAAGTACAGAACACATGTCCGTACCTTGACAAAAACACCATGTTCACAGTTTATTCAAACGGATTAGTTGATAATACAATGTTTTGGAGCTTCCACTTTCAAATGGTATCTAATATGGAATATGTTGTATATAATTTGATCTGGGGATTCAAAAATTAAGTGGACCTTTAATTTGTGAAAATTTGGGCACAATTCCATCTATTGGGCACATTGCATAATCGAGGTTACCAATAGGTATACATCACATAATTCACCATTTGGGAACTTAAATCTGAGTCTTTGTCTCCCATAGTAGATGAGTCCATGATGGTGAATTTGGTGATGCGGGATAGCGTCACTAAATTCGCCCTCTGGGGGACCTCATTCTGCAAATGACAGGCACACTAAACTCAGGCTTGATTTGAAACCTCTAGGCTGGTCCCTGTGTTCCGGTCTGGAGGGAAGTGACATCTCTCAATTTGAAACCTCTAGGCTGGTACCTGCCTGAGGAAATGTATCTGGATATTTCCCACCAATGAATAGGAACCATTCTACAGTAAAATTATCTCTTTTTTTCAGTCTTGTCGTCTGCTCATATTTCCTGAACATTCCTCCAGTCAATTAACCTTTCATTAAAATTAGAGTATTCAGTGGGCTGCTGGCCTCTCATAATTGGCTATGGCAATCAGCAATGCCAAAGCCATTTGCTGAAGCAAACCGGGTCATGGCAAAGGGTTGCCGTAGCAGATTGCCGAAGCCAAACTCTCTGAATTTTTATCATTTTTTCTTATATTCTTTAACAATTTTATCATTTTTCATAATTTTTTCTTACATTCTTTATCAATTTTTATCATTTTTTTTTTACATTTTTTAACAATTATTATCATTTTTTATCATTATTTCTTACATTCTTTAACATTTTTTTTATCATTCTTTAACAATTATAAAAATTTATATAACACATGTTAGGCCAATGCAATCTCTTATACTTGTGAGATGACCTATGGTAGCTCCCGTATTGAAAGGGTTGATAGACCATTGTAAGAAGAATCGATTTAATAGGTGAAGTAAGGGCTAAATTCCTAGCAGCCAGCCCTCTTAATTCAGAGAGTTTGGCTTCGGCAATCTGCTACGGCAACCCTTTGCCATGACCCGGTTTGCTTCAGCAAATGGCTTTGGCATTGCTGATTGCCATAGCCAATTATGAGGGGTGGGCAGCCCACTGAATACTCTGATTTTAATGAAAACAACTTTTTAAATACAATTCTGATATTGAAATAATAACATTTCCAAATGAATATAGAAACATGAGAACAATAATTTAAGCACAAATCTCCCCCAAACATAAATGTTAGCTATAAAATGAATGTAAACTTCTAATTTTTTTTATTTTTCAGGTATCTTACCAACTGAAAATATTAACAACTGCCTTATTTTCTGTTTTCATGCTGAAAAAAAAGCTAAGTAAGCTGCAGTGGTTTTCATTGGTTATTCTGTTCGCGGGCGTGTCCATAGTACAGCTACAGTCGGATAAAAAAGACAGTTCATCGAAGAACCAGAGTCAGGTTGTAGGAATGGCAGCTGTTCTGGCTTTATGCGTAACGTCAGGATTCGCAGGCGTTTATTTTGAAAAAATTCTCAAAGGAACACCTCAGTCGGTGTGGCTACGTAATGTTCAGCTAGCGTCACTTGGTGTTATTATAGGATTCATAACAATGTTCCTAAAAGATTACGAAGCTGTAAGCCGTGATGGCTTCTTTCATGGATACGATAGAGTAGTGTTTTTTGTTATTTCTATACAAGCCTTTGGTGGCCTTATAGTTGCTGTCGTGGTTAAATATGCTGATAACATTCTCAAGGGATTTGCGACATCAGGAGCTATCATCATTTCATGTATTGCATCAGCAGTTCTCTTTAACTTTGTGATATCATTTCAGTTTGTTATAGGCGCCATTCTAGTTATTCTGTCCGTATACGTTTACAGTAAATATCAGTATGTTTCTCCTGCAGCTACTGAAACTGTTTGATTGATCTAATATTTTCTCCATTAACTCCACATGTCATACGGGGGCCTCGGTGGCTCAATCGGTTAGGGGTACAACTCCAAGCCGTTTCGCCTTCCAGCGCTGGCGATAAGGGTTCAAATCCACATGTTTCGAAATCGTTATCTGGGAAAGTTGTCAGTTACTTGCCGATGGCCGGTGGTTTGCCGCACATTGTCGACGAGTTTATCAGCCATTGAAATCACTGTTAGATTAGCCGTAAGTGTGCGGATTTCCTCCACCATTAAAACTGGCAATGTCGTGATATGGCCTTAGTGGCTAAAGCGACATAAAACCCCAATCAATCAATCAATCAATCAATCAACCACATGTCATACAGTAATGCTCTAAATAATCAACTCCTTAACCACAGCAGAAATATTGGTAATTTTTCAGGATTTAGTCGGAAATATGGCTTGTTGCCATTCATCAGAAAGCTCTCACTGAGAGCTTTCAGATGAATGGCAACAAGCCATATTTCCGACTAAATCCTGAAAAATTACCCATAATTCTGCTGTGGTTAAGGAGTCGCTTATTTAGAGCATTACCGTACTTATCACTACCATGTCTTGAAATATAGTGTGTCTGTCATTAGCAGAATGAGGTCCCCAGAGGGTGAATTTAGTGACGCTACCCCGCACAGTTGGCTAGGATTACTAAGTTCACCATCTGGGGACCTGATTCTGCTTAGGCTTCATCTTCTGGGAAGTATCTACAGTCTCAAATTAACATTGTATTTAGTTACCTTTTCCCTTCTGGGAGGTTTCTATATCCCCTAATTTACAGAAAATAAAATGCATAATCGAGGTGACTAATTGGGGAACAGTGATGATCACCAACTTCAACTGGGAACTTCAATCTGTGTCTATGTCTCCCATATCAGATGAGGCCTAAGCAGAATGAGGTCCTCAGAGTGTGAATTTGGTGACATTAGCCTGCCGTGTGGGATCGTGTCACTAAATTCACCCTCTGGGGACCTCATTCTGCAATTGACAGACACACTATTTCAATGCTTGATCACATTTAACTACTCCACATGCTCGGTTTAACCCTTTCAGTGCCAAGTGCGATTTTTGTATCAACCCATATTTCCTTGATAATTTTTCAAATTTATTATCCCCCGCCAAATTAAAAATTTGCGGGGGATATATAATGGGTTCCGTCCGTCCGTCCCGAATTTGTAAGAGTCATAACTTGAACAAATGTAAATGGATTTCAAAGATTTGTGGTATATGAGTTCACCTGACCATTACCTAGAATGAGTTCGCAAGCCAGGTCTGGCCAGTTATTTTTACTGGAGTTATTGGACTTTGTTTATTATTTTTGTCGAATTTACCAAATAGCAAATAGACGACGTCCCAGGGCTCATTTCCACAAATCTCAACGGATTTCAAAGATATTTGGTATGAGTTCAACTGACCATTACCTAGAATGAGTTCGCAAGCCAGGTCTGGCCAGATATTTTTACCGGAGTTATTGGACTTTGTTTATTATTTTTGTCGAATTTACCAAATAGCAAATCGACGACGTCCCGGGGCTCATTTCCACAAATCTCAAAGATATTTTGTATATGAGTTCATCTGACCATTACCTAGAATGGGTTTGCAAGCCAGGTCTGGCCGGATATTTTTACCGGAGTTATTGGACTTTGTTTATTATTTTTGTCAAATTTACCAAATAGCAAATAGACGACGTCCCAGGGCTCATTTCCACAAATGTCAACGGATTTCAAAGATTTTTTGTATATGAGTTCACATGACCAGTATCTAGAACGAGTTCGCAAACCTGGTCCACCCAGATATTTTCAGCAGAGTTATTGGACTTTGTTTATTTTTTGTGTGCAAACGGACGACGTCACAGGGCTAATTTCCACGAATGTCAACGGATTAAACAGATTTTTGGTATATTCTTTCCCATGACCAGTACCTAAAATGAGTTCGCAAGCCAGGCTTTTTGACAAAATCCCACCTATTGTTTAGCACATACTGAGAACGCAAACATTATTGAGAATGCACTTCCCCAACTGCACAATTCGGCGGGGGATACCGCCGTCTGCGACTGCTTGTTGATTATAATAATGTGATACATTGATGGAAAGAGCTCTAAGAGCTCTTTCCATCAATGTATCACATTATTATAATCAATAAATTTGAAAAATTATCAAGGAAATATGGGTTTTAACAAAAATCGGACTTGGCACTGAAAGGGTTAAAGATGTATTCAGGGTTCCAGACCTCCAGTTACAACAACATTACAACTCAACCTCAAACATTGTCTCATTTTGGGGGCACTTGTGCTCTACCATCAAAATTAATAATTCCTCAAAAATGACAATATTTTTTTTAATGAGTCTAAATGCTCTTTATATGTACCGATAGATATTCTGCATTATAGTTTGTATGTTGAAATTGTAACTTGATATCTGGACCCTGCATGTATCTCCGAGCTTAACCACTCTAGTGACAAATCACAATTTCTTAATCTAATTGTAAACAATGTAGAGACGCACACAAAGCCCCATATCATATACTATATTATATCAATCGCCAAACAAACAAAAAATGGTTTAAACCAGTCCCTGTATGCCAGATTTGTGTAAATTTGTGTATTTCCATATTTCCGTTCCCAAATGGTGGCGGCAGGAATATGGTCATGGTCATGCCGCCACCATGTGACAAATTATTGTTTTATTATTATACCCCCTTTTAAAAAAAAAAGGGGGGTATACTGTTTTCCACCTGTCCGTCCGTCTGTGCGTCCATCCGTCCGTACGTCCGTCCGATGTCTGTTCATGTCATAACTTGAACAGTATTGCTCGGATCTCAATGAAATTTTGTATGGCTGTTCATTACTATGAGGGCATTCAATAGAGGGTTACATCGTTTTGTTCGGATTTTCCATTCTAGAGTTATTCATCTTTGTTTATCTTGAAATGTTGGATTTTTGGTCTGTCTGGTGTCTGTTCATGTCATAACTTCAACAGTTGTGCTGGGATCTCAATGAAATTTGGTATGGATGTTCACTACTATGAGGATATTAAAAAGAGGGTTCCATTGTTCTGTTCTGCTTTTCGATTCTAGAGTTATTTATCTTTGTTTATCTGGAAATGTTGGTTGTTTGGTCCATCCAATGTCTGTTTAGCTCATAACTTGAACAGTAATGCTCGGATCTCAATGAAATTTTGTATGGATGTTCACCACTATGAGGACACTTAATGGCACATTCAAATGTTTGTTTTGTTTTTATTGTTCTATAGTTACTCATCTTTGTTTATATGAAAATGCTGGTGTTTGGGTCCATCTGTCTGAGTATAGCCCTCATAAGTTATAGATATGCCCACACGAGGCGGTATGCCACGAGGGGGTATGCAGTCACTGTATGCACCGGACGACAGTCCATCTCTTGTTTATTATGATTTGTATTACAAATTCATATGATGATATGCCATGAATAAATATTTACTTACTTAATAACAAAACTGTCTCCAACAAGGTGGGTTTTCACATATTCTCTGAACCATATAAATATTTTTATGTTTCTGAACAACACTTGAAATAGTGTGTCTGTCATTTGCATAATGAGGTTCCCAAAAGGGTGAATTTAGTGACTATCTCGCATGGTGGGCTAGCATCACTAAATTCACCCTCTGGGAACCTCATTCTGCTTAGGCATCAACTACTATGGGAGCCTTAGGATCAGATTGAATTTCCCCAGTTAAAGTTGGTGATGTTCACCCATTAGTCACCTCGATTATGCATTTTATCTTCTGCAAATTAGGGGATATAGAAACTGAATGAACAGACGGGAAAATGTGACTAAAAACAACATTAATTTTAGATTATAGATACTTCCCAGAAGATGAGACCTAAGCAGGATGAGATCCCCAGAGGGATAGCTTCACTAAATTCACCCCCTTCGCATATTCTAGTTGGGATCTCATTCTGCAAATGACAGACACACTATTTCAATGCTATTTATTTGTTATCGTTTGTTTGTTTGTGAACCTCATTTTGTATGTTGTTGTTCAGAATTCATCTATTTATCAGATTATTTCTAGTGCCTTAACATTCACTATGAATAGGAATAAAAATTCTCTCGTTTGTATCAGCCATTTCAAAACTTCCTTTAAAGAAACACTCAAGTCAATTAGTTGATTTTGATAATAAAGCCATCAGTTATCAAATCTAATGCCAAATATTCTCAATTGGTCAATTTTACCCTTCCATGACTGGAGCTTTCTGAAATTTTCGAAAACCAATGTGCCAATGCATTCTCTTGTATATGCGAGTCTCCCATAGGGAGCCTCACAAATATAAGAGAATACATTTGCCTAACAATATTTACCTTGACCTTGTAAGCCAGTTCATTCTTTTATATATGCAAGGCTCGCTATGCACTGGCAAAAGATCTTTAATTAATGCAGCACCAGCGCAGCTCCCTTCATGAAGGGTTAACAGAAGAATATTAAAGGTACTCAATCTGATCAGACGCTCCTAAATTACTATTTCTTTGGCTTCGGGGGTAAAAAATATTTGAATCAAGTCAAGGAACCTACCCATCAAAGTTCAGAGTGATCAGATATTGATTTTTGAAGTTTGTTATTTCTCGAGAGGTGTACTAATAATTTGCCCAGAAACACGTGGTTAAACGGACAAATTGCGGATTAAGATGGATAACTCTAAAATCAAGTAGTAATAATAACTGCTTGAATTTAGAGTTATCCATCTTCATTCACAATTTTTACCGAGACCGTCCTTTTGATGGCGTATATCTCTGGGCTAGAAACAATAGAAATAACAAACTTCAAAAATCTATTTCTGATGACTGAGCGTTGACGGGTAGGTTCCTCGACTCAAATAAAATATTTTTTACCCCCGAAGCCAAAGAAATATTAATTTAGGAGCGTCTGATCGGATTGAGTACCTTTATTATGTTGTGTTTAATCTTGTAGATCATTTGAAGCGCAAATCTCACTACATATGATTAGTCAATTCTTGACGTGTTCAATAATCTTACTTAATAAAATTTGCACATTTTTGGCTCGACAGAAGTTTTATGTCAACTATAATATAAACTGCTTATTGCGATATTGTTAAAAGGTCCCTTATTCTATAAGAAATAACTCTTGTATGTTTAAGGGCATACAGTTAAATGTGTACATATGTATAACCAAAATATTTCTTCAAACATTTCGGTTATAACTCACAACCTTAATCTAAACAAGAGTTATTGTTTCTAATTTATCCTCAGTAATCGTCAAAAACATATTGATTTCAGCAATATATTTCCATAAAATAGCCTGGCTATCAATAATTATGTCGTGGAAACAACCACCTGTCAATAACGCATACAATTTAAGAGAAACTCCATTTTCATCATTTTCATTGGTCGCCCAATTGCAATAACAAATTATGGCATCATGCCAAACACGGTCACCTGTGCTTTATGAAAGAGTGACCGACACTGATTAAGGTTACCGAGAAATAACCTTAATGGCCTATTAAATGACAACCAATCGTATTACAGTATTAGATAGATCATCATTAAATTATATGTGATTACATTTCATTTAGCACTCAGCTTTCACATTTCATTTAAGACATAGCATTCAAATTTCATTTAACACTCAGCTTTCCCATTTCATTTAACACTTAGCATTCAAATTTCATTTAACAGATAGCTTTCACATTTCATTTAACACTTAGCATTCACATTTCATTTAACACTTAACTTTCACATTTCATTTAACACATTTAATTCAATGCGATTCATAATCGCCTGTCCTGATCAAGCCTTGAAATAGGGTGTCTGTCATTTGCAGAATGAGGTCCCCAGAGGGTGAATTTAGTGATGCTACCCCGCATAGCATTCACCCTCTGGGGACCTCATTCTGCTTACACCTCAGAATGAGGTTCCCAGAGGGTGAATATGGTGATGCTATTTCAAGGCTTGGTCCTGATTCTACATTTTATCGAATCATTCCTATCAAGTGACTCCCATGATTTCTACATATCAATATGTTTGTTTTAATTTTCCGTGCAAAGAGACTTAAACAGTACTAACGAACAACCACACATAAAGTTAGCAAATGTTGCAAATGGTCTATAAATAAAATAGACTTCACAATCTCTTTAACCATGACTGCCATCCCGGGATCTCCAGGATTCCAGCAATTGAAGGTTACAATAGGAATTACTTAAAAAATAATTTGACAAACCTTGCCAGCCTCCGGATAATATACATGCATGTACTTCCACAGATTGTTACATATTATATATACAGTAATGCCCTAAGTAATCGACTCCTTAACCACAGCCATTCATCGGAAAACTCTCAGGGAGAGCTTTTCGATGAATGGCAACAAGCCATATTTCCGACTAAATCCTGAAAAGTTACCCATAATTCTGCTGTGGTTAAGGACTCGATTATTTAGGGAATTACTGTATTATATCTACACACCATTCATAAACGCCAATTCATGTACCCAGGCATGAAAATATGGTGCCAGACATTTGTAGACAGAGGCCCCCAGGGGGTGAATTTAGTAACGCTACCCCACACAGCAGGCTAGCATCACCAAATTCATCCTCTGGGAACCTCATTCTACATGTCCTCATCTGCTATGGAAGACTTAGACACAGATTTAAGTTCCTAGATGGTGAAGATGGTGATGTGCACTCATTGGGCAGCTCGATTATGCTTTGTGTCATCTGCCAATTTGAGGATACATGTATATAGAAACTAAACTAAAAAAGAAAAAGAACCTTTCTAATGAAGTTTGTAAAGAAACTAAGAAACTTATAATTTTGATAATACTAATAATCAGAAATGATGTGTTTGCTTCTGTGGGATTCTCGTTTATTCCGTAATCTGGTGCAATGGAAATTTCATGAAAGTGATTTACAGTAATGCCCTAAATAATCGACTCCATAACCACAGTATAATTATGGGTAATTTTTCAGGATTTAGTTGGAAATATGGCTTGTTGCCATTCATCGGAAAGCTCTCCCCTCGAATCCCGGTTCAGCCCCCTTTAACCCTTTACCCAACAGAAGGGCCCTGTGCCAATGCATTCTCTTATATATGCGAGTCGACCATAGGTCGCCTCGCATATATAAGAGAATGCATTGGCTTAACACATTAAAAATTATAAAATTGTTAAAGAATGTAAGAAAAAATGGTAAAAAGTGTTAAAAAAAGATTTGTTTTATACCAATGCATTCTCTTATATATGCGAGGCGACCTATGGTCGACTCGCATATATAAGAGAATGCTTTGGCACAGGGCTAACTGTAACTATCACAATGTGGTCAAGGAGCCGGTTCCAATGATATCCATATTTGTATGGTTCTATTGAGACAGACCGAAGATATTTTAGGCTGTTGAAGCTTTATTTGGCCGGTTTTGGCCGTTCTGTTGGGTAAAGGGTTAACCCTGGTGCAGCTTTCCCTTTAGGATAACTTCCCTCTGAGCCCCCTCGTTCCCTCTGAGCCCCCTCGTTCCAATCACTCCTCTTACATGGATACTTTCTGACATACATGTATGCAATCAGATTATGAAATGACTTACACCCTGAATTGAAAACAGCAGAACCTTTGAAGTGTTTAAGAAAATCTCAATTTCAAACTATCAATTTGAAAGAAAAAATCATTATCCGTTATAACCAATGTATGCTTAGGAGATAAACGTACCCTGTTTCGTTGTACATTCTGGGATTCGAGCATGAAAACAGTTTGTGAATTTGCCGGCAAACTGTTTTCATGCTCGAATCCCAGAATGTACAACGAAACAGGGTACGTTTATCTCCATTGTAATTCAATCTAGCAAGGAATTTGCAAAATAACTGTATAAAAAGTATCATTTAGGCATTTTCATGACACGAATCAAGACTTTCATTTTGCCTTTGTCACCGTGCACAAATCGTTGGGTTTGTTCATTGCGTTACTCGGAACACTGCTCCGTAACAATTTCCTGGTTGGCTCATTTCGCTACTCTGTTCTGCGCCGATAAAATTTTACCGTGCTACATTCAGATTTGATGCACGCTGAAGCGGCCGTTGAACGGTATCTATAGACAACAACGTGTGGGTGTGCTCGTTTCGCTACTCCGTTCTGCGCCGATGAAATTTTATCGAGCTACATTCAGATTTGATGCACGCTTAAGCGGCCGATGTCGGTGAATTGAAAACTAAAGTTAGCCACTCTCGGCCAATCAGAATGCTTGTTGTTAGTGACAAATACTCAATTGAATTACAATATAGTACTATAACAATACCTGTTTATCCGCACAATATGGGAAATACATGTATGTTCTAATTATGTAACAAACAAAAAGGAAGAAGATTTTTACAAAAAATAAAAGATGTTTTTAGGAGATCATTTGAGAGTTGACAGGAAATATTTTTTTAAAACTCACTGCATTATCCAGCTTAAGAATCTATCTAGGGTCTACACTTTGTCTACTGTCTGAAATTTGACTGTCTTCGAGAAAATAAATAAAACTTTTTTCATTGCATGTTTTTGTTTTTTGGTTGCCAAAAATCATTTATGTTATTTTGGTCTTTCACACGATAAAAAAATAGTTTGCAAATGGCTACCAAAAAACTAAAATATCCAATGGAAAATGTTTTATTTATTTTTTCGCAGACAGTAATGATTTAAGATGGTAGACTGAGCGCATATTCTAGTTGGGTTCATAAGCTAGATCATGCAGTGTGTATTTTGCAAATATTTCCTGTCAAACTCACTATCAACCTACCTAAAAAAAAGTTGTTTTAATTTTGTTTAAACCACTTTTTTTTCTTTTCTACTTTTTTTTTACGTAATTAGAACATATCTCTCATATTGTGAGGGTGAACATGTGTTGTTTTAGTACAACAGCATACATTGGTTATAGAGGATAAAGATTCTCCCCTTCAAATTGACAGTTTGATATTGAGATTTTTTTTTAATTCATTAATTAAATCAAACTGGATGTAGGAAAGCATCTCAATGCAAGAGAACTTTTCACTTCAGTCTTTGCTCAAATCGAAATTACCAAATCATCCATACAGTAATGCCCTAAGAAATCGACTCCCTAACGACAGCAGAATTATGGGTAACTTTTCAGGATTTAGTCGGAAATATGGCTTGTTGCCTTTCATCGGAAAGCTCTCCCCGGGGAGAGCTTTCTGATGAATGGCAACAAGCCATATTTCCGACTAAATCCTGAAAAGTTACCCATAATTCTGCTGTCGTTAGGGAGTTGATTACTTAGGGCATTACTGTACCTAATTTTGACCACCTAACATGTTTGTAGGTTCGGATTCTCACTCCCAGTTTTTCAGCGAGAAGGAATCCAAACCCACGAAAATAATGTCACATAATAGATTTAATATCATCCATACAATTACCGGTTATTTTGTTTGTATTTATGTCAGATTATTAGAATAAATTATCTTTAATAACCAAATTGTTGGTATTTAATCCTTGTGTATCTGTTTCAATACGTCATATCTGGTTGTATAATAATCACTTTAATTGCCTTAATAAGCAAGATCACTGAGTCGCTTCTATATTGGATCCATCCAGCCCTGTTCCGCGCATTCAGTGCTACAGGTCAAAGTTCTGGAGTAGCATTCCATATATGGAGCTTTTGAATATTTAAAACTCCATATATGGAATGCTACTCCAGAACCTGTATTACTTAAACTGCAGAATGGGGCTGGATGGATCCAATATGGTAGCGACTCAGTGATCTCGCTTCTTGTTCACCAATGACATCAAATACAGATGGGATGACCCGACTTCAGGGAAACCAGCCCCTTTCCCAACTACCAGTATCTTGACATTTTAACCTGAAGACTTACAACTTAAATTATTGTTTTAACAATTTTATCTTCTCAGATACTGAGGAATCTAAAGAATGTAAAGATTCTAAAGACTAAAGATTAACAGGGAATGGCAAGGAGGGTGAATTTAGTGATGCTACCCCGCATAGCGGGCTAGCATCACCAAATTCACCCTCCGGGGATCTCATTCTGCTTACACCTCAGCAGAATGAGGTTCCAAGAGGGTGAATTTGGTGATGCTAGCCCGCTATGCGGGGGTAGCATCACTAAATTCACCCTCTGGGGACCTCATTCTGCAAATGACAAGACACCCTATTTTAAGGCTTGTCTACAGCTTTTTCTACAGTATTGCTGTTTGCCAAATTGCCACAGCAAATATCAAATGCTGTGTGTTTACATTTATTGGACACACTATAGCATCAGCAACCTCCGCTTTTATTTGCCCCTGACCTCCAGAGGAGGTTTGTGAGTATATAATGGAGACCTCTGCCCAAGCCAACCTCGAAGTCTATCTGTACAAATATTTTCTGTTCAACATTGTACACCAGTTTGACAGATTTTGATGTATTTTGGTATGGCGATAGAGTCCACAGACCAGCATTGGGAGAAGGATATCCATATACCACATTCTAGCCAATCAGATGTAGGTTGCGAATGGATGTGGAGACAATATGTAAAGTGATATTGAACACTTAACGATGGTGATCAAATGGGGAATAGAGAATTATCTTGCTCAAAGCAGTTATTTTAACACTCAAAACTAAATGTTTTAAATGGTGTAAAAGTATACATATATAGTATGTCATTCATTTGGAGGGATGGTCAGGTAATAAAACCTGACGACAGACAGAAAAAAAGCTAATACAAATGCAGAAGGATATATAATTTTGGAAGGAAATGTTCAGATAATAAGTTCCACAAACTATGTTGTTTGTTGAACTTGTTATCTAAACATTTCCAAAGGGAAATGAGTGCTTAGCACCACTGGAGGCAAACAACATTAAATTTGTGTTAAAAATCCATTATAACCTCCAAAAATCATTAAAACAATCATTTAAAATGTTCTTAAAAATGTTAAAGGGGTGCTCTCGCTGTACTGGAATCTGACTATTTATTAGACACCTTCCACTTCGTTCAACAGAAATATGATACAAATGATTTAATTTGAGTTGAAGATGCATGCTGAATACACATGCATACAAGTACTCAAAAGAACTGCAGATATGAACATGAAAATTATATTAAATAGAGTTTACACGACTCAAGCCATAACTCGATTACGATATAATTATAAGTTTCAGGTTTTGCGACATAACCACAATTAAATAACGGGACTGTTGATTGGGATATTTAGAAAATAAGCACATGCCGTGCAGAAAAAGTGATCACGAAATATGACATCTAATTCAAGACATCCGATGATTTATTAAATGTATTAATACCTGGATGTGGTAACATAAATCATCTGGAATGAGAAGAATAAAAAGATCTTGTTTGTGATCACAGTAATTATTAATTCCAGTTTTTTGTGTCATCTGTAAATTGGTATCATTGGTTGGCGATTATCACAATACGATAGGGGAACACCATGTGCGTAACGTAACTATCACAAGTATAACGTACTCTGATAACAACTTATCGCCAATTTCATGCTTAAGACATTTTAAACATATCATCTTCGGCTTGTTTTATTTTATTTTTATGAAAAGGAATAATAAATGGGGTGATAGATATATATATAACGACAAATAGAATCAATTTAGCTATTTTCCTGTGAAAACAAGGACAGGCAAGCTACTAGTAGGTACAAAAATGGGTGATATCTGAGTACGAACGTCGGAGTGTTCCCCTATCGTATTGCGATAATCGCCAACCGGTATCATTGAGTGATTCGAATATTGAACTCCAGGCAGAATCTTGTATTGTACTCAGGTCAAATTGAAAGTTGATATATTTTTTTATCACATAATTTGGCCATAAAAGCAGTTTCATAATTATCGGTAATAGACACGTTTAATATCAGCGCGTGCGATGACGTCACGGCGTTCTTCAAATAACTTGCGATCGCTGTAGTTTATGATTGTTGTTTTCGATGAATATTTCGCGTTGCTTCGGGTTTATTTGATCATGTGATAAAAGGTATCTCACACTCGTCCTATTTTATACGTAATTTATCAACCTCGTCCTCTAAATTCTATTTGAGCCTCGGTAAACCTCGGCTCAAATCGAATTTAGTGAACTCGGTTGATAAATTCCGTATAAAATAGTAACTCATGTGAGATCCTCTATATCTACAAACACATTTTCTTGCAAAGTGATGTCCGTTCAATGAGCTTCTTTGTTTTTGTTTCTTATACATGTTTTGTGATAGTAAATTACCGTGACCTATGGGCTTTGTAAAACATCCCACCAGATATTTTTGTGACATTGATTTGAATTGAATCTCAGATAATAAGTTTTACCTAACGTAATCATGCAAGCTCCCCCATCGTCGCCATCCTCCCTCGAGGTTACGGTGAGCTGAGAAATGATTCTGGTAGAGGTTGGTAATCATGTAAGCTCCCCCATCGTCGCCATCCTCCCTCGAGGTTACGGTGAGCTGAGAAATGATTCTGGTAGAGATTGGTAATCATGTTTCATGCTGAATGGGTTAACTCTTCCAGAGGTTTCAATCAGCTATAAACCAATTTTAACTGCTGTTACAGGACCGATTTAACCTTTTCAGTACAAGTCCGATTTTTGTATAAACCCATATTTCGTTGATCATTTTTCAAATTTATTGATTATAATAATGTGATACATTGATGGAAAGAGCTCTTAGAGCTCTATCCATCAAACTAAACTAATCTAAAAATATCACTGAACTATAACGCGCATGACATGTGACCCAGAGTAAAACAATTCAAAACAGCTAATGTCGCTACGCATTCGAGATTCTGGATAAACTGCTAGGATTCTCTACTCCAATTGTGTATTTTCTCTTAGGCGACACCAATTTTTAAGTCTGGTTTACAAAACGCCTCCTACAACTTTTTTGTCCATTTCATGAACAAAAATAATACTTTTTTCTCCCAAAATATTTTACACGCGTACTGATTTTCATGTGCTGTCGCATCCAGTTCTGCTTATGATCATTTACAGATCCATATTTTCATGACAAGAAATGTCTTGTTTTGGTTCAGAATTTCATTCAAAAACATTTTTTCACAATTTTTGTAAAATTTATGTAAAATTCCACGATTTACTTGATATAAATTGGGGGGGGGGACAATTTATTTTTATTTAATTTTTGTCCCTCCTGCTTCTACTTATTTTCTCCCCACATGTTCGTAAACCAGACTTAAAAATTGGTGTCGCCTTACTAGTATGTTAAAGATGCAGAATCTAATTAAACGCCCCTAAATTACGATTTCTTTGGCTTTGGCTGTAAAAATATTTTAATCAAGTCGAAGAACCCACCAATCAAAGCTCAAGAGTTATTAGAAATCGAATTTTTAAATCTATTATTTTTCACCACCTGCACTTTTTGGCAGCCTGGCAAAAAGTCGAAGTTTGCCGAAAAAGCCGACCGACATACTCTTGATACCAAATTGCGTTGAACAAAATGTTGATATACAACATGTTTTGGGCAATTTTAGACTATAGTTGATAGTGGTTAGCATTATTTTTTTAACTAATTGATTCTGTTAACTAAAGTGGCCTTTGATGAAATTTTGTTGTTGTTGGAATCTGATGATATGGACCATCGAATTGGATTGAGTACCTTTCAATATTAGTTGAATGCAGTTGACAGAATAATGGATTACAGTTGATTTAATTACGTTATCATTATTTCCTTCACATAATTTGTCCAAGGTAGATTAACCTAATTTTAATTCTTCAGCAATAATATTCTTGAACATTAGTATTTTTGTTATTTCAGAACCTAACAAGATGCTTAAGTATTCAAGTCTCCTCCTTCTGATGTCCCAGAATACATTACTCGTCCTCACGATGAGATATTCGCGGACTCGCGAGGGAGACATGTTCAAATCATCAACGGCTGTCATCATGGCTGAACTTTTCAAACTAGTAACATGCCTAGGAATTATATTCCACTTAGAGGGAAGGAATGTTCACAAATTCTTGACTCATCTGTATGAGAATATCATGATGCAGCCGTTAGACTGTTTGAAGGTTTCAGTGCCGTCTCTCGTGTATGTCATACAGAACAACTTGCTGTATCTAGCTGTCTCTAATTTGGATGCTGCCACATTCCAGGTAAATATCATGAATGGAATATGTACATGGATTATACTGTGTAGAACTACAGTAATGCCCTAACTAATCGACTCTTTAACTACAGCAGAATTATGGGTAACTTTTCAGGATTTAGTCGGAAATATGGCTTGTTGCCATTCATCGGAAAGCTCTCCCCATATGGGTAACTTTTCAGGATTTAGTCGGAAATATGGCTTGTTGCCATTCATCGGAAAGCTCTCCCCGAGAGCTTTCCGATGAATGGCAACAAGCCATATTTCCGACTAAATCCTGAAAAGTTACCCATAATTCTGCTGTAGTTTAAAAGAGTCGATTACTTAGGACATTACTGTAGGGGCTAGAGATAGGCCTCTTTCCAAATACAAATAAGTAGTAAATTCTTCCCAATTTCTTGCCTAAAATTTCCCAATTTATTAACAAGCCTGATTTTAGTTTGTCTGTTATTTGCAGAATGAGGTCCCAAAAGGGTGAATTTAGTGATGCTATCCCGCACGATGGGCTAGCATCACCAAATTCACCCTCTGGGGACCTCATACTGCTTAGGCCTCAACTGCTATGGGATATCCAGGATCATTTTGAAGTTCACTCATTAGTAACATCGATTATGCTTTTATCTTCTGCAAATTAGGGGATATAGAAACTGAATAGAAAGGAAAAAGTATGAGGTACCCAGAAGGTGAATTTAGAGACGCTATCCCACACAGTGTGCTAGTGTCACCAAATTCACCCTCTGTGGACCTCATTCTACTTAGGCCTAGGATCAGATTGAAGTTCTCCAATTGGAAGTTGGTGATTTTCACCCATTAGTCACCTCGATAATGCAATTTATCTTCTGCAAATTAGGGGATATAGAAACTTCCCAAAAGAGAAAAAATAACGAAAAAACAATGTTAATTTGAGACTAGATATTTCCTTGAAGGTGAGGCCTATGCAGAATGAGGTCCCAAATGGTGAATTTGGTGATACTAACCTGCTGTGCAGGGTGGCATCACTAAATTCACCCTCTAGGGACCTCATTCTGCAAATGGCAGACACATTAATCTCAGGCTTATTTATTAAAGATACGGGTGGCGTTGGCGGTGGGTTTGCTGTTAAAATATTCACCTCCGTCAAAACGTCAAAATCCGCCATAAACAGAAAGAATAGTAAAATATAGACAGACTTTGTTCTTATAACAATCAGAAATATGGCATAAACAGTATGTTATTGTCAAAGGTTTTTCCTTTGTTATGTAAACAAAAGCAAAAAACGTTACAGAATCTGGCTTTTGTTTAGATCTGGATATGGTAAACATAAAGAGCGTTATTTGTTACTGTTTTCCTGTTATGGAAATAATAAAGATCATTTATATCATTTGTGTGTGATTAACCAATAGAATTGCGGTGTGTTATGTAAACAGAAGCAAAACTTCTGTAACACGAGAAGGTTCTTGTTTATGTACACCATCTTACGTCTTGACGACCATATACTATTTATGCGCTGATTATGTTTGGCATATGAACAAAACTATATATATTTTAATATCCCTTCCGTTGATGGCGATTTGAACAAATATGAATATTTCTGCCGCCCGTGCCTTTAAGGTGAATTCATAATAAAAATTTACTTTGTTTCCCCTGACCCAAGTCCTACAGTAATGCCCTAAGTAATTGACTCCTTAACCCGAGAGCTTTCCGATGAATGGCAACAAGCCATATTTCTGACTAAATCCTGAAAAATTACCCATAATTATGCTGTGGTTAAGGAGTCGATTATTTAGGGCATTACTGTACATTCAAAAAACCTCCATACTCAAAATTTTGTATTGACTTCCCAGAGAAATGTTTTTTATTCTCAATTAGGATGATGAATACTTGAATAGTATTATTAAAAGCCCAGATATGGCACATAATTTATATAATGTGATCTTGTGGTTTGAAAATTAAGTGGGTATTTAAAATGTATTGAAATTTTTCTTTAACATACCGGTAGCTTAAAAAAAAATGGCTACATAAGCTATTTTTGTGCCAAATTTGAACTATTGCCATGGGTTGGCATCCATTGTCCATCAACAATTTCCTTTGCCACACCCAACATGCCACATCCCTCATCAGATCATCACCAAACTTTATATGAATCTTCGGGGTGACCTCCAAATGGGAACTTTATATTTTCTTAATTTTCTTATAAAACATGGCCACCAGCAGCTATTTTTTATTTCATATTTGAATCAATCAGCACACTCCGCAGCCCACAATTAAGGGCAAAATGTTTTGATCTTTAGCAGCCATGTTTGGGATCAACTCTAGATGGGAGCTATTGAATTTGAATTTTTTTTTTAATCAAAAATATGGCTGTCCGCAGCCAATCACCAGCCATCTTGGAATTTACTCTTTGCATTACTAAATCCTTTGGACCTTACAGGCCATATCCCTCATCTGATTGTCGCCAAACTTCATATGAATCTCTGGGGCGACCTCTCGATGAGGGCTATCAAATTTTGTTGAAAAACATGGCCACCAACAGCCATCTTTGCATTACTAATTCCTTTTCGTGGAGTCACTTAATGCAAAATTGTAGATTTTTGGATTAAAGGTTAGTTGGGTAGGTGGCCCAGATCAACCAGTTAGCTGGTTCCACATTTCTGGTGACCCCTTGACCTTCAAATCGTCCTTGACCTTTTGAAAATTACAGATTATGGGGTATCTATTTTGTATCGACTCTAATGGCTAAATTAAAGGATATTTTGACACTGTAGCATTTCGAAGTGATACAATGGATATCAGTCTTTGTATCCACATTCAATTTGCGTACGATAATCCAAAAATGGCCACAATAATGGAAGCCAAAAGTAGACAAATTAAGTTTTTTTTTTATTAAAAAGTCCTTGAATTTTCTATCACTGTTTGAAAGTTAGCATTCTGGTGTACTTTTAGCTGTTCTGGTGGGACTTTTAGCCATCATTAATCAGCAGCAACTCAGAACTAGTTCCCGATCATTTGGTCAAATTTTTACTCACCATGACCCTAATTGTATCAATGCAATGTGGTTAATACATAAAATTCCGAGCAGCGACAATTTCCCACCATCTAAAATAAGTATTACAAATTTTGAGTTGGCCTGAACGAAATGATCTAAAATTTACTAAAAAATATGAGAAACACTTATTTTCAGCGCATTTGTTTCAGAAATCTTCTGCATTGGTGTTTTGAGATACCTCCAAAAATATACATAATTTTGCGTTTGGAACAAGTCAGGTCCGTTTACAGCCACATGGCAATTTGCGTTCCAAAATACACCTAATAATATGCAGAATGAGGTTCCCAGAGGGTGAATTTAGTGATGCTAGCCAGCTGTGTGGGGTAGCATCACTAAATTCACCCTCTGGGGACCTCATTCTGCAAATGACAGGCACACTAGACTGAGGTGTGGGCCCAAAATCTTGTTACACCATTTGTATTCATTGAAGTTCCGGAATCTTAATAGGAAATACAAGAAAAAAAAGTTTTTTCATAGCATGCTATAATGACGAGTTTGTTCTGGAATCTTCCACATGGGTATATTTTGAAATACCTCTTACGAAATAATGTACACATAATTTTGGGATTCGAATGAGCCATGTCTGTTTAACCCTTTACCCAACAAAACGGCCAAAAACACCCAAATAAAGCTTCAACAGCCTAAAATATCTTGGGTCTGTCTCAATAAAACCATACAAATATGGATATCATTGGAACCGGTTCATCGACCACATTGTGATGGTTACAGTTATGCCCTGTGCCAATGCATTCTCTTATATATGCGAGTCGACCATAGGTCGCCTCGCATATATAAGAGAATGCATTGGCCTAAAAAAATTATTTTATAATTTTTTCTTACATTTTTTAACAATTTTTCTAATATTTTTCTACATTCTTTGACAATTTTATCATTTTTAATATGCGTTAAGCCAATGCATTCTCTTATATATGCGAGGCGACCTATGGTCGACTCGCATATATAAGAGAATGCATTGGCACAGGGCCGTTCTGTTGGGTAAAGGGTTAAATGTTAACTACATGTATATAATTCAATAAATGTCAAATTCTACTTTTTGTTATTTTTCAGGTAACTTACCAACTGAAAATATTAACAACTGCATTATTCTCTGTATTCATGCTGAATAAACCACTAAGTAAGCTGCAGTGGTTTTCATTGGTTATTCTGTTTGTGGGCGTGTCCATAGTACAGCTACAGTCAGATGAAAAAGAGAGTTCATCGACAAACCAGAGTCATTTCATAGGAATGGTAGCTGTTCTAGCTTCATGTGTGATGTCTGCATTTGCAGGCGTTTATTTTGAAAAAATTCTGAAAGGAACACCTCAGTCGTTGTGGCTACGTAATGTTCAGCTAGCGTCACTTGGTGTTATTATAGGATTCATAACGATGTTCCTAGAAGATTACGAAGCAGTAAGCCGAGATGGCTTCTTTCATGGATATGACAGAGTAGTGTATTTTGTTATTTCTATACAAGCCTTTGGGGGCCTTACAGTTGCTCTCGTGGTCAAATATGCTGATAACATTCTCAAGGGATTTGCGACATCAGGCGCTATCATCACATCATGTATTGTATCAGTAATTTTCTTTAATGTTGTGTTATCATTTTGGTTTGTTATCGGAGCTAGTCTAGTCATTCTGTCCGTGTACATTTACAGTAAATATCAGTATGTTTCTCCTGCAGCTACTGAGAAAGTATGATTGATTGATCTGTGTTAATATTAACCAGGTTTAACCACATTTGCATGTAACGTATTATAATTTCCTATAGAAGTAACCTGACTGACCTACAGTTACACGGTCAACCCGTTTAGTAGTTTTGTGCATGCAAAACTTGTAGCAAAGAGGAATAACCCAATCTTCTTATAATCGTATGAGCGACTGACAAGTACTAGTAAGTAAAGGTTGAAAAGTAGGTGTTCATACGTTTAGTATGGCATGCGTTAGCAACTTGCAACTGATGATCTTATTGGCTTTGTCTCTTTTCCTTCTCTGGTGATATCATTTATAAATTATAAATTTTAACTTTTGGTTTTTATGAATTGAGATATTTTGGAGCGTTCTTTCAAAATTATTTTCCAAATTTTGTAAAACTGCTCCTGGCCACTGTTCTCCGCCCTAAATTCATGACAAGTGAACGAGAAATCTGGTATCTGCACAAATTTGGGTCAATGTTCCATTATTTTTTCGCCACAATTTTCATATGCTTTGCAGATTCCTTCTTTCTCTTGTCATCCATACATTTGGTACCAACTTCACTTTGAGATAAAATGTTATATGTCTAATCGGATTCAGGCCATTTTTCTTTCATATTATCCTAATTTGACATATCAAAAAGCTTTCAAGTCGTCAGCCGGCATTTCATTATGACTTTTTACTTTCATCCCGGGATGCTAGGTGTGATTTTGCTAACCCTACATGATGTGTTACCTGGTCAGACACCCACTCAAGCCTTGAAATAGTGTGCCTGTCATTTGCAGAATGAGGTCCCCAGAGGGTGAATTTATTGATGCTACCCCGCATAGTGGGCTAGCATCACCAAATTCACCCTCTGGGAACCTCATTCTGCTGAGGTGTAAGCAGAATGAGGTCCCCAGAGGGTGAATTTGGTGATGCTAGCCCACTATGCGGGGTAGCATCACTAAATTCACCCTCTGGAGACCTCATTCTGCAAATGACAGACACACTATTTCAAGGCTTGCACCCACTTATCACTTACTGATTACCTAGAAAACCAACGCTGTGAAGGCAGTTTGACAATGGGATTTGCCTAAGCAGTAAAAGCATATTTTTAATAAAAGCCTATTGAGCATATCGGTGGTTGCGGCTATCCTCACTATTGTTTACAGCTTTTCCTACAAGTTGGGTTGGTAATTATAAACTTGTAGGTTTGATGCCATAAAATCATGTGAATTTTCCCGCCAAGTGCATATCTATGGCAATACCATAGTAACACATGCTACTAGTTACATGTATATGTGGCTAAACCCGGCCATTGTCTCTATTAACTCCACTTCACTACACATCTAACTCCTTCACGTTTAACCCTTTCATGACAGGAGCAGCGCTGCCCTGGTGCAGCATTTAATACCCTGTGCCAGTGAATTCTCTTATATATGCGAGTCTCCCATGGGGAGCCTCGCATATATAAGATAATGCACTGGCTTACACTGTCATGGTAAATATCGTTAGGCCAATGTATTCTCTTGTATATGCGAGGCCCCCTATGGGAGACTCACATATATAAGAGATTGTATTGGCACAGGGTTTTCCCAAATTTCGTGAGGCTTCTGTCGTGGAAGGGTTATCTGGTCCACATGCTGGATTTAAAGATGTATTCAGGGTTCCAGACCTCCAGTTACAACAACAACACAAAATTTGATTGAACTGTTATTTTTTTTTTTTGCTGAAAAACCAAATGTGACATATAAAGTAGACCTATATACATGCCAAGAAATGTAATTTTTATCGAAAAATAACAAAATAATATTGTCCCTCTAAAACTATCAAAAAATTCAACATAAAATTCAACATAAAACAAAATGGCACTTCTTAACCCTTTACCCAACAAACCGGCCAAAACCGGCCAAATAAAGCTTCAACAGCCTAAAATATCTTCGGTCTGTCTCAATAGAACCATACAAATATTGATATCATTGGAACCGGCTCCTTGACCACATTGTGATAGTTACAGTTATCCCCTGTGCCAATGCATTCTCTTATATATGCGAGTCGACCATAGTTACAACAACAACACAAAATTTGATTGAACTGTTATTTTTTTTTTTTTGCTGAAAAACCAAATGTGACATATAAAGTAGACCTATATACATGCCAAGAAATGTAATTTTTATCGAAAAATAACAAAATAATATTGTCCCTCTAAAACTATCAAAAAATTCAACAAAAAATTCAACATAAAACAAAATGGCACTTCTTAACCCTTTACCCAACAAACCGGCCAAAACCGGCCAAATAAAGCTTCAACAGCCTAAAATATCTTCGGTCTGTCTCAATAGAACCATACAAATATTGATATCATTGGAACCGGCTCCTTGACCACATTGTGATAGTTACAGTTATCCCCTGTGCCAATGCATTCTCTTATATATGCGAGTCGACCATAGGTCGCCTCGCATATATAAGAGAATGCATTGGCCTAAAAAAAAAAATTCTTATATTCTTTAACAATTTTATAATTTTTAATGTGTTAAGCCAATGCATTCTCTTATATATGCGAGGCGACCTATGGTCGACTCGCATATATAAGAGAATGCATTGGCACAGGGCCCTTCTGTTGGGTAAAGGGTTAAGGCCTCAAAATATGTTGCTGGACATTTGCAGAATGAGGCCCTCAGAAGGTAAATTTAATGACACTATCCCACAAAGCTGG
Source organism: Siphonodentalium dalli (assembly GCA_032622095.1). Lineage (NCBI taxonomy): Eukaryota > Metazoa > Mollusca > Scaphopoda > Gadilida > Siphonodentaliidae > Siphonodentalium > Siphonodentalium dalli. The sequence continues at coordinate 18,754,041 of CP136061.1, read as the reverse complement.
CTAGCATGCTATGTGAGACCTAGACACAGATTTTAGTTCCCTGATGGTGATGTGCACCCATTGGGCACTTCGATTATACATTGTGTCGTCTGCCAATTTTGGGATATAGAGAAATTAAACTAAAAAAGAAACTTTCTAAGGAAACTAAAAAAAACTTTCGTAATAAAGAAACTTTCCAGGGAAGATGAGGCTTATGCAGAATGAGGTCCCCAGAGGGTGAATTTAGTGATGCTAGTCTGCTGTGCGGTGTAGCATAACTAAATTCACCCTCTGGGGACCTCATGTTCACCATATTTTGAGGTCCAAACGTGTTATTTATACACAAGACTCTTACAGTAATGCCCTAATTAATCGACTCCTTAACCATAGCAAAATTATGGGTAACTTGTCAGGATTTAGTCGGAAATATGGCTTCTTGCCATTCATCGAAAAGCTCTCCCTTTCCGATGAATGGCAACAAGCCATATTTCCGACTAAATCCTGAAAAGTCACCCATAATTCTGCTGTGGTTAAGGAGTCGATTAATTAGGGCTTTACTCTAACTCTAATGACGGGAGCTGCATTGGTGCATCATTAAAGACCCTGTGCCAGTGCATTCTCTTATATATGCGAGTCAACCATGTCACCTCACATATATAAGAGAATGCACTGGCTTACAAGATCAAGGTAAATATTGTTAGGCCAATGCATTCTCTTATATATGCGAGGCGACCTGTGGTCGACTCGCATATATAAGAGAATGCATAGGCACAGGGTTTTCTTAAAAATTCAGGACGTTCCAGTTATCAAAGGGTTAATAAGAAGTAAAATAGATTTAGGAAATCGACCTGAATACATCTTTATTAACCCTTCTTTACTAAATGAATTCTCCCACCAAGTTATAAAAGTATACATTGGAATGGTCTATTATTCATTTAGAGGGGGGTGATCAGGTAATTCAAGCAAATGACAGTCAGAAAAACAAATAATACAAGTTCTGAAGGAATCCTATTCATTAACAACATGTGTTAGTCAAAACACTCTAAAACCATGTTGATATTTATTTAGAATTCATAAATACAATGGTGTCACAATATTACTTTATGATTTGAATGAGTTTAATTTTGTTTGTAAACAATATTATACAGTTGTCGCCCGTTGTCGAGGGAGACATTGAGATTTGTCACCCGCTCGAGAACGGAATGTCTCCCGAGGAGCGAAGCTCCGATGGAGACATTCCGTTCTCGAGCGGGTGACAAATCTCAATGTCTCCCGAGAAGAAGGGCAACAACTGTTTTGTTATCCGATTATACCACAGAAAATATCCTTGCCATCCACACGCACGATGTTGCACTGATTCATGAGTGCTTTCTTTCCCGATTATGTATATTTTCAGTAACTACTTATCGTCCTATACGATTTCTGTTCCATAAACGATAGTCAAGCTGTTACGCGTTTGATAATACGCGTTTATTTACGATCATTTTGGTGGTCAAATCGTCAATATCGGTCCATGCAATGTAAACCAATAAGACATATAGGTATGTTCTCGTCTCCTGCAAGGCATATTCAATGACGTCTTGTGCACGCAATTTACTCGCGATGTTCGTTTCATAACGGTCTCCCCCGAAAGCTATTGGGAAGTTGTCAATTTCATTAATGTACATTCATATGTGTCAGTGCTCATGGCGATCCTCACATAAAATACTTCTATGATCACAGTGCAGACATCGCGGAGGATTAGCGTACACGACCTTCATTCGCGACAAACGTATGCATTACGTTGTCTACCAGCGAACATGTATAACCAACCAACCTAAAGAGATCATCTCTTTCAATCTTGCATCATAATGTCGACATGAACAAATTGAATCACTGAGATGTTTCGATGTAAAAAGTAAATAATAACGCTTGTCCGATAAAAGTATCAACTTAAAACTTAAGAATATTAGTGTTCACTAAATATATGCAAATTAGCAAACACCACAACTGGTGTGTTTTGCGAATCCGTGGGGTATATAAGATCTATGATTTTTTAGTACGTTGTAGTGATGCGAAGTAGATGAGTTACTGCAGTGTGTGTTTGGAGATATTCTTGCAATATAACATGAGGCGGGCGACAAAAACAATGTCTCCCGGGTCAGCGGGCGACAGTGTGATTTGTCGCCCGGCACGTGACAGCACATGGGCCAATCAGAAGGGTGGAAAATAGGAAGGAGGATAACAAACCATTGTGTTATCCCTTTCGTTATTGAATTGATGAGTTCCCATTGAAAATGTTAAGATCAAACTTATTATCTGAACATTTCCCACAGATTAGGCACCTACACTTATTTCATCTTTTCATCCATCTGTCGTCTGCTCAGTTTTCCTGAACATCCCTCCAAATGAATGATAGACCATTCCAATATATACTTTTATAACTAGCTGGAAGAATCCATTTAGTTAGGAAAGGAGTGTACAATCACTTGTGTAATCTCATCCTATCAAGTCTATTTATATTTATGTTTCTGCGTCGGGTTACACTTTGAAACAATCAATACACATTCTACACGACTAAAAATCCTTCATTATTTATCATATTTACATTTATGTTTCTGTGTCGGGTTACGACTTTGAAACAATCAATACACATTCTACACAACTAAAAATCCTTCATTATTTATCATATTTACAGAGAGTGAATGACTTTAATTAATTGCTTTAATACATGTATCGGAACTGGAGATGCTCTTAACCCTTTCAGTGCCAAGTCCGATTTTTGTATCAATCCATATTTATTTGATCATTTTTCAAATTTATTGATTATAATAATGTGATACATTGATGGAAAGACCTCTTAGAGCTCTTTTCATCAATGTATCACATTATTATAATCAATAAATTTGAAAAATGATCAAATAAATATGGATTGATACAAAAATCAGACTTGGCACTGAAATGGTTAAAATAACAAGCGAAACATTTCCACCATTCTGTGAGTTATGAAATGTAAAGTCACACATTACCCAAGCCTTGAAATAGTGTGTCTGTCATTTGCAGAATGAGGTCCCCAGAGGGTGAATTTAGTGATGCTATCCTGTACAGCAGGCTAGCATCACAAAATTCACCCTCTGGGAACCTCATGCTGCTAAGTCTCAACTGCTATGGGAGACCTGGGATCAGATTGAATTTCCCCAGTTAAAGTTGGTGATGTTCACCCATTAGTCACCTCGATTATGCATTTTATCTTCTGCATATTAGGGGATACACATGTATAGTAATTGAACAAATTGTAAAAAGTAACTAAATACAATCTTAATTTGAGACTACATGTATAGATACTTCCCAGAATATGAGGCCTAAACAGAATGAGATCCCCAGAGGGTGAATTTAGTTTTGCTAGCTACTGTGTGGGGTAGATTCACTAAATTCACCCTCTGGGGACCTCAATTTGTAAATGACAGATACTATTTCAAGACTTGTTATTACTAACATGTATCATTTATTTTTAACAGATTTTGATTCAATTCAATTATCTTGAAGGAAATATATTTTATGTTTTTTTATTTTCTAATGTTTAACCATTTCATAACGGGAGCTGCGCTGTTGCAGCATTAAAGACCCTGTGCCAGTGCATTCTCTTATATATGCGAGTCTCTGACAGGGAGCCTCTTTTTAGCTCAACTTTACTTTGTAAAGTTTGAGCTATTGCCATGGCTTGGTATCCATCGTCCGTGTGAGTGTGTGTGTGCAGAGGCGGACTGGCCGATCGGAAGACCGGGAAATTTCCCGATGGGCCGGAGGCCGGAAAAATTCTGATTCCACGTGATTTTCTATCAAGCGAGAATCCGATGTTTTTTTTTACGGTTTGGGGGGGGGGGGGGTATATATGGTTGGGCCGCCCAACCACAACTTGGGCCGCAAATGAAACCGACGTGGGCCGCCACATGTGTTGTGTAACCAGCATTCTTCACACATAAATTCAAGAAGTGAATTTCATTTTACAACGGCGTCTGAGATTGTCCGGATTGTAACCATATTTGGAACCATCACTAAACAAGAATATATTGATTCGGAAATTATTCCACATGTAAAATGTTTTACGTCGGATAATGTGTACTGCCAATATATATATAAATATATATCACCCGAGAAGTGGAAAACCGGCGAGGAAAGACAGAATTTAAGTTTGCAGGTTCCCCGTGTGAGTATAATGTGACGTTCGGAGGGGGGGGGGGGGGGGGGGGGGGGCAGAGGCGGACTGGCCTATCGGGAGACCGGGAAAATTCCGGACGTGGGCCGCCACATGTGTTGTTTAACCAGCCGAACTGGCTAATCGTAAATTTGTCATTAAATGAACTTGTCAGCATCATATAACACCACATAAAGACCCCGCTAATCTCGAGATTTTAACGGTAACTCCCAGCTGTAAATCCGAAAAAAAATCTCACGCACCCCTCCCGGACCCTCCCCCAATTAATATTTACAACAAAATAGGAACGCTTTAGTTGATGCCAGTCTAGATGCTTGGATTCGCGATGTTCTTGTATAGGTTTCAAAATTTTCTAACCCCGGTCCGAACAACCATGAACAGCCCGGTTTGTCCTGGTCTCTTGCACATAGCCATGTGCATTTGTCTGGAGTTAGACCGCTAGATGTTAGAATTTATGCAATTGTTCAGGTGAAAATAATATCTGAATGGTCTCATACCGGGAATATATAGAACTATGGTTTATATTAATATATATAGGATATTAGGCCACAGGTGCAAACGGAATTATGCAAAAACGTGTATTTGGTCTGATTCTGATTAAGGGGGGGGGGGGGGGGGGGGGGTGCAGTTGGAATTTCCAAGGTGGACTGTGGTGGACACACCCCGAACAGATGGGCCGGTATTATATTTATTTCCCGGGCCGGATTTTTGGCCCAGTCCGCCTCTGTGTGTGTGCATGTGTGATTCGTCAACAATTTCCTTTAGCACGGGCTACATGTCGTACCTTTCGTCGGATCATTATAAAATTTGTCATAGCTGTTGACATTGACATGTAGATGGGAACGAGTCATTTGGGGGTCATTCGGAAAAAAAACATGGCCACCAGTGGCCATCTTGGATTTAAAAATTCAATCTATTAGCACGGGCTACATGTTGTACTGTTTGTCTGATCATCATGAAATTTGTCATGGATGTTAATATTGACATGTAGATGGGAACGAGTAATTTTGGGTTCGTCTGGCCAAAAAACACGGCCGCCAGCAGCCATCTTGGATTTTACTCTTTGTATGACTAAAACCTTTAGCATGGGCTACAGGTCGTACCTTTGGTCGGATCATCATGAAATGTGTCATTGATGTTAACAATGACATGTAGATGGGAACGAGTCATTTTGGGGTCATTCGGCCAAAAAACATGGCCGCCCACAGCCATCTTGGATTTTACTCTTCGCATGACTAAATCCTTTGGCACGGGCTAAAGGTCATACCTTTAGTCGGATCATAATGAAATTTGTCACGGCTGTTGACATTGACATGTTGGCCATCTTGGATTACAAAATTCAACCCATTAGCACGGGCTACAGGTCATACTTTTCGTCTGATCATCATGAAATTTGTCATGGATGTTAATATTGACATGTCGATGGGAACGAGTTATTTTGGGGTCATTCGGCCAAAAGAATGGCTGCCAGCAGCCATCTTGGATTTTACTCTTTGCATGACTAAATCCTTTGGCACAGGCTACAGGTCAATGGTCATACCTTTGGTCAGATCATTATGAAATTTATCACAGATGTTGACAATGAGATGTAGATGGGAAGGAGTCATTTTGGGGTCATTCGGCAAAAAACATGGCTGCCAGCAGCCATCTTGGATTTCAAAATTCATTCCATTAGCACAGACTACAGGCCGGAGTGTTGGTCTGATCATCATGAAATTTGTCATAGAAATTTAAATTGACATGTAAATGGGAACGAGTCATTTTGGGGTCATTCGGCAAAAAAACATGGCTGCCAGTGGCCATCTTGGATTTTACTCTTTGCATAACTAGACCTTTCAACTTTCCACATTCCTAATCACTCCAATGACTGTAACACATGAAATTATTCCCATTCCAAGTTGAGCTACAGTGTCATTGACACTTTAATTATGTACTGACTTACAGGGTCAAGGTAAATATTGTTAGGCCACTTTACAGTCCATTTCCCTAGAGTAGTAACCCTTCCATGACTGGAGCTGTGCAGGTGCAACATTAAGATCCTGTGCCAGTGCATTCTCTTACGTATGTGAGTCTCCTTCGGGGAGCCTCTTTTATATAAGAGAATGTACTGACTTACAAGATCAAGGTACATATTGTTAGGCTAATGTATTCTCTTCTACATGTGATGCTCCCTATGGGAGACTCGCATATATAAGAGAATGCATTGTCATGGTCCAGTCATGGAAGGGTTAACTTCATAGGGTTAAAAATCCTATTGAAGTGATAGCATTTACTGATCTGTTTTCAACACCATTTTATTCATCTTTACTCTCAGTTTAACCTTTTCGTGAATGGAGCTTCCTGAAATTTTGCGAAAACTCTGCCAATGCATTCTCTTATATATGTGAGTCGCTCATAGTGCTTTTCACATATTCTGTGAACCATACAAATAGTTTTATGTTTTTGAGTCTCATTATATAAATGGTTATTCATAATTCATCTATTTACCAGATTATTTTAACAGTTCCATTGATAAACCTATTATACTTATATGATAGGCAATTGCATGAACTATGACTTTATTGGTGACCACTTGTTCTAAAATTAACTCTGATAACAGACATACAAAACATAAAATTAACAATGGTAATTAGAAATGTGAATCAAATTAGAAGTTCATCTTGGTGAATAAACTGCCCTGATATCGCAACCATGTATACTCACACCATATATCCCAGTCTGAGTTTAGTGTGCCTGTCATTTACAGAATGAGGTCCCCAGATGGTGAATTTAGTGACGCTATCCCACATATATGGACAGCATCACTAAATTCACCCTCTGGGGACCTCATTCTGTAAATGACAGGCACAGTAAACTCAGGCTTGGATATATGGTGTGAGTATACGTCAGGCTTGTATTCCGCTCTTCTGGAATTGATTACATCCTTTCAAATAGCTCATATTGACAGTGTCTCGATCAGTTCTAATTAAAATTAGACTTTCGAATAATGTCCACATTACCAGGTCAGGCACATCCTGAATTCCACTATTATAGCGATATTCCACTATTATAGTGGTATTTGACCATTACCGTTTTGTTAATTTGATAAAAGAGGGATAATCCAAAATCATATTTCCCACATATTATTCAAAATCAGATCGAACTAACTCGATACCATGCATATAGTTTGTCCAGGAGAATTATTAATCATGACGGCAAACGATAAGCAACTCAATTAGCATGTAATTAGTTGAAATATTGTTATGAAGGAGCGATTGAGTCATCCTGCTATTGTCATTTAGAACAGGATATATTAGTAATAGTATAATATTATTGAATATCAAAGCTGGGTGACATTTGGCTGTGCACTGGTATGCGCCGTCTTCTATTCCCGACGCAAATAAAGGAAACATGAATATGTTATAGTCAAATATTGCTATAATAGTGGCATATCGCTATGATAGTGGAATTCAGGATGTGCCTGACCTGATTACTGAGTCTAAAGAAAATATAAATAGCTTCTGAAATAAATCCCTGCTGTATGACGTCACTGCGCACAAATAGTTTTACAAAATGATATCTCCTTTCGCTTTCATTTTGGCGAATAACAAACACCAGTGTTAACTGTTGAAATTCATGGAAATATTTAATTCTCTTCTCCTTGCTATATATTATAGGTCAATTCTGGACACTTAATAGATGCGTTTTAGTGTTCAATTAGTTGTCGTGAATTTAGCAATGTGACCAGATGTGACAGGACATTTATTACGCTATTTTCAGCTATGTGTCAAGAAACTGCGAAGTCGCAGAATTCAGTGAATTGCCTGATTGGCTTTATCACTTTACTGTTATGTGTTGTGAACAATTGGCCGACACTGACTTATATTAATAATTCTTGATGTTAATGGAATTCCAAGCTATTTTCTTTTAGACTCTGTAACGCTGGGCTTGTTCGAGAGTCTAATTCTAAGCCAAAGATTACTGTACTTACAGTAATGCTCTAAGTAATCGACTTCTTAACCACAGCAAAATTATGGGTAACTTTTCAGGATTTAGTTGGAAATATGGCCATATTTCCGACTAAATCCTGAAAAGTTACCCATAATTCTGCTGTGGTTAAGAAGTCGATTACTTAGAGCATTACTGTACTCTTATTGTGATTTGGATAATGATGTTCAATTTCTCCAGTCCATACACAGAACAACACTACTGTGGTTTGTCTATACGACACGAGTGCCAGCGCGGAAGGATAGAACGCACTATTACTTAGGGCATTACTGTAGATATGACACAGCAGGAACAGTGTAATTCTAGGAACATGCGTGTAATAAAACGAATAATATCACAGTAGCCTACCTCAACGATTGCAAGGATAATATGGAAATTTCGCAAGTTCACTTTGAGCAGTTACAACTCGGCAGGGCACTGCGTCAGCGTCATGTGTGCACATTATTATCAGGGAGTTCGGCAGCCTAGTGGTTAGTACGTTCAACGTGAGAGGTTTTCAATGCAGCAACCTGTGTTCGGCACCCATCGGTGGACTATCAGGTCACCAGTATCAGTGGCTTGGTCAGATTAACTGATGTTTGACTGTAGAGTCATATGTTGTTCAAATTTTGCACCAAGTTGTGACCCTTGAGCAAGGTCACTTTTACTGTGGTGGCTCCGTCGCACCTAGACACGAAATAGGTACCTAACATGTTGGGCAAGTGTAAGTTCATGTGGAGGTGTATATACAATGTATGTGCATGTGCATGTCTTCCGCTGTAGCGAAGCACCTGTAATTTTGGCTTGAGGTACAGTAATGCTCTAATTAATCGACCTCTTAACCAAAGCAGAATTATGGGTAACTTTTCAGGATTTAGTTGGAAATATGGCCATATTTCCGACTAAATCCTGAAAAGTTACCCATAATTCTGCTGTGGTTAAGAAGTCGATTACTTAGAGCATTACTGTACTCTTATTGTGATTTGGATAATGATGTTCAATTTCTCCAGTCCATACACAGAACAACACTACTGTGGTTTGTCTATACGACACGAGTGCCAGCGCGGAAGGATAGAACGCACTATTACTTAGGGCATTACTGTAGATATGACACAGCAGGAACAGTGTAATTCTAGGAACATGCGTGTAATAAAACGAATAATATCACAGTAGCCTACCTCAACGATTGCAAGGATAATATGGAAATTTCGCAAGTTCACTTTGAGCAGTTACAACTCGGCAGGGCACTGCGTCAGCGTCATGTGTGCACATTATTATCAGGGAGTTCGGCAGCCTAGTGGTTAGTACGTTCAACGTGAGAGGTTTTCAATGCAGCAACCTGTGTTCGGCACCCATCGGTGGACTATCAGGTCACCAGTATCAGTGGCTTGGTCAGATTAACTGATGTTTGACTGTAGAGTCATATGTTGTTCAAATTTTGCACCAAGTTGTGACCCTTGAGCAAGGTCACTTTTACTGTGGTGGCTCCGTCGCACCTAGACACGAAATAGGTACCTAACATGTTGGGCAAGTGTAAGTTCATGTGGAGGTGTATATACAATGTATGTGCATGTGCATGTCTTCCGCTGTAGCGAAGCACCTGTAATTTTGGCTTGAGGTACAGTAATGCTCTAATTAATCGACCTCTTAACCAAAGCAGAATTATGGGTAACTTTTCAGGATTTAGTTGGAAATATGGCCATATTTCCGACTAAATCCTGAAAAGTTACCCATAATTCTGCTGTGGTTAAGAAGTCGATTACTTAGAGCATTACTGTACTCTTATTGTGATTTGGATAATGATGTTCAATTTCTCCAGTCCATACACAGAACAACACTACTGTGGTTTGTCTATACGACACGAGTGCCAGCGCGGAAGGATAGAACGCACTATTACTTAGGGCATTACTGTAGATATGACACAGCAGGAACAGTGTAATTCTAGGAACATGCGTGTAATAAAACGAATAATATCACAGTAGCCTACCTCAACGATTGCAAGGATAATATGGAAATTTCGCAAGTTCACTTTGAGCAGTTACAACTCGGCAGGGCACTGCGTCAGCGTCATGTGTGCACATTATTATCAGGGAGTTCGGCAGCCTAGTGGTTAGTACGTTCAACGTGAGAGGTTTTCAATGCAGCAACCTGTGTTCGGCACCCATCGGTGGACTATCAGGTCACCAGTATCAGTGGCTTGGTCAGATTAACTGATGTTTGACTGTAGAGTCATATGTTGTTCAAATTTTGCACCAAGTTGTGACCCTTGAGCAAGGTCACTTTTACTGTGGTGGCTCCGTCGCACCTAGACACGAAATAGGTACCTAACATGTTGGGCAAGTGTAAGTTCATGTGGAGGTGTATATACAATGTATGTGCATGTGCATGTCTTCCGCTGTAGCGAAGCACCTGTAATTTTGGCTTGAGGTACAGTAATGCTCTAATTAATCGACCTCTTAACCAAAGCAGAATTATGGGTAACTTTTCAGGATTTAGTCGGAAATATGGCTTGTTGCCATTCATCGGAAAGCTCTCCCCAAGAGCTTCCGATGAATGGCAACAAGCCATATTTCCGACTAAATCCTGAAAAGTTACCCATAATTCTGCTTTGGTTAAGAGGTCGATTAATTAGAGAATTACTGTAACTTTTATATTTACTAATTGTAACTGCTAATTTTGAGTTTGCGAAATGTTCCCACATGTAATTGTTTGTGATTATATTTACATTTAACACATAGCTTTAATTAACACTTCATATAACCAAAGAAACCACAGATCACCATGGCAACCTCTGTGCACAAGGGCTTGTGAAGCACTCCACTGAATAATCACATCTGTCCTCTTCTATTCTGGAGGCAATCCTGTTTATCTAGAAAGGAAAATTTGTTTTTGTCTGTTCAGACATTTAATGGTACTCAATCCGATTAAGCACCCATTAATTACTATTTATTAGGCTTCGGGGTTAAAAAATATTTGATTCGAGTCGAGGAACCCACCCATCAAAGCTCAGAGTGATTAGATACCGATTTTTAAAATCTATTATTTTTCACCACCTGGAATATTTAGTAGCCCAGTAAAGCTCGACGAGAAGACTGTCTAGGACCAAATTGCTGATGAAGTTGGATAACTCTAAAATCAAGTGGCTTTTTTGTGTCAGATATTTGACAAACCGGCAAAATATTGTTGAACAAAATGTTGATAAATAACAGGTTTTGGGCAATTTTATGTCCTACAGTATTGTCTCAGTGAGAGCTTTCCGATGAATGGCAACAAGCCATATTTACGACTAAATTTTGAAAAATAACCCATAATTATGATGTGGTTAAGGAGTTGATTATTTAGGGCATTAGTGTACGTTTGTTATTTAACTCTTGGGCATTATATCGTTGTATTGTTGTGTGATCTGAGCCATTATGCATGCCATACCATTCACATATTACTCTTGCTAATACTCAGTCTACAGTCCAGATTGTGTAGATATTGTCAACAAGAGGCTGAATATTAGCAAATATTGCTTTAAAGTGACTCGCTATAATCAGGTCTCAAATTGAATCTAGTAATTGGTCAATTTTCTCAAACAAAATTGGTCAATAAATACTAGAAATACTCAAGGAATCCATATTCTGTTAATTAAACAACATGCCGCATTACAGAAATGCATTTGTCATTTAAAATTTTCTGCGCAAACGCTCTTCATTAGGCCATGGATAAGAGTTGTGTGGTTCGAAAATATCCAACCTACACTATATTATTAATCATGAGACCCTAAGTATTTTATTGCTACATTTGTTACACAATCAGTGAAACATTTTTGTGAAATATGATTTTGGATTATCCCTCTTTTGTCAAATTCACAAAACAGTAGTATCCACATCCAAATATTTTAGCTAAATGTAACTATAATAATTTGAATTCAGGATGTACCTGACCTGTCTATTGCATGTATTTTTTCATCCTCATTTGGTCCTTGAAATATTATAAAAACACATACAGTAATGCTCTAATTAAACGACTCCTTAAACACACCAGAATTATGGGTAACTTTTCAGGATTTAGTCGGAAATATAGCAACAAGCCATATTTCCGACTAAATCCTGAAAAGTTACCCATAATTCTACTGTGTTTAAGGAGTCGATTACTTAGGGCATTACTGTACCAATTCAAAATGAGGCCTGAATGTTATGATTTGCTGTGGGTGTATTCAAACCCACGTTTTTGTGGGTTCGCGATCAAACAAGATGTGATTCTCAAGTGACAATTCTAACACTGAGAACAGAACACTGAGAACAGAACACTGAGAACAGACCAAGAACATGTTTGCAGCTTAGGATTATCGCCTCCAGGTTTTTTAGAGTGAGAATCCAAACCCACAAATATGTCATTGTTCACGGGCCAGTTCTCAGTGTTTGATTTGTCAAGAACCTGTTTCCAGTGTTCAGTAATGGTATCACACCATTTGTAAATGGCGAACAACACAGATTTGAATCCAGCCTTGAATATCATCAGTGCTTGTCCACCAATTCACATATTAAATCCTTACCCAGATAAACATTATGGTGCATCAAGCTGCAGATTTGGGAGAGGACTTCCAAAAAAGCCACAATAGGGAATAAATATTGTTTACACCAAGCTACAGATTTTAGTTGCTGACTACCTTTGTGATCCAATTGTTGCCATGACGACATGTATTATATCATGGTGTTGCTGTGGCAACACACCAGGATGGCTCTGTTCATGGCTCAGGGGGCAGCTTGGATTAACAATTTCTTTACTAAATAGTAAATGCTCATCGACGAGTAGTTCCCTTAGTAAATGCTCATCGACGAGTAGTTCCTCTGTTCATGGCTCATCGACGAGTAGTTCCTCTGTTCATGGCTCATCGACGAGTAGTTCCCTTAGGAAATGTTCAGAAAATAAGATCAACAAATGGCCATATTATCTGAACATTTCAATTGCTTTATTCTCTAATCTAAATAACATTAAAGGATATTGAGAATAACGGCAACTAGACACCAAAGTTTGATATATCACCATTGTAACCATTCTACCACTCTCCGTTTTAGTTAGATGCACATTATTATTATGTTTAACAAATGATGTTATTTATATTTTTTGAAATGTTTATTTACCGGTTGCATTTTGGGTATGAAATAAAGTGGGTGATATTGTATAGCTTTGTATCTTTTATTATTAAATGGGTATTATCGCCATTAACTTAACAGTTCACCAGGCTTTGCATTTGACGGGGCTTACAGGCCCAAATGCTGTAAACAGCCCTGTGTTGGCATTAGCTGGGTCTAATAAAGCTCACAATCCTAGTATGCAACAAGCCAAGTAGCAGTACACAAAGAGATGACAGTTTGTATTATTAACTGCATGGAATAAACAAAAAAAGTTGCATTCCACAAACATGTATGACTTTGGTACATATATTTGCGAAAAACCATGTGCCAATACATTCTCTTATATTGGCGAGTTTCCCAGACGCTGATATATAAGAGAATACATTGTCCTAACAATATTTACCTTGACCTTGTAAGCCAGTGCATTCTCTTATATATGCGAGGCTCACTATGGGAGACTTGCATATATAAGAGAATGCACTGGCACATGATTTTTAATGCTGCACCAGCGCAGCTCCTGTCATGAAAGTGTTATGGAACCAACAATTTTGATGATAACGTTATTGATGGTCATTTCTGAGTTATGAACTTGTGCATGGGAGAATATGTGTGTAGAACTACAGTAATGCCCTAATTAATCGACTCCATAACCACAGCAGAATTATGGGTAATTTTTCAGGATTTGGTCGGAAATATGGCTTGTTGCCATTCATCGGAAAGCTCTCACTGAGAAATATTACCCATAATTCTGCTGTGGTTATGGAGTCAATTAATTAGGGCATTACTGTACAATACAAGGACTTGTATCGAGTCAGTCTTGTTGGCTATTGAAAATTGTCCAAGCAACAAGAAAACGTTTTTACTCACAATAAATACAGCCTATTTATATGCTTATATTTTTATTATGAAATTCATCCCCGTCATAAAAACATGAGGCCTTTTATTAGCTCACCTGAGACGAAGTCTCCGGTGGAGCTATAGTCATCACTCCTCGTCCGTCCGTCCATCTGTCCGTCCGTCAAGAATCATCTTCTTCTCCAGTACCCTAAGGCCAAATGGGTTCATATTTGGTGTGGATGTTCCCTGGTTGACTCAGACTCAGATTTGTTAAAATAAGGTCACTGAGTCAAATAGTTGCGAAGCTAGGGCCATAACTCTTTCCCACCATAGTAATTCTTAAAACAACTTCTTTTCAAGAACCATCAGGCCTATTTAGCTTATATTTGGTATGGAAGGTCCTTGGGTGACTGGAGGTCAGATTTGTTCAAATGGGGTCACTGGGTCAAATAGGGGCAGAATCAGGGACATAACTCTATTCTCCCTAGTAATTATTAGAACGACTTCTTCTCCAGAATCATTTGGCCGATTTAGCTAATATTTTGTATGGTGGGTCCTTGTGTGACTGGGGTTCAGATTTGTTCAAATGGGGTCAGTGTGTCAAATAGGGATCGTGTCAGGAACATAACTTAAAAAAAAATATTTAAAAAAAATATTTTTAAATTTAAATCCTTGCTCAATTAAACAAAAAATCTAAATTCAAAATGAACAATGCAAAAATATTTTTTTCATTTTAACCCCTGATTTTTGATATTTTTTTTAGACACAAAACACCCCATTCCACCCCTTCCCCTCCTCACCCCTCCCCCCACTACCAACCCCCCCCCCAATCTGCACCGCACTGCAGTCAAGGAAAAATTAATTAGAAAAACTAATACCATTGTAACATCCATAGAGTATGGTATTAGCCCCAGACAGAAAGAGTTAATAACACAGTCATCAATTCAGATGTTATCTAGCTGGCTGACAGGTAGGTGTAAACATTCATGCCCTGTGTATATCAAAACAAAATGCTGTATGTCTGACATTTGCAGAATGAGGTCCCCAGAGGGTGAATTTAGTGATGTTACTCTGCACAGTAGGCTAGCATCACCAAATACACTCTCCAGGGACATCCATTCTGCTTAGGCCTCATCTTCAGGGAAGTATACAGGGTCTTAAATTGACATTTCTACGTACTTTTTCCATTCTGTTCAGTTTCTATATCCCCTAATTTGCTGAAGATAAAATTGATAATTGAAGTGCCCAATGGGTGCACATCACCAAATAACTGGACAACTTCAATCTGTTCCTATGTCTCCCATAGCAGTTGAGGCCTAAGCATAATGAGGTCCCCAGAGGGTGAATTTGGTGATGCTAGCCCACCTTGCAGGATTGCAGCACTAAATTCACCCTTTAGGGACCTCATTCTGCAAAAGTCAGACACTATATTCAGGCTTGGCTGTTCCACTATTATATTCTTAACCACCACCTATCCAGTTGTACTCATTATACCTTGATTTGCAAAGAAAACTTGGGGGGGGGGGGATTGAATTTGTCTGTCAGTATGTCCTCCCATCCATCCCTCTGTTGGGATGTCTCCATCCGTCCATCAATTATATTCTTCTCCACATACATATTAAAGACCGAATGGGTTTATATATTTTGAATCGCATTCAGATTTGTTCAATTGAGTTCATCAGGTCATATAGGTGAGAAGCCAGGGCCATAACTCTTTCCCTCCATAGTAATTCTTCAAAAACCATCAGGCCTATTTAGCTTTTGGTATGGAGGGTCCTTTGGTGAGTGGGGTTCAGATTTGTACACGTGAGGTCATTTTTAGGAAACTTTTGTTCAAATAGGGGCAGAGATAAGAGATTTAACTCTCAACCACCCACTCTACCTGTATGTATGCTGTTTGATACTGGTATAATAATATATAGATTCCTATTGATTTCTAAGCTGCCTGGGTGGGGGCAATGAGGCCGTAGATTTGATTTTTCAACCAGTAACAGTCCATATTTTCCTACTTCGGGTTAAACTGTTCGACCGAAATAGCCACAAATTTTAACATGCTTCCACCACAAGGACCATCAGGTCTATTTTACTGATATTTAGTATGAAGGGTTCTTTGGTGTCTGGTATTCAAATTTATTCAGATGTGGTCACCAGGTTAAATAGGGTGGGTCCAGGGACATAACTGTATGTCTCTATAGTCATTCTTAAATTGTCTTCTCAAGAGAGGTTGGACTATTTAGCTTACATATAGTATGGAGGATCCTTTAGTGACTGCTTTTCAGATTTGTTAACATCAGGTCAACCTGTTAAGAAATGACGGGGCTATGGGGAGTTAACACTTTTGTGTTTAAAAAATCATTGAAATACCAAATTCATTAAAACATCTACCTTGGAACTACCTAACTGATTAATCTGACATACATGTATGGTGTTTTGGGTCCATGGATAAATGGGCTTCAAACATGTCTAAATGGTTTTATAAAAAGGTGCTTGTGAGATTGGAAATTTCCAAAAATTGAGAAAGTTTGAGATGTCGGTTGTGAAATTCCAACCCAAGACTTGGGAGTCTGGAGCCCGGTCGGGAGGGGACTTGTTGAGCTGGAGTATGGGGGTGATCAGTAGTGTACAGCGGGTAATTTCAAGGTGGATATTTACCTTGAAATTACCCACTGTACACTACCGAAGCCTATCTAGCCACATATCGTGTTTAGATCTACTTCTTTTAAAGTGATTATGAAAAGTTCTGACTATTGTGGTCTCCAGAGTCCCAGTCTCATCAGTCTTTGCAGTCTGGTGAGCGACCCCACAGTCTTTGACTGTCTTGTTTTAGGCAATGTGCATTTTCAAAACATGAAGCCTGGTTCACACCATAACAAAACACTATTAAACATGAATATGGCTGAATGGTCTGTGTTATTAAAGGTACTCAACCCGATAAAACTCCTCTCAATTACTATTTCAATGGCTTCGGGGGTCAAAAATATTTGATTCGAGTCGAGGAAGTCACCCATCAAAGCTCTGATTTGTTAGATATCGATTTTAGAAATCTATTATTTTTCATTATCGGGAATACTATCTGGCCCAGAACTCAGTCAAAATTGCGTTAAAATTACACTTGATTTTAGAGCTATTCATCCTTGTCTGTTTGAATAGATTTGGAGTACACATCCAGAGCAGATTACGGCAGTTATTAGTACTCATCTCGAGAACATAACAAATTTGAAAAATCAATATCTAATAACTCTGAGCTTTGTTTGATGGGTTCCTCGACTCGAATCAAATATTTTTTACCCCCAAAGCCAAATATGGCTGAATGGTCTGTGTTATTATACATGAATATGGCTGAATGGTCCGTGTTATTAAACATGAATATGGCTGAATGGTCTGAGTTATTAAACATTAATATGGCTGAATGGTCTGTTATTAAACATGAATACGGCTGAATGGTCTGTGTTATTAAACATGAATATGGCTGAATGGTCTGTTATTAAACATGAATATGGCTGAATGGTCTGAGTTATTAAACATGAATATGGCTGAATGGTCTGAGTTATTAAACATGAATATGGCTGAATGGTCCGTGTTATTAAACATGAATATGGCTGAATGGTCTGTGTTATTAAACATGAATATGGCTGAATGGTCTGTTATTAAACATTAATATGGCTGAATGGTCTGAGTTATTAAACATGAATATGGCTGAATGGTCTGTTATTAAACATGAATATGGCTGAATGGTCTGTTATTATACATTAATATGGCTGAATGGTCTGTTATTAAACATTAATATGGCTGAATGGTCCGTGTTATTAAACATTAATATGGCTGAATGGTCTGTTATTAAACATGAATATGGCTGAATGGTCCGTGTTATTATACATTAATATGGCTGAATGGTCTGTTATTAAACATGAATACTGCTGAATGGTCTGTTATTAAACATTAATATGGCTGAATGGTCCGTGTTATTATACATTAATATGGCTGAATGGTCTGTTATTAAACATGAATATGGCTGAATGGTCTGTTATTAAACATTAATATGGCTGAATGGTCCGTGTTATTATACATTAATATGGCTGAATGGTCTGTTATTAAACATGAATATGGCTGAATGGTCTGTGTTATTAAACATGAATATGGCTGAATGGTCTGTTATTAAACATGAATATGGCTGAATGGTCTGTTATTATACATTAATATGGCTGAATGGTCTGTTATTAAACATTAATATGGCTGAATGGTCCGTGTTATTAAACATTAATATGGCTGAATGGTCTGTTATTAAACATGAATATGGCTGAATGGTCTGTGTTATTAAACATGAATATGGCTGAATGGTCTGTTATTAAACATGAATATGGCTGAATGGTCTGTTATTATACATTAATATGGCTGAATGGTCTGTTATTAAACATTAATATGGCTGAATGGTCCGTGTTATTAAACATTAATATGGCTGAATGGTCTGTTATTAAACATTAATATGGCTGAATGGTCCGTGTTATTATACATTAATATGGCTGAATGGTCTGTTATTAAACATGAATATGGCTGAATGGTCCGTGTTATTATACATTAATATGGCTGAATGGTCTGTTATTAAACATGAATATGGCTGAATGGTCTGTTATTAAACATGAATATGGCTGAATGGTCTGTGTTATTAAACATGAATATGGCTGAATGGTCTGTGTTATTAAACATTAATATGGCTGAATGGTCTGTGTTATTAAACATGAATGAGGCTGAATGGTCTGTGTTATTAAACATTAATATGGCTGAATGGTCTGTGTTATTATACATTAATATGGCTGAATGGTCTGTGTTATTAAACATGAATACGACTGAATGGTCTGTTATTAAACATTAATATGGCTGAATGGTCTGTGTTATTAAACATGAATATGGCTGAATGGTCTGTGTTATTAAACATGAATACGGCTGAATGGTCTGTGTTATTAAACATGAATATGGCTGAATGGTCTGTGTTATTATACATGAATATGGCTGAATGGTCTGTTATTAAACACGAATATGGCTGAATGGTCTGTGTTATTAAACATGAATATGGCTGAATGGTCTGTGTTATTAAACATGAATATGGCTGAATGGTCTGTGTTATTAAACATGAATATGGCTGAATGGTCTGTTATTAAACATGAATATGGCTGAATGGTCTGTGTTATTAAACATGAATATGGCTGAATGGTCTGTGTTATTAAACATGAATATGGCTGAATGGTCTGTGTTATTAAACATGAATATGGCTGAATGGTCTGTGTTATTATACATTAATATGGCTGAATGGTCTGTGTTATTAAACATGAATACGACTGAATGGTCTGTGTTATTAAACATGAATATGGCTGAATGGTCTGTGTTATTAAACATTAATATGGCTGAATTGTCTATGTTATTAAACATGAATATGGCTGAATGGTCTGTTATTATACATTAATATGGCTGAATGGTCTGTGTTATTAAACATTAATATGGCTGAATTGTCTATGTTATTAAACATGAATATGGCTGAATGGTCTGTGTTATTATACATGAATATGGCTGAATGGTCTGTGTTATTAAACATGAATATGGCTGAATGGTCTGTGTTATTAAACATGAATATGGCTGAATGGTCTGTTATTATACATTAATACGGCTGAATGGTCTGTGTTATTAAACATGAATATGGCTGAATGGTCTGTGTTATTAAACACGAATATGGCTGAATGGTCTGTGTTATTAAACACGAATATGGCTGAATGGTCTGTGTTATTAAACATTAATATGGCTGAATGGTCTGTGTTATTAAACATGAATATGGCTGAATTGTCTGTGTTATTAAACATGAATATGGCTGAATGGTCTGTGTTATTAAACATGAATATGGCTGAATGGTCTGTGTTATTAAACATGAATATGGCTGAATGGTCTGTGTTATTAAACATTAATATGGCTGAATGGTCTGTGTTATTAAACATTAATATGGCTGAATGGTCTGTGTTATTAAACATTAATATGGCTGAATGGTCTGTGTTATTAAACATGAATATGGCTGAATGGTCCGTGTTATTAAACAAGAATACTGCTGAATGGTCTGTGTTATTAAACATTAATATGGCTGAATGGTCTGTGTTATTAAACATGAATATGGCTGAATGGTCTGTGTTATTAAACATGAATATGGCTGAATTGTCTGTGTTATTAAACATGAATATGGCTGAATGGTCTGTGTTATTAAACATGAATATGGCTGAATGGTCTGTGTTATTAAACATTAATATGGCTGAATGGTTTGTGTTATTAATCATTAATATGGCTGAATGGTCTGTGTTAATAAACATTAATACTGCTAAATGGCCTGTGTTATTAAACATGAATATGGCTGAATGGTCTGTGTTAATAAACATTAATACTGCTAAATGGCCTGTGTTATTAAACATGAATATGGCTGAATGGTCTGTGTTATTAAACATGAATATGGCTGAATGGTCTGTGTTATTAATCATTAATATGGCTGAATGGTCTGTGTCATTAAACATGAATACTGCTGAATGGTCGGGGTTATTATACATTAATATGGCTGAATGGTCTGTGTTATTAAACATGAATATGGCTGAATGGTCGGGGTTATTATACATTAATATGGGTGAATGGTCGGGGTTATTATACATTAATATGACTGAATGGTCTGTGTTATTAAACATTAATATGGCTGAATGGTCTGTGTTATTAAACATGAATATGGCTGAATGGTCTATGTTATTAAACATGAATATGGCTGAATGGTCTGTGTTATTAAACATGAATACTGCTGAATGGTCTGTGTTATTAAACATGAATATGGCTGAATGGTCTGTGTTATTAAACATTAATATGGCTGAATGGTCTGAGTTATTAAACATGAATATGGCTGAATGGTCTGTGTTATTAAACATGACTATGGCTGAATGGTCTGTGTTATTAAACATGAATATGGCTGAATGGTCTGTGTTATTAAACATTAATATGGCTGAATGGTCTGTGTTATTAAACATGAATATGGCTGAATGGTCTGTGTTATTAAACATGAATATGGCTGAATGGTCGGGGTTATTATACATGAATATGGCTGAATGGTCTGTGTTATTAAACATTAATATGGCTGAATGGTCTGTGTTATTAAACATTAATATGGCTGAATGGTCTGTGTTATTAAACATGAATATGGCTGAATGGTCTGTGTTATTAAACATGAATATGGCTGAATGGTTTGTGTTATTAAACATGAATATGGCTGAATGGTCTGTGTTATTATATATTAATATGGCTGAATGGTCTGTGTTATTAAACATTAATATGGCTGAATGGTCTGTGTTATTATATATTAATATGGGTGAATGGTCTGTGTTATTAAACATGAATATGGCTGAATGGTCTGTGTTATTATACATGAATATGGCCGAATGGTCTGTGTTATTAAACATGAATATGGCTGAATTGTCTGTGTTATTAAACATGAATATGGCTGAATGGTCTGTGTTATTAAACATGAATATGGCTGAATGGTCTGTGTTATTAAACATGAATATGGCCGAATGGTCTGTGTTATTAAACATGAATATGGCTGAATGGTCTATGTTATTAAACATGAATATGGCTGAATGGTCTGTGTTATTATACATGAATATGGCTGAATGGTCTGTGTTATTATATATTAATATGGCTGAATAGTCTGTGTTATTAAACATGAATATGGCCGAATGATCTGTGTTATTAAACATGAATATGGCTGAATCGTCTCTGTTATTAAACATGAATATGGCTGAATGGTCTGTGTTATTAAACATGAATATGGCTGAATGGTCTGTGTTATTAAACATTAATATGGCTGAATGGTCTGTGTTATTATACATTAATATGGCTGAATGGTCTGTGTTATTAAACAATAATATGGCTGAATGGTCTGTGTTATTAAACATGAAAATGACTGAATGGTCTGTGTTATTAAACATGAATATGGCTGAATGGTCTGTGTTATTAAACATGAATATGGCTGAATGGTCTGTGTTATTAAACATGAATATGGCTGAATGGTCTGTGTTATTAAACAATAATATGGCTGAATGGTCTGTGTTATTAAACATGAAAATGGCTGAATGGTCTGTGTTATTAAACATGAATATGGCTGAATGGTCTGTGTTATTAAACATGAATATGGCTGAATGGTCTGTGTTATTAAACATGAATATGGCCGAATGGTCTGTGTTATTAAACATGAATATGGCTGAATGGTCTGTGTTATTAAACATGAATATGGCCGAATGGTCTGTTATTAAACATGAATATGGCTGAATGGTCTGAGTTATTAAACATGAATATGGCCGAATGGTCTGTGTTATTAAACATGTATATGGCTGAATGGTCTGTGTTATTAAACATGAATACGGCTGAATGGTCTGAGTTATTAAACATGAATATGGCCGAATGGTCTGTGTTATTAAACATGAATATGGCTGAATGGTCTGTGTTATTAAACATTAATATGGCTGAATGGTCTGTGTTATTAAACATTAATATGGCTGAATGGTCTGTGTTATAAAACATGAATATGGCTGAATGGTCTGTTCTATTAAACATGAATATGGCTGAATGGTCTGTGTTATTAAACATGAATATGGTTGAATGGTCTGTATTATTAAACATGTATATGGCTGAATGGTCTGTGTTATTAAACATGAATACGGCTGAATGGTCTGAGTTATTAAACATGAATATGGCCGAATGGTCTGTTATTAAACATGAATATGGCTGAATGGTATGTGTTATTAAACATTAATATGGCTGAATGGTCTGTGTTATTATACATGAATATGGCTGAATGGTCTGTGTTATTAAACATGAATATGGCTGAATGGTCTGTGTTATTAAACATGAATATGGCCGAATGGTCTGTGTTATTAAACATGAATATGGCTGAATGGTCTGTGTTATTAAACATGAATATGGCTGAATGGTCTGTTCTATTAAACATGTATATGGCTGAATGGTCTGTGTTATTAAACATGTATATGGCTGAATGGTCTGTGTTATTAAACATGAATATGGCTGAATGGTCTGTGTTATTAAACATGAATATGGCTGAATGGTCTGTGTTATTAAACATGAATATGGCTGAATGGTCTGTGTTATTAAACATGAATATGGCTGAATGGTCTGTGTTATTAAACATGAATATGGCTGAATGGTCTGTTCTATTAAACATGAATATGGCTGAATGGTCTGTGTTATTAAACATGATTACGGTTGAATGGTCTGTATTATTAAACATGAATATGGTTGAATGGTCTGTGTTATTAAACATGAATACGGCTGAATGGTCTGAGTTATTAAACATGAATATGGCTGAATGGTCTGTGTTATTAAACATGAATATGGCTGAATGGTCTGTTATTAAACATGAATATGGTGAATGGTCTGTGTTATTAAACATGAATATGGTGAATGGTCTGTGTTATTAAACATGACTATGGCTGAATGGTCTGTGTTATTAAACATGAATATGGCTGAATGGTATGTGTTATTAAACATGAATATGGCTGAATGGTCTGTGTTATTAAACATGAATATGGCTGAATGGTCTGTGTTATTAAACATTAATATGGCTGAATGGTCTGTGTTATTAAACATTAATATGGCTTAATGGTCGGGGTTATTAAACATTAATATGTCTGAATGGTCTGTGTTATTAAACATTAATATGGCTGAATGGTCTGTGTTATTAAACATTAATATGGCTGAATGGTCTGTGTTATTAAACATGAATATGACTGAATGGTATGTGTTATTAAACATGAATATGGCTGAATGGTCTGTGTTATTAAACATGAATATGGCTGAATGGTCTGTGTTATTAAACATTAATATGGCTGAATGGTCTGTTATTAAACATGAATATGGCTGAATGGTCTGTGTTATTAAACATGAATATGGCTGAATGGTCTGAGTTATTAAACATGAATACGGCTGAATGGTCTGTGTTATTAAACATGAATATGGCTGAATGGTATGTGTTATTAAACATGAATATGGCTGAATGGTCTTATTATTAAACATGAATACTGCTGAATGGTCTGTGTTATTAAACATTAATATGGCTGAATGGTCTGTGTTATTAAACATGAATATGGCTGAATGGTCTGTGTTATTAAACATGACTATGGCTGAATGGTCTGTGTTATTAAACATTAATATGGCTGAATGGTCTGTGTTATTAAACATGAATATGGCTGAATGGTCTGTGTTATTAAACATTAATATGGCTGAATGGTCCGTGTTATTAAACATTAATATGGCTGAATGGTCTGTGTTATTAAACATGAATATGGCTGAATGGTCTGTGTTATTAAACATGAATATGGCTGAATGGTCTGTGTTATTAAACATTAATATGGCTGAATGGTCTGTGTTATTAAACATTAATATGGCTGAATGGTCTGTGTTATTAAACATGAATATGGCCGAATGGCCTGTGTTATTAAACATGAATATGGCTGAATGGTCTGTGTTATTAAACATTAATATGGCTGAATGGTCTGTGTTATTAAACATTAATATGGCTGAATGGTCTGTGTTATTAAACATGAATATGGCTGAATGGTCTGTTATTAAACATGAATATGGCTGAATGGTCTGTGTTATTAAACATGAATATGGCTGAATGGTCTGTGTTATTATACATGAATATGGCTGAATGGTCTGTGTTATTAAACATTAATATGGCTGAATGGTCTGTGTTATTAAACATGAATATGGCTGAATGGTTTGTGTTGTTAAACATGAATATGGCTGAATGGTCTGTGTTATTAAACATTAATATGGCTGAATGGTCTGTGTTATTAAACATTAATATGGCTGAATGGTCTGTGTTATTAAACATTAATATGGCTGAATGGTCTGTGTTATTAAACATTAATATGGCTGAATGGTCTGTGTTATTAAACATGAATATGGCTGAATGGTCTGTGTTATTAAACATGAATATGGCTGAATGGTCTGTGTTATTATACATGAATATGGCTGAATGGTCTGTGTTATTAAACATTAATATGGCTGAATGGTCTGTGTTATTAAACATGAATATGGCTGAATGGTTTGTGTTGTTAAACATGAATATGACTGAATGGTCTGAGTTATTAAACATTAATATGGCTGAATGGTCGGGGTTATTAAACATTAATATGGCTGAATGGTCTGAGTTATTAAACATTAATATGGCTGAATGGTCGGGGTTATTAAACATTAATATGTCTGAATGGTCTGTGTTATTAAACATTAATATGGCTGAATGGTCTGTGTTATTAAACATTAATATGGCTGAATGGTCTGTGTTATTAAACATGAATATGACTGAATGGTATGTGTTATTAAACATGAATATGGCTGAATGGTCTGTGTTATTAAACATGAATATGGCTGAATGGTCTGTGTTATTAAACATTAATATGGCTGAATGGTCTGTTATTAAACATGAATATGGCTGAATGGTCTGTGTTATTAAACATGAATATGGCTGAATGGTCTGAGTTATTAAACATGAATACGGCTGAATGGTCTGTGTTATTAAACATGAATATGGCTGAATGGTCTGTGTTATTAAACATGAATATGGCTGAATGGTCTGAGTTATTAAACATGAATACGGCTGAATGGTCTGTGTTATTAAACATGAATATGGCTGAATGGTATGTGTTATTAAACATGAATATGGCTGAATGGTCTTATTATTAAACATGAATACTGCTGAATGGTCTGTGTTATTAAACATTAATATGGCTGAATGGTCTGTGTTATTAAACATGAATATGGCTGAATGGTCTGTGTTATTAAACATGACTATGGCTGAATGGTCTGTGTTATTAAACATTAATATGGCTGAATGGTCTGTGTTATTAAACATGAATATGGCTGAATGGTCTGTGTTATTAAACATTAATATGGCTGAATGGTCTGTGTTATTAAACATTAATATGGCTGAATGGTCTGTGTTATTGAACATGAATATGGCCGAATGGTCTGTGTTATTAAACATGAATATGGCTGAATGGTCTGTGTTATTAAACATTAATATGGCTGAATGGTCTGTGTTATTAAACATTAATATGGCTGAATGGTCTGTGTTATTAAACATGAATATGGCCGAATGGCCTGTGTTATTAAATATGAATATGGCTGAATGGTTTGTGTTGTTAAACATGAATATGACTGAATGGTCTGAGTTATTAAACATTAATATGGCTGAATGGTCGGGGTTATTAAACATTAATATGGCTGAATGGTCTGAGTTATTAAACATTAATATGGCTGAATGGTCGGGGTTATTAAACATTAATATGTCTGAATGGTCTGTGTTATTAAACATTAATATGGCTGAATGGTCTGTGTTATTAAACATTAATATGGCTGAATGGTCTGTGTTATTAAACATGAATATGACTGAATGGTATGTGTTATTAAACATGAATATGGCTGAATGGTCTGTGTTATTAAACATGAATATGGCTGAATGGTCTGTGTTATTAAACATTAATATGGCTGAATGGTCTGTTATTAAACATGAATATGGCTGAATGGTCTGTGTTATTAAACATGAATATGGCTGAATGGTCTGAGTTATTAAACATGAATACGGCTGAATGGTCTGTGTTATTAAACATGAATATGGCTGAATGGTCTGTGTTATTAAACATGAATATGGCTGAATGGTCTGAGTTATTAAACATGAATACGGCTGAATGGTCTGTGTTATTAAACATGAATATGGCTGAATGGTATGTGTTATTAAACATGAATATGGCTGAATGGTCTTATTATTAAACATGAATACTGCTGAATGGTCTGTGTTATTAAACATTAATATGGCTGAATGGTCTGTGTTATTAAACATGAATATGGCTGAATGGTCTGTGTTATTAAACATGACTATGGCTGAATGGTCTGTGTTATTAAACATTAATATGGCTGAATGGTCTGTGTTATTAAACATGAATATGGCTGAATGGTCTGTGTTATTAAACATTAATATGGCTGAATGGTCTGTGTTATTAAACATTAATATGGCTGAATGGTCTGTGTTATTGAACATGAATATGGCCGAATGGTCTGTGTTATTAAACATGAATATGGCTGAATGGTCTGTGTTATTAAACATTAATATGGCTGAATGGTCTGTGTTATTAAACATTAATATGGCTGAATGGTCTGTGTTATTAAACATGAATATGGCCGAATGGCCTGTGTTATTAAACATGAATATGGCTGAATGGTCTGTGTTATTAAACATTAATATGGCTGAATGGTCTGTGTTATTAAACATTAATATGGCTGAATGGTCTGTGTTATTAAACATGAATATGGCTGAATGGTCTGTGTTATTAAACATGAATATGGCTGAATGGTCTGTGTTATTAAACATGAATATGGCTGAATGGTCTGTGTTATTATACATGAATATGGCTGAATGGTCTGTGTTATTAAACATTAATATGGCTGAATGGTCTGTGTTATTAAACATGAATATGGCTGAATGGTTTGTGTGGTTAAACATGAATATGGCTGAATGGTCTGTGTTATTAAACATTAATATGGCTGAATGGTCTGTGTTATTAAACATTAATATGGCTGAATGGTCTGTGTTATTAAACATTAATATGGCTGAATGGTCTGTGTTATTAAACATTAATATGGCTGAATGGTCTGTGTTATTAAACATGAATATGGCTGAATGGTCTGTGTTATTAAACATGAATATGGCTGAATGGTCTGTGTTATTATACATGAATATGGCTGTATGGTCTGTGTTATTAAACATTAATATGGCTGAATGGTCTGTGTTATTATACATGAATATGGCTGAATGGTTTGTGTTGTTAAACATGAATATGGCTGAATGGTCTGTGTTATTAAACATGTATATGGCTGAATGGTCTGTGTTATTAAACATGAATACGGCTGAATGAACCATTGTAAATTCACCTCCGCATCACCAAATTCACCCTCTGGGGACCTCATTCTGCTTACACCTCAGCAGAATGAGGTTCCCAGAGGGTGAATTTGGTGATGCTAGCCCACTATGCGGGGTAGCATCACTAAATTCACCCTCTGGGGACCTCATTCTGCAAATGACAGACACCGTATTTCAAGGCTTGATCATAGGATGATAATTATGTGTGGTACCACTATACTCATAATGATGAAGATATTTTATACTATATAGGTCTATAATCTTTGCATCACGGCGATCATATATGCATGTCACATGTAGAGCTGGGCGGTTTCCCGATTAATCGTCAATACCCGGTTAATATTTCAATATCGTCAGTAATATCGTCTAAACTAAAATAATCGTAATATCGTCAGCAATTAGAGGGTGCCAGACCATCATAAGCGTATACAAAACTCAAGCCTAAATCGAGTTATTTAAGTTTTAAATTCCAACTAAATCCCCGTGTCCTGACTTTTTCAATATTCAATAATCATAGTAAACAACGTTTAGGACGACTAACGAAATTAGGGGGATATAAAAACCCAGAATACGTCCCCCTTTCGCTCACAATATTACACAAACCCTCCGACTTCCCTGCGTACTTTTTATTACAAGAGAATTCACCAAATGATTTGACGACTGATCAGGTGATAGATCAATATGAATGCAGTTTTGCCACGCCTCTTCCTTCAATACAATGATGCACATGCACTCTCAAACAAAATAGTAAATGAGCGAAGATACCGCCCCCTTCTCGTCTAGAAGAAACCACTCACGGCGATTGGTTGAAACCAATATTATAGAATTAGGGCTTCAAACCCGCTCAAAAATACATGGTGTCCTTGCTTGGCCGAATTCCAAAAGTTATGTACTACGTGTGTGTGGTCTTAACGGTAAACCACAATTATAGACTAGATAATGGTTTTATTAATTATCGGTATATACCAGAATTTGTCAAGTCACCGGAACGAAATTGTCCGAATAGCGGAATTCAACCGGTTAATTTACTTTACATTCTGCATATCGATCAAGCATGAGGCTGTCACTGGTTGAGTGGTTGTGTATGTTATTATTGACGTCAACTTGTCAAAATTAATGACAATGATGTGATTCTAGCGAACAGTGAGAAACTGTTTTAAGTTACTAGTATCTGATGTTTTAAAAAACTGCGATTATATCGTTAACCGCGGTTTTAATTTCCAAAAATCGCGGTTTTTATTTTCGTTAATATAGTCCAGCCCTAGTCACATGGATAGTCATCATTGTTATTCCTGCCTCAAATTTGCTTAATTTTATCGGCGACATAACTATGAATTATAATGTAACATCATGCAGTGGACATGACCATTCTCAATGACTCGGTCATTTCCGCTTCGCTGAGGAAATGTTTTCAGCTAAGCAGAATAGGCCGAGTCATTGAGAATGTGGAGATGACATGACAAGTGCAATATCTTGTCTGGACTCTGGGCCGCAAAGCCAAATGATGTAAATGACGTCATGAACCGTGCAATGAGGTCTTCGCTTGAAGTGCAACACCAAGCATGGCATATGCCCCCCGTCGCTCAGTTTAGAGAGCAGGCAATGGATGGAATGTTTTTTTTTTTTATTTCTGAATCCCAGAAGTTGGTATCCTTTCCTTTTAAACCGGGCCATCAATACACCAAAATAAACCAAATCCGATGATCCATGCCCAAGTTACTCAAGCTGAAATGTTCATACAGAGACAAAATTAAGAAATTCCCAAGGGCTGTTACTCTGGTAAAAATGAATGGACGAAACCTGTTGTAAGTTGGTATCCTTTTCCCCAAGCTGTGCTATCAACATACCAAAGCACAACTGAATCAGAAGATCCTGGCCCAAGTTACAGCTTTCGGACATAAAATTCACAAATTTCCAAGTCAAACAAGGGCCGTAACAATTAATGGACGAAACCCGCAGTATGTTGATATCCTTTCCCCCAACCTGTGCTATCACCATGCCAAAGGACATCGAAATCCAATAATAAAGACATCTATAGCATGTTTGTTATGGACGCGTCAAAGCGTTTTACTCTAAGTCCTTCAAAGGGCCATAACTCTGGAAAAAATTGCAGACAAAACCTGCACTATTTGGAGATTCTATCCACAATGCTGGTCTACCGGCATACCAAAGGACATCTAAATATACGTTATAAGCACGGCGTCCAATTTATAAGTGAAATAAAGATCACAAGCGTGGTGTTTATTTCACTTATAAATCGGACGCCGTGCTTATAACATATTTATGACACCCAATCAGCCCGAGAAACTTACAATCAGTGATGAGTTTCTGTTACCAATTAAATGTGTGGTCAGTCTTACAGACATGGTCCGTAGAATACCAATCAATACCCCATGGTCGGTGTTTCACCCAGATTGTTCAACGAATTGAATTTATGCCGAATCATAACATTTCAGTTTACTTTTGTGTTAATCGTGGATTAACTAGAGAGCACACTACAATTCTACTCTATTGTGTATTATTTCTACGTATCGGATTTATTTATTCCATACTTTCCAAGCCGGATTTGTAATATCACAAACAGCACTTTCGACAAATGTAAGTTATTCAATGGGGTCCGGTTACTGACCTTTAGTTACTGTAAATATCGGTTAGTTGTTGTCTGTGCTGCAAAATGGTCTGTCGTTGATTACATTTGTTATTAGTGTTGGTGAGGGGGGGGGTATTAAATTTGCCATTGTTGAGGAAAGTAACTGCAGGCGTTTGCCGACAAAGCAAATGTCCATGTAATTTGCCCCCCCCCCCACCCCCGATCTGAAATTTTAGTATGGTGCATACTTTAATTATTTAATTATTAACGTTTATATATTTGGCATGATGTATCGCCCATGTCTTCCATATTGCTACGTCCCTGCATCTGCTCGTTGTGACTAAACATGGTATCACAGCCCAAATTAGTAATGCTCACCTCGGTGGAATAATAACTTGTTTGAATGATCGGGAGTGCAAAATTGGTCAATCAAGGTGTGCGCCGTGAATACAATGCATAAGCTTGTAATCACGACAGACCGTATGATAGAACAGGCGATGACTTAAAAGATCTTTACAGTAAATAAAGGTCGGTCACCGGACCTCATTAGATTACTTCCATTGGTCGAGGGCTGATTGGCGTGTTATAAATTGGACTATCGATACTTGTGCTGTGTAGTGAAATGTTTGTTGCAGATGGACAGACGGCATTTTTATGTGTTTTACACTAAGTCCAGCAAAGGGCCATAACTCTGGAAAAAAGTGTGGTTAACGGCACTATGCGGAGATCCTTTTCACAATGCTGGTCCACTGACATACAAAGGACATCCAAATTGGACTATCAATACTTGAGCTGTATTGTGAAATGATTGTTGTGGACGGACAAAGGTTTCCACTATATACATGTACCCTGAATCCTCCTTCAGAGGATCGGGGCATAATAAAGGTAGAAGGATGTTTGGATATACCAGTAAATGTTCCACCTGTTTAACCATTTCTCTGCAAAATAGATTCTACCATCAGTTATAAAAGTATATTTACACACTAAGTGTTGTCATCACTAAATCCAGCAGTCTGATTGGTCGGCGCCCACGTGGCTAGTTGCAGTTATTTCTCGGTGAATGCGTAACGCCTCATAACACCAACCTAATAACACCATCGATACGTCATTAGGTTTGGAAAGACGAACGCGTAATGCTTTGGGCGCATTTTGACTCGCGCAGGATTGACTTAATACATCATCGGGTTTCAACATGAAGAGAAATTGTTCC
This sequence comes from Siphonodentalium dalli, assembly GCA_032622095.1. Classification (NCBI taxonomy): domain Eukaryota; kingdom Metazoa; phylum Mollusca; class Scaphopoda; order Gadilida; family Siphonodentaliidae; genus Siphonodentalium; species Siphonodentalium dalli. The sequence continues at coordinate 18,722,139 of CP136061.1, read as the reverse complement.
TATTAACTTTTGCCAAGGGTGCTATTGGGTATTTTGGGCTGATCTTGTCACGATACACTTTTCGATTTAAATATATTTACAAAAGCGGCTTTTTCGCTAAATGTATATAAATATAAGGATTAACTGTCATGTGGACTATTTTTATGGAGATGTAACGGTGAGGTAAGTGGACATAACTTGTATGTAAAACCCTTCGGGTTTTACACAAGTTATGTCCACTTACCTCACCGTTACATCTCCATAAAAACAGTCCACATGACAGTTAATCCTTATATACACAGCAATGGTCTATTATGCATCTGGAATAGAGGTACATGTACATGTATGTTCAGGAAATATGAGCAGACAACCGACAATATTAACCCTTTACCCAACAAACCGGCCAAAACCGGCCAAATAAAGCTTCAACAGCCTAAAATATCTTCGGTCTGTCTCAATAGAACCATACACATATGGATATCATTGGAACTGGCTCATTGACCACATTGTGATGGTTACAGTTATGCCCTGTGCCAATGCATTCTCTTATATATGCGAGTCGACCATAGGTCGCCTCGCATATATAAGAGAATGCATTGGCCTAAACAAAATCTTTTTTTTAACACTTTTTACAATTTTTTCTTACATTCTTTAACAATTTTATAATTTTTAATGTGTTAAGCCAATGCATTCTCTTATATATGCGAGGCGACCTATGGTCGACTCGCATATATAAGAGAATGCATTGGCACAGGGCCCTTCTGTTGGGTAAAGGGTTAAGTGCAGAAGGAATCAGAAGCAGGCCTTAAAATATGATGCCGGACATTTGCAGAACGGGGTCCACAGAAGGTGAATTTAGTGACGCTACCCAACACAGCAGGCCACCATCACTAAATTCACCTTCTGGGGACCTTAGACCTGATCTTTTCTGAAAAGTATCTTTATTAGTTTAGTTTCTCTGTATCCCCAAATTGGCAGACGACACAATGCATAATCAAGGTGCCCAATGGATGAACATCACCATCCTGGAACTTAAATCTGTGTCTCCCATAGTAGATGAGGCCATGTCAAATGAGGTCCCCAGAGGATGAATTTGGTGATGCTAGCCCATTGTGCAGGATAGCGTCACCAAATTCACCGTCTGGGGACCTCTTTCTGCAAATGTCTGGCACCATATTATTACCACTTGATTTTAAAAGTTATCCATCTTCGTCCGTTTGAATAAGTGTTTCTGGGGCAATTATTAGTACACATCTCGAGAATCTACAAACTTCAAAAATCAACATCTGATCACTATGAGCTTTGATGGGTGGGTTCCTCGACTCAAATCAAATATTTTTTACCCCTGAAGCCAAAGAAATAGTAATTTAGGGGTGCTTAATCGGATTGAGTACCTTTTTAAAGCACTATATCAATACAAAGTACAGTAATGCTCTAAGTAATCGACTTCTTAACCACCGCAGAATTATGGGTAACTTTTCAGGAGTTAGTCGGAAATATGGCTTGTTGCCATTCATCGGAAAGCTCTCCCCGAGAGCTTACCGATGAATGGCAACAAGCCATATTTCCGACTAAATCCTGAAAAGTTACCCATAATTCTGCTGTGGTTAAGAAGTCGATTACTTAGAGCATTACTGTACTTTGTCACGAGAATGACTATCTCACTGTATTGTTGTCCTAACTGGATGATGTTTGTAGATTTATCCTCTCTTCTCTGAGATATAGTTGTAAAATAAATCAACAAATGTGATACTGTACATGTACAATTTATTAAATCAACATTGTATCACCGAACAACAGATTTTTAGAGAGTGATGTAAATACACTCTTTATTCAATGGTATTAACAATAAATTACTAGCTCTGAACCAATCATACTCATAGGTCATGCAGGGTGAGTATACCTGTGACTTGATTTAACAGTTAATAGTGGAAACGTTGCTTTTTACATACTACTATACCAAGCTAAATTAATCATTACTACATATTACATTTGCATTTTGTAAATATCAAATATGGTACAGTATTTCTGAGAATCAAACTATATACATGTCTAAGAATTTAATTCTCAATATAGGTAACTGTAGTAGTAGTAGCTGATGATGGCACCATAAAAATACCAGTACCAACAAAAACGGAGATATGCACATATATAGTTCAGGTGTGCACATACATGTACAGTAATTCCCTAAGTAATCGACTCCATAACCACAGCAGAATTATGGTCGGAAATACATGTATGTCCGATGAATGGCAACAAGCCATATTTCCGACTAAATCCTGAAAAGTTACCCATAATTCTGCTATGGTTATGGAGTCGATTACTTAGGGCATTACTGTATATTGTTAATTTTTTTCCCAACAGGATGTCCGAAGTAAAAATATCACTGTAACCCTTTTATGACAGAAGCTGCACTGGTGCAGCATTCAAGATCCTGTGCCAGTGCATTCTCTTATATATGTGAGTCTCCCATAGGGAACCTCACATATATAAGAGAATGCACTGGCTTGCAAGGTCAAGGTAAGTATTGTTAGGCCAATGTATTCTCTTATATATGCGAAGCTCCCTATGGGAGACTCGCGTATATAAGAGAATGCATTGGCACTGGATTTTCGCAAAATTTCAGGAAGCTCCAGTCATGAACAGGGATAGATCATGCCATGAATCTCTACTCTCGCTAATGCCCGTAGAGATCATACTCCACTGGTACAAAACCTGGGAACCTTTTGAAGTTTTGACAGGGAACCTTATAAAGTTGAATAAAAGGTCAGCAGACCACAGTGTCCCCCCGAAAATGTGGCAAGTCGATGCCGCTTTGTTAAAGAAATAAAAAAAAATGTTGAAATGTTCTAAGTCGAAAGGATTAATAATTCCGTAAAAAAATATTTTTCCGTCATCTATATACATGTTGCACATCTGCAATATGAGGGTAACAATACTCTGAAGTTTCAAATATCTACGATCAAAACTGTAGGAGTTGATTACACCATGAAGGTACCCTCATACTGAAAATTATAAAAAATGTTGAAATTTTCTAAGTCGAAAAGGGTTAATAACTCAGTAAAAAAAAACAAATCCGTCATCTATATACATGTTGCACATCTTCAATATATGGGCAACAATATTTTGAAGTTTCAAATCTCTGGTATGAAATCTGTAGAAGGAGATGATTACACCATGAAGGTACTCAAAAGTGTGACGGACGGATGGACGGACGAACGAACGGACGGAGCCCGTTTCTATAGACCCCCGAAAATAAATTTTTCGGGGGACAAAAAATAACACAGGTAATATATTTCTTAGTTATTACCTGTTCCTTCCTGCATTATCCGAATTACAAATTACTATTTCTTTGACTTCGGGGGTAAAAAATATGTGATTCGAGTTAAGGAACCATCAAGCCTCTTAATGATCAGATCTCGATTTATGAAGTTTGTCATTTCTCAATTATTTGTGGCCAGAAAAACTTCGTCAAACGGACAAAATTTCAGATGAAGATGGATAACTCAAAAATCAAGTGGTAATACGGCCAAATTTCATGATACTCAAGTGACAATATGGCCATAATGTTGATAAATAACCCGTTTTGTGAAATTTGATACCATAGTTGACGGTGGTTAGCATTATTTTGTTGCAATTAATCGATTCTGATAACTAAAGCGTATTTTGAAGAAATGATGTTGTTGTATCTTGATGATATGGTGACTGTCTGATCGGATTGAGTACCTTTAATAATGTACTTCTCTGTACGTGAAGGTCCCAATTCAAAATTTAAATGACATTGTGAACAATTTTGCTTTGAGTCATTTACAATTATGGTGACTTGATATGTGGTTTTAATAACAATCTATGCCATCAAATATGATTAAAATACTATAATTCATCACTATTTGAAACATCTGTGTCTCAGAAGATGCCCACAGAGAAATAGAAAACTGCTGAAGACTCCCCCCCCCCCCCCCCCTGACATCCAGAATGCAACCGAATTCACACTTTTTCAATGAAAGGGGAAGAACTCTATCTTTTATAGAGTTATTCCCCCTGCATTGAAAATAATACTGATTTTTACTTAAATCTTGATGACAAAACGCATTGGCAACTCAACAAAAACAACATGTCCACAGTTTATTACACCGGATAAGTTGATAATACAATGTTTTGGAGCTTCCTCTTTCAAATGGTATATAATATGGCATATATTTTATATAAAGTAATCTGGGGGTTCGAAAATTATGTGGGCCTTTAATTCTATGTTTATTGCGATATTGGCTCACAAGTCACAGAAAAGCATGAAATTTTGAGTTGGGGCCTTCACCTACAGTGAAGTACATTGTCAAGGAATAAGTCAACTAAGAAATATATTCCCTGCATTATTTTTTTGACTTTATAAGGTTCCCTGTCAAAACTTCAAAAAGTTCCCCCGGTTTTTCACTGGTGAATATGATCTCTACGGGCGTTAGCTAGAGTAGAGATTCATGGCATGATCTAGAACAGGGTGTGCACTGGCCTCATAAATATTTTGGTTAATTATTTTGCCATTTCTGAATATCTTTGACCATTTTTCAGAAACTTTGGGAAAACTGGAAAAATCAAACTACTCCACTGAGAAAACCAACACTAAAGAGAGAAAAAAAATGTGAAAATAAATAAACAGTGATTTGCCTTTTGAAAGTTCTGTTTGACCCGGGGGGGGGGGGGGGGGGGACATTTTTTCCGGGCATGTATGCCGGGGTGGGTGGGTAGTCGATGGGACCAACAAACTGTTTTTGCAATGAGTTTGGCTTAAAACACCTTAGAATAAGAGAAATAATGTAATTCTAACTGCTAAACTGACTGCAAGCAGTTATTGTGTTGTATTTTGTTGCAAATTTTGAAATCAAAGATGGCCGCAGGCAGCCATGTTTTTTTGGCCAAATGACCCCAAAATGACTCGTTCCTATTTACATGTCAATATTAACATCCATGACAAATAGTATGCACAGAAATTCATATACAGCTGTTTACAGTGAATTTCTCCCTGCAAATCTCTGTTTTAGTGTTAAAAAGGGGGGGGGGGGGGGTGAAAAAACTGCCAAAAATGGAATAAGACCCTGTGCCAGTGCATTCTCTTATATATGCGAGTGACCCATATGGAGCCTCGCATATATAAGAGAATGCACTGGCTAACAAGATCATGGTAAATATTGTTAGGCCAATACATTCTTTTATATATGCGAGGTGCCCTATGAGCAACTCGCATATATAAGAGAATATATTGGCACAGGGTTTTTGCGAAAAAATCAGGAAGCTCCAGTCATGAAAGGGTTAAGCACGTGTGACTTCTGGTACATTATTATACAAAAACATAGCATGGTGGGGAATCACATGGTTTCGAGGTTGGTGAGTACCCAGTCTATGTAAACATACACTCAGATTCATACTGATACTATTTTTTATATGTGGGTATGTAGTTTACTCCAGACTGGTGAGTACCACGCATTCATAATGTGCAAACGCACAAAAACATAATATACGTGGAACTGACAAAAAACATAGCAGTTTGACGAGCATATGCTTGTTTATTTTTTAAACAAGTTAATACCTTATTTGTTCGGAAATACTTAGTGGTTTTCTATAACATTCTGACCAAAGTTGCCAGTTGGAGGTGCGTGGAATACACCAGTCCATTCATCTTCGACTGTGTTTGTGAAATCCTCGGCCATTTTTAATGGGTGATACTATCAACTTGAAACCACGCGATTCCCCGCCGTGCATAGGTGAACAACTACATGTACAATGTACTACATATTCAAATTCCATGCAGGGTTTACCTCCCTTGATGACTTGGTATGACCGCTGCTACCGGCGACATTTTACTCACATTTGGTGGACTTCCTGGATATAGTATAAAATAAGGGAACAGAGCAGCACGTTGCCCTTATTAAGCACACAAAATACTGTGTAATTTCGTACTTTAAGTTTGAAAAGTCCCACTAGAACCCAAGAACTACATGTATATTGCAAAACAGTGTGATTTGGTTTATCGGGTATTTACCAACAAAAAGGTCTAAATGCACATGGATGACATTGTCATTGCAACATGCGTGGCAAGTCGAGAGTTCTAATTTGCTGCAATTTTGATGAGTAGCTTGCACAACAAAACTCACGCTCTAATTCTCCATTCTGTCATTAAGATTTTAGTGCAGGATTTGTTCTCAAAGTACATAGGAAATTTGATTTTGGTGTGATCATTTTCGCCATTTTGGCTGGAAAAACCCTGTGCTAAATATAGAAAACCACAGACTGGTACCCAGCCAGTGACAGAGTCAGAAGGAAGTATGACTAGTGATCTCTGGCAAGCCTTGAAATAGTGTGTCTGTCATTTGCAGAATGAGGTTCCCAGAGGGTGAATTTGGTGATGCTAGCCCACTATGCGGGGTAGCATCACTAAATTCACCCTCTGGGAACCTCATTCTGCAAATGACAGGCACACTATTTCAAGGCTTGCTCTCTGGTAGAGACTGCTACCTATTAACGAAGTTATGGCATTTTATAGCAAGATCTGGTGATATTGTGAGAGGTGTTTGTTGACTTCAGGCCATGGTTAATTAGTTTTATGTTTAGTGTCCCAATGAAAACAAGAGATGGACTGTCGTCCGGTACATACCCCCTTGTGGCATACCGTCTAGTGTGGGCATACCTATAACCTGTGACTGATATACTCAGACATACGGACTGTAAAGTAAGCATGTAAAAAATATAATTGTGTGGTATTCTAGGTGTAAATGGCCATCAGTCTGCAAAAAGCTCAGTGGAACACACGCATATGACAGACATCGGACGGACCAAAAAGCCAACATTTCCAAATAAACAAAGATGAATAACTCTAGAATGGAAAATCCGAACAAAACAATGCAACCCTCTATTTAATGTCCTCATAGTAGTGAACATTCATACTAAACTTCATTGAGATCCCTGCACAACTGTTGAAGTTATGACATGAACAGACACCAGATGGACCAAAAAGCCAACATTTCCAGATAAACAAAGATGAATAACTCTAGATTGGAAAATCCAAACAAAACGATGGACCCCTCTATTTAATGTCTTCATAGTAGTGAACATTCATACCAAATTTTATTGAGATCCGAGCACAACTGTTGAAGTTATGACATGAACAGACACCAGACGGACCAAAAAGCCAACATTTCCAGATAAACAAAAATGAATAACTCTAGAATGGAAAATCCGAACAAAATGATGGAACCCTCTATTTAATGTCCTCATAGTAGTGAACATCCATACCTAATTTTATTGAGATCCGAGCACTACTGTTCAAGTTATGACATGAACAGACATCGGACGGATGTACGGTACAGACGCACGCACGGCTCCACGGAAGTGTTAATACATATGTATTTATCTCATATTATAACTACATTGTACTCAGAGATGAAAGTGGTCAAATATGAAAATCCATGAAACAATCCCTATGTAATAAATATATCTCAATTTAGATCAAGAGAATGCACTGATGCCCTCCCCGGGCTCCCCCAATCTATAATTCCACTGGATTTGTCCATATCACAAAAATGAAGCTCAACACTGACAACATGGTGCAATAACTGGTATCTTTTCAGACATAATTTATTGAAATGCAAATATTTTTATCCCTGAAAATTCCAATAAAAGATATTGAAATCCAAGAAAACTTTCATCTCTGATTGTACTAAGTAACTTTAGAAACCTATCAAGAATAATTAATATCAAATTATCACCGCATTTCGTATTTAATTCTCAGAATCCTGGATGACGCTAAACATAAAATTAATTAACCATGGCTTTAAGCTTGAAAAGTTTTGAAAAAATATGTCCAAATGAAATTTTCTTTCGCCATTTTCGCAAATATCTGACCAAATACAGTAATGCCCTAAATAATCGACTCCTTAACCACAGCAGAATTATGGGTAACTTTTCAGGATTTAGTCGGAAATATGGCTTGTTGCCATTCATCGGAAAGCTCTCCGAGAGCTTTCCGATGAATGGCAACAAGCCATATTTCCTGAAAAGTTACCCATAATTCTGCTGTGGTTAAGGAGTCGATTATTTAGGGCATTACTGTAGGCCACAGACAGCATGAACACTCCATATGAAACAGTAGCATTTATCAAGTCTATACAAAAAATAGTGTGTCTGTCATTTGCAGAATGAGGTCCCCAGATGGTGCATTTAGTGACGCTATGCTGCATGGAGGGCTAGCATCACCAAATTCACCCTCTGGGAACATCATTCTGCTGAGTCCTCAACTGCTAAGGGAGACCTACATGTAGGATTAGATTGTAGTTCCCCAGTTGAAGTTGGTGATGTTCACCCATTTGTCACCTCGATTATGCATTTTAAATTCTGCAAATTTAATAGGGAATATAGAAACTGAACAGAATGGAAAAAGTAACTAAAAATCAGGGCTTGATTTAACTCGCAATTTGTGATGCAATTTCCAATTTCTGCTAACCAATTTACAATGAAAAAAACATGTATGGATAGGGAATGCTATACAAAATCTTCCCAGGGCTACAAAATGCTATACAAATTTTAAAAGTTAAATGGACCCCTGTACTATACTCCAGTAGATACTTGCCAGAAGATGAGGCCTAAGCAGAATGAGGTCCCCAGAAGGTGAATTTAGTGATGCTCTGGGGACCTCATTCTGCAAATGACAGACTATTTCAAGGCCAGGCATTTATACTGGTTCCAACCAGTAAATCTGAATGAAACTGCATGTCAGATATCAAATAAACATACAGATATCAAATAAACATACATGCATCACAAACTATGTATAATCATGATTTTGATTTACAAAAATTAACTCTCTTTTTGTGACTTGATATGGATCCTTGACAATTTAAAGATGGAATATTCACTCCTGGCATCTACGAATACAAATATATTAGGATTTCCTGAAAGAATTTAGGGCATCAACATGGTAAAGTAGAGTGCAGTGCCTCGCTAGAGGGACTAAACTCATTTGCCAGTTGAATGATCAACTTTGGTGGTTTGAAAACTGGGGAACAAAGAACCCTATGTACATTTTAAAAAGTAACATTCAGCATAGATGTGTCCTTTTGTAATTAAGAATAAGTCCAGTTTTCATAAATTCCTGAAAGATTTTTAACCCTTTCAGTGCCAGGTCTGATTTTTGTATCAACCCATATACCCTGTGCCAATGCATTCTCTTATATATGCGAGTCGACCATAGGTCGCCTCGCATATATAAGAGAATGCATTGGCCTAACAATTTTTCATCATTTGTTATTATTTTTTACAATTTTGATAATTTTTTCTTGTATTCTTTATCAGACTTATTTTGTAGGTTTAGTGCCAGGGAATCTTACGTTTTTCATGGGCATCAATATTATTACTATGAATACTTGACGATAGTTTTGAGTTATAACATCCCCCTAAGGTTTTATCCAGTTTGTTTTTAAATTCGCTATACCGCTATACTTAAAGTAATTGACCACCAATAACGTGGTGTCACCCCGTTAATATGGCGGTACTATACCGCGGTATCCTCCAATACCGCGGGTACTGGTAAAATTAATGCGGTGCCCGCTAAAAGACCGCGGTATCATTATCGCCCAATACCGTAACTCCACCGCCATGACCGTCTCGATACTACTACCGTTTATTACCGGTATCACCGCGGCCATGACCGGGGTATCACCCCGTTTTTCTGGTCAATTACTTTGAGAATAGCGGTAGCATGCTTAAGCATACCCAAAAAAGGGCCGATTTTACAGACCGTAAATTAGGGCCGATGAGATCGGCCCCTGGCACTGAAAGGGTTAAAGTGCTCTCCTGGAAGTGGAAAGATCTAGCTTAGTCAAGTAATTTCTTATCTCCACATATTAAGCTGGTGAGAATTATGTTCCGATACTGGAATATGTGAATAAACTGCTACTAATACCAATATGTGGTACCAATTTGGACTATTGTTAGATTTACATTACAAAAAAAAGTTTAAACTTGTACATAAACCGGGAAAAAATAGACCAGGAATGAATAGGCCATATTTAGTTTGTCAATCATGGCTCACCCTGATCGTCCATTTCATCAACGATTTCCGAAGTGTCTGATCCCGAATGTAAGAGAACATATTCTCGAGAACTAAAGCCAAACTTGAGCACATCCTTCTCCATCAATTCAACATAATACTCAGAATCAATCCTGTTATTGTTTACATACGTCCCATTTGCCGACCCCAAGTCTATGATATAAGGGCGAACCCTGCGCCCAGTCTTCCCATCCTGCCTTTCATATGTCACAAGTCTGAACTGTAAAACAGCATGCTGTTTGGAGCATGAAGGATGATCGATTGGAATATCAGCTATCCTTCGCTGTCTTCCGAGAAGATAAGCACTCTGCCTGTGTAGATGTAACAACGGCATAGGGTCATCATTCTTAAAGGGATATAATCGCCAGCGAATTTTTGGCTTGCGCGCCTCAGGAGGTTCATTATATTTTATAACCACCCCTTTATAAGTGTTAGTTTCCTCTGTTAACTTCCCAGATAATTCAAAATTTGGCTTCTGCTTTTCAGTAGGTTCTGTTTTATCATCGTTTGCATCAGAAGTTCCAAACTGTTCCCTTTCAATTTTTATGTCTTTGAAAGGATTCCCTTTTTGTTCTTTCCGATGCTTCCTACGTCTTTCATCATTTATCTGCCGTTCTCGTCTCAGACTCTGAGAATCAAATACACCCTCTGATTCCCGCTTTATAGGTCTTGGATTATCTGCAGTTGGTCGTTCGTTTTGCCAATCCATCCTTTTTTTCTGACTACTCTGACGAACATTTCTTTCCCGTTTTATCTTTCTATTATGTGGACTCCTACTTCTCGGTCTAAATTTTTTATCCTGAAAGTAAATAAAATCAATATATTAACCATTTCATGATGGGAGCTGCGCTGGTGCAGCATTAAATAGCATGTGCCTGTGCATTCTCTTATATGTGCGAGGCTTCCTATATATAAGAGAATGCACTGGCTTACAACGTCCAGGTATATATTGTTAGGACAATGAATTCTCTTATATATATGCGAAGCTACCATAGGGAGCCTCGCATACATGTATATAAACATTTTTTTCAATGCAATTTGTTATGGAGAGTATGTCGGTCGGCATTCATTGAATATTTGCCAGGCTGTCAAATATTCCAGGTGTATACACCAGTCATTATGCCTGGGTGGGGGGGGGGGGGGGGGGGGGGCTAGTGCACATTTTTGCTCAAAATGTGGGTACTGGGCTTATTCATGACACATCCTTTGATTTTGATTTGATACCTCTTTGGTTGATCCAACAACTACTGGTAAGAATAGAATAAGATGTGTATAGTTCACAGTTCACAACAGTATTAACACAAGTGTATACTATTATACATCTTTATTTTTAAAGGCACAGGCGGCGTTCCTTTCATAAATATTCATATTTGTTCACATCGCCATCAACAGAAGGACTATTAAAATATAAATAGTTTTGTTCATATGACAAACATAATCAGCGCGTAAATAGTATATAGTTGTCAAGACGTATGATGGTGTATGTAAACAAGAGCCTGCTTGTGTTACAGAAGTTTTGCTTCTGTTCACATAACACACCGCAATTCTATTGGTTAATCACACACAAATGATATAAACGCTCTTTATTATTTCCATATCAGGAAAACAGTAACAAACTAGAGGTGTGACTGTCCCAATGGGACTACGGATACCCCCCTGTTTTTAAAATACTAAGATGTTTCACATGTCAGTAAACATTTAGTTAAATAATAAAATAACAGTTCCCATTGCAGGTGTACAACCATAACCCTAATCTTATACCTATTGACCGAAAAATGTAGGAATAAAAGCTTGGACAAAATTTTTATATGTTGCGAACAAAATTCTAAGTCGAAAAAGGGGAATAACTCCACACAAAAAATGTCGGACAGACGTCATAATCGCAGGTGCACAGGTTCCCATGGTACTAAATATCAGTGCCAAGATTAAAAAACATTGACCGAAAAATGTAAGAATAAAAGCTCGGACAAAATTATGCATGTTGCAAAAAAATTCTAAGTCGAAAAAGGGGGATAACTCCACCAAAAAATGTCGGACAGACGTCATAATCGCAGGTGCACAAGTTCCCATGGTACTAAATATCTGTGCCACGTTTTAAACAAATTGACCGAAAAATGTAGGAATAAAAGCTCGGACAAAAGTATACATGTTGCGAAAAATTTCTAAGTCGAAAAAGGGGGGATAACTCCACCAAAAAAAGTCGGACAAACGTCATAATCGCAGGTTCCCATGGTGATTGATGTCTGTGCCAAGTTTCACGGAAATTGATCAAAAAACGACTGAGAAAAACTCCGGACAAATTTGTGTCCACGGACGGACGGACAAGCTGACTCCAGTATACCCCCCCTAACTTCGTTGCGGGGGGTATAAATTAACGCTCTTTATGTTTACCATATCTGGATCTAAACAAAAGCCAGGTTCTGTAACGTTTTTTTGCTTTTGTTTACATAACAAAGGAAAAACATTTGACAATAACATACTGTTTTTGCCATATTTCTGATTGGTATAAGAACAATGACTGTCTATATTTTACTATTATTTCTGTTTATGGCTGTTTTGACAGAGGTGAATATTTTAACAGCATACCCACTGCCAACACCACCCGTATCTTTAAAGAAAAACAACTGGAAAAAATAATAAAATCACAGATGGGGTTGAGTATCTTCTCCTATTCTACAGGATAGAAAGACGTGATTGTATTCACCTTCCAAATGCTCATATATAGGGGTGGGCTTATCTAGGAGGACCACTCCATGTTTTATCTAGGGTAAAAAACCCAGACTGGGATTATCTTCGAGGATGAGCTTACTGACGGGTGTATACAGTAATGATTTTAGCCTGACAATAACAACAAGTGCCTGATTAGATATCGCTGTTTGTTTCACACCTTTAGTGAACAATTGAGAATTCACAGATTACGTCAATGGCAGTTTGCTTTTACATCAATTGATACGCTATAGCTGGACAGAGTTTTCACGCTCACTGTGAACATTAACCCTTTCAGTGCCAGGGGCCGATCCTATCGGCCCTAATTTACGGTCTGTAAAATCGGCACTAAAAAAAATGAAAAATAAAACTTAGGGGCATGTTATAACTCAAAACTATTACGAAGTATACATAGTAATAATTTTGATTCCCATAAAAAACTTAAGATTCCCTGGCCCTAAACCTACAAAATAAGTCTGTTAAAGAATATAAGAAACAATTATTAAAATTGTAAAAAATTGTAAAAAATAATAACAAATGATGAAAAATTGTTAGGCCAATGCGTTCTCTTATATATGCGAGGCGACCTATGGTCGACTCGCATATATAAGAGAATGCATTGGCACAGGGTATATGGGTTGATACAAAAATCAGACCTGGCACTGAAAGGGTTAACACTAGTTCTCTATAAATCTCTAGTGGTACATTTGTCAACCAAAACATTTTCATCCAGAATGATTGAACAGACTTAGCACACTGCATTGAATAAAAAGAAGAGACTTAAGTTTATAAAATGATCTACAATCTATACTATTCAAACACTGTCCTAGGAAGAGTATTAATAGCACACTGTACCTGTACTGTAGACTACTAGTAAAGCCTACTGCCTAGGCTGTAGACTGTACTTGTCAGTCTGTACTGTAGTGTACAGGTCTGGCAAATATGAGAATACAGCTACCGGTACAATAGCCGTATTCAGCTAACCAAGATTTCAGCTATATATTCTACTCTCAAACCGGCTGTTTTTCGATAACTACCCGGTAACTCGAAACGTCAATTTGCGCATCAAAACTAGGTTACGCCATTCTCCAATCTCTTGCAAACAAATCAAAACAGTCACTCGTTTTGTGACAAAAAGTATTGTGTTTTATCGACAAAGCAATGTCGATTATGTGTGAAAACTCACTACGGTGATCAATGCCTGTCGTAACGGTTTAATAACTCTCTTATAAATGCATTGCGGAATACCTTGAAAACTAAATTTAATAGAATATTCAACACCGAAGATGCAATGTCTTTATCAGTTCCGGAAATAGTAATCTGGTGCTGCTCAATCACAATTTGATTGGTGCTCTAAAATTATTAAATCTCTAGCCCAAGATTAACTGAGCGAGCACAACTCACCAATTTATCTTACCGCACACTAACGGTATAATACTGTTTAAACGAATAGTATCGGTATCGCCCACAACCGTTAGTGGTGTGTGAGTTTAAATGCTTGAGGTTATGTACACCATTCTAATGCTCCTTTCCGTTTTAGCAGCGGGAAGAAATACAGGAGTGTCTATGATGGGGTATGATCTTTGTTTTACATGTGATTTAGTTCATGTTTTCACAGAAAAAGGTCCCCAGGATATTGACATTCACCTCCCGTCGTAGTAAGTATTCACACAATCAAATTTGCTCTGTTGATAAATTGCAACACTTTGTTGTTGTTGGCTTCGTAATCATCAGTAGCTGATTAATGTCACTCAAATTATATCAAATCATTTAATCATGGAGCAAGTCTGTTTCACTCTTGGTTCTGGCGATGCTATATATACCGGTATATACAAATATACGTTTTCAAAAAATACATGTATCTACAGTGTATGGTCTTCTTGACGTAGTCACTAGTGCTGACCAGTGCTGTATTATCAGATTAGACACTGATGCCGTATGATCTCACAAAGTTGTGAATTAGTTATGTGTCTGAGAAGTTCTGCATCTGCTGACAGTTCTTCATATTGTCCGAGAAGTTATGTTAACCCGCCTCGTCTACAATAGGACATTTATTATTTAGTTAATGTATTGTGTTTAATGAGTAAAATACTGCCTCTAAATCGTAATTATATTGTACAGTGTGCGCATGCGTGACCTGATGGTAATGTCAAATGGCATTATATCGGAATCATTAATTCCGGAACGAACTGTTTCGTAAATCAGATCTTTTGATCGATTCTCACACATTTTAAGAACAAAATAAATTATTTCTCTTCATAAGATTGAGCTTACAATATATTTCACTGGATAAAATCAACACATGTTTATGGATAGTGAGAACCAAATGTCACTGTCTCAAATGAGTTCAATCTTTCGTTCCGTTACCGGTTCCTATCAGTGAAAATTGTATTTAGCTGGCTGTCATTCATTTTCTCGCTTCGATTGACAATCTTTTAATATAATTAGCTGATGTCTCCAAGTATTCTTGTTTACACTGTTATTCAAAAATTATTCTCTATATCCCCAATTGCAAACACCCAGTAAATCTATAAAGAGAGACTTGACCGCTGGAAGCAGCAGTCCGCGATGGGTAATGGAATATGGATTACTTTTGAGAAATAAAGCAGTCATAATATTTGTAACTGTGTTCAAGTGTAAATACTCTGAATTTAATATTGTTTTTGATTGTGTATTTTATGTAAAATTACACTTTCAGTTTCATGGAGAATGCTTTTAACATGGACAAGCTCACCCATTTTCGTTGCATGGGTTGGACACCATCTGACAAATTGTTGAGTACAAACACCCTTACATTTTGTTTGTGTTTCATATATATTATCATAACATATAAAACATAGTTAAATATTCACCATACCATAATTACTGTGGGGGATTCGACATTCACAACTATGGACATTTTGTTTCCACATAACAAAATTAATTCAGCTGGAGTTAAACATCAAAAATAGACAAACTAACGGTAGTAGTAACTCCGATAAAATAAATCATAACTTTAAAAGTTGAGGAGGGCTATAGCCCTCCTAGGCAAATCTAGGAGGGCTATTAATAGCCCTCCTGAATTTTCTAGACCGCCAGCCCTGAAACCGAAACGTAAATTCTACAACCTTCAAACACTACCTGGATCCAGTTTTATTTCATTGGGGAAGTCGGTAGCCAGGGACATACCCAGGCTGGTTTTCATACGATTTACCGGTTTGGGCACCCAAACTCCAGGTCCCAATTCATATCATAACAAGATACATGTACAAAACATTTATGATTTATATATATTGACATAAGACATTTAACTTTACAAACAGTTGGAATCATACTGTAAAGTACGTTTGGCTTCATCTAGCTTTCATCTGTGAAAACTTCAAATAGTTTGAGTTCAGGTTTGTTATCATTCAGCCTTCAGACTTTAGTATTTCAATCAAATTCAAGAGATATTACAAAATACAGTAGTGATGGACGGTTTTGAAATTTTGACTCGGTTACGGTTTTTGATTAAAAGAGTTGACTCTCGGTTTTCGTTTCGGCTTTTTTAAGTACTCTCAGGTGCCTAATAATCGTGATGGCCTAATAATAGTGATGTGTGGGGATTTAGGCTGAAATTAATAATAGTGATGGCAATTTCACTCTATGTCTCAATTCCAAATAATAGTGATCGTTGGGAATTTTCTGCAAAATTAATAATCGTGCCGACACTATTATTTGGCACCTGAGAGTACCGGTATGTATTGAAGATTCGTCAGGTATTAATCAAGTATGAAGACAATTGTGCCGCGATCAAGGGGATCGTGCGATGTTGCAGCTAATTTCCCACCCACGTGTATCATCGCAGCTGAACCAGTAGTTCGATACCGGTATATTAAGTTATTAACGAAATACTACGTATTGTAACTGTTGATATTTACCTTTAAGTATTGTGTGCATTTTGAACTACCTAATCAGTGGATAGCTGTGCATTTGTACAAAAAGACGCACAGTGCAGTAACATCATACCATATCATATTTTCCTCACACTGCAGTGGATTTATGATTGGGAATCACGGTATATGGTTGAATTATTGTTGGATGGCTGAGTGGTTAGCGTATTCGACTACAGGCCAGAAGTTTCGCTTGGACCCCGAATCGATTCACCTCGACAAAACAAAAGTCGGGAGCCCCGAGCGTACCTATATAAAGTACCGTGAATGCCTCGCTGAGGTGTCGTGAAGCGGTAATCCTCTCCCGCCCGGTGTCATGTACAGGGATGACACTGGTTTGATCATGCCGTCCCATCGGATGGGGACGTAAATGGCTGTCCCGTGTACAACCATGTGTGCACGATAAAGAACCCTACTGTGGGCAACGATCCACGGGTTAATGGCAAAATTTCCTCCCTTCGGGGTGTAAGTTGGTAGACATTTCAGGTGATGGTGTAATAGAGTTATCTCTCCTCGGTAGTGGTGGTGGAACACACTCAGCTGTGGTACTCTAGTGATCCGAATAATAGTAGGGGGTGGAAAATTTGCCAAATTTTAATAATAGTAGGGGTCGGAATAATAGTAGGGGGTGGAAATGTCAATGAAAAAGGAGATCATTGAAGAACACTGATTTAATTATCAAACAAAAACTTATAATAAACACTCCTCGACCCAGCACGGACAACATCTGGTTCTTGCAGAACCTTTTCAATGTCATTGATTTGAACGGAGAACACTGTGTCAACACTTTTATACGAATTTTCTTTGGTCGGAATCGGTCCACCAACTACTCAATTGTGTTCTAATTAAAGAAACTTTCAAACGTGAGCCCCAGACGTTGATTAACTTCTTAGTCACCTTTGTTCGCCTCACTGAATGAACGATAAACAATACCCGCAGAGGGGGGTCTGTCTATTGCAATAGGGTCGCACGAATTGCAAAATAGCGACACGTGCGAGGATGGAGTTACTTCCCATGGATCAAATCATTGATTATATTGCGATGCCAGACGGTTGCGCGAATTCTTTGAACGTATTCCGTTTCATGCATGCCATTTGATTAAAAACTACGAATAATGCGATCATTCATGGAGTATGGGTGATCAAAATTAAATAATCGTAGGGGCTTGAATAAGAATCGTAGGGGGTGGATTTTTTCTCCAAAATTAACAATCGTACGGGTACGGTTATTCGGATCACTAGAGTATGTACTCTTGAGTGCCTAATAAAAGTACAGGGTGGAATAATAGTACAGGTTGGAAAATGTCGCGTAACTGAATAATAGTACAGGGCGGAATAAACGTACAGACTGGAAATATTAGTACCATACATCCCAACAAAACGCACCGTCTGACTGGTTTACTGATGCCATGTGACAGAAATAGTTTCGATGGATAGCCAGGTCTGTGAATCTACAGTGTGCTGATCACTGTCAACAATCAGAGTTCATTTATCTATGAATAACACAATTAAAGATTGCTGAATTATTTCTTTTTGTTAATTTAATAAACGTACAGGACCAAATAACGATCGTACAGGTGGGAATTTTACCTTGATTTTAACAATCGTACATGTATGTTTATTAGGCAGTAGGCACTCAAGAGAATATAGTGTATATATGCGGTGATGAAGTTGAAAAGGACATTTCAGATATTGGTGCGGTGTGGTGGTGGAATACATGGAATTATCTGGTTACTCCTAAAAGGAGGTTGCTCATATGTAGGCATAAAGAAGAAGAAGTAAGTAAGCAAGTCTCAAGTGTGAATATGCACAAATAACTTTAACTGTCAAACTCTCATCGTTTGTCACTCGTCTTCAATGCTGATTTTTATTTATTTATATGCTCTTGGAAATATCTCTCTCTTAACCCTGCTTAATCTAGATATATACTTCATTATTCCACTGGCCGTGGTCAAATGTGTGGTACGGTAATAATAGTAATACAATCATCGTATCGGGCACTACTGTTTATTAACGGCCCTCTGCAATGATTAACATCCCTCGGGCCTATTAGCGCCGTCGACTTCGTCTCGGGCCTCTAATAGGCCCTTGGGCTGTTAATCATTCCAGAGGCCAGTATTAGTGTGACACTGACAGTGGACGAGTGGAGTAGATTCGAGATATAAAAGATTGCGTGGGCCGAGTCGAGATTAGGAAACAGTTACAATTAAACGCCATATACAAAAAGCCTAGTCACCGTTTTAGGACTATGAGATTTGGATCTTCTTCTTTTGTGAGAAAGCTCGTCATCTGAACTAGAGTATCGTCTTCTATGTTCGCGTTCCATATTTTAAAACAGAAAAATGTTTCGTTTTTTTCACGTAAATGCAGCTGCTCCCTCAAGCGGCTAAAATATATATCAGCGAACGATAACTCTCGTGAATTAGTATATTGTCCGGATTTGTTCAAACAATATACCGGTTTGTATCCGGCCCACACTGTACAATTATAGCCGCAATAATACGAGAGTTTATACGAGTGAAACAGACTAAAGAAGGATCGTTGCTAAGAAGAATTTTGGACGAGGCTGTTGTGAAACAGGGAGGCTCTCAAATGAAGCAAATGTATGCTGCGGCGAGATACATGCTCGGTACGACATAATTAAATATGGAGCCACAGCCAAAGTACGAGAAAGACATGTTCCTGTGCAGAGTTGCTGTCATAACTAGTCCAAAGTCTGACATCGAATTGGGTAATGCAGCGACTCGTTCAAAATCTCAGAAGGAAGCAGCCCGAGAAGACATAACCAAATACCTGAATGGACGTGATCAGAACAACATCATGGTCTTCACTCTTCACTGACGGGTCATCACTAGGAATCCAGGTCCAACTGGTGCAGCTGCTGTTATATACCTAGATGGCCTCAATTCAGAACCAGTTATACTGAAAGAATCCGTTAGCAAGGATAGTAATAACTACCACGGCGAGATAAGAGGTATGCTACTTGCCATAACCTTCATCGAGAAATGGATCACATCCAGAGGAGTTAGAAACAGCTGCATCAGTTGTGATTGCCAATCAGCTATAGTGCCACCGCAGACGCTACGATTAAAATCGTAAGTGGGGAAAATCGTAGGTGGAGAAATCGTAGCTTGCCCGCAGACGCTACGGTGCTGCGATGTTTGCAGCTACGATTTTATCCACGTGATCGATCACATGATAGCAAAACGTTAGACCACATTCTCCCATTATGCAACTAAATACATATGCATGGTATGTATCTCAATTTTCTAAACTAACAATTTGATGTTGAAAGTTCAAGTGAAATTGAATACGGTATATTTTTTATTTTGACATTTTTGTACCTGTCAATTGTTGTTGTTGTTGACTTCCGCTATTCACTATCCGTTGAATAAGAACTCATGTGCTGTGTTCCCTCAGGTATTATCACTGCAATTACTGATACTCTCTACTTCATAACGAAAGGTCGGATTTTCAAATTCTTTTCAATGTAACCGAAAGGAAGCCAAGAACTGCCTTCTAGATAATTTGCTGCATAGTCATATTTAAATAAGAGCTATCTCCAATCAGTGATCTGGCATTAATCATTCTTTTATCAACCTCTACTTCAGTCTGAACGAACCCCATCTCGATCTCATTTATCATTTCTTCCCTTTCGACAGCATACAATGGACATTCCAGAATGAAATGGCACATCGTTTCCTTGTCACCGCATTCACAGCTTGTGGTGGTATCCTTTATGAATTTCCCGATGTGTCCCTTCAAGCTGGAGTGTCCGGATCTCAATCTGTTCATTTTATGTTGTATTTGTTCGTCGTCGCTGATATGGTTCTTCACATATTTGACTGCCTCCACCACATTAGGGAATAGCTCTTCAGTGTGGCGTGCCTTTTGCAGATTTGACCATTGAAACTGCCATTTCATCATTATATTTTTCTGCATGGCCTTCTTCAAATCTGTCACTGTATTGTCAATCTCTTTTAATTCCGAATCTATCATCTCTGATGCATGTGCTGCCTCTTTGGCCGCACCATCTGCTACATCATTTTCCTTGATATTAATATGGCCTCCAACCCATTTAATATGTACATCCGCTCCACTGCTGTGTATAGTGTTGAGTTTCCTGCGGCACTCTGTTATGGTATGGAAATATTTCTCAGGAAGCCTGTTACCAGTCACTGCATCTATAACTGATTGGCAATCACAAATGATGCAGCTGTTTCTAACTCCTCTGGATGTGATCCATTTCTCGATGAAGTTTATGGCAAGTAGCATACCTCTTATCTCGCCGTGGTAGTTATTACTATCCTTGCTAACGGATTCTTTCAGTATAACTGGTTCTGAATTGAGGCCATCTAGGTATATAACAGCAGCTGCACCAGTTGGACCTGTATTTCCTAGTGATGATCCGTCAGTGAAGACCATGATGTTGTTCTGATCACTTCCATTCAGGTATTTGGTTATGTCTTCTCGGGCTGCTTCCTTCTGAGATTTTGAACGAGTCGCTGCATTACCCAATTCGATGTCAGACTTTGGACTAGTTATGACAGCAACTCTGCACAGGAACATGTCTTTCTCGTACTTTGGCTGTGGCTCCAGATTGAATTCTGTCGTACCGAGCATGTATCTCGCCGCAGCATACATTTGCTTCATTTGAGAGCCTCCCTGTTTCACAACAGACTCGTCCAACATTCTCCTTAGCAACGATCCATCTGTCTGTTTTACTCGTATAAACTCTCGTGCTGCCAATTCCTGAAGCCTAAATCTCAATGGTGTTGTTGCTGTGATGACTTCCAGGGTCTCAGTTGGTGTTGACACCATAGCTCCGCTTGCAGTCAGAAGGGCTGATCGGTGAACATCTTCCAATGAATTAAGATGAGTCTCTTTTGTTGTCATCCAAGCCGGATATGCATACTCTAACAATGGCCGGATAAATGTCTGGTAAAGCTGTAGAAACACCTTCATATTGGCTTTGTTAAATCTACTCAAGATGTTCAGAGCCTTTGATGCCTTGATCTTCACATTCTGTACCTGTTCATCGAACTTCAGTTTTTCGTCAATTATGACCCCGAGGACCTTCTTATACGACACCCTCTTCAGTTGTTTTCCATTCATGTGTATACTTGGCACCGTTGTTGTTGCCTCTGGGGAGAAGTGGATATAGTCAGTCTTGTCTGCATTTATGCAAATGTGCCATCTGTTACACCATTGTTGGACCTTTTCCAGACTTCCATTCGTTGATAGCTGCACTTCCTTAACATCTTTTCCTTCATTAAGAATGGTCATATCATCAGAAAAGTATGTTGTTATACAATTTCCCATTGTTGGCATGTCGCTTGTGTATATGATGAACAGAATAGGGCTGATGACAGACCCTTGTGGTAGGCCAATCTGTGTCTTTATCCACGGGCTTATATAGGAGTTGACCATGCTCCTACTTTTTCTGTTACACAAGAAATTCTTGATATACTGTATAATTCTTCCATCAACAGGCTCAGCTGCCCCAATTGAATTTCAACAATTGCGGCAGCCCTCTACTCCTTGTCTGATGTGTGGTATAGGCCTGCCCTACCTGCCGTGCCACATCTCCACCAATGTGGCCTCGTTTATGTAAGTGCAAGAAGTTTGTAAACTTTGCGCCATTTTTGAATGTTTTCTTTTGGTGGTATTTACAACATGACAAGTGCGACAGGGGTCATGTGACAGCTACGATCGCGCGCGTTGCCAAGGTCACGCCACGATTTTCCTGGTAAAATCAAACAGTGCTTGATTGCTACGATTTGGCTACGATATTGTCGTGGGCATGCGCATTGGATGCTTCCTTCTGCGATTTTCCCCACTTACGATTTTAATCGCAGCGTGTGCGGTGGCACATAGACGCAGTGACTGGTAACAGGCTACCTGAGAAATATTTCCAAACCATAACAGAGTGCCGCAGGAAACTCAACACTATAAACAGCAGTAGAGCGGATGTACATATTAAATGGGTTGGAGGCCATATTAATATTAAGGGAAATGATGTAGCAGATGGTGTGGCCAAAGAGGCAGCACATGCATCAGAGATGATAGATTCGGACTTAAAAGAGACCAACAATACAGTAACAGATTTGAAGAAGGCCATGCAGAAAAATATAATGATGAAATGGCAGTTTCAATGGTCAAATCTGCAAAAGGCACGTCACACTGAAGAGCTATTCCCCAATATAGTGGAGACGGTAAAATATGCGAAGAACCATATCAGCTATGACGAACAAATACAACATAAAATGAACAGATTGAGATCCGGACACTCCAGCTTGAAGGGACACATCGGGAAATTCATAAAGGATACCACCACAAACTGTGAATGCGGTAACAAGGAAACGGTGTGCCATTTCATTCTGGAATGTCCATTGTATGCTGTCGAAAGGGAAGAAATGATAAATGAGATCGAGATGGGGTTCGTTCAGACTGAAGTAGAGGTTGATAAAAGAATGATTAATGCCAGATCACTGATTGGAGATAGCTCTTTTTTAAATATGACTATGCAGCAAATTATCCAGAAGGCAGTTCGAGGCTTCCTTTCGGCTACATTGAAAAGAATTTGAAAATCCGACCTTTCCGTTATGAAGTAGAGTGTATTAGTAATTGTAGTGATAATACCTGAGGGAACACAGCACATGAGTTCTTATTCAACGGATAGTGAATAGCGGAAGTCAACAACAACAACAACAACAACAACAACATACTGGATCTGGATATATACGTCCAAGTTGTGGTCGTTGGAATTGTTTAATCCAGTGTAAACAGATGTCTTAGTTACTTTTTTTATTTAGGAAACCGAACTAAAACATGTAAAATATCGTTCGTCAACGGGACATGTTCCCCACTTACATTTCAACGCCATTTGAGCCTTTTAACACTTATTTTGCTCTCGTGTTCGTAAATTCCCTATGGCTTACAATGGTAGTTAGGGAACCGCTTGTGGTGCGATTCATATAACTAGGCAGGCACATGTCGCTTCCGGGTTTAAGCTATCGGCTCATTGGCTATAATTGAAATTGGGGCGGTACCTACGGATAGGTCCATTAAGGCACAGCACATTTCTGGACTAGCAAGTGAGCATATAAAGAACTCACCACCAGAAACATTCAGTTACCTTGTGCAAGTTTTCAACATGTTTATTCAGAGAAGAGCAATCCCAGCTATCATGAAAGAAGGCACCTTAACCCCTGTATACAAAAAAAGGAGAACCGCATCTTCCCACAAATTACAGAGGCATCACTGTCACCCCACTCATCCTCAATATCCTCTTCAACACAAAACACAACCAAATCATCCCAACAGATCAGTCACCCCTACAGTTTGGTTTCACCAAAGGTACCGCCTGTCTCAGCTTTGATAGTTACAGAATGCATCATTGAAGCTCAAATCGAAAAGAAACCGCTGATAATAATCACACTTGATGCACAGAAAGCCTTCGATGTCATCGACCACAACATATTTCGCATAAGATTGTACCTCGATGGAATCGATGGATCAGCTTGGTTCTTACTACGAAGCCAATACACAGAAATCAACTCTCAGACCCTAATTTCTACATAAATCAAGGAGTCCGCCAAGAAGGCATCATCTCCACTTCACACTACAAAATATTCAACAACCAACTTCTTCTAAATCTTGAATCCAGTTTTAACGGCGCGATGATCGGAAATATAAAAGTTCCACACACCACATGTGCAGATGACATTGCCCTAATGTCACACTCATTGATTGAAGCTCAGCACCAACTCGCAACAGTGGAGGACTTCTCAACCAAACATATATAAAATCAACGCATAGGTCGCCTCGCATATATAAGAGAATGCATTGGCCTAACAATTTTTTACAATTTTCATAATTTTTTCTTGTATTCTTTAACAATTTTATAATTTCACCCATACAGAGCCCCAAACAAACATGAGCAGACGACACTCTTCTATATGCTTCTATATATGTGTGGGGCTCCCTGCAGGGTAATGGATGTTTTTTATTTTATGTCCTAAAAATTGTAAGAAAAATTTATTTAAAAAACATGATAAAAAATTGTTAGGCCAATGCATTCTCTTATATATGCGAGTCGACCATAGGTCGCCTCGCATATATAAGAGAATGCATTGTCTATAGCGCAAAACTCACAGAAGACCTCCTCATCTTTGGATGAGAAATTCACCAGCCCATCCAGACTAAACATCTCGGAATCTTGAGAGACCTGACAACAGACATCGACGGAAAGATTGCACTTGGTCGCCGTACTGCCTATTCACTAATGTGATCGGGAATGCATGGCAGAACGGGTGTCACCCAGACAGCCAAGGTTCAGCTATGGAAAAAATACGTAGTTCCGCGTATTGTATACGGGTTGGAGAGAGAGAGAGAGAGAGAGAGAGATACGTTATTGTATTGTATACGGGTTGGAGGCAATGGCACTTTCTATAACACATTACAACAAACTTGACAGCTTTCAAGACAACATTTTGCGTCAGTTACAGAACCTACCCAAGAGGACTTCTTTAACAGCAGCTAAAGCTTTCCTAGGCATTCCACCTATATCCACTATTATTCACAAGAATATGATGAACCTATTTCTCCGGATCGCCTGGTCCCCAGAATCCATAGAACACAAAATTGCCTGCCGACAACTCGCGGCCAGAAACCTAGAAGACAAGAGTTGGTTCTCAAATATCAGGAGGTTACTTACACTGTATATATAATCTTCCGTCAGCATTTTCCATCATCGAACATCCCCCCCCACACACACACAACAAGGTAAGATGACATTCACTTCTTGAAGAAGCGGTTAAGGAATACATCTCCACACAATGGAAAATCGACATTGCAACAAAGTCAACACTAAGATACCTCAACCCAGAAAGTCTCCACTGAAATTCTGTCCACAGTATATACAAGTCTGTAAGATCAAGTATTTATGATGTTAGAAGAGCAGAGGTTAATGCCAAACTCCTCTCCGGTACTTATATTCTCCAAGCAAACAAGGCCGTCTTCAACCAACACAAAGTCAACCAGACATGCCCCACCTGTAACCTTGCCGCAGAAGATAGAGAACACTTCATTGCTTCCTGTCCTACATATGAAAAGGAGCGTTCTAAACTGTGGACCAGACTTCAATCATTACAAAAAATAGACTCTGTACTACTTCTCCATAACCCTGCAAACGTTACCAAACTGCTCCTAGACCACAGCCACCCAGGCATTCCCGATTCCAGTGTTATATGTGTTATATGTGTTATATGTGTTATATGTGTTATATGTGTTATATGTGTTATATTTGTTATATGTGTTATATGTGTTATATGTGTTATATGTGTTATATGTGCCGTTTTTATCTGTTTATCATCAGACCGTTTACCAAGTTTCACGAAGTGAATAACTCTGGAAATAACAGAGTCCTGGTTCTACTCACGTTCCCAGTTAACAGAATCATGCGCATGATCAGACACCTCCCTGGTCGAAGGAAGATCAGGACCAACAGCAACACTTTTCGCTAAATGGAAGTTCACAGTTGCAGCCTGGCAAACGGCTTTAATGACATCCGTATATAATATGGGCTTCCTGGAGAGTCCAACGATGACCAGTGGCATCCAACTTGGCAGTCGTTAGATATATGTCAGATGATTGTTATCTGTAACGACCTTTAAAGTATTTCCATACAGGTAGTCGTGGAAATTGTCTGTGACAGCTCATTTCAGACACAGGAACTCCAATTTATGGGCTGGATAATTCTTCTCGCTGGGCTTTAAACCACGGCTTGCATATGCGATAACGCGCTCCACACCATCCTGTAGCTGGTATAACACAGATCCCAATCCGTAACCACTGCTATCTGTATGAACGATAAATGGCAAATTGTAGTCAGCATATGCTATGATTTTTTCTTTGTCTTCGTCTTAGCCTCAGTGCAATGTCCCTCCAAAAGTTGGTTTAGCGGCTGTACAATGCTGGCACACCCTTGACGAAGCGACATTAGTATCCGCAAAATCCAAGTCATTGTCTCATTTGTTTAACATTACGAGGAACTGGCCAATCCTCCAACGCAGAAGTCTTATAATGGTCCGTGGCTACACCGTTGGCACAGATGACGTGTCCAAGATATGTCACTGATGTGCGGAATAGTTCGCACTTATTTGGCTTCAGCTTCAAATTATGCTGTGGAAGACGAGAAAATACTGCGTCTAGACGTTCACCGTGCGATGAAAATTCCTCATGTCTCATTGTTGCAGTATGCAAGTTTTATGACCGCGTTAATTGCCTTCGATGTTTAGCTATGCACAATGGCTGGGCCACTCTTGAAGATGTTATATATTGCGTGAACCCAATGCATAATTTAACAGCTAACTTTGCTGATGACATATGTCTCAGTTGGAATGTAGAATAAATGTCGTATTGCGAAGTATCGGGCGTGTATTTAATCCGATTAGTAGATTTTTGGTCCGCATTTAGAGGCTTTCTGCATGGTGTGGTGAATGAGAACCTGCAGTAATAATTAAGCTTATAGTATTTGTAACAATAAACTGTATTAACGGGATTCTGAGGAGGTGCAATCATGCATGGAACCAATATATTTTATATTATAGTTTATAGATATGCCTAATAATATGACATTGAGGGCTTTACCATTTCTGACTATGGTTTTCATGTTGCTGGATCATCTCCTGGTTTCAAATATGTTATGCTGTCATTTCGAACAGCGTTGTGTGAAGGTTGCTGGACTGAAAGCTTGTCTGAGACACAACCATTTATTGTGTTACACTGAACTGTAGTCGATCCCACATGTTGCACTGTATAAAATGCTGACGTCTAATGAAGCTTTCAAATTTATCTCAGAAGAATCCGCACATGCATTCATTCCAAGGTTGACACAATAAGGTCGGGCAGTGTTTTATTGGATGCTGCCCTTTTGCGGGACTCTATATGTGCACAAACAGCTACTGTCTTTAATATTATATGACATGCAATTTCCATTGGTCGAAATACTGAAACATCTGGTGGCTGTGAATGGGTCCTTATAATTTATAAACATCTGGTGGCTGTGAATGGGTCCTTATAATTTATAAACATCTGGTGGCTGTGAATGGGTCCTTATAATTTATAAACATCTGGTGGCTGCGATGTGTCCTTTTAATTTATAAACATCTGGTGGCTGTGAATGGGTCCTTATAATTTATAAACATCTGGTGGCTGCGATGTGTCCTTTTAATTTATGAACATCTGGTGGCTGTGAATGGGTCCTTATACACATCTGGTGGCTGTGAATGGGTCCTTATAATTTATAAACATCTGGTGGCTGTGAATGGGTCCTTATAAACATCTGGTGGCTGTGAATGGGTCCTTTTAATTTATAAACATCTGGAGGCTGTGAAGTGGTCCTTATAATGTATAAACAGCTGGCGGCTGTGAATGGGTCCTTATAATTTATAAACATCTGGTGGCTGTGAATGGGTCCTTATAAACATCTGGTGGCTGTGAAGGGGTCCTTATAATTTATAAACATCTGGTGGCTGTGAATGGGTCCTTATAAACATCTGGTGGCTGTGAATGGGTCCTTATAATTTATGAACATCTGGTGGCTGTGAATGGGTCCTTATAAACATCTGGTGGCTGTGAAGGGGTCCTAATAATTTATAAACATCTGGTGGCTGTGAATGGGTCCTTATAATTTATAAACATATGGTGGCTGTGAATGGGTCCTTATAATTTTGGAGTTATGGTCATGCATTTAAAGGTTAACCGCTGGGGGGGATTGTAATCGGCTCCCAGAATGTGAATAATTAGTTTCTCATATTTAAGTCAGTGTGACTTTAAGTCCATTATATAATTCCACATTGGACCTTCCGTATTGTAGCAGCCTCAGTTTTCAAATCTTTCACTACCAGATCTCAACCTCAACAGACAAGCCTGATTTTAGTGTGCCTGTCATTAATTTTGCAGAATGAGGTCACCAATGGGTGAATTTAATAATGTTACCCCCCCCCCCCACATCGGGCTAGCATAACTAAATTAACCATCTGGGGACCTCATTCTGCATGGCCTCATCTGCTATGGGAGACATATAGACTCAGATTGAAGTTCCATGAAAATGGTGAATATTGTTATGTGCACCATTGGGAACCTCGATTATGCAAGACTGCATGCCATTGGTTGCAATATTCTTAAAGATACCTAATCCGATTCGATGGTCCCCGTATCATCCAGTAAATCCAGTTACAATATTTTAACAACTGAATGTCACAATAAAAAAAAAACGATTTAATTATTCAAATTAGTTAAAGGACCACTTAATTGTCGAGGCACCGATTATGTTTTTATAGTGACTTGATATACGATTTTAATAACAATCTATGCCATAAAAATGATTAAAATACTATAATTCATCACCATTTGGAACGTCTGTGTCTCAGAAGCGCACATAGAGTAAGAGAATATAGCTGAAATCATAAAATCATTTCCCCCGTTATGGCTCCCATAACTATTACATCGAATAAGTTGAAAATACAATGTTTTGGAGCTTCATCTTTAAAATGGTATATAATGTGATCTGGGGGTTCGAATATTAAGTGGGCCTTTAAAGTTTACCGATAAATACTCACACCAATACCAATCATGCACGATATCAGATTTGCCAAACAGATCCTATATATAATAACGCTGGAGGCACCAGGTTACTACGTATTCATAGTTTTACAGCTTCAGTTCAAGAAACAGTCTATTCAACAAGAGACATTTAGTGCGCGCAAATAAACACACACGTGACCTGTGACGGGAGTCGTAAAAAACAATGACCATCTAGATACCAATTTCAATTACCCTGTTCCAATGCATTCTCTTATATATGCGAGTCGACCATAGGTCGCCTCGCATATATAAGAGAATGCATTGGCCTAATTTTTTATTTTTTGTTTTTGTTTTTTACAATTTAAATAATTTATTCTTATATTCTTTAACAGACTTATTTTGTAGGTTTAGGGCCGATGAGATCGGCCCCTGGCACTCAAAGGGTTAATTTTGTTTTGAATTCTACTGGGAGAGGTGCATGAATATTTGATTTTACTCATCTGAATATATTCTAGTATCATGCTGCTCATTGTAATGGTATTATTCAGATTTACATCCTTCTTATCAAGTTTGAGATGAAAATCGTTCATTAAAATGTATTTTTACTCCCACGAACTATAGAATTTCGATCGATAGATTGGTCTTTGTCTTTGTTCGCCGAAAAGTTTAAAACGTAGTAACCTGGCCCTTTTTGCAATAATAACAATTTTTCTTGGCAGCTTGGAAATGAGCGAGTGTGGTTTACAACTTCCATGTATGGTGATTCTTAGTTCAAATCAGAATTCCCCAATACGTGTTATCACAAATGTAAACACATATAGTAACTCCACGTGTAACCAGCATACTGCCATATATGCAGACTAATATTAATATGCACATAACATGGTGGCGTATAGCGCACCGTGAGTTTACGAAATCTCTCTATTTTCTAGAAATTATTGACTCTGGGTTCATTACGCGCGCCGCGTGTATACTGGTTTACAAATTCCTGTTTCACCTGGGTGCTGCCATAGCGCATGGGAGTTCTATTTATAGAATGTTAATTATTGGACACATTAAAATTTGTAGTGCGACCATGAGATCGAGCTGTAGTGCGATCTCGAGGCTGAGCCCAGTAAAAGGTGTAGTTGAGAATTTCAATTTCGTTTATTGGCGTTTACATTATGTCAATAATGTTGATTTTTGGTTTGTGATAAGCTATGCCAATTACAAATAACAGAAATGAAAAAGATTCTATAATTACAATCATGGGTATATAATATATGATCTTGAGCGCGTTACCATTTCTGACTATGGTTTTCTTGTTTAGAATGCGTGTATACTGCAACCATAACTGGACTAGTGGGATCGACTATACAAGGGGGCGCTTGTAGAATTAGCTGCACGGGGAGACCATACACGTTTGGAGTCTCACCGGAAGGCGGAAGGTGTAATATTACCCGCTAGAACAGCATGACTACAAACTACAAGCCAGAGTTCAGTCCCCTCGCTACACTGGTCTGACCGCTGCCATCATGGATATTCTCTTAATTAAATTTAACAACTTTTTTATTTAAATGTTTTAATAGTTACTATTCATTCTGGTTTGACCTATATAGCCAATGTTCTAATGTATATGTACAATTATATACATGTATAGTTGGTTTCTCAGAATAATGTAGAATGAATTGTAACAGACAAAAGTATTAAATACAAAAAAGTGATTTCTTCACATTCTGTGTACGTGGTGGCAGCGATCGGGCCAGCATAGCAGGGGACTGAACCCTATCTGCTTTGCAGTTTGGTATGAATGTTGTAGCGAATGTTGATCGATAACCATACTTTCGGACGTTCAAATACAGAAACGACACCAATATTTACTGTATCGTCTGCCCAGATGCACGTCACAGCAGATACTCTCTTCACTCTTACTTTCCGGACACATAGCTATGGCGAACAGACACTCGGCGTCTACGGTTCTTGTAAACAAGATATAGAAACATATTTGTTCTTAGAATGTTGACATAAATAAGCTGCATGTCGATGTTATACGTAACCATGGGACAACATTGTCATATCTGTGGGTCCGTACCAACAAGCAAATCCCCACTCTGACGTTTCTTCTAATTCCTCACGTACCACACGTCCGTGTAGAATATATAGAGACAGCGTCATTGCGACCAGACCTTTCAATCCATCAATGACACAAGGTCTGGCTAATATTACATCGAGGCACCAGAAAACGTTTCGGAGCACCTTTCATCAGTCCAATCTGGATATCTAGTAGACCGGCATAATGTTCTTCATATCATGGGTGAGTCGCCTCATAACATAGAGATTTATACCGTTTATGCAGACACATTTGGGCACATACATTTTTCTTGAAAGTGCGACATAATATGTATACAAGAAAAGCATAGTCAGAAATGGTAACGCGGTCAAGATCATATATTATGTACTCATGGTTGTAATTATAGAATATAAAATATATTGGTTTCAGGAATGACCAACTCATATAATTAATCGCCTTGCACTTCTTGGCATCCGCATAACAATTGAAATTGAAATTCCCAACTACAACTTTTACCGGACTCGGCCTCCGGATCGCAGTTCGACTTTTAATCCGTCCAAAAATTCCCATTCTATAAATAAAACGCCCATGCGCCCACTGTATACCAAGAAACAGCGAAACATTGTACACGCGGAATAATTTATGGAAAATTATAGTTATGTAGTTTGAACTTCAAATTAAAGACGCCCCATCCTATTTTATACAAAATTAGTCAAACCTTCTCATGCATATACAAGAGAACTGTGTGCTTACTAGACGCATAAAGTGAAAATAACTTGAAATCGACGTAATTCGCAATACTTAGGCGTCACAAAGACCGAACATATGCAAGGACCGAACATATGCAAGGACCGAACATATGCAAGGTCCGAAGAACATATGCAAGGGCCGAACATATGAAAGGACCGAACATATGCAAGGACCGAACATACGCAAGGACCGAACATACGCAAGGATAGAACATATGCAAGGACCGAACATATGCAAGGTCCGAAGAACATATGCAAGGGCCGAACATATGAAAGGACCGAACATATGCAAGGACCGAACATACGCAAGGACCGAACATACGCAAGGACCGAACATACGCAAGGATAGAACATATGCAAGGACCGAACATACGCAAGGATAGAACATACGCAAGGACCGAACATACGCAAGGATAGAACATATGCAAGGACCGAACATACGCAAGGATAGAACACACGCAAGGACCGAACATACGCAAGGATAGAACACACGCAAGGATAGAACATACGCAAGGATAGAACACACGCAAGGATAGAACATACGCAAGGATAGAACACACGCAAGGATAGAACATACGCAAGGATAGAACATATGCAAGGACCGAACATACGCAAGGATAGAACATATGCAAGGATAGAACATACGCAAGAATAGAACATACGCAAGGATAGAACATACGCAAGGATAGAACATACGCAAGGATAGAACATACGCAAGGATAGAACATACTAAAAGGTTAGAACATACGCAAGGATAGAACATACGCAATGATAGAACATACGCAAGGTTAGAACATACGCAAGGACCGAACATACGCAAGGATAGAACATATGCAAGGATAGAACATACGCAAGGATAGAACATATGCAAGGATAGAACATACGCAAGGATATAACATACGCAAGGATAGAACATACACAAGGATAGAACATACGCAAGGATAGAACATATGAAACACCATCCAAAAAATAATACGATGACGATAATCACAAAAGCATATTTTAATAAGATCCAGGGATTAATTTGACACACGCACACTAAAACTACCGTTGGTCGTTTTCTAAAAAAAACAGAAAAATTAGATTGTGCCAATGGGCCCATTAAAGCCACATGGCGGTTTGCGCTCCAAAATACACATAATAATATTCGCTTTTGATTTTTTCCAGGTATCGAAATAGGTCGATAAATACTTGAATTAACTTTCTACGGTCATTATATAAAGACGCACCGAGGTCGTAAAAATACAATTTTGAACACGGTGTTTGGGTCCCAAACAAACAACATCCATGTGTACGACATGGAACAGAAAAGAGCGTGCCGTGTTAGTCTATGGATGATATGGTAAACATAAAGAGCGTTTCTTTCACTTCTGTGTCAACCTAACTGATACCTGCTTCCAAATTACGTAGACAAAATTTGGAAGCTGGATTAAGCCATGTCCGTTTAAATATGCGGTTCTGATGGTCCAATATCGAAAAGGGAAAGTTTTAACACGTTTTTAATTGTTGGCACTCCAATGAAGTCTTTGACAAAGAGCGACCATGCTTTCGTCTCCAAAAAGCGGTAGATAATATATAAAGAGTGTTCACAATAATGATTTTTGTACTCGTTTTTAACGTAAAGCTGATAGATGTTTTTGTTGAATTTCGCGATGCCTGTGCCGCACAACTGATGGTGCTTGCACGTTTTTTTTGACGGACTAATTTGGTGTTAGATCGTACCGTGAATACAGAATACATGTTCTTTATTTATATTCTGACTGATGTGATTTGAATGATTGTTGTCGCTGATTGATCTGTTCTATCAATTTTAGAGAATTGTCAGTTAAAGTCGGTGAAAATAAAACGAACGTTAACATTTCATAACTATCACTCAATCTACTGCTTGGTACATGTATATTGTCTCAAATTAACTGAATTAAAACAACATTCAAAGTACATTAACTATAGACGAAATTTGCCTAACCATGTGTCCAAAATTGATGGAAGCTGAGATATTAAGCAGAATATAACACAAACATTATTATATACCTTGAAATCCGTGCGTTTCAAGCAGCTCATTTCTCAAAATAGTACTTATAAACGCCGTTATAACTACGCCATATAGCGACGAAAATACATGCCGTTGCGACCAGATACACACCATGATGATTGTACGGTGTGATAGGACATGTATTATGTTTCAACGAACACGGGTAATAAACTTCCAGTTTTGTGAAGTTGGCTTAACTTTGTACACAAAAACCATTACATGAATGGGTTAACGACAAGTTCTGTCTCACTAGCGTCTCAAAAATTATAAACTGCTTTCGACGTCCCGCTCAGAAGTGAGACGATGGTCGTGCTTTTATAATACAATATGAAGAAGAATCTAATATAGACCGCGCTTTATTGTTACGTGCTAGAAACAAAAGCGGGACCAGTGGCGGGCCTATTTTGACCCCCGTTTCCATGTTAAAAGCAAGCAGTTGCTGTCTAATTTGGTGCTTGACGATTATGAGTTGCTTCAATGCTACAGACCCGACATAATCACAAAGCATGCTCTTTTCTCACAGGTTTTGGTGATTGCAGTCATCGCGAGATCGACAGTAACAGCAGCCCCAACAGAGGAAGAGGACGATTATGGTAAGTTTATTATATTGTTTTGTACATATCCATATATTAACATATCCCGTGCATGTGTTACACTAAATCCCGTTCGGTGATTGGTCAACTGGCAATTGGGTCATGCGTTTCATAGCATAATAAAACACACAATAACCCGATCGGATGTCATATGTTGTTGACCTATAGATAGAAGCGGTACATTAATAGAACAATTGGGCGTGTTTGTTTAATTGCGCGGCCACGGGCTAATCGACCGATAGTTCATAGGTAGACTGCACTGGGGCTGAATAGGTCACTCTCACCGGTTTTCTGTGATAAAGTTACCCAGGTTCCTGAAATTGTGATAAAGTTACCCAGGTTGTAGAAGAATGTGATAAAGTTACCCAGGTTAATAATAGTTCATGTTTAATAGCAACAAATTATTGATTTTTGTGATCAAAATGATGAAGTACAGTACTAATATGTCTTAATTTATGCTTGATAAGGGCTATTACTTGCCAAAACTGAACAATATTTCCTTCTGTCATTTTAAATCGAGTTGATATTGTGATATTTGCTTAACCTGGGTAACTTTATCACAATTCTCACCAACCTGGGTAACTTTATCACAAAATTAGGAACCTGGGTAACTTTATCACAGAAAACCGGTGAGAGTGACCTATTCAGCTGCACTGGGGGGGGGGGGGGGGGGGACTCGGGCAAACCATATCTTTACTTTAGGTTTTGTTTGCTTCTTGTGTGTAAAAGTTAAGCTGTCATGATGTGTTTATGCATTCCTATCTAAATTAAGTGTTTTGCTTGCGGACCTTTGTGTATTTGTATATATGTTTACACTTCATTGTGAGTTAGTATCTAACTCTTCAAATATGGAGGATAATAAAGATATACTTTAACGCTATATGTATCATTCCTTCAACCATAAAACCAAAAACGCTATGATATTCCATATTCAAACTGCAGGCATATTTCCGAAAATAAATCAACTGAAATTATAGAAATTAATAAGGAAAAAGCTATATATATATAAATATAAGAATTGAATGCAGTGTGAGTGTGTTTTACTTTGAGGTATACCAATCAATGTGGCCGTTGGGGCACATTTAGTGTGAAAAGCTTCGCGGTTCACACAATGTGCATAACGACCACAGCGCTATACACTTTCATAAAATACACTCAAACTACATTAATTTCTTAAATAAATTGAGTCGACGGATCGAGACATAACCATGAACTCATCTGTTCATCGTCAATGGTTCTCACGATTTAGCTCCAACAACAATTCATAACATTATACCAATCCAACAACACCAGGTCCCATCACTGAATACGAAAAATTCATAACATTATACCAATTCCGATCAACTTGATAGGACATCACTTTGGTTACACACAAGGTCACGTGATTAAGATCAGAATGTCATTAAAGATGACTCGTAGTTTGAATTTTCAGATTGATATTCAACATTAAAAACATGGCGTTTTCCACAATATTTAATCCTGTTAAAAATTCACTCAGATATCTCGAGCAAATCGATCAATAATGGCGTGTTCACATGGAGCTGCACTAAGATGTCTGTCAGAAAATATCAGGTACAAATGTAACCTGACATCTTATTGCTGCAAAGATTGTACCTGTGTGTTATTAACACTTTACTATATTTGATTTACTTATTTCTGTATTTTATTTATTATAATACATAGAGGATTGGGCACAAGTCACATAACTTAACCCATTCTAAATATACTGAATGGATTGTATATTGCAACGATCTAATATTCATTTGGATGGGTGTTCACGATGCATTAGCAGACGACAGTGTGACGAACAGATAATACAAGGGCAGAAGTATTCATATTCAGTGATATGAAATGTTTTAGATAATAAGTTCAACAAATTTGTTGAATTTATTATCTGAACATTTCCTAAGGGACCTACTCGTCAATGAGCATTTAGTCTCGACAGGGTTAATAAGCCCCTCTCCTGTATACATTGTTACAAACATCTATATCTATATTTGCGAATGTCTGTCTGTCTGTCTGTCTGTCTGTCTGTCTGTCTGTGTTCTATAGAAATTCACAGGGGACCATCTAGATGATGCCAAAGGGGTCTACTAGGGGTAGCTTTTTACGAGAAAGATAATGGTCGGGGTTAGAATTTTCTAAAGTGACGCCGTTGTTGTCAGGGGCAGAAAGGGGGGAGGGGCAGAACAAAAAATTGTCGCCGATTGCCACCAAACTTATATATAATCATTCCCATAATATGAGGAATCTAATGGCGTGGTTTAAATATGGCAAAAGTCGCGCCGTTCGCGTCAGGGGTGCCCGAAAGGGGGGTAGGCAGATTTTTTTTCTGTCGCCGATTGCCACGAAACTTATATATAATCATCCTCATGATATGAAGAATCCAACGGTGTGGTTTAAATATGTCAAAAGTGGCGTCATTTGAGTCAGGGATGAACGGAATGGGAGAGGGGCACCAAAATTGATAAAACTAATTTTAGTGCCGATTTCCACCAAATTGATATATATTCTTCTTCATGATACAATGAATCTAATTGTGCGATTTAACAACGCCAAATTGTTGTTTTTGGATGAGATATTGGGAGGGGTGGGCACTAAATTTGATAATAAGTCGCCGATTGCCACCACACTTATACAAAATCATCCCCATGGTATGAGGAGTCTAATTGTGTGGCTTTTATCTGTCAAATGTGGCCTCATTCGAGTCAGGGTTGCATTGAAAGGGACAGGGGCACCAAAATTGATGAATCTAATCGTGATTTAAAGACGCCATAGTGGTGCTGTTTGGGTGAGAGGTGGAGAGGGGATGGATTGGCACCAAATTTTATAAAAAAAATTGTTTAGTTGCGATTATCACTAAACTTATAAACAATCATCTCCATGATATCAGGAGTGTAATCGTGTGGTTTAAGGATGTCACAAGTTGGGCCATTCGAGTCAGTGGTGTATAGAGATGAGAGGGACACAACAAATTATATTTATATGTTTAGTGCCGATTTCCACCAGATTGATACATATTCTTCTCCGTGATACGAGGAATCTTATCGTGTGATTTAGATACACCAAATTGGTGCCCTATGGGACCTTAAATTTGATACGAATTTGTATACTCGCCAATTTTCACCAATTTCATAAATATGCATCTCTAATCGCTAATGAGTCTTAGTGTGTGTAGCTTGAGTCCGAAATAGGGACGGGAGGGTCACCAAAACTGATACAAAATATTTGTAGTACCAATTACCATCAAATTCAGACACGTTCTTCTCAAATGATACAAGAAATAAAATCGTGCTGTCTGTCTGTCTTTTTGTCTGTCTGTGCGCGTTCTATATATAACTTCACGCGGTACAATCGAGATGGCACCAAGGCGTTCTAAGAGGGGTAACTTTTTACAAGGAAGATAATGGTGCGGGTTGAAATTTTCTAAAATGACGCTGTTGGTGGGAGGGGAAATTTAAAAAATATGGTGAAATAGTTTTGTCGCTGATTTCCATCAAACGAATACATAATCACTTTCGCAATATGGCGTTAAATCACATTTGGTGTCGTTTGCGTCACGGATGGCGAGCGGATATCCACTACCATTGGTAAGATTGCTTTCGCCGATATCCACATATAAGTTATATACAGTCACCAGGCCATCTCCATATCATTTTAAGTAGTTGGGCGTTCACATTTCACAATCCCGACATATGGTGACTAACATAAGTCACTTGAACAATTATATCTTCTTAACAGTCATATTTATATGAGAATGGCAATCAAGGCATTCACACAATGAGCTAGCAAAAAGAGATAACTAGAAGAAGTATTAAACGTATATTTATCATTCTATTGAAGAGATACATATATTCGTGCAAACTGAGAGACCTCGAACCGTCAGAGGATTGCATATATATAATAACAATATTGAGTCTGTTCCATTTAATATAGTTTCCACAAAAAGTTACAATTTTCCAAGAGATATGGAGGACTGTTCAAAAATAGTGGTAACAGTGTTCATGCAGTCAAATATAGTTTCTTCTGATATACAAGAAAATGCAGTTAGTAACACAATACTTTTCAGGGTCATACCAATACTGACATCTGACAAGGGTTTTAGAACAGACTCATTGACTGACATACACAACTCAAAATCTCGCTCTGTGCTTGGCACATGTAGCTGATATATGTGCGCAGCAACATTTCGTTTAAACTAAGAATATTTAGTCTATATATAGCACCTGGAAATTTCTTTGAAACATCTGTATCTTCATGGAGATATGATAGCCAGGTGTCCTCGAGATCTTAGTCCAACCCACTAGATTGATTGATACATCTCAATATGTAAAACCAAATTATCATCTTTTATCGAATTAATGTGTTTATGATGTTCATGTATCATATTATAACGTCTAATGTATACGCAGTTGTAAATAAACAAGTGCACCGCTAGGCGGAGGTAACGCCCCCGACTGTACAATCAGAGAAACTTTCTGGTTAAGCGCTATAAAAATGCCACATGTTGTTCTATATTAGCTTCAAATTTGGTCTGGTGCCACAAAAATAGAAGGAAAACTGAATTTTCTAAAAAAAATATTATTTTTTAAGTCGAAAAAGGGTCATAACTCTCACAAAAATTATCCGATTGAACCGAAATTTTACCTTGACCTGTATTGCGATATTGGTAATACACAAAAAAACGGGTTTTGCAAATAAATAATCCAAAATCAAGTTATCATCTGGAAACCAAAAAAAGTAGCAGAAAACTGAATTTACTAAGTCAAAAAAGGGGTGTAACTCTGGAAAAAATGGGCGGACGAAACCACGGCTGTGGGGAAATCTTGTCCCCCCGACTGGTCTATTGGCATACCAAAGATCAACTGAATTGAATTAGCGAAACCAAAGTTATGAGTTGAAACGTTCGTATGCCACAGAAAACTGAATTTTCTAAGTCCAAAAAGGGGCGTAACTCTGGAAAAAATGGGCGGACGAAACCGCAGTTATGGGGAAATCTTGTCCCCCCGGCTGGTCTATTAGCATACCAAAGATCAACTGAATCGAGTTAGCGAAACCAAAGTTATGAGTTGAAATGTTCGTACGGACGGAAGGACGGACGGAAGGACGGACGGACGGAAGGACGGACGGACGGAAGGACGGACGGCTCCACTATATACCCCCAAATCTCCATCGGAGATCGGGGGCATAATAAATACTTCATTATTGGTGGAACGGATTAATCGCGATAAACACAATGACAATTGACAAGGTGAGCCACTACTTATATTCCATGACTGTAATAACCATATTTTGTGATTATATTTGAATATACAATTTATGAGAAAACGTGTAACACTTTAAGCAAGAGCATTCTCTATTCCCAACAAATATCCACAGCATACATTAACCTGGGCAACGCCGGGTAACCCTGCTAGTATTACATATTTTAACAGAGTGGCACAATAAGGTAACTTATTTACAGCTGTGATGCGTGCGAAACAATGACTGGTGATAAATTGTAACATATCATAACGAAATGATGATGTGAGGTCGTGGGAGGTGGTAACATCGATTGTCGAACAATTTAAATCAAACGGGGAGGGGGTGATACATTTGTGTTTGTCAATTCGCGGAGTACTAGACTGTTACAGTGTTTTATTCTATGACTATCGTTTTTCTTTCCCCAATACCGCTATTGTATAGCGATCATTTCCTGGCCATCGGATCAGCTGCAGTTTGATCCGATGTCATACCACCCTTCCTCATCTCGCATACTGCGCATGACCGGAAAAAGCAGGACAGTTCTTTCTTTATTTTTGATACTAGCGAGCGTGTGAATTGGTTTCATTTCATAATTAATGAGAGAAATTGCGCTTTTTAAATAAAAAGCATGTGCTTTTTAAATAAAAAGCATGTCATATAATAAACCTGTTATCGCTGCAGTGAATTGATCTGGGCTTCGCATCACGTCTCGTTGAAGAGGTCAGATCGCTGGATCAAACTCGACGCCTGCGGCGGCTCGTTTGATCCAGCGATCTGACCTCTCCAACTCGACGTGATACTTCGCCCCAGATAAATTCACTGCAGCGATAACATGTATAGAATGTATGTTGGTTCAGGAAACAGAAACATGAAACGCTCTTCGCGATTTGTCATGTTTGGATTCGATTGGCATAATTATCACTGCGCACAGTCACTATCTACACACAGCACATTGACTTGGTTAACTAATATACTTTGAATTATGTCTGGCATATGTTTTTCCCACAATCAGAACTGATATTGCAATTGAATATTCCCCATCAGATAACAACTTCGGGAAGAGGTAGCTTTACCATGCAATATTTGACGTTTGGTCACTTTGGGCAGGTACATAAAAGTAGAAAGTACACATAGCGGCGTCCAAAGAACTGTGTATACCTGTATAAGTAACTCCTGCTAGTCTGCTGTGATGCTGCTGGGTTATGCTGAATTGCTACGCTGCTGCATGGTATGGAAAACTGTTGCCTTCACGAAAAATTACCGTTTTTTTCGAAAGTTGTCCTTTTGGCAGTGTTTGGATAATCCAAGGGATTTGAGAAAAAGACAGTGTCTGTATGAAACATTCAAGAACATATATATATTTAACATATTTTATAATGGCCGAGCTGGTGTTTACAAAACGACGTGAATAACCATCTTGATTATAGTCGATTTGCAATAAATAAATATTAAAATATTTCACAAAATATGGTATCAAATTTTTGAAACACGTAATGGCGTTTCGTGGATATGTTCAGATTATCCGAACACCGCAAAAACGACAACTAGAAAAAACAGCGGTATTCATCTTAACAGCATCAGTTTGCTTTAACAGCATCATAACAATTCAGCAGGACCCGCCAGCATCGTAGTACATTAGCACGACCACTTAGCCAGGGGTGAACGTGGGCGATGAATACCGCTTCGTCATGAAATGCACTAACTTAAAGCAGTGGCTAGTGAAATACACACCGAAACGCTATTGGCACACACGGTCTGAAATTAAATTATATTGACTTATACATTTTATTGACTTATAAATTCTATTGACTTATATTTCTATTGCACAAAGGTTGCCAATTGTAACTGAGAACTGTATGCTTGTACTTAAAGTTAGCATTCGAGCTCAGCAATCAGCATCGGGAGACACACATGTTGTTGAAGATATTCTAGCTGTGGTCGAATTATTTTTGAAGTACACTTAAAGGGGTACTGTACACAAAGATAGGCGATATTTTTATTTACTCCCATTGAAATAACTTTCAAGTTAGATTGTGTTCGTGTTAAATGAGTTTCGTATAAACCTAATTTAGCGAAAAAAATATTGATCTTGGCTTGGAAACAAAAATATTACGATTTCAAACTACTCGCCATGTTTTTGACCTTCACCGGAGAAGACGCAGGTCGCAAGAAGAACCGGAAGTTCATTGCTCACAGCTTCGATTGATGCATTCAATCTCTTCCATCGAACAATCTCACTCCCTATAAAATACTTGACGCATTATGACTCTTGTTTCTTTCTCCTTTTTTCCGAATCGGTTATAACGGGCCTTCTTTTGCAGGTAACATGTTTTGTTTGCAACTCAATAATGTTCGTGAACGGCCGTCGATAAAAGACACGCAACATATGCGATTTCAAGAACGGTAACTCGTGATGGCATAATTCTCCATTTTATGACTCCAGCCATAAATGAATTTATATTAAATAATTCAATTTTACTTTTACGATAGCCTGTTAACCGGAACGTTTTCAGTAGACATCGTCGACTCAAATTAGTTATTTTATAATATAATATTCATATTAGATCGCTATTGTCACCGGGAATTTATTGAAATTGGGGTACAGTACCCCTTTAACTGCAATTCATAAGCTATATAGTATATATTTACAAAATACTAATGATGAGGACGAATCGTGATGATGGTGGTGGTGATGATGCTGATAATGATGCTGGCGATGTAGATGATCATCATTATGGTGGTGATAGTTACGATGATGATGATGGCTGCGATTATGGTGACGGTGATTACGACGACAATGATGATGATGCTGCTGATTATTATAATGATGAAGACGACGATGATTATGATAGTGATGATGATGATTGTGATGATGATTGTGATGGTAATGGTGTTCAAGTTTACATGGCTAGCAAGTGCAACATTGGTTCTGGAAACAGTTTTGATTAACTTGGTATCATATGAGATTGAACACAGTTGAATGCAATGTACCTACTCTGGTCGTCATGTAGTATAGGTAATAATGATATATTGGCCAAAAAAAAAACACATCCAGTTTGCTAATACAATGGATAACAGTATATACAAAACATGTGATAATAAAACATACAAGAACAAAATTACGTAATATGCTAAGATGATCAAGGAGGCTCGGGATCATGTATCATAGTAATGGTTACCTAACTGTTGTTTGCTCAGCACGAGCACTGAAGAAGCGACGGATCAGTTTACATGTTGTTAGGCTTAGAGTGGGACTTTCATTTGTCAACATATTAATATAAATTGATCGCATTAATGCGTCAAAAATTCGGATTATGGTTAATCACTGATTCCAAAAGTTCACTTCGTAGTGCATTCCATAAGCAAATGTGTTTCATCCTCTACGACATCATCAAATTGTGGTCAATTTATATACGAACATTGAATCTATACATATGCCTATCATTTTGTTTACAGATTGTCGTGGATCACACGTGCCCCACCCGGACACCAAGCACAAGTATAAGATGAAGGTCGGTCCACTATGGTATGAACAGGAGTGTGCGCCGGCGCAGCTCATCTGGGACCAGGACATGTGCGCATGCGTCTATCCCCAACCGGATATACCCACCACCGACAAATGTGAATACGTCGCCGGAAATAGTCCCAAAGAATACAGACGATGGGTAGGATACCAGTGGGAGGATCTGAATTGTGATTGGCCGGCGCCCAGTGGACTGATTTGGAACCCAGACGTTTGTGGCTGCGATTGGCCACCAGAGAATTCCGCTCCCGCAAATGCACCGCGGAAAGAAAAAATTTCCAGTCTGAACAGATTACGCCCAAGAGGTAACAGTTTATTACACCCACAATAACGAACAGAAAGAATACTAATGTATAGAGGTCGCATTCTATGTTTAAAGATATCTTCCGGGCCAAAATTACAACAACAACATTTTTATAAAACCCGATTTCAAGACAACTGACACAATTTTCTGTGAATAAAACTGACACAATTGATATTTGGGTATAGCTTAATTTTGTCTTTCAAGGCATAATAAATATATAATATCCGTATAGTTTGACGAGATACAAGGATTATTTGTGCGAGCATGATTCAGCAAATGGGGGACCGAGCGTCACTAAAATTTGTGTTCCTTCTATTCGTTTTACCATATCCGTAGTTACGATTACGGTTTCGAGAAGCTAAGCTCGGGCACGAGATCGAGCGATGCATGCAACCATGGAGCCTATACCACTGACTATGATCTGATAACAACGTAATTAAGGACATAATAATTATGACACACAGAATCACTTCACTTTACTGCGAGTGGCAAGAAGTTTGCAGGGAACTAACTTTTCACAAACGGACTCGTAGTTGTCATTTCTGAGAAAGGCCGCCGGAAAATTTACGACTATATACATTTATGAGAAAGGTGTCAATTCCCGTGTAGAATCTCGAACGTTTCCACCAAGTCACAACTAATATCAAAGAACACTTGAATGGAAAATGTGTTTGATTTTCTCTTCATTATTTCCTTAAACCTTTTTTTTATACTAAATACTCATTGGT
Organism: Siphonodentalium dalli; assembly: GCA_032622095.1. Classification (NCBI taxonomy): domain Eukaryota; kingdom Metazoa; phylum Mollusca; class Scaphopoda; order Gadilida; family Siphonodentaliidae; genus Siphonodentalium; species Siphonodentalium dalli. Next base: position 18,677,634 of record CP136061.1, on the reverse strand, counting down.
GAGTAGTACCCTCAGGAAATATTCAGATAATAAGTTCAACAAACAACGACCATATCTAAACATTTCCCACCACTGAAAATGAATAATTCTGCTCCCGTATTACCCGTTTGTCTGCCTGTTGTCTAATTATATATCATAACCACCCCTGCCTATTAATAATATACTATTCCAATATACACTGTAAACACTGAGTGGGAGACTCCATTCAGTATAGGACGGGTTAAAGATTAATTGTAAACAACTTTGTTTCAGTTGAAAATAGGAACCCTGATACTAGAATATCAAAAGAACCAACTAGATCAGAATCTAAGGACGAATGCACAACTATAGTCCAGTTCTCATTCGACGATCAAATTAAAGAGGACACGAAGAATGTCTGGATAACCCAGAAAAACAAGGACAACATAAACATAGCCAGGGACAGATCAGCCGTGGGAAGGGGTGCTGCGCAATTCAAGGATTCTTCGCTAGTTCTACCGGTCTTTGTGGGGAACTTCCTCGGAAGCGTAATACGGGTGCAGTTTCGGTTCAGTTTGTGCGAGGATATGAGTTCCAGGGAAATAGTTTTCATGCAGAATGGATGCAACGCAGCGGAAAATCCAACCATCTACATCGCTTATAAAACCAGAGAGCGCCGCCTGGTGGTCGCTTTGGATACGGCACACAGCAAATCTTTCGTTAAAACCGAATGCTCGTTTCATGCATCGAGGGACGTAAGTATATATATAGCCACTGTTTCTGTCATAAAGCGACTACATTAATATGATTTTCAATCCTAGAAATAAATCTTAACAATCGTTTAGATGTCACAAAATATGTGAGCAAAAAGTTATGGGTGCACTCATGTTTCTACTCCATGTTGAATATTCCTTATATCACATGAAACCCCTATTATATCATTTAAAAAGCCATTATTGTTTTCCTCATATCTCTCTAGTGACGAATAGACGCGTGCTACCCGGGATACTTGGCATCGCGCCAAAAAAATGAACGCGCGGATAATACTATTTCGAAAAACGCGCTTGACAACATTACCAGGCATTGCAAAACGATTGATTTGTTGGCTAAAGTTTAATTATTGTCCAATTTCGTTGCACTAATGAAAATAGGCAAAAAAATAATGAGGCAAATTGGGGGACTATATTTTTCGTCGCAGATCAGAGCGTGCAATACTATCGTATACAGTTGTGAAGCGTCTCAGCATACGTCGTGCATGTGTACATTTAGCATGCAATTTTCAGCTTCATTTGAAGATTTTGATTTGTTAAAAAGGCATATATGCCAGTTTTATTCATGTGATATACAAGATCTTTAACTCGTTATGTTGGGATATAACTCGTAAATTTGTCGTTTATAACTCGTTGTGAATCAAATTTATCAAACTCGTTTCATAAAATCTTATATCCCAACATAACTCGTTGGAGATCATCTCTATATTAACTATATAATTTATAATAGCGAAAGATCTCTCTACATATTGCTAAATGGGAAAATAATAAACCTGAACAAAAGTTTTACCTTAATTTCAATTTTGATAAAAATCGGTCTATTAGCGTATTCAAGACTTGTGTACCAACCTCTGAACAAGTTTTTTCAGTATTATTACACATATAAACGATTTACTTTTCGGAATTCCCTACACTGGATTGGAAGAAATATAATTCTCTTTAAGGCAGTCAATCGATTTATAAGTGCGACTAGACGAAAGTATTTGATAATAGCCACCTTAAGCAAATTAGCCATGAAACCGGTGTTGGCACCTCCCACACCAAACCCTGTTAATTTAAATATGTTTAACCAATAACCGAAATAATGATTTGTTTCTTTTTCTATGCCATTTTGTGAAGAGTATGAACAAAATTATTGTAAATCGGGAGAGGGGCAAAGTAACTTGTCCCCCATCCCTTTTGTATCATGCATAATAAACAAATAAAATATGTTTAAAGTAAAAACAAAAATCTGAAAGTATGACATGATCTAAAGGCCTCAATCGTAGAGGTTAGTATGCTTTATGTGGTCATAAGTGGACAAATACAGTAATGCCCTAATTAATCGACTCCTTTAACCACAGCAGAATTATGGGTAACTTTTCAGGATTTAGTCGGAAATATGGCTTGTTGCCCATAATTCTGCTGTGGTTAAAGGAGTCGATTAATTATTGCATTACTGAAGTCTGAATCGCTTTGAGCTCTCTCATTGATATGGCCTGGCTTGGTATAGTCCCATAATGTTACGTACATAACTAAGCTATATAGTTCTCTCTGATATATATCATGATACTTTAAGCATGTCTTCTCTGATCTTACAGGGGGCATACGACGAAATCGATCTTATATACCAGGATAACTATCTTGTTCTTAAGACGAATGGACGACCTTGTATCAGAACTCCAGAATATACAGGTTAGTATGCCTTCCAAATGTTCCTTCATCGAGCATAACACTATTATATATCACCTGTCTGAAAAGAGAGGCGTTATTCTGTATTTCAGTAAAGATACATAATCCGAATTAACGCTCCAAAATTACTATGTTCGGGGGTAAAAAAATAATTGATTCGAGTCGAGGAACCCACCCATTAAATCTCAGTTATCAGATATCGATTTTTGAAATCTGTTATTTTTCACCGGCTGGAATATCTGGCGGCCTAGCAAATATTCAACGAGCCGACCGACATACTCTCGATACCAAATTTCGTTGAACAAAATGTTGAAATATAACACGTTTTGGGTAGCTACATGTACTCCCATTGATTCTTTATAGGGCCGTCCATTAAGTGAGTTCAATAGACCGCAATAACTTTGTTTAACTTCTTAGTTGAGAATTCCTACATTGAACCCAAAGGGGTTTCCATGTCCGTTGTCTGCCTATATAATCTGAAAATTCCTTAGAATTGTTTTAGAAAATGCAGTGGTATATTATAAAGTTATTATACAATGTTGTGTACAGTATGTGTTTTCCTTGTATGAGTCGAGGTTGTGGTGAAATGTCACATTGGACGAGACACGCCAGTGTCGAGTCCAATATGACTTTTCACCACAACCTGGACGAGTACAAGAAAAACTCATACTGTACACAACATTGTATAATGACATTTTTATTATCCATCTGTATGTGTATCAAAATTTTGGGAATAAAACTTTTGTGGTTATTTTTGGTATTTGTCGGCACTTAATTCTCTATAAAAGCCTGTATTTTGATCATCAGAAAGCATGATTTGGAAAAGTAAACACGGGAGTGAGAAAAAAAACTCAATGCGGAAGTGAAACGTCTGCTAAAATCCATCAGTGTTGCGCGCGCATCACATTTCGCAATAGAATTAATTCGTGACGTCACGGAGTCCCAATAAAAACTGATATTGTACAGTCGGGAGTCCAATATGACTTTCGGGAGTCCAATATGACTTTTTCCAGGACTATCACGTGGCGGCTTTTGCCCAATCGGAAATAGTGTTAGTTAAGGGATGGATAATAATATTTTTTATAACCCAATGGGGTAATCCATTCAGCACTCAAAGTGAGAGTTGTTACAAAAAGCCTCGTTGTTATGTTTGTCCTGTCTTATAGCCTCGTTGTTATGTTTGTCCCTGTCTTATAGCCTCGTTGTTATGTTTGTCCCTGTCTTATAGCCTCGTTGTTATGTTTGTCCCTGTCTTATAGCCTCGTTGTTATGTTTGTCCCTGTCTTATAGCCTCGTTGTTATGTTTGTCCCTGTCTTATAGCCTCGTTGTTATGTTTGTCCCTGTCTTATAGCCTCGTTGTTATGTTTGTCCCTGTCTTATAGCCTCGTTGTTATGTTTGTCCCTGTCTTATAGCCTCGTTGTTATGTTTGTCCCTGTCTTATAGCCTCGTTGTTATGTTTGTCCCTGTCTTATAGCCTCGTTGTTATGTTTGTCCCTGTCTTATAGCCTCGTTGTTATGTTTGTCCCTGTCTTATAGCCTCGTTGTTATGTTTGTTCCTGTCTTATAGCTGAGTGTTCTGCTCTCAGTTTTACTTCCAGGCGAAAGATAATATATATTACAACAAGTGCACACACCGAGTATCCCCGCCATGGTGGCTTTCCGCTGAGATTTATTATTTTTCTGATCTGTCTTAATTCGAAAACGTCTCAATCTAGCCTGTGATGACTGGATAAAACCTGCACCAATACCAACATTTATTGAAATCGGTTCATATTTGTTTGAGTTATCAAGTCGGAAGGATTTAGTCATGCAAAGAGTGGAATCAATTTGTCCCATTGCACAATAAAGATCGTAACTCTGGAAAATTCAATGGACGAAACCTGCTGTATGTAAATACTCTTTCCCCCATGCTGCTTCATCAACATACCGAATATCATTAAAATCCGACTGACGACCAAGATATAGAGCTTCAATGTTGTTACGGACGGACTTCGTTTGAGTGAAGGCATCAATCTAGATATTTATGGATACTGACGTATTTCAGCATATATTATATTGCCACATAAACAGTTGATACCAGACAAGGCACCCATATGTGACCCGCCATATCAAATTCAGTCGCAAGTCGGGATTTTTTTACCCTGTGCCAATGCATTCTCTTATATATGCGAGTCGACCATAGGTCGCCTCGCATATATAAGAGAATGCATTGGCCTAACAATTGTTTACAATTTTAATAATTTTTTCTTGTATTCTTTAACAATTTTATAATTTCACCCATACAGAACCCCAGACAAACATGAGCAGATGACACTCTTCTATATGCTTCTATATATATGTGGGGCTCCATGCAGGGTAATGGATGTTTTTTATTTTATGTCCTAAAAATTGTAAGAAACATTTATTTAAAAAAAATGATAAAAAATTGTTAGGCCAATGCATTCTCTTATATATGCGAGGCGACCTATGGTCGACTCGCATATATAAGAGAATGCATTGGCACAGGGTAAAAAAATCCCGACTTACGACTGGATTTGATATGGCGGGTCACATATACATTGACATCATGGGATTCACGAACCGCACGACTTAGGAAAACACTAAACAGTTAAATATCTTTGAAAACGAATTCATATTTATGAGTGCACTATATCTTTGCAGGCCCACTCAAGGTTACGAAGTGTTCAATGGTCATGCCTGACTCAGGATTTTGTGGAAAACTCGATGAGGTAAGCATGTGATATGAATCTTTCTGAATCAGCATGATTTCGTTATTACGAGTATTCATTCCTCCAGTGGAAATTTTCAAAGAACAAAGAGCGAACCGAATCTCGATTGGCTGCATTATCACACCTGGTCAAGTGGTCCTGCTAATACGCTGGTGGGTCATACTGAATTGCTATGATGCTGTTAGGGCAAACTGATGTTATTAAGAAAAAATACCATTATTATTTCTAAAGTGCTCATGTTCGCACAATCTGAACAAATCCAGGAAAAGCCATAATGTGTATCAAACATTCAAAAACATATATATTGCGAAATATGTTAATACTGGATGTATCGGTTGTTGCAAATTGACTATAATCAATATGGCTATTCATGTCGTTTTCCAAACACCTTCACAGACATTTTTAAATTTATCAAAAATATATATATATGTTCTTGAATATTTCATACAGACACTGGCTTTTTCTCGAATTGCTAGCATTAGCCAAACACCGCGAAAATGAAAACTTTAGAAAACATAAATGTAACGTAACGGCGTCAGTTTGCAATACCAACACCATATGTACTATGCAGGACCACCAACATCATAGCAGATAAGCAGGACCACTTGCTTGACCAGGGATGAGTATATCGATCGCAGAAACCTCGCACCTGACTGGCCAAGATTCCCCCTTCAACACAGATTGTGATTAGTGACTGCATGGTTTTTCCGTTTTTTTTCCCGAACCGAAAATGTATAGACATAAAAAACCATGATTTCGGCTATGTTAATCTCCATATCCAGGTCATAATTTCAAGACTAATTTGAGCGGCCAGAATTGGTTATCTATAAAATAAACAGTCGTATTTCCTATCATCCTATCATTGAATTGTTTTGCGCATGCAAATGGCCATAAATGATTCACTGGAGTTTTCCGCAGATTCAACAAAGGTAATCTCTAAATTTAAAACAACATTAAGCATTTACGACAAAGCCACAAACCTTCTATGCTAACAGAATGATATAGACAATGAAATATCCAGTTAACAATTTGCAACAGGAACGTGTGGCCACTTGGAACAGCACATATAGTACATGCTACAACGCGTAAAGTGGAACATACTTTTCGATAACGTACAGAACGATTCATCCAGTTCAATCATAAATAAGATAGTATACTTAAAACACCAACATATGGGTCCGATATATCCAGTACAATCATAAATAAGATAGTATACTTAAAACACCAACATATGGGTCCGATATATCCAGTATAATCATAAATAAGATAGTATACTTAAAACACCAACATATGGGTCCGATATATCCAGTACAATCATAAATAAGATAGTATACTTAAAACACCAACATATGGGTCCGATATATCCAGTACAATCATAAATAAGATAGTATGCTTAAAACACCAACATATGAGTCCGATATATCCAGTACAATCATAAATAAGATAGTATACTTAAAACACCAACACATGGGTCCGATATATCCAGTACAATCATAAATAAGATAGTATACTTAAAACATCAACACATGGGTCCGATATATCCAGTACAATCATAAATAAGATAGTATACTTAAAACACCAACATATGGGTCCGATATATCCAGTACAATCATAAATAAGATAGTATACTTAAAACATCAACACATGGGTCCGATATATCCAGTACAATCATAAATAAGATAGTATACTTAAAACATCAACACATGGGTCCGATATATCCAGTACAATCATAAATAAGATAGTATACTTAAAACATCAACACATGGGTCCGATATATCCAGTACAATCATAAATAAGATAGTATACTTAAAACACCAACATATGGGTCCGATATATCCAGTACAATCATAAATAAGATAGTATACTTAAAACATCAACACATGGGTCCGATATATCCAGTACAATCATAAATAAGATAGTATACTTAAAACATCAACACATGGGTCCGATATATCCAGTACAATCATAAATAAGATAGTATACTTAAAACACCAACATATGGGTCCGATATATCCAGTACAATCATAAATAAGATAGTATACTTAAAACACCAACATATGGGTCCGATATATCCAGTACAGTCTTGCTGGAAGGCAGGCAGTATGAGTGAAACACCAACACATGGGTCGGATATATCCTGTACAGTCTTGCTGGAAGGCAGGCAGTATGAGTGTTAAACACAAACACATGGGTCCGATATATCCAGTACAGTCTTGCTGGAAGGCAGGCAGTATGAGTGAAACACATGGGTCCGATATATCCAGTACAGTCTTGCTGGAAGGCAGGCAGTATGAGTGAAACACATGGGTCCGATATATCCAGAACAGTCTTGCTGGAAGGCAGGCAGTATGAGTGTTAAACACCAACACATGGGTCCGATATATCCAGTACAGTCTTAGCTGGAAGGCAGGCAGTATGAGTGTTAAACACCAACACATGGGTCCGATATATCCAGTACAGTCTTGCTGGAAGGCAGGCAGTATGAGTGAAACACATGGGTCCGATATATCCAGTACAGTCTTGCTGGAAAGCAGGCAGTATGAGTGAAACCAGACTATTGAACAGATATCGCGACAGGACTCGACCGAAGTCAATCATCAAATTCCATGCAGGGTTTACCCCCCTTAATGCCTCGATAAGATCACTGTCCAATATTTGCCAGGGCGCACCATTCATACTTCCTTTCTGACTCTGTCATCGGCTGGGTGCTAGTCTGGTTTCTGTATTTAGCGCGGGGGTTTCCAGCCAAAATGGCGAAAACCGAACGCCCCAAAGTCAAATTTATATGTGCTTTGAGAACAATTCCCCCACTAAAAACTCAATGGCAAATTGGAGGATGGATCAGAGCGATACTTTTGTGGACGAATCAAAATTGCAGCAAATTACAACTCTCGTGTTTGACTTGCCATGCGTGTTGTCGTGACTTTGTCGCCCGTGTGCGTTTTACTTTATTATTTCCATTATACTTTTGTGTTGATAAAATAATCGGAGAACCAAATCAAACTGAAGGTACGAAATTACACGCATTTTGTTTGATATGTTGTGTGTTTAACAAGAGCAGCATATTGCTCGGCTCGCTTAGTACATATTTTAATATCGCGGAATTCCACCAAATGTGGGTAAAATGTCGCCGGTAGCAGCGGTCTTACCGAGTCGTCAAGGGGGGTAAACCCTGCATGGAGTTTGACCGCTGCCATCGGCGACAATTTACTCACATTTTGTGGACTTCCTTGATAGTCGTATACAAACACCGAGCGAACAGAACAACAAATTGTCTGTAGTCAGCACACAAAATATCAAGTAATGTTTCTATCATTCCGTACCTTATGATCGAAAGACGCTGATAGATTGCAAGCATTTATTTCGCGCAATGGTGTGACGCGGTTTCCCGGTTAATTTGTATACACCAACCCACGCGAAATACTTCTTCTCGCGTGTAAAATGTTCAATATATATATCTGAACCTGTCATCATGAATCAGCAGAAGTTTATCAACGGAGCTTTCTGATTTGGACTTCCGAAATAATGACAAGTACTTGTGAAAAAACAGACAAAACATTCCACTTTCAACAATTTTGATAGGTTGTGATCTCAGCCATTGTTGCAGGAAAAACCCGCGCTATATATATATATAGAACGCTGAACTTTTTTTTAGTAAGCTGGTACCCAGCCGCTTACAGAACCAGAACGGAAGTATGACTTGTGCGCTCTGGTAAAAAAAAATAGTCGCGTGGGTTTTTAATGCGAAACGTGGGCGGTAACGTCATATTGTGAGGAAAGCCTATATATAATGACGACAACGCAAAGATTATCCTGATATAGCAGACTATCGAACACGTAGTTGTCTGATAGTCTGGATTATCTTAGACTGGATGGCAGGATGCTTTAATAATTCTGACTACAATCATTTTCGTTTCAGGTTAAATTCAGCAGGTTCTGCAGAGTCTGATGTGGCAGAGTGTTCGATGCATTTTCAAATAAACGCTATCTCAAAATGACTTTGTGATATTTAAGCCTGAAATTAATCGTACTAATATCTAACTTTTGTCACGTTCAGCTGATCAAAATACGCATATAAATACACGGAATAGTTACATAATTGAAAGTCATGGGATCATTTTCTCCCTGATGCGATAATTTTCCATCACCCCGATAACTAATTACAATGCACACACGTGCCGGACATAAAAGTAATTCAAATGTTTATCAATTTTCACCACAGGAACGTGACAAAAGCGAGAAATTACTACATATATTTTGAGGCTTTATGAGTCGCTGCCCCATTGCTACATTTATCAAGTCACCTGGTCGGATTCGTCATCTCTAGTTTAATATTGTCCAAACCTTCGAGTTTAAACCTATACATTGACGGTCCAGACAAACCGGGTCTAATCGGGCGTTCAGGGAAATATGTGTAAACTAGGTGAAACAGGCTCCCTTCGAGTTGGCAGCCTGCGTCCCATGTGTACCCCGAGTCACCACACCAAATTTGGTTGAAATCGGACCAGTAGTCTGAGAGAAAAATCCGAACCGACAGACATATATATTTCTATCATTAAGTAGTTCATTTGGTCCATGCGGGTTTTGCAAAAAAATCATCTTAAAAGCACCAGGTATATCAACGATAACGTCTATAAAGACCCGAGGCAACGTCAAGTTCGAATACAACCGACGTCTCGATCGCATACAACACACCATGGCTCACTCAATGTCACGTTATCCTTAAAGTTTCGTTCTGAAGGGTCAGACGCACATTTTGTAAAAAATTCCTTGTGTTTCAAAATGGACTTTCTCTAAATCTTTCAGGAATTTATTTGTGAAATTTTTTGGTACAAGCAGAATATTTAAGAACAATCGATCCATTGGATATTATAACCTCATTTGCTTTACATTTATGGCATGACAAATATTAAATATTTCACTATTTTCTGGTACCAAGAAATTCTGTAAAATAGAATGTAGTTGTAGGGTGTAGTTCATATATCCATTATATTATATCTGATGATCATGAGAGGAGACTTAATTATTCTTGATTTGTGAAATTTAATGATTATTTTCAATTAAAAAGGCAACTACCCATAAATAATTTTCTACATTTGAGAATGTTAATGCCATGCCTGTTGATCAATGAAAAATTGGGCCGAGATCAGTTCTGGGTCATAACCCAGTTATAGCTGACCACCATATATCTTAACACGGTGTCCGAAGTGCCGTTGATTGCTCCCTGCTTGAGTAGACAACACTGCATATCAACAATTGTTTTCATTGGGCTGGAATATTTGTGACTGCTTTATTCTGCATTACAATATATGGGGATATAATGCTATATTACGCAATTAAAAATCTAACTTGACATGGCAATAAGCTATTTGGTGATTGGAGTGTAGTGTGAAATTATTAATTATTCTAGCAGTTCTTGGAACCGAAAGGTACAACACAAGAAAATAATATTTTCAAGATTATATGTGGAATTTAATATTTTTCACCAGATAGATCCAGAGAAATTCTTTGTTGAAAATCTCTTGCCATTTTTGGCTGGATTTATGCAAAAGATCGTCTCCCCCTTAAAGATAAATTTCAATCAAGTACCAAAAATAGTACCAGAGCAACGTGACTTGCACTATTTCTTCAATAATTAAGAAAATGAGGAACTATTTGAAAATGTAAATTGGGTGGATGATGTTAAACATGATAATAATTAATCGTGACCTTAATGTTGGAAACACAACACTTCTCTCAAAGTGTATACATTAAAACAAAAACGTATTAATTATTGGAATTCAAATGTGGGCCAAAAAGAGGGGGTGGTTATAATATAACATAAAAGGCCGTCCGGCCACAGTGCCCCCCCCCCGAAAAAAGTGGCTTCATTGGGGGCATCAGCTTTTCTGAAAAAATAACAAGGACCCTAAATCCGAAGCAACCAGACAAAATGGGTCGATCGTACCCATTTTCGAACTTGATCTGTATTTCGAGCTGATAAACTCATATACCAAATTTGATTCAGATATGATCACACAAACTAAAGTTATCATCCGGAAACCAGAAATTGACATGATTCTAAGTCGTAAAAGGGCCATAACTCTCACAAAAATGGGCGGAGCAAACCCATATTCGAACTTGACCTGTATTTTGGTCTATAAACTCACCTATGGAATTTGATTTTGATCTAATAACCGAAACTAAAGTTATCATCTGGAAACCATTTCCGGACGCATGCACGGACGGACACCGGCTATTTAATAGTCCTCCGAAAAAAAAAATTCGGGGGACAAAAATATGGTCTTGGACTTGGTCAACATTTGTTCTGTAATAACATTTATAAACCTGTGGGCTAATATCATGTTATCCATTTTCCTGACTGGTGACATGTGGCCTCCTGGATGTCATCCACTGCGCTCTCGAGTGTATACATGAATTCCAGGAGTCAAATTGTCACAACAAATGTCACCTTTCTGGAAAATCGATAACTTATTTAATAGTGTTCTATTGTATAAGAGTTATTGACTGGTGGTCATATTTCAATAATATTTCAAAGACATGAATCACTTGTCATGGGCATATCTGTACCACCTAATTAAATACTCATCCAATGATTGAATGTCGTAAGTTTCTTCCTACAGATAGCAAGCAGAAAATCACAAGTTCTCAAAATGGCAAATGCAGCAAACAGTGAGCTAGCAAATTTGGATTATATTGCCAGATCTAGCGCTAGTGGAAACTGTTTATAATTCAGTGTTCTGCTTGAACAAGATGTGTTGGGAATATGTTTGATTGATCCATCTGTTCAGTTGAGTGGACCAATAAGATCAAAAGTAGTATATACGAAGCACAGGTCAACAGCTCCGAATCAAATCAACTAATGTACCACCCAAAAATATTTTATAATGAAAGTGTCATGATACTATAGCTCAACTTGGGAAGGAGTTACTTTTTTGCTCAGCAATGAATAGAATGATAAAGGAAAGTTAAAATGTTACAGTAAAGGTGTTGTAATGTTAATATGAAATTATTTTCATTTCAAACATTTCACCAATAAAAGTGTGCTGCAGGGTGTGCCGATGGAATTTAATTTGAAATCCAAGATGGCTACTGGCAGGGTGTGCCAAAGGATTGTCATGCAAAGAGTAAAATCCAAGATAGCTGCCGGCGGCCACGTTTTTCATTGAAAATTGTTCATATTCGATGGAGGTGATCCTAAACATGCCTGCAAATTTTCAAAACAATTCTCCAATAAATGCGGGCTGCAAGCTGTGCCGATGGATTCAATTGAAATCAAAGATGGCAACTGGTGGTCATGTTTATTTTAACGAATTTCAGAAAATGGCTCCCATCTAGAGGTAACCCCGAAGATCCATTTGAAACTTGGTGACGATTGGAGGAGTGATGTGACCAGCATCGTGTGTCAAATGATTTAGTCATACAAAGAGCAAAATCGAAAATCGTTTTAATTCGACATCTCTGATCTAGACCTGATCATAATCATGCCTGCAAATATACAGAACATTTCTTCGATATATGCGGGTTGCCGATGGATTCAAATTTGCAATTCAAGATGGCTGCTGGTGGCCATGTTTTTTAAAATAGAATTTCATAAATAATCGATGGCTCCCATCTAGAGGTCACCCCGAAGATCCGAAAGAAGTTTGGTGTCGATCGAATGAGGGATGATGCCTTTCGGTTGTGCCGTAGGATTTTGTCATACAAAGAGTAAAGAGTAAAATCCAAGATGGCTGTAATGTTTTAAACAAATTTCGGAAATAATAGATGGTTCCCATCTAGAGGTCACCCCGAAGGTCCATGTGAAGTTTGGTGGCAATCAGATGACGGATGCGGTCCGTAGGGTGTGCCAAATGATCTAGTCGTGTAAAATTCAAGATGGCTGCTGGCGGCCATGTTTTTCATTGAAAATCGTTCAAATTCGACAACTCTCATCTAGAGGTGATTCTAATCATGCATGTAAATATACAAAACATTTCTTCGATATATGCTGGGCGCCGGGTGTGCCAATGATTCAAATTGCTGGCAGCCATGTTTTTAACGAATTTCAGAAATAATCGATGGCTCCCATCTAGAGGTCACCGCGAAGATCCGTATGAAGTTTGTTATCGATCGAATGAGGGAAACTAGGCTTAAAAACAATTCCGCCCTATGTGTACCCACCACCCACTAATTTTATTTTTTTTCCGATTCTGGGATAGGGACCCACACCCTCTATACTGCTTCAAATGACTACTTTACTCAGTTTTCATGATCTTATCCGATCAATGTTCCGTATCATGATTATAGAAGAGCCATTCCTACTTTTTATTTACCAACAATACTGTAAAGTTAAAAACAATTCTCCAATAAATGTGGAATGTAGGGGGTGCTGATGGATTGACATTTGAAATCCAAGATGGCTGCTGGCGGTCATGTTTGTTTCAAACGAATTTTGGGGGAAAGGGGAGGCTCCCATATAGAGGTCCACCTCGAAGATCCATATGAAGTTTGGTGACGATTAGATGAGAAATGTGACATGCAAGGTGTGCTAAAGGATTTAGTCGGAAGGCGAAGTTGTCTAAAGCGTAGGAGGTTACGAAAATCGTATTGATTACGAAGCGCGTTGTACCAATTAGATGGTCTGAGGCTTCAGGTGGTAAGACGTACCAAACCTTTGTCGCCGGGAATTTTCAAAATACCGGAAGCCGTATCAGACGACATTGTGTGTTGGCCAAATATTTATGTGAACAAACAGCGCTTTGTTTTGATTTATTAGCAGAATGAAAATACAATGCGTGTCGTCCTTAGAGGAGTTAAGAATCCTCAAACGAGAGTTTGAGATTAAAACGGGAGCCAATTTTCCTTCGTTTTGGCAGCAGAAAAAATTTGGCTCAAACAGTATGTATTAAAATTAAATGTTTTATTGTTAATGGCTAATATAAACAAGTATTGAATATCCAACAATTTAAATATTATATTTATAAGTTGAGAACTTGAGATATGTCTTGATATTGATTAGGTTCAATTTCCAGGGCTGAGTCAATCACCAAGTGAGTTTCGTGTCTGTATGACTAAGTTTAACTGTTGACAGTCACAATGACATTTGATTTATCATATTTCTGTAGGCTATATAGCCTATAGGCCTACTTTCATTTTTATTTTAAATCAGTATTTACCATAGCGTGGAATTTGTTTCTATACGGTATACAAATTTGAAGTGAAATGAGCCACATCTGAACATTCACATTGTTAATGTCACTTGTCCGCCCTGTTTATCACTCAATTGCATACCACTTTATTACCAGTTAAACTCTTAGGCCCGTTCCAAACGACGGATTTTTGTCGACTCGAATCTAATTGTATTAAATCCGTCGGTGATGCGTCTGCGGTCGATTTTGTTACAGACGGACGCATCTTTGTCGCGTCGAATCTAATACATCGGTCGATTTATTTAAAGGTGGATTCCCGGTTACCGTCAAAAATTGGTCACGCGTAGATATAGAGGCCTATATATACCTGTATATGTTATACATATATATACTAAAATGTAGTATAAATTATGTATATATATATATATATATATATATATATGCGCGACTGCAGCGCGAATATATGTGCTCATGTATATGAGGATGTATATAGTACATGCAGGTATATAATATACTATAATGGCGCTACAAATAAATGTTATATCGTTCAACCAATTGCCATCTATATATGTGTATACCATGCATGTAAATACCGGTATACAAGCATTATTATAAATCAGAGACTACCACCCCCTACCACTTATAAGGATTACCGGAATATATTAATTATTATAAATCATAGGCTACCACCCTATATCCTTTATAATAAGGAATACCGGTATATATATATGAATTATTATAATTCATAGGCTACTATCCATACCCCTCATAATAAGTAATACCGGTTTATATTAATTATTATAAATCTGAGGCTACCACTCTTCCCCTTATAATAAGTAATACCGGAATATATGAATTATTATAAATAAGAGGTTACCACCCATATACCCATCATAACAAGTAATGCCGGTATATATTAATTATTATTAATCAGTGGTACCACCCCTACCCCTTATAATAAGTAATACCGGTATATATTAATTATTATACATCAGAGACTACCACCCCTATCCCTTACAATAAGGAATATCGGTCTATATGAATTATTATAAATCAGTTGCTACAACCCATATCCCTTATACCGGTATATATGAATTATTATAAAGCATTGATAATATAACCATTATAAGATGTGAGTCAGTGACATGCCATGTTCGTTGAGAAATCAAACTGCCATAATAATTAAAATTTTCACAATGTTACATAAGCAATTCTTATAGATATATCTTTCTTTATAACAAAGAGAGCGTGCGACAAATGACGTCATGTGGGTATTTCCGCAGATAAGGGGAACTCCCTCATTATTATACCATTATCATATCATTATCATAGCATTTGCATTCGTTATTCGGAAACTTTCGGCTCTTCTCGTCACAGGTATTAGATTCGAGTCGACAAAAATCCGTCGTTTGAAACCAAGACGGATTTCAGACGCATCACCGACGAAGATTCGTCTGAATTGGACGGAGATTCGTCTGTGGTGCGTCTGACACGGATCTAATTGTTTCAAACGTCGCATTTTAGACGCATTTAATACAATTGTGGGTCTGGTATTAGATTCGAGTCGACAAAAATCCGTCGTTTGGAACGGGCCTTAGGCCCGTTCCAAACGACGGATTTTTGTCGACTCGAATCTAATTGTATTAAATCCGTCGGTGATGCGTCTGCGGTCGATTTTGTTACAGACGGACGCATCTTTGTCGCGTCGAATCTAATACATCGGTCGATTTATTTAAAGGTGGATTCCCGGTTACCGTCAAAAATTGGTCACGCGTAGATATAGAGGCCTATATATACCGGTATATGTTATACATATATATACTAAAATACAGTATAAATTATGTATATATATATATATATATATATATATATGCGCGACTGCAGCGCGAATATATGTGCTCATGTATATGAGGATGTATATAG
Source organism: Siphonodentalium dalli (assembly GCA_032622095.1). Classification (NCBI taxonomy): domain Eukaryota; kingdom Metazoa; phylum Mollusca; class Scaphopoda; order Gadilida; family Siphonodentaliidae; genus Siphonodentalium; species Siphonodentalium dalli. Next base: position 18,661,450 of record CP136061.1, on the reverse strand, counting down.
TACATGCAGGTATATAATATACTATAATAGGCACTACAAATAAATGTTATATCGTGCAACCAATTGCCATCTATATATGTGTATACCATGCATGTAAATACCGGTATACAAGAATTATTATAAATCAGAGACTACCACCCCTACCACTTATAATAAGGATTACCGGAATATATTAATTATTATAAATCATAGACTACCACCCTATATCCTTTATAATAAGGAATAACGGTATATATGAATTATTATAATTCATAGGCTACTATCCATACCCTCATAATAAGTAATACCGGTTTATATGAATTATTATAAATCTGAGGCTACCACTCTGCCCCTTCTAATAAGGAATACCGGAATATATTAATTATTATAAATCATAGGCTACCACCCTATATTCTTTATAATAAGGAATACCGTTATCTTTGAATATTATAAATCATAGGCTACTATCCCTATCCCTCATAATAAGTAATACCGGTATATATAAATTATTATAACTCATAGGCTTCCAATCTGCCCCTTATAATACGTAATACCGGAATATATGAATTATTATAAATAAGAGGTTACCACCCATATACCCCTCATAACAAGCAATGCCGGTATATATGAATTATTATTAATCAGTGGTACCACCCCTACCCCTTATAATAAGTAATACCGGTATATATTAATTATTATACATCAGAGACTACCACCCCTATCCCTTACAATAAGGAATATCGGTCTACTAGTATATGAATTATTATAAATCAGTTGCTACAACCCATATCCCTTATACCGGTATATATGAATTATTGTAAATCATTGATAATATATCCATTATAAGATGTGATTCAGTGACATGGCATGTTCGTTGAGAAATCAAACTGCCATAATAATTAAAATTTTCACAATGTTACCTAAGCAATTCTTATAGATATATCTTTCTTTATAACAAAGAGAGCGTGCGACAAATGACGTCATGTGGGTATTCCGCAGATAAGGGGAACCCCCTCATTATTATACCATTATCATATCATTATCATAGCATTTGCATTCGTTATTCGGAAACTTTCGGCTCTTCTCGTCACATGTATTAGATTCGAGTCGACAAAAATCCGTCGTTTGAAACCAAGACGGATTTCAGACGCATCACCGACGAAGATTCGTCTGAATCGGACGGAGATTCGTCTGTGGTGCGTCTGACACGGATCTAATTGTTTCAAACGTCGCATTTTAGACGCATTTAATACAATTGTGGGTCTGGTATTAGATTCGAGTCGACAAAAATCCGTCGTTTGGAACGGGCCTTACTCTCTTGTCGACCACAAACAGTTCCATCCATATTAAAATTCTAATAATTGTTCATTTAAATGTCTATACATGACTGTCATCTTTGTATGCATCAAATTGCATATTTATGTATCAATTTATCATAATGATCATTTCAATACCAATAAATAATCTATTATCTAAAGCCTGTGGAAGAAATAATCAGCATTAATTATTTATCAATATTGCCAATTATATTCTGACATTTCCCGAAGTGAACTGATGTTGTTTCAAAGACCCCCTTCGTCCCTCACTACATCCCATAGACCGTGTAATGTGACGACAGGTACAGTTTCTTGCGAATTTATCGCAATGAATGTTGTTAACCCTTTACCCAACAAAACGGCCAAAACCGGCCAAATAAAGCTTCAACAGCCTAAAATATCTTCGGTCTGTCTCAATAGAACCATACAAATATGGATATCATTGGAACCGGCTCATTGACCACATTGTGATGGTTACAGTTATGCCCTGTGCCAATGCATTCTCTTATATATGCGAGTCGACCATAGGTCGCCTCGCATATATAAGAGAATGCATTGGCCTAAAAAAAATCTTTTTTTAACACTTTTTCTTACATTCTTTAACAATTTTATAAATTTTAATGTGATAAGCCAATGCATTCTCTTATATATGCGAGGCGACCTATGGTCGACTCGCATATATAAGAGAATGCATTGGCACAGGGCCGTTCTGTTGGGTAAAGGGTTAAAGACGCTTCTGATATCAAGCCCATGAGTAATGATCAACTGTCAAGCAGCAGCGATTTGAAGAACCGTGATACTGTATATTCTGAATCGGTCCCATTGAATGTGGTTGACAATTTTGACATTCTATCCACCAGTAGCAATGATCATCAGTCAAGCAGCACCGATTTCTAGAGTAGTATTTGGGGGAAGAAAGAGGGGGTAAAACAGGGCGCAGGAATCGAGAGGTATTCAAGAAAGTGTGAAGGATGCTACAAGTGGGGACATGACAATCTGCGGAATGGGATGGAATATGGAATAGAACGACAATCTGCGGAACAGAATTTCAAATTGCGTGGAACGGCCGATATCTCGAGGAATACAGGGCGTAGGGCGCTCATGTTGGTGTCTAACGAAAGGCCCACATTCGCTCTATCCACACATATTAACCCCGCCACTGACCGGACACCAGAAGTTGCATTATTTGATCGAAAACTGACCTAACATGGGGTGAAATTTGGGATAGCATGGCAATCTGCGGAACAGAATTTCAAATTGCGTGGAACGGCCGATATCTCGAGGAATACAGGGCGTAGGGCGCTCATTTTGGTGTCTAACGAAAGGCCGATATTCGCCCTATCCACACACATTAACCCCGCCACTGAACGGACACCGGAAGTTGCATTATTCGGTCGAAAACTGACCTAACATAAAATGCCACAAACACGAAAAACTGCGTTCGACATTAATGTTTAGAATTTAGATTTCTCGACGAATACGCTAGCAAACACCAAGTTTTAGGTATCAAATAACGCAGTGGAATACTGTGCACTCGTTTTTATCTACAATATGGCTGTTTTAGTGCGAAAACTGTAATAGCGAAACGCAAACAAGCGCCGATAAAACAGCTAAAAATAGACTCGATGTTTACATTTACACGATCGATTTCAGCTGGTATATTCAATATAATGGGGCGTATAGGATATCAAAATGTAGGATTAGACACAGGGAATGTATTTTTTTCCAAATGGGTCCACCACGCGGTGAAATTGTTGCAGAAATTCGCTCCAAAATATTCGCACTTCAGTTGTGACTAAAAGCCCAGATGCCGGAGCCCGGCGACTAAAAGCCAAGTTACAAAATAGATTAACTGGTTTGAACGCATGAATATGTCAATGGTCAGACTGTTGGAAATAATACCCAATTTTTTTTATAGACTTATATAAACACTTACGTGTGAAACTCGAATTTTAATTAAATCCATGATTGTGTAGTCTCTCGTATATCACGAACACTGCGCGCACACATTTTATTGGAATACATGCCATCTTTGCCTTGTGTTTTGTTTAGTTTAGTTTTTTTGGCGACCAAAGATGAGATGTGTTCGCACCACACTGTGCTAAGGCCAATGAAATCACTGAATTTCAGATTATCAGCATAACCGCATTATTTCATTAGTATCTGAAGCAAATTAATGAACACCATAAACAATAGAAAATTAACACAGCTCTTCGTGCGGGATAATCTTTAAAGCCAGTGACACCTCAGTCATCCTGACAGACTGTACAAACATAATGATAATGGGGCATTATGCATCATGAATATATTTGTTAATTGGAATTGTCAAATCTAACATGCATGTTGTGGCTTCTAAGTAAACAAATTACCAGTTTTTTTAAATGGAGGCATGATGTTAAAGGACTCTTAGTTGCAATTAAGACCCTCGCAATAAATGCTTCAACAAACGCTCTTTATTGACTACCCTATACATGTTCTATGTATACTATAGGGCGACTGTATATACACAGACGGTATAGATAACTTTTAAGAGTGTTAACAATATTTTATTAGAACGAAAAAACAGAACGTCACATTTACAATGTATACATAGAAAAATAACAAATAGTTCAAATGACGATATGATAACAAGCAATAAGCTTAAGCCTATGGCTTTTATAAAAATCCTTTCCTCTAGAAATGTTACCCCGAGTGTCAATAGAGACAGCTGCATGGTAAAGAAAGCGGGGATTTGAATATAGTTATGTTTTCTCAGGTTTTTTGTGAAGTAGGTTAAGCGAGTGCGGGGTTGAGAAGGGTTGGGTGTGATTGAGAAGATAATGGAGTAGGTAGGAAAAACAATGAAACAGGAAGGAAAACATGTGTGGTAAATGGTGCATACAAGCATACATGTATATAGTCGAAATTTTAAATTATGGTAGTGTCCAACATAGAAACGGAATTAGAAATCAAATATGTCTCAGCACTCAGAAGATGTGATATAATGAAACTAGATAATTGTTATATGCTGGTAGCGTGTATCAATAAAGTAAATAAAATTAGTAAATACAATCAGTTTTAAGTGCATCAATATGCCAAGGTCATCACTGATTTCATTTAATAAAATTTAACAAAGCATATTTGGATTTTATGCCCAGTGTTGTCAATGCATGTCGCTCTACAAGAACGATGTCGTGTATTTGATTTAAATAAAGTTTTTATAAAATAGGCTTATTGATTGTTATCATATCGTCATTTGAACTATTTGTTATTTTTCTATGTATACATTGTAAATGTGACGTTCTGTTTTTTCGTTCTAATAAAATATTGTTAACACTCTTAAAAGTTATCTATACCGTCTGTGTATATACAGTCGCCCTATAGTATACATAGAACATGTATAGGGTAGTCAATAAAGAGCGTTTGTTGAAGCATTTATTGCGAGGGTCTTAATTGCAACTAAGAGTCCTTTAACATCATGCCTCCATTTAAAAAAACTGGTAATTTGTTTACTTAGAAGCCACAACATGCATGTTAGATTTGACAATTCCAATTAACATAAATATTCATGATGCATAATGCCCCATTATCATTATGTTTGTACAGTCTGTCAGGATGACTGAGGTGTCACTGGCTTTAAAGATTATCCCGCACGAAGAGCTGTGTTAATTTTCTATTGTTTATGGTGTTCATTAATTTGCTTCAGATACTAATGAAATAATGCGGTTATGCTGATAATCTGAAATTCAGTGATTTCATTGGCCTTAGCACAGTGTGGTGCGAACACATCTCATCTTTGGTCGCCAAAAAAACTAAACTAAACAAAACACAAGGCAAAGATGGCATGTATTCCAATAAAATGTGTGCGCGCAGTGTTCGTGATATACGAGAGACTACACAATCATGGATTTAATTAAAATTCGAGTTTCACACGTAAGTGTTTATATAAGTCTATAAAAAAAATTGGGTATTATTTCCAACAGTCTGACCATTGACATATTCATGCGTTCAAACCAGTTAATCTATTTTGTAACTTGGCTTTTAGTCGCCGGGCTCCGGCATCTGGGCTTTTAGTCACAACTGAAGTGCGAATATTTTGGAGCGAATTTCTGCAACAATTTCACCGCGTGGTGGACCCATTTGGAAAAAAATACATTCCCTGTGTCTAATCCTACATTTTGATATACTATACGCCCCATTATATTGAATATACCAGCTGAAATCGATCGTGTAAATGTAAACATCGAGTCTATTTTTAGCTGTTTTATCGGCGCTTGTTTGCGTTTCGCTATTACAGTTTTCGCACTAAAACAGCCATATTGTAGATAAAAACGAGTGCACAGTATTCCACTGCGTTATTTGATACCTAAAACTTGGTGTTTGCTAGCGTATTCGTTGAGAAATCTAAATTCTAAACATTAATGTCGAACGCAGTTTTTCGTGTTTGTGGCATTTTATGTTAGGTCAGTTTTCGACCGAATAATGCAACTTCCGGTGTCCGTTCAGTGGCGGGGTTAATATGTTTGGATAGGGCGAATATCGGCCTTTCGTTAGACACCAAAATGAGCGCCCTACGCCCTGTATTCCTCGAGATATCGGCCGTTCCACGCAATTTGAAATTCCGTTCCGCAGATTGCCATGCTATCCCAAATTTCACCCCATGTTAGGTCAGTTTTCGATCAAATAATGCAACTTCTGGTGTCCGGTCAGTGGAGGGGTTAATATGTGTGGATAGGGCGAATGTGGGCCTTTCGTTAGACACCAACATGAGCGCCCTACGCCCTGTATTCCTCGAGATATCGGCCGTTCCACGCAATTTGAAATTCTGTTCCGCAGATTGTCGTTCTATTCCATATTCCATCCCATTCCGCAGATTGTCATGTCCCTACAAGTGTGAATGTGGCGAAATGTTTCCTACAAGAAAACTGTGTATCGTCTTTGGAAAAAATGGAATTCAAGAGAAAATAGATTGGAAGAGTACATTAAGAATAACAAAAATTGATGGCAATGAAAATAGAACAGATGTCGCGCGAAATCGTGACCAATTGGAGAATACTATAATGTTTGACGATATATTACGCGCAACACCGACTGTGAACGCTACGCACGGGTAGTGGCGCCTTATTTTATACTGTCTTTAGTATGGGTGTGAAATATTCATATACAGTGGACCCTTCGGAAATTCATATCGTACACGTTTGTATATATCGTATTTTGTTACGGAGATGGTGACACAATTCTCAACAGTTAGAAATTTCATTGTTGATATATACAATGTCAGTCGTAGATTCCACATTAAAATAGGTTGATATTGTTCATTTAGATTTTCTAAATCATATTTAGTAGGGGATTTGTTGTTTTAGACTGACAATCGAATATTTAGTTTTCATATTGTCGATCAAATGTATGGACCGATATGTCCATCAGTAAGAAATTTCCTTCCAAGGGGGTGTGTCGGCAATTTCAAGGTGATCTACCCCCCCCCCCACCATGTGCTGGACATTTTATGCCATAGAAGTTTCAAATATAATTATTTCGCACCAGGGTTTTGGGCGTTTCGTACCAGTATCATTTTTGGAAGATTGGTACCATTGAGTATACCGGTATTATTTGTTTTAAATAACATGAACTTAGTTGTAAAATTGTTTTTTTTACGCAAAAAAAACAATGTGGTTAATTCTGGGTTGTCATCACGTAACATTAAATCATTTTCACATGGTACGCATCATACGCATGACCAATAGCCATTTGAGGCAAACAACGAAACATATGATGTGAAATGACCAATGATATGGTGCGAAACAACCAAACGTGTGGTTCGATGGCTATGCAACGACCATGGTGCGAAATAATCATGAAATTCGAATAGCTCAGCGAAAGCTCCTTGCTAGCAATGTTGAAAACTACCCACGCCGGATTGCCGTCAGATAAATCCAACGAAAGTGGGTGGTTTAAATACTTCCCAAATTGCATCGTAGTTTTAGATGTTTTTCCCAAACTAAACTGTGTGGATAAACTGTAGACAATTAATTGTTGTTGGCATATTACAGCTGAATAATGTCGACTCTTGGTAGACGAACATTCATCTAAAACATAAATCTGAATTTCAAAAGTGACCTGTCCATCAGTGTCCATTGCGAAAATTTTAATGTCAGCGTCCAGAATCGAAAACCAAAATTAATATATCCATCGAAATTTCTCAAAACAGCCTCCAAAATAGTCCAGGCCACAGAAAGGTGACAATTACCTTTACAAATAACAAGAACATGGAATAGATACATTGCAGAAAATCAATTGTTTCTAGCACTCAAACATTATTTAGCCAGACGTGGCTCTTATCACACATGGTATCATCCTGCCCTGCTGTCACGTGTTTGGGATAGGGACAGCACCCCCTCCAAACTGCTTCAAATTACTATTTTACTCAGTTTTCCTGATCTTATCCGATCAATGTTCCGTATCATGATTGTAGAAGAAGCATTCCTACTATTTATTTACCAACAAGACTGTAAAGTTTCAAAAACAATTCTCCAATAAATGTGGACTGTAGGGTGTGCTGATGGATTGACATTTGAAATCCAAGATAGCTGCTGGCAGCCATGTTTGTTTTAAGCGATTTTTTGTGGAAAAAGGGAGGCTCCCATCTAGAGGTTACATCGAAGATCCATATGAAGTTTGGTGACGATTGTTTGAGAAATGTGATATGTAAGGTGTGCTAAAGGATTTAGTCATACAAAGAATAAAATCCAAGATGGCTGCTGACAGCTGTTTTTTTTTTGTTTTTTTTTACAGAATTCAGGAAATATGGTAGGCACCCATCGAGAGGTCACACCGAATATCCATATGGAGTTTGGTGGTGATCGGATGAGGGATTTAATAAGCTCTTGAGGGTGTGTTAGATTTAGTAATGCAAAGAGTAACATTCAAGATGGCTGCTGGCCATGTTTGTCATTGAAAATCGTTCAAATTCGACAGCTCTCATATATAGGTGATTTTAATCATGCCTGTAAATATACAAAACATATCTTCGATATATGCGGGGTGCAGTGTGTGTGCCAATGATTCAAATTTGCAATCCAAGATGGCTGCTGGCATCCATGTTTTTAACAAATTTAAGAAATAATCGATGGCTCTCATCTAGAGGTCACGCCGAAGATCAGTATGAAGTTTGGTGACGATCGAATGAGGGATGTAGCCTGTAGGGTGTATCGAAGGATTTAGTCACGCAAAGAGTAAAATCCAAGATGGCTGCTGGCGGCCATGTTTTTGACGAATTTCGGAAATAATCGATGGCTCCAATCTAGAGGTCACCCGAAGATCCATATGAAGTCTGGTGGCGATCATATGATGGATGTGGTGTGTAGGGTGTGTCAACTGATTTAGTCATGCAAAGAGAAAATTCAAGATGGCTGCTGGAGCTCCCATGTTTTTCCATCGATAATCACTAATCACGCTAGCTCCCAACAAGAGGTGATTCTAAACATGCCGGTAAATTTTCAAAACATTTTTCCAATAAATGCGTGTTGCAGGGTGTGCCGATTAATTCTTATTTGAAATCCAAAATGGCTGCTGGCGGCCATGCTTTTGAACGAATTTGGGGGGGGGGGAATCGATGACTCCCATCTAGAGGTCACCTCGATGATTCATATGAAGTTTGGTGATGAGTGATGCGGCCTGTAGGGTGAGCCAAAGGAAATTGTTAATGGACGACGGACGCTAACCCATAGAACAAGCTTCACTTCGTAAAGTTGAGCTAAAAATGTATGTTGGTAAATTGCAGTCATTCAGATTTTGACAAACCAAAATGTAGTTCTTCAGTTTCCCTTGACAATATTGCAACCTTGAACAACATATTGATGCCAACAGAGGTGTCCAGTGTGCATGATCTCCCAGCAGAAGTCAACAGGTGAACTGAGTCAGGTACCATGCCAAATCATCGATGGCTTGACAGTTCATTACTGATCAATATTGGAGACTGCCTGAACCAAATGGTCATTAATAAATTATCCTCGAACTGTCGACGGAAAAACTTCTGAATTGGCAAACACTGATGGCGATGATCTGAAATTAGTTTTCACCTTCGCGGTATTACACGTACGTTCCGAAAATGGTGACACAACATCTGTATCAGCATGTGGTAATCATTTCGGATTTGCAGTTTTTATATCAAGAATTACTCGATTCATGCCGACAGTAAAGGGTGGCCTTCGCCAGAGAACGTTTTGCAAAAGCTCAAAGATGGATTGAATGTAGCTGCCATTGATTCTTCGACAATTGATATCAAGTTCTGTCACAACCCCAATAGATACTGCATACAAAAGTTAGGTGCATGTGCCGACAAGCGTGTACACCGACGTCAAAAGGGGAATTGTTGTGATCTGTTGATACAATCATGCGGTGACGTCATAGCTGTCATAGTAGGATTTACACTCTGCTGATTGGAAATAAGGTTGTTTACAATTGAGCAACGAATTCCGTCAGTGAAAGTCAAGGAACTAGAATTTCGTATCTCCAAAAGATATCACAATTTTCGGACTTCTCACGACGTGTTGTTATTTGTTGGGTCCTGTCTGACATTGTAAATATAAACATGATTTTGCTGTCCGTACCAGCGAACAATGTATCAAGTCATGTGCCAATATGCAGTCCGAAACAGAGTACGTGCTATATGACGAAATAGTTCAAACTGCAGCCACAAGTCATGCTAAACAATGTAAGTAAAATCAAAACAAATGTGACAAATCAATCTACTGCACCAGCTACAACTGTTATATCTGCTAATAAAAAGAATGTTACGACTCACATGTCAAGCCAGCTGATAGTACCTGATAATATTGGTTACTTCTTGTTGAAAAAGCCTTAAATATTAGTCGAAAAAGTAGATTAAAATTGTTCCTTCAAACCACAACTGGAAAGAAAATTAAAAACGTCAAATGTTCTGCAGAAATGAAGTAAGAACAAACTTAATGTTCCGGAATCTGTTCAGAGAAATTACTACCTCCAGATAAAACATCAAAATCTACACATGCTAATGGTAACGTTGAAGAATTTCAAATGCTGTTGACCATTTGAGAAACGATAATGAATGGGTTTTGTTGGAAAAATGTATAACAGGACAAAATCTCAAGTGGTTTTTTGACAAATGTAAATCAATTTTATTTTTAGGAAACACATATCCTGGTTATCTGGAGGTTCATCCATATATAATCCCAATAACTGCTCTCTGAAGTCACAGGTAACATCAAATGAAGCTTGGCGCAGGACATACATTTGATGAGGAAAATGTTGTTTCAGATTGTGATGTTGATCCAGATGAAGTGACGGTGCTTACATATATTAATTGTGCGAGTGCCTCTGATCAATGTAGAGCTATTAACCCTTTACCCAACAGAACGGCCCTGTGCCAATGCATTCTCTTATATATGCGAGTCGACCATAGGTCGCCTCGCATATATAAGAGAATGCATTGGCTTAACACATTAAAAATTATAAAATTGTTAGGCCAATGCATTCTCTTATATATGCGAGGCGACCTATGGTCGACTCGCATATATAAGAGAATGCATTGGCACAGGGCATAACTGTAACTATCACAATGTGGTCAAGGAGCCGGTTCCAATGATATCCATATTTGTATGGTTCTATTGAGACAGACCGAAGATATTTTAGGCTGTTGAAGCTTTATTTGGCCGGTTTTGGCCGTTTTGTTGGGTAAAGGGTTAAGTGTGGTAATTTAATGTCAGGTATAATTCTCAATCAAGGCACAACTTCTTGCTCAGCATGTGATAAAGATCTTGAAGTGGAATATAAGAAGTGTGATCACCGTTATGTTGAAAGTTCCCCGAAATGGTATAATATAGCTGAAAACTTTCAATCGCCTGCTATAGATACTCAAAGCATGGCATCGTTAGACGTCAACACTTAATTCATAAATATGAAAGCAAAGAGTCAAAACTTTACAACGGCCTCTTCAATTGTGGGTGGCGACTTCATCTTGTCATATGGAAACATGGAATATATTCGAACACAATATAAATGATGACTTTTATCGAGCACCAGCAAAACAGACCGTTATACGTCCTTCAATATCAATGCGTGTGACAGTCTTTGCGAAAATAGTATAACTCCCAACAGAAATATTCATTAACATGAATAAAATAATCAAATATATTCAACAAGTATCAATGATGCAACCGTATATCGGTCTTTACAACAGATACAAAGTAGATCAACATGATTGACAAACATGTGATGAGGGATGATGAGTGACAAACATGTGATGAGGGATGATGATTGACAAATATGTGATGAGGGATGCCATAAAACACACTGATGAAGTGACATCAACTTCCTCGGAGTGGCGAAACACTGAACAGTTACTGGAATGCCGATGACGTAGGTATGACAACTATTTCGTAAATAGTGTATACATGATCGTAAACTCTTATTTCATGTTAATTCATGGTTGAGCCATTGAAGCATGAATGGTCCTGCTCTTTCAACGAGGTGATAGAGATTAAAATAGAACATATCACATGTATCGTATGCTATGCCACAAAGCAAGATTATGCACAGCCTTAATAACTTATGCAGACAAAACAAATACCAGAAGAGCAGCACCCTTAGTACATATAATGAGAATGATGAACAGGCTCACATGTAAACTCTCGAAATACTAATTGCAATATCCCCTGTTCAAATATGAAAAGTGAACATCCACAAACATTTAAGGTGTTCGATGATGGTAATAGCTATTTGTCTTATGGACAATGGGCTATGAATGAACCTGTAGTTTTCACGGTTCAGAATGACAAGGACAAAGCAATAATGACAATAAGAAATGCTGCAGAAAGCTTCAATCTGAGGTCCGCTGAATAATTTTCATGGTATAGATGCATATCGGCGGCACATATTGGATGAAACTGGTCTCTCTTTTCTACCTCCCTTAGAAACTGTTTTCAAAAATACCATGCGTAGTTGGAACAAAAGATCCACAGACAAATCAATGCACGAATTTAAACAGTTTGTTAAACATGAATTACCTTCAGAACTTGTACCACACAAATCCAAGGAAGTTTTTATCCTACATGGCGAAATTTTGGTTTTGTAATGAGTTGGCAGACAGTTTCACTTTAGATAAGCTTTATTCTGTTTCACAATCTGAGAGAATTAATCCGCTTATTCCCAAACATCACTGAAAGAAAGTTCCGATATATAGATGAAACAAACCTGAACTCACATGTCAACAAAACTCACAATTCTTCATCAAAACCATTAAAGAGCTTTTCAACAACGAAATACTGCAAATGATGCAATTCAATCAGCCATTAACACGGCAGAAAAAAATACGAAAACCCGTTATCGAGAGAGCTTTGAAAATTATGACAGAAGATAAAACAAAATATCAAGACAATGTGAGCAAATGGGGAATTTGTTATAACAGAAACTCACTCAACCAACACGAACCAGTCTGACCCATCCAACAGCTTATCAGATGGGTACTATAACCCTTTACCCAACAGAATGCATTGGCTTAACACATTACAAATTATAAAATTGTTAAAGAATGTAAGAAAAAGTGTTAAAAAAAGATTGTTTTTAGGCCAATGCATTCTCTTATATATGCGAGGCGACCTATGGTCGACTCGCATATATAAGAGAATGCATTGGCACAGGGCATAACTGTAACTATCACAATGTAGTCAAGGAGCCGGTTCCAATGATATCCATATTTTTATGGTTCTATTGAGACAGACCGAAGATATTTTAGGCTGTTGAAGCTTTATTTGGCCGGTTTTGGCCGGTTTGTTGGGTAAAGGGATATTGGAGATGTTGAGGATCTTGATATTGATACATATGAGAACACATATTAAATTCCCAAACACCCGACTAAGAAAATTGTTTCTGACCGTTGTTCTGATGAAACTAGTCATGCCAAGGACGTAATACATTTACTGGATATGAAATATGCTCAAGTTTTCAGATACAATAATTCGTTGCTTACCCGTCAATCTGAGAGACCGTACAGGACACTCATTTGTAATTCACATATGCGATGTGGATAAGTGTTTGCACATGCTATGCTTCAAAACCCAATGGCCATCCATATTGTTGCAAACATTGATATGCAGTGTTCGCCCACCAGAATGGGTTGACAGATTGTGATGTTATTCTGAAAGCCTTCAAGAGTTATTTTCCTCAATATAGTACTGATATAGAGATAGACAACTTGTCCCAACTCAACTGTCTATCACAACAGCAGTTCTGCTCATGATGTCAGAAGTTGAGAAACATCTAGGTCTATTTGAATGTGATTCATTATCAACCGATACAATGAGAAATACTGGATACCCTTTAGCTCTTCGATAGCCATATTGTCGTGATAATAAAGAACCGGAAAATAAATGTTCTCACGTAACATATTGAATATGAATGTTTTTGGCCCATACAAACAACTCTAATTTGTCCAGTAAATTCAAGTGGGAGGCATGGTGGGAGAAAAAGGACACGGCCAACAAAAGGGATGTTAATTTGAAGGATGCTCTTGACAAATCGCTTGCTCAAATTGGTATATAATTTAACAGAACTACAGTAAATCTGACAAAACAAAAGTTATCTCTTCTCAGACAACAACTAAAAAAACGATCCAATCAGCAAACTCAAACCAAATGTACCTCTGCTTTGAAAATTGTATGTTATAACTGTATTCAGGAGAATTGAGCACTGTATTTTTGTTCATCACAAATTAAATTTACCAACATGTCACGTTCTTATTCCCTCAAGCTGATAACATGGGCTTCATGTTGGCTGAAAAGGCGCATTTCAAAGAGATTTGTAAAGGAACTTCAATTGAGAAATCATAATGAAATAAAAAATTCTTTAAAAAGATCAATAAAAGTCTTAATTATTGATGATTTGTCCCGCTTAAGTTAATGCAAGAAATTAATGAAGCCTCAAAGTCACTGCCATGTATTTCACCTAGACAAAATGTTGTGGAGATAAAATGTTGTGGAGATAAAACTTCAATTCTATATATCTCTTCAATCAAATATAGAATGTTGTGGAGATAAAATGTTGTGGAGATAAAACTTCAACGCAAAGAACGTGTGCCACAGTGGCTTGTGTCTTGTCAATAATGCTATTCATGAAAATCATCTAATAAATGTAAATAATCGAGTCTAATATTGGAATGAAACAGTCAGCGATATCCAAATATAAAAAGCTAGACCTCAAAGGGAAGACTCCAAGTGAATTACTTCACGAAAAGCATAAACAGCGGCAAGATCAATAGAACTTATTCTAATTCAATGAATTTATTATAGAATTTGATTTTAATTAAAGGCATGTTTCTTGTTACACATACTAAAGAGTTTCTGCTCTGATGAGTTTGCACTGAATTAAATTTAATTGTTATGACTAAGCTATGGAAAGAAAAAAAACATCATTTACTTAATAATTGTTCTTTTCTAATTATGGTATTCTTATTGTAACAGGTCCCCAAACGATACTGTTCATAGGCGTGTCATGTCAGGAGAGCGGCGGATGAAGCGATCACGTTAAAACTGGCTAACTTTGGTATGGATGGCACGAGGTTTTTTGTTTTTGAAAGGCAAGGGCGGGAGAAAAGTAGAGCACCTGTGGTATTGCCTTGCTGTGTGTAAGAAATGTTTGCCACCAGAACCCACTGCTATCATCCACATTGGCTATAATAACAAGACCGAGACACATAGGTTTGATCTTTGTAACTTGGTTAAGGGCGAATTGGTAGAGTTGCGGAAGTTGTTTCCGAATTGTCATATCCTTTATGTAGATATGCGAGCGCTTTTATTGGGATGGTGCCATGGACCAGAAGGCGGCAGGCGGAAGAAACTGAATTATGATGTTCGCTTAGTGCAGAAAAATATCATCCATTCCAATCAGTCTTTATATTGTGAGAACATGCAGATTCCAACAAAATGTATACCAGTGCCTACTTAATATTTTCATTTTCTGAAATCGAATTGTCCGTATTTTTTCAGTTGGTTGTTGGAACTCACATAATTGAAGATCAAGCAGGCAAATATCTAACTTGGGACCTTGACAGCATTTATTTTAATAGTTATCTTGTTTTCGTTTTTTTTAAATGTTGCTAACGTCATATTATAGGTTGGCAGAAAATTTGACGGAAATAGACTGACGTTCGCAACTTAAAATTCCTGATCATTACAAGCACACGAATACAACTTCTTTGTGTGTCATTGTTAACAGGTCAGATAAGTTTATTTTCGATACCAAACAAGTTGTGGTTGTATAAAAGAAAGGGCGTTTCTGCTCAAAAACAAAAATACGAAGGTGTCTGAGCTGACATAAATGCACATAATATTTGTCATTAAAAAAGAATAAACATTTCTGTATTTGGGGGTTTACAGTTACAGAGTGGAATGACTAAAGTTGTCATATCTTTTTCTATGAATCCACAGATGTCTCCAGCCAAATGGATGAAGCTGAAATCCATGATAGCTTGCTGAGCATGGAAACATCAAACGACGCTCCAATCAATTTCCCACAAGTATAAACTTGGATGAAGCTGAAATCCAAGACACCTTGTTGACCATGGAAACATCAAACGACGCTCCAATCAATCGCCCACAAGTATCAACTCACGAACCACAATTAGCAGCAACATTCAACACAAGCATCAGCGTTAATCACCACTCCACCAGGGGGGGGGGGGTCATTCACTTTTTCCCATACAGTAGGCCGGGGTGGGTGGGTGTTTCAGCCGCGAACAAAGTCACTTTTTTCCAAGTGGTCACAGGTTTTTCCTCTTGCAACATTTGTGCAATATAATTGCCTCAAAGTGTTCAGCATCGTTGTTATGGTATGTATGACACTTTAGGTCAGGGCTTATGGGGGGTAGTTAGTGTGGATATAGGCATAATGCTTCTCAGAAATCCTGGTTACAAACCAACACTCACAATTTCGTCTTTTGCATCAGATCACATTGTCAAGTACCAACACCACTGGTTCAAGATTAAAATGGACAGCTATGACACCCATGATTAAAGTAAATAAAAATGAATAAAGTTATTCATTTATATCATTAATGTTTACTCACTAGACCTGATCAGACAGTATAAGAGGCAAAACATGGAAATATCATCATGCTAGAAAGTATTGAATGCTATTTAAAGGTGAATTATCTATCTCTTTGTAAACATGTATTATATAGTTACCGGGGTATAAAATATTAGATTTGAATCGAAGTCTCCTGTCCGGAAATGCTTCTATCGATTAATATTAATTTTATTTCGAATATTTTCTGGTCTAAAAAGGTGTGTTTGTTCAGGTAACGAACAATAGTGGTTACTGTTAACAGAGACCAGAAATTTTTTGTACAATTTTGTCACAAATAAACGTTAATTATACTCATTATCGCTTATATCTGTGGAACAAAACAATACAAACAATCAATCTGGTACATTTGACTTTCGGTGCGTAGCCATAGAAACAGCCCAGTGCTCTATATCGCAATATGGTATCATCCGATTGGTCTGTTCTAACAATAGACACATAAATGGTCCCGATTTGATATTCGAAATAAAATCAATATTAATTGATAGAAGCTTTTCCGGACAGGGGTATTCAGTTCATATCTATTATTTTATACCCACGCAACTATTTAAAATTTGTTATTTAAAGAGATAATCCATCTTTAAAGCCACATCCAGATTTTTTAGTTTAATTTATTGTTTTTTTTTTTTTGACACAATTTCATGCTGATCAATCTGTTAAACGCCATGTTGTCAGATGGTATAAGATCGATTCGTTTGGGTCCATTACTATTTAGTATAAATGTTTTGCCTAAATTTTTATTTTATATTTTCGATACAGTTGTATTTGAAGTGATTACAGACAAGCATTGGAAATATGGTAAAATGTTCATATAATTTGTTTACAAGTCATCAGTCAATTGATAAACAAACACAAACAGGATAACAATGGGTGCTGCGGGTTTATACGATTCGTATCTGTTCTCAGACTTTATAACTGAAACAAATACCAAGCCTAAATGGTGTCAGACTACAGATTTTTAAGTAAAACGTGGGTGGGTACCTTGCATGAAATTGGGAAAAAAATCCTTCAAATAAGGGGTGATTTCGCTGGATTTGGAGGTAAAAAGGGGGTTGGTACCCCGCATGAAATTGGAAAAAATATTTTTTCCTTCAAATAGTGGGGTGGTGGGTACCCAAGAGGCGGGGAAAAAAAATTTCAGCCTACTGTCATGGCACTTTTTTTCGACCCCCCCCCCCTGACTCCACCAGCGAATATAAGACCTAACCACGCCAACCGATTAAAGCTGAAAAAAGATGATCAAGGGAAGGAAGCTGGATCGACTAACGGAAAGCTTGGTGACGGACAAGAAAGATGATTGTTAGATGTTTGGAGGATATATGTGACCCGCCATATCAAATCCAGTCGTAATAATTTTTTCTTGTATTCTTTAACAATTTTATAATTTCACCCATACAGAGCCCCAGGCAAACAAGAGCAGACGACACTGTTATATATGTGTGGGGCTCCCTGCAGGGTAATGGATGTTTTTTATTTTATGTCCTAAAAATTGTAAGAAACATTTATTTAAAAAAAATGATAAATAATTGTTAGGCCAATGCATTCTCTTATATATGCGAGGCGACCTATGGTCGACTCGCATATATAAGAGAATGCATTGGCACAGGGTAAAAAAATCCCGACTTACGACTGGATTTGATATGGCGGGTCACATATTGCTACAGCTCTGCGCAGATTCGATGAGAGAACGAAAGCAATCACACGCCACAAGATTCAACAGGTTCATTTTGAGGCAGAGATGAAGTCAATTGCTGACCAGAGCCAACTGTTGATCTTCCTCAGATCGCAACTCCACAAGCACGACCAAGAACATATGTTTTCAAGTAATGCATATTATGAATGCACCCACATGTATTGTTCTCTTCGTATAACAAGTTATAAATAGTTTCATGGGTATAATATAATAGTCATGAATTGATTTTACAACATAATCCTCGCGCAAATACGCACATACTCAACCTATAAAGTGAAATAAGTACATGTGATTATTTGATTCTGAAATAAGCAGAGGAGTCATGTCGGTTATTTCGTTTTATGGCGCGGACCTGAAAAGTCGTGAGTTAGCTTGTTTGTGCCGTCGTCCGCACATAATCTGCTTAGAATCGCCTTATTATGAGTCAACAATGTGACTAAATGGCTCTCATTTTCAGCACATTATCGACTCACAATGAGGTTATGAGATTATCTACGAAAACCAGTTCTATTATAAGCAGATAATGTGCGGATTTTAAGGATAACAGGCTGGATTTTATATACAATATTTTCTTATATAATGCTATGATCAAGCGGGACATACATTCGTTACTATTTTTAGAACAGACCGTTCTGGTAATATCGAATAGCGATTATTTGAGTTCTCCCATTGTTACGCTCTGAATGTCAAATGTCGCAGATTGATTGTTTCTATTGGATTAATACATAGTTAAAAGGAATA
This sequence comes from Siphonodentalium dalli, assembly GCA_032622095.1. Taxonomy (NCBI): domain Eukaryota; kingdom Metazoa; phylum Mollusca; class Scaphopoda; order Gadilida; family Siphonodentaliidae; genus Siphonodentalium; species Siphonodentalium dalli. The sequence goes on along the minus strand of CP136061.1, from coordinate 18,642,628 downwards.
ATGAGTCTAATTAACATTTATACATTCATATTTTTACACAATAAAATGTCAGTCTTTGCTGTTAACAATAACCACTATTGGTCGTTAAAAAAACGATCACACATGTTTATACCAGAAAATATTATAAATATAATCAATCGATAGAAGCGTTTCCGGACAGGGGTCTTCGATTCATAACTATTATTTTCTACTCAGGAAACTATTTAAAACTTATATTAGTCTTGGTTGTGGTTTTGCGATCAGTGGAACATTAACAGTTGGATCAAGCTTAGTAATTGACTTCATCTCTGCCTCATAAATACATATAACATGCAGCTGTGCCAACAATCTATCATAAATTTAAAGACATATTATGGTCTTACTTAAGTCAATAAAACAAATATGTTAGTAACCAAACACTACCTACACAGGAAGAATGTAGCAATAAACTAAGATTATAACAAAAATTCCAACCACATCGACTGTGCCATTTCAGAGAACACATCAGTTCAACTAATCACAATTGTAAATATTTATTATTTCATTCTGGACGATTAATTGAGCATAAACATTACGGGCCTTTACGGCAATAATTATACCAACAGTATAGTCCAGTGCATTTATGAGAAAATAGGGCTGAACCTCAAAATAATTGCAACACAAATGATTTTGTTTTATTTTGGTTGGGAGCATGATAGAGTATACTCAGCTAAAAATCAACAAAAATCTGAACCTGCGAAATGGCCTTTTTGAGGCAAACAGTGGCGAAAATGATGAAAAATGGAGATTAACATTTTTTGTTAATAACTCTTGATGTAAACATACAATTGTTATATTGTCACAATGATAAACTGTGGTACAGTTGTATCCAAGATTTTGTATCATTTTATTCTATAAATATTGATTAAATTTTCGAAATTTGGGTCAAAAAGTTGAAAAATTTGCCAAAATTCAGTGAAAACTGGAAGTCTACAATAAGTCTTGATGCAGGTGTCAAATTATCATAACTGGGCTTGGAACTATTGTTATATAGTTATATCCACAATTGTGGGTTTTTTTCATGTTGTTACTACAAGCAAATAATCAAAATATTTTAGGGTGAAAAGATGTAAAAATGACAAGAAATCAGAGAAAAATGGAATTTCACATTACATGTTTATGCAATAGAAAATTGCCATAGTTGGACTTGGACTGTTGTCAGTCAGTTATATAAGGGATTTTCCATCAATTTTGGGCCAGGTTGTGGTATCAATGACACTAAGTTGTTCATATCTTGTGGCAAAATAGTGAAAAAAGAGAAAAAATCTAGAAATTCATTAAAAAATATATAGAATTTTGAAAAAATAATAAGTCTGGATAGATCGTTCTGATTTTCAGTCTAGGCCTCCATTTCACTGTTGTCGAAAGGCTGTGTGTTCGAACAGTCAACACCTTGGCATTCCCCACAAGACATAGAACACATAATTCCATGTTTTCGGCATGTGCACCTATTGCTTTTGCAGTCCGTTTTACATTTACAACGAATGATGTTCAGTAGTTCTTTTGGAGCTGGTGGTTCCTCACATTTGATAGGATTAAGCCGCCCATCCTTAACCTGCCATCCCCAATCAGTTGGTTCCAAGTTAAGCCCCTTCCAACATTGCATCTGGTGATAGTGTATGTAAATGAAATCCTATTCTACCTAAAAGTCTGACATAGCAGGTTACATCACCTCTGGTCGGCGCTTTGGCAACAGTGATAAGCCTCTGAAACAAGAGTTGTGGGTCGATGTGTGCAACGTCGTTGTCGATCTTGAGAGACGGAGCACTCATTATTATTGCTTGGGATGTTCGCTTGAATACATAACTCATAACATCTTTCCCTCCCATGTTCATAGGGATCTTCATGCCTCTTAGTTCAGTGCATTTATGAGAATAAAGTGCCAAACCTCAAACTAATTGCAAGCCAATGTTTCTTAGCAGGAATAAGTCTATTAACCGATTATAAACAACATACTAAAAATCTAAAAGGATCAAGAAAGGCGAAATTGATAAATTTTGTGAAATAAATTTAGTAAAATTTGGTAAAATACCCATTTATATATCCATTTTGTTCAGTACACAATCCTGATTACAGAACAGAAAACATTTTCCAGGTACCTTGAGAATTTTTCGAGTTATGTGCCTCCAAAATTGGGAGTTTGTCTAATTTCGGAGCCTCAATTTCTGAAGAATTAGCTCAAATCCATATTTTAGGGTCTAGTATTTTAAAAACTAGAGAACAATGAAGGGATATCTTACTGTTGTGTTAGCTGCCTCACTATATTGTGCACAAAAAATGATTTCTTTATGCATCTATGATCGAGAAGACAAAAATATTCTTAAACAAAATGTGTGTTCCATTGTATGGACTTAGCCAAATTTGCCTTGTGCCACAGAACTGGTGTGATGAAATACCATATTTGAGGTCATACAACTCAATAAATTGATATCCATATGCCCTGTATTTCTCATAACCTCTTACGTATACAAGGTTAAATACACTGTGCTGGAATTGCTAAACACATATGTGCCATAATCAACTTATGGCCCTAATAATCCTTTGTATTGTCTCTTTTCCAAAAATGCCATTTTGGACTGTTTTGTGGTGTTTTTGTCCATTTTAAAGTTTTTTTTGTGCATAAATAGTAAACAACAATGAATACAATTAGTGTTTAATGTGTAAAATCATTTGAACGTTCCTCCTAAAACACTTAGTGTTGGGAAAAATATGATTACATTGGTTATGCCAATCAACAGTCACTGGATTTCACATATTTTTCAAGAAACTGACTGCAAATTTGAATGTTGATAATGGGGTAGGTGAAATCACAAAGGCTATGATCTTGTCACCATATTCTAGTCATTGGAGACAAAGGGTTGTTTTATTCCAGTTTGTGCAGATTATTCTTGCATGGTAAACAGTTTAGTACTTTAATAATTATTAGATGTTTATTTAGAGCTTTTATCAGCATGTTATATAGAACCAGCCCAAAATAATGATTCGCCATTGAGTTACAACAAAAAGGATCATAGCTCTAAATATGAACATCAAAACAGGAAGCAGTTTACTCTGTATGAAAGAATGGGGGTTGTAGGAGCTGGTGATGTTATAGTTTTAAGCATCAAGGTCCATATTTTCTAGATTTTGTCAATATGGTTTCCCCTACCCCATTTTTCAGATATTCAAATTTGGCATCAGTTTCCAGAAAAATTAGTGACATTCAGTGACATTCATTGACATATCCAACATAAGGCATTTATTTCAACACTAAAGTGTTTCTGGAGGAAAGTTCAAATGATTTTGCACATTAAGCATACATTGTTTTTACAATTTATACACAAAAACCTTTAAAAATGAACAAAAAAACGCCCCAAAATGGCATTTTAGATGAGTCAATTCTAAATATTCATAGGGCCATAATTTGATTTTCTACACCATGATTTGGGAAATTCCTTTACAATGTGTTTAACGATGTATACTTAAGTGATTATGAGAAAGACAGGGAATATGGATATATAATTATTGATTTGTATGACATCAAATATGCTATTTCATCACGCCGGTTCTGGACCACAGGCAAATTTGGCTGTCCATACAATGGTGGAACACACATTTTGTTTAAGAATATTTTTGTCCTCTCAATCATAGATGCATAAAGAAATCATATTTTGTGCACAACCTAGAGAGGAAATGACTAAATCAACAAGGAATCCCTTCATTTTGCTTTATTTTTTAAAATACAAGACCATAAAAAATGGATTTTAACTAATTTTGAGAAATTGAGCCTCCGAAATTAGACAAACTCCAAATTTGGAGGCACATAACTCAAAAAATACTGAACGTATCTAGGAAAGGTTTTCTGTTCTGTAATCAGGGTTGTGCACTCTACAAAATGGATATATAAATGGAAGGACATGTGAAAGGAAGTTTTTTATAAACATCCTTAAAAAGCTATAAAATGAGTATTTTACCAAATTTTTACAAATTTATTTCACAAAATTAATCAATTTCGCATTTCTTGATTCTTGTTGATTTTTAGTATATTATTTGTGATGGGTTAACGTACTTATTCCCACTGAGAAACTTTGTGTTGCAATTATTTTGAGGTGAAACCATAAATGAACTGGACTAGTAGTCACTGCATGAAATTCGTTATGACATTGGCTGCGGACACACGTACCACAGTAGCAATGGCATAGTAGGTGTGACAATTTAATATGGTGGTGTTTGGTGACAATTGGCTGTCATAATTGCTATGCCATAGAAAGCCATGTTGCCAGCTGAGTTTCCGCACAATTAGTCGACTGGACCAATTAACCCATTGCGTTTCACCTAGGTTGATCTCTACTCATACATTGTATTCTCTACCATAAATATAATTGCAAGATCGATCGACCAGAATTGTGTTTGACCGTTACAATCCCTCATTCACTCATATCACGCACGTAGTACGCTTATTGATATGGTCTCAATGCATGTTTATCTACTTATATTAATTTCATGGTTATTAAGACTTGGTAGCATTATCATGTGGGGGCGATGAAGCTGTGTTGGAACTGTTGGAGGAAATTCAGCTGAGAGAAAGTATCTGGAATAAACAAAGCGACATATGCAAGGACCAAAACAAGAAAAAGGCTGATTATAACGAACTTTTGGAAATGTCCACGATGATTCCAGGTTTAACTGAGAAAGCACTGAAGAGTAAAATACAGAGTTATAAGGACCATGTATCGGGGTGGGGGAAGTGAGAATGGTCCAGAATAGCAAGAAAGGGACTGGCGTTGCTGCCATATATATCTATAGACTCAGTGTGCGAATATGCAGCGGGCGACATGGCTCGCTATGGCATAGTAATTATGGCGTCCAATTGTCACACATGTTTTCGGCCTATTTATCCTATTTTGTTATCAAATTTAAGAAAATAACTTATTTGGGCACGATTCTTGGTTATTCAATTCTGAACACATCAGTGGATGATTTCGCGTCACTTTAAAACTTGTTAGAGGAACAGTTAATCCATCTTTAAAGGTACTCCGATTCGATGGTAGATTCCAACAACAATTTTTTAAATGCCGCTGAGGTTATCAGAATCGATTAACTGCCCAAAATAATGCTAACAGTCAACTGTAGTTTAAAATTGCCCAAAACATGTTATTTATCAACATTTTGTTCCCCGGTTTGTCAAATATCTGACACAAAAAGCCACTTGATTTTAGAGTAATCCATCTTCTTCCCAAATTTGGTCCGAGACCGTCTTCTCGTCGACTTTTACTGGGCCACTAAAATTATTGGTGGTGAAAAATAATAGATTTCAAAAATCGATATCTGACGTAGACGAACATATATATCTGATTAATCAAGATTGTTCGCATTCGTAAAACATTTTCAATATGTCCAATGACGCCCTACATTTGCGTGATCGGATAAGAAATGCCCTGTATAATACTGTTACGAAACATACGTCGTTCGTAGGTATATGGTACAAAACAATGCAACAAGACAAAACAAAACAGCGAGTTGGGGTAAACTTTCAGACGTTATTATAATAGACAAATATCATAAGTTATGGAAGCACGGACTCAGTAGCAGTGTTCATTGCTTCAAATGTGCTTGCTTCGGTGAGCACGAACAAATTTGGAACAAGACATTTTCGTGTTCCTTATCACCCATAAGAATGCCAAGAAGGGCGATTCGATCAATCAAATCTCGAAGCTTCGCATGGTTCTATTCAGTAGTTAGGGTTATTGCTGTCCGGTGTATATTTAGTTCCAAATAAGTATCTCATGTCAATCACTTGTGCCAACTGCCGACGCGGCAGAGCTTTCAAATGCTTCGGGTTGTACGGAATCATCTCATTTGCAGAAAAATATTTAATTTTCTACGTCTTGTAACAATAAAGAGCGTATGTTGTTGAAATAATCCTGATATGGTAACAATAAAGAGCGTTTATAAAAAAAACTGTTAATTGAAAGTTTCCCCGGTTGGCAAAATTGGTATTTTACTGCATGGGTTTCTATCAAGTACCGGTACCAATTCTGACACACTGGGTAATTAAAACCGTGGGATAACGGACAAGTGAACGTTAATTTGGGGAGCAAATCAGCGCAGTCAGCAGATTACTGACATCCCTATCCCAATGTTAGGAGAACCGAGAATTGCTGGAGCAATTACATACATTGGAAATGTCTCGGAAGTGTAAAATGTCAAGAGAAAAAAAAACTAAATTGTGAAAAACGGTTACGGAGTCTGAATCCGGCGCTTGCCTATACAATACAGTGAGAACCCGGTGCATTTATACAAAACACCCGGAATCCGCCATACGAAAATAAGCAATTGTAGCTTCAAATATAATGAATTTTAAAAGAATGTGTATGGCAATTATTAGATTCTTAAGAGAAAAATGACAGAGATATTGCCCTTTTTATTATGTTATTGGTCCGTCGTGGCATCCGTCCGCTTATCCGTCCGTTCGCTTTTTTTGTTTCCGGGTGGTAACTTTAGTACCGGTATGTCTGTACTGAAGGGAATGGAATTTGGAGCCGAAAAATACAGGTCGCGTTCGAATTTGGGTTCCGCCCGTAAATGTTCACCAGAGTTATGGCCCTGTGTTGTAATTATCGTGGCCTATTTTCACCAGAGTTATGGCCCTGTGTTGTAATTATCGTGCCCTATTTTCACCAGAGTTATGGCCCTGTGTTGTAATTATCGTCCCCTATTTTCACCAGAGTTATGGCCCTGTGTTGTAATTATCATGCCCTATTTATAGCGATGCTCACCAGAGTTATGGCCCTGTGTTGTAATTATCATGCCCTATTTATAGCCATGCTCACCAGAGTTATGGCCCTGTGTTGTAATTATCATGCCCTATTTTCAGCAGAGTTATGGCCCTGTGTTGTAATTATCATGCCCTATTTATAGCTATGCTCTTGTTGGATTTTGATAATAGAAGGATTGTTTTTTTGCAAATGTTCAGTAATATTACAGCAGACATACGAATTGAATGAGTAGACTTGCTATCTTTTTGAGGGGTGTATTAATGTTAAAACATTATGTGGGAAATGATAACCAAACTATACAACTGGTTCCATCGATATATTTACCAGATTTACGCACCTTCTTGGACTTACAAAATAACAATAGTTTTAGCATGCCCACTATTTCCGGTCGCCTATTCCACTTGTGCTTGGGGTATCTTTGTTGGGGAACCTAGTCCAATTCCCTCATTCAAACAGCGAGAATTGTAGCCCCTCGTATAATCAAAATAAAAATTCATGTAGAAGGTGATATTTCCCTTTTTTATTTGGAAAGATAGAGGCAAGATTTTCTATTCGTGCAATCATTTAGCATTATTATACTTCAGTGATATGAATGGATTTGCGATTTTTGGGGTATAATGTCAGGCCATCATCAGGGAAATGATAACCCAAATACAACCGGTTTCATCACTACATTTTACCCGTGTTAAGAACCTTATTGGACTTTAAAATAGCAATATTAACCGTTCATACAAACATTTAGCATTTCCAACTATTTCTGAGCGTCAAAAGCATTTACCACGCTTAACATTGCACTTGGTACACTGTTTGTATACCGCATATATATAAAGGATAAATTGTTATATATAGGCCCATAGTGTAAGTTTTTGAAGTTCTCGAAGATTCCGGTAAGGATGGGTCAACAACGGAAGGGTTTGTCTTGGCAGTGGCTTGACAATGAGACTACATGACGTCGTATAGTATGCGATCACACGGGATCTCTATGTTGGGGAAGCTAATCCCCCGATTCTTCTACGCGACTTCACTATTTGCTGTTTCCTTCTCAGTTATCCTTGAATCACGTTGGACAGAGATTGTGGGACGTGTGTAAATTTTAACACGACGCAAAGAATAAACAACTTTTATTTATATTTCAAGGAAGGGTTTATTCGTCTTTTGCTCGGTCCTAAGAAAAGAAGTTACAAGACCAACAAAACAAACTACATATCGGCTATATACAGTTTATTGTACACACAACAATAGCGCCGTTCGTTTTACTGAATACGAAATTGCATCACGCACTTCCCGACACTAAGTTGCTCAGCCTTATGCAGGTAGAGATATTTGAGACAGCTTGTCGGCAAGGGGAAGTTCCTTGAACACGCATTACGTTCTTGGTATTGACACATTTAAGGACTATAGGTACTCAAATTGTAGATCAGGACATAGTAGCGCTGAAGGGGTCACTCTCACCAAAAAAAGTGCTGAAGGGTACACAAGATTTGTGATCGCCACTAACATCGTTACTTAAACTGTGTTTCTGAAAGTCTGGTGCCCATTAGCAGTTTGTTTTCAGTTTATTTTAATGTTCATTGGAACGTAAACAATTATTCTCAAACAGAAATCATGGCAGATACGAAAACTAAACGTCATTTAGAACGACATTTCAAACCCTGTGTACCCTTCAGCACATTTTCAAATCCTGTGTACCCTTCAGCACTTTTTTCGGTGAGAGTGACCCCTTCATCCATAGTAGCATGCCTTGAATGCCCTGGCAAAAAAGTAACTTCTTAAAGAAATGAGCAGTGAAATAGTTCATTCGACCACACTTAGTTCAGAATAATTGAAGACTTAGTTCATAATAATAAAAAAACAACCATTACCCTGCAGGGAGCCCCACACATATATAGAAGCATATAGAAGAGTGTCGTCTGCTCATGTTTGTCTGGGGCTCTGTATGGGTGAAATTATAAAATTGTTAAAGAATACAAGAAAAAATTATTAAAATTAAAAACAATTGTTAGGCCAATGCATTCTCTTATATATGCGAGGCGACCTATGGTCGACTCGCATATATTAGAGAATGCATTGACACAGGGTAAAAGAAATCCCGACTTACGACTGGATTTGATATGGCGGGTCACATATGCTAATAATTGAAGACTTACTGGGAGTATTGACAACAAATTCCCCTGTAGAAAAAATAATATGATACAGTTATCGCATTGTTTCTTGGTTGACACGAGGAATTGTCAACCCAAGGAAGTCAATATTCACCAAGGCCGTAGGCCGAGGTGAATATTGACTTCCAAGGGCTGACAATTCCTCGTGTCAACCAAGAAACAATGCGATAACTGTTTTATTATATGAAACGCGCTTTGATTGGACAAGACGTTGTGACGTTGAACGTCGCTGGGAAAATTCTATCTATTTTCAGGTCTGATGATAAGTTATGTTAACCCCTGAAGTATCTGACGTCACTCAGAACTGTTATTAACCTCTTGTTTGACTAATGAGGTGAACATCATTAGACATCTCGATTTTTTCGTTACGTTTTAACATAGGAATTGGTAAAGAAACTTGTGATTATATAATAATGCTAAATAAACAATATTTCACCTGAGCACATGTTTACCTCGGAGATAGGCAACTTGAAATTTGAGACTGCTAATTTGGGAAACAGGTTTCAGTTTTCTTCAGAAATATTATCTAAATTGGTATAATTTAGCCAAAAGGCTCATATTAGTGATAGTTATTTCAATTTGTCTTTACATTCATGTTTATCCGGTATTTTCCCAAAATTTGAGTATCTATTATAGTCCTTAACGTCAATGTTACAGCCACTTGGTGGTTTGGAGTTCCCTTTAACAACGACGCGGTTCGGTTCCATTGGCCAAAATAGGTCGATAAATACGCTAACTATTCTTATACGGGCTCTTATGCCACATAAAGACGAATTCAAGTGATCGAATTCAGAAAGTTCCGGACTTTCTTCGGCATGGAACAATAACTAACGTTCATTGTTAGTCTACTCCTGATACAGTAGAACCACAGAGCGTTTGTTTAACTTCAGTATGAAGCCCGTATATCAATATTTCGTGTATTTATCAACCTATCTTATACCTCCTTCCAAATTATGAAGACAACATTTGTAAGTACGAATGAGCAATGTCCATTTAATAAACTGGAATCATAAGATGATCAGATTTATGGTAGTTGTGATTTTGAGCGCATTTATTTCCAATGTTCGAGAAAACACGATAAGAAAGCCTTACTTTGTTCGGAATATGAACTTATCAACAAAACAGTTATCTTGAAAAATAGCATATTGATGTATCAAGACTTTGCGGCGATATATACTGTCCTTGGTTGGTTATTTAACCCTTTCAGTGCCAGGTCCGATTTTTGTATCAACTCATATACCCTGTGCCAATGCATTCTCTTATATATGCGAGTCGACCATATGTCGCCTCGCATATATAAGAGAATGCATTGGCCTAACAAATTTTCATCATTTGTTATTATTTTTTACAATTTTTTACAATTTTAATAATTTTTTCTTATATTCTTTAACAGACTTATTTTGTAGGTTTAGTGCCAGGGAATCTTACGTTTTTCATGGGCATCAAAATTATTACTATGAATACTTGGTGATAGTTTGAGTTATAACATGCCCCTAAGGTTTTATCCAGTTTGTGTTTAAATTTGCTATAGCATGCTTAGGGCCGATTTTACAGACCGTAAATTAGGGCCGATGAGATCGGCTCCTGGCACTGAAAGGGTTAAGCAAACTATAAACTTTGAAAGGGAGCTACATTGTAATAGATATGACATTGTCAGAGTGTGTTCGTGAGACAATAGTCGAGAGATGTACAGTGTGCAAGAATGTCGCCATACATCCATGTCGAAAAACGTAAACAATATCAAGATGCATACTTTTGGCATATATGGGGACTGTACACTAATTTCGGCCATGTATTGGACCCCTCTCTTATTATACTCGACAGAATATATGTAACAAATGAATGAATTTGAGACATAGATTGGTGCAAAACACACTAAATTACTTTGTGAACTATGTAAAACAACATGGTAATTATAATGAAAATGGGTTTATGGCTCGAGTCATTAATTCATTTTCATTATAATTATCATATTTTTTACTTTGTTCATAGAGTATAATAGGAGATAGCCCCATAAATGGCCGGATTTAGTGTACAATACCCCTTTAAGTTGACAACATGAATGATGTCGGTTTTGTTTTTCAACATGGAGGCTATTCAATTATATGAAAAATATATGTGACCCGCCATATCAAATCCAGTCGTAAGTCGGGATTTTTTTTACCCTGACTGTGCCAATGCATTCTCTTATATATGCGAGTCGACCATAGGTCGCCTCGCATATATAAGAGAATGCATTGGCCTAACAAATTTTTACAATTTTAATAATTTTTTCTTGTATTCTTTAACAATTTTATAATTTCACCCATACAGAGCCCCAGACAAACATGAGCAGATGACACTCTTCTATATGCTTCTATATATGTGTGGGGCTCCCCGCAGGGTAATGGATGTTTTTTATTTTATGTCCAAAAAATTGTAAGAAACGTTTATTTAAAAAAATATATAAAAAATTGTTAGGCCGATGCATTCTCTTATATATGCGAGGCGACCTATGGTCGACTCGCATATATAAGAGAATGCATTGGCACAGGGTAAAAAAAATCCCGACTTCCAACTGGATTTGATATGGCGGGTCACATATTTACCTCAGAGGTGAGGTAAGATATGTGTTTGTTACGAATATATACAAATGCAGGATTGTAGATGAAATGCTTATTTGTTATCGACACACGTCTTGACAAATCACGTCCACTTCTTGATCAAATCCGATAACTCTAAATAATATGATGCCATATAAACACATCGACAAGAGGATCCTCACAGACTCGACCGCTAGAATGTACATGTGATCCGGACTGCACATTCGAAAGTTTCGCTTGACAAGCAACATACTCTTCAGCAATCACACCATCTTCACAGCTGTGCCAATCCTTCGCCACACATCGACCATTCTACGCCAACGCGGCCATGAAATTCCTTTCTGGTTCTTCCATGACAGGCATGGGTTCGTCTTCTTGTTTGGCTGAGAGATCTTTCATAGGCTCGGGGGATTTTGACCGCAGTTGGCCTCTGCAGTACCTCCACACTAGTATCTGGATAAAAAAATAGCTTACATTTTAGGTAGCAGTACACATTTTCCAACGATTTTGGCCAATTTGAGAGATGGGTATTGTACTTCAAATAATTAGATTTTGGATTTTCCACAGATATAGTAGGTGTAAACAAATGTTTGTACTTCGGTTTGTTTGTACAATATCTAAATGAGTTATGCCCCTTGGTTTGCACACAAAAACCGCAAAATTTTACCAATTTATTTCTAAAACTGACCATTTTCAACCCAAAAGTAGACAACGGCAGAGCGAATGTCATCAAATAAGCTTTTTCTGCCTGGTAGAGCTATGGTAGAGCTATGGTAGACCTGTGAAATTATTTGAAATAGAAAAAAAGTTATCATAGAAATGTCAAGATATTGTGTTGCAAGCGCAGATGCCAATATTAAGGGGAGAGAAATTGGGCTATTTTCCTAAATAACCAAACGCGCAGAGTTGGCCTGTACTGATACTAAAATCATGATACGCATCGAGAGTTACTCATTTTTTTTTGGTGAACTTTTACATTTTTGTAATATAATTTAACCATCAAACCAGGTTCACGTAGTAAGGGCTTTTATCTTTACCCGAAGCCAGTCGTAGGCCGAATGGGATACGACTGGCTGAGGGTAGGTAACACCCGTATCTATTGACTTCCCAGTAGCACGTCAAATATATTAAGCAGTTATAAGAAAACTTATCTGTAATCTTTTTGACTCATACTTTACCTATACCCTATATAATTTTTAGGGGTTGTATCTCCAAGAACGAGAATCCTACGTGATAGCACGACGCTACTATACATGGTATTTATCGGTGGTTTGGTGGAAATATCACGGATTTTAATTAATAAGGCCCCATATCGGTTAGGCACCAACCGACTAAATGAAAGAACGTACACTGGTCAATTGATCAATTAAAATATGTTTAATGTAAAGTAAGGACTAACCTCATCGATGAATCCTCTGAAGTTTGACTCAGCCTCAAGTGGGTCGCTTCCTATCGTTAATGGACACTGCGTTGGATGAACTGCTCCTAAAATGAAAGACAATACGCATGTATAATGGACACTGTTTTGGATGAACTGATCATAAAACGAAAGAGAATACACCTGTATAGTGGACATTGGGTCGGATAAACTGATCCTAAAACAAAAGACAATACGCCTGTATAATGTACACTGTTTCGGATGAACTGATCATAAAACGATAGAGAATATACTGGGTCGGATGAACTGATCCTAAAATGAAAGACGATACGGCTATAGAATAACGGGACACTGGGTCGGATGAATTGATCCTAAAACGAAAGACAATACGCATGTGTGGATGTGTACCAAATTACACAGTCCAGATGACCAGAGGGACCAGCATAGAGGTTTCAAATTTGGAGAATTCTGCTCTTCCTGTTTTGTTATTCGGGAGTGGACTGTTAACAGACAGTGGTAACAATGGCTGAAGTTCAATTTACACCCCAACGTCACCATCCTATGATCCAATAAGTATCATGCAACACAAAGGTCCATTTATACAACTATTATAGTGAGTAAGAACACCATAATAAGTAACTATAATTTAAACATGCTGTTGTGACATAAGCATACTGGTATAGCGAGAACTCACTTCCCCTGAGACGAAACTGTGAGAAGTGGCACAGTTGAGGGATTATGCGCAGATTATGTTCATTCATCCGACTGATAAACCTTAAGTTAAATGATATTGACTAATATGCAGTTTATTGTTGTTGTTGTTGTTGTTGTTGTTGTTGTTGTTGTTGTTGTTGTTGGAGATACTGATGATAATGATACTGGCGATTGTGACGACGAGTAGACGAAGACGATAACGTGATGACAACGAAGAGGGTGATGCTGATGACGAGGTTACGGTGATGATGTCTGGACGACGAGGACGACGAAACGACTACCATGATGTTGATAATGATGACGATGATGGGAAGTTCGTGTATATATTGTACATATACTGCAACATTCTCAATCTTTTGTATATATCTTCTACTTGTATCTCAATATCATTTTGATAAGAGAATAAACGTATTCAGGTTTAAACCAAAAAAAAGATGTCTCCGAAGTCGCCATCGAGGCTGGTCCCTGACTTGTATTACATCATGCAATCAAGCCTGAGTTTAGTTTGCCTATCATTTGTAGAATGAGATCCCCAGAGGGTGAAGTTAGTGACGCTATCCAGCATAGCGGGCTAGCATAACCAAATTCACCCTCTGAGGAGCTCATTCTGCATGGCCTCATATGCTATGGGCGGCCTAGACTCAGATTGAAGTTCCCAAATGGTGAATTTTGTGATGTACACCCATTGGGAACCTCGATTATGCAATGTGTCGTCTACAAATTTGGGGATATAGAGAAACTAAACAAAAACAGAACTATAAACTATGTGATAGAAATTGCGATAAAGAAACTTTCCAGAGAATATGAGACCTAATTTAGTTATGCTAGCACGATATGCGAGATAGCGTCACTAAATTCACCCTCTGGGGACCTCATTGTGCAAACGACAGGCATACTAAACTCAGGCTTGCATGCTTATATTAACTCTATGTCATCACATTTTATCTGGTTAATATTCACTGTGACCAAACTGCAAGGCAGAGTTCAGCCCTCGCCACGCTGGTCCGAACACTGCCATCACGTACACAGAATGCAAGGAAACTTTACATTGTTATCGACTTTTGTCAGTTATAATTCATTCTGCATTATTCTGAGAAACTGAACTATCAATATTCGTTTGGAAACTGGCTAGAATGAATTGTAACGGACAAAAGTCTTTCATAAAATGTTAGATTTAATACATTCTGAATACGTGATGGCAATGGTCAGACCAGCCTAACGAGGGGTCTGAACTCTGCCTTGAAATTTGCATTTTGATCAGCCGGTTGATCTAGTCCCAAACTTTTGTTTTCAAGTTAGCACAATCGACTAGCTCTACATTTATTATATAATAAGAATATATCTTCGCTGCTGAACCAATCGCTTACCAAACTCGAAACTTTGCCTACCGAGTTTAATGCGAATAAGCCTGTCAATACTTTACGCCAGCTTTCAGATAGTTATGTCGTAATAACACAATGTGACAGCTGCATAAATTTTGTCGTTTTATTTCCAGGTGATGGAAACCTACCTGTGAATTCTTGAGATATCACGCACGGGTATTCGTCTACCTTCAAAACAACTGTGCTCTCTTCATATATTAGCGACAGATGATGCCAACTGTATGGAGCCTAAGAAGAAAGGAAGATGTGTGAATGTGACTGATGAGAAGCTGTCTAAACAATCGTATATTAATAGTGCATTGGGGAACCATTTGTTCTATGCTAGTGTGGTATTTTGGAAGATATCATGATCCACCCCAGTTTTTTTTTACAGTATTATATGTCACCCGAAATATTACAATCACGGATTTTGGATAGCTTCCTGGTTATATATGATGGAATTACGCAAGTGTTCAGAAAAGTAAAACAAAAAGTCAACCTCTAACTGGTTCTACGGTGCATACTGCTATGCAAAAACATTTATATATAATTATGTCAACATTTCAAAAAGTCGGAGATCCCAAATTTGACACTTCCGGATTATAGAGAAAGTAATTCTAAATATCTAGTGCGATTTTACAATGTGAACAAATCGCCCATTGACAGTGAAATACGATTAATTAAAGGAAGCATGCATTGTCCACACATGTTTCAGTTTCAGTTCTTAATCGTTCCTGAAGGTGTGTACATGTGTATATTAAAGACAATCACGGCGTTCCTGAAGGTGTGTGCATGTGTATATTAAAGACAATCACGGCGTTCCTGAAGGTGTGTACATGTGTATATTAAAGATAATCACGGCGTTCCTGAAGGTGTGTACTTGTGTATATTAAAGACCATTACGGCGTTCCTGAAGGTGTGTACATTAAAGACCATCACGGCGTTCCTGAAGGTGTGTACATTAAAGACCATCACGGCGTGCCTGAAGGTGTGTGCATTAAAGACCATCACGGCGTTCCTGAAGGTGTGTACTTGTGTATATTAAAGACCATCACGGCGTTCCTGAAGGTGTGTACATTAAAGACCATCACGGCGTTCCTGAAGGTGTGTACATTAAAGACCATCACGGCGTGCCTGAAGGTGTGTACATTAAAGACCATCACGGCGTTCCTGAAGGTGTGTACATTAAAGACCATCACGGCGTGCCTGAAGGTGTGTACATTAAAGACCATCACGGCGTTCCTGAAGGTGTGTACTTGTGTATATTAAAGACCATCACGGCGTTCCCGAAGGTGTGTACATTAAAGACCACCACGGCGTTCCTGAAGGTGTGTACATGTGTATATTAAAGACCATCACGGCGTTCCTGAAGGTGTGTACATTAAAGACCACCACGGCGTTCCTGAAGGTGTGTACATGTGTATATTAAAGACCATCACGGCGTTCCTGAAGGTGTGTACATTAAAGACCATCACGGCGTTCCTGAAGGTGTGTACATTAAAGACCATCACGGCGTGCCTGAAGGTGTGTACATTAAAGACCATCACGGCGTTCCTGAAGGTGTGTACATTAAAGACCATCACGGCGTGCCTGAAGGTGTGTACATTAAAGACCATCACGGCGTTCCTGAAGGTGTGTACTTGTGTATATTAAAGACCATCACGGCGTTCCCGAAGGTGTGTACATTAAAGACCACCACGGCGTTCCTGAAGGTGTGTACATGTGTATATTAAAGACCATCACGGCGTTCCTGAAGGTGTGTACATTAAAGACCACCACGGCGTTCCTGAAGGTGTGTACATGTGTATATTAAAGACAATCACGGCGTTCCTGAAGGTGTGTACATTATAAAGACCATCACGGCGTTCCTGAAGGTGTGTACATGTGTATATTAAAGACAATCACGGCGTTCCTGAAGGTGTGTACATTATAAAGACCATCACGGCGTTCCTGAAGGTGTGTACATTAAAGACCATCGCGGCGTTCCTGAAGGTGTGTACATGTGTATATTAAAGACAATCACGGCGTTCCTGAAGGTGTGTACATTAAAGACCATCGCGGCGTTCCTGAAGGTGTGTGCATTAAAGACCATCACGGCGTTCCTGAAGGTGTGTACATTAAAGACCATCGCGGCGTTCCTGAAGGTGTGTGCATTAAAGACCATCACGGCGTTCCTGAAGGTGTGTACATTATAAAGACCATCACGGCGTTCCTGAAGGTGTGTACATTAAAGACCATCGCGGCGTTCCTGAAGGTGTGTACATGTGTATATTAAAGACAATAACGGCGTTCCTGAAGGTGTGTACATTAAAGACCATCACGGCGTTCCTGAAGGTGTGTACATGTGTATATTAAAGACAATCACGGCGTTCCTGAAGGTGTGTACATTAAAGACCATCACGGCGTTCCTGAAGGTGTGTACATGTGTATATTAAAGACAATCACGGCGTTCCTGAAGGTGTTTACATTAAAGACCATCATGGCGTTCCTGAAGGTGTTTACATTAAAGACCATCACGGCGTTCCTGAAGGTGTGTACATTAAAGACCACCACGGTGTTTCTGAAGGTGTGTACATTAAAGACCACCACGGCGTTCCTGAAGGTGTGTACATGTCCGAATAACTACCGCGCTATAGCATTAAGCTCCACAATTGGGAAACTGTTTAATAAAATTATAAACCGTAGATTAACAGATTTTCTTGTAAAAAATAAAATTATTAGTGAAAATCAATTCGGATTTTCTAAAGGAAAGAGTACAATTGATAGCGCGTTTGTGCTTCATGCCATAGTTCAACGATATAAGTCACTGAAGCGACCGCTGTATGCTGCCTTTATAGACTTCCGAAAGGCATTTGATACCGTGAATAGGCAACTGCTCTTCGATAAAATGCAACACATCGGAGTAGAGGGCCAATCACTGCGTATAATCCGTTCACTATATTCTTCAAGTTGTTACACAACTAAGACAAATAGAGGACTTGGACCGGCTTGCTTATCGACCATTGGGGTCAGGCAAGGATGCATATTATCACCGAATTTATTCAAAATATTTATCGATGACATTAGGAATATATTTGACGAATCGTGTGATCCAGTGACGATCGGGGATAGTCAGTACAATCATATTCTTTTCGCTGACGACCTCGTTCTATTGTCTGATAGTTCCACGGGACTCCAAAACTGTCTAAACAAACTGAAACTCTACACTGATGCGAATGAACTTAAAGTTAACGAGGAAAAAACTAAATGCATGATTTTTCGGGCGAGACAATCAACAATAATTCCATCCTTTCATATCTCTGAGATCAAACTCGAAAATGTCAGGGAATATACATACCTTGGTATAACCTTTTCTAGTAATGGCAAGTTCACAAAAGCTATCACAAACTTAAGCGCTAAAGGGCTCAAAGCGATGTACTCACTATTCAATGCGTGTAACCATACATCACCTCTCCCATTGTTAACTTCACTCAAACTGTTCCATAAACTGATCAAACCAATAATTCTGTATGGCAGTGAACTGTGGGGTGTCGAGATAACATCTAAAAATCACGATCTCCTAGCCTGTGAATCAGTTCATATTAAATTTTGCAAACGTTTATTAGGTGCTGGAAAATATGCATCAAATAATGCTGTCCGTGCAGAACTAGGCAGCTATCCTCTGTATATAGATGCAGCTTGCAGAATGTCGAATTATGCTATCAGTGTCACCTCGCGTTCGGACTGCGAACTTCTACGAAATGCGGTTAAAGAACAACGGACGGTATTATCTTCAAAATAAATTTTCAAATCAGTCGAATCTCTAGGGTTAACATTACCAGAGACTGGTCACGCCACCGACATGATAACGAAAAATTTCCGAAAATCTTTACAAAATAGCTATAACGAGTACTTCCAAGCTAGCCTGAGTGACGACTGCTCAAAATCAGGCAGCAACAAACTCAGAACATATCGGCTTTACAAGAAAGAGTATAGGCTTGAGCCCTATCTTCTGAACGCGAAATCATTGGAAGACAGAATAGCTTTCACCAGATTCAGAATCAGTAACCATGTACTTGCTATAGAAAAGGGGCGTCATTTACAGCCCCCAGTAAAATTAGAAAATAGAAAGTGTGTGTTTTGCTGCGATGATGTCGTAGAAGATGAAATACATTTCCTTATGGAATGCACTGCATATTCACAACTACGAAGAGAGCTTCTCGAATCAATGGTTAACCATTATCCGAATTTTCATCGCATTAACGCCAACGATCAATTTACTACTATATTGGCAAATGACTGTCCCACTCTAACACGAATAATATGTAAACTGATCCGTCGCTTCTTCGATACTCGTGCTGAGCAAATAACAGTTAGGAAACCATAAATATGATACATGATCCTGAGACTCCTTGTACATCTTAGCATATTATGTAATTTTTTTCTTGTATATTTTATTATCACATGTTTTGTATACTATTATCCATTGTATTAGCAAACTGTCCTCGTGTGGATGTTTTTTGCCAATAAATCATTATCTATCTATCTATGTGTATATTAAAGACCATCACGGCGTTCCTGAAGGTGTGTACATTAAAGACCACCACGGCGTTTCTGAAGGTGTGTACATTAAAGACCATCACGGCGTTCCTGAAGGTGTGTGCATTAAAGACCATCACGGCGTTCCTGAAGGTGTGTACATGTGTATATTAAAGACCATCGTGTATATTAAAGACCAATATGCACGGCGTTCCTGAAGGTGTGTACATTAAAGACCATCACGGCGTTCCTGAAGGTGTGTGCATTAAAGACAATCACGGCGTTCCTGAATGTGTGTACTTGTGTATATTAAAGACCATCACGGCGTTCCTGAAGGTGTGTACATTAAAGACCATCACGGCGTTCCTGAAGGTGTGTACTTGTGTACATTAAATACCATCATGGCGTTCCTGAAGGTGTGTACATGTGTATATTAAAGACCATCACGGCGTTCCTGAAGGTGTGTACATGTGTATATTAAAGACCATCACGGCGAACATTTACACCGATGAGAGTAGTATTGAATGATCTGAATCAACATTTTTTAAAGAAGGTTATATGCTCCAAATATTAATTCTGATATTCACATAGTTATGGGCAACATTGAAATGTATGCGAAAGAAGTAAAAGCAAAAACCGCGTGACGGGTGACTTTAGAGAAAATCTACATCTCCATGGCTGCGTGTATTTCAAATAGTTCGGTTGACATCCTTAACTGAGTATGACCACGGTGTCATTCCAGGTGACTTGACTTTAAACATATTTTATTTGCATAATATACAATAGGGATTGGGGCACAAGTTTTTGCAACTTATGAAGCTCCTCTCCTAACACAATATAATAACACACATGTAATCAAGATGACGATACAAACGTATTTACATGGTGATAAGTTTTGAGAGATATAATGTGTAGGGCCTTCCAGAGATGATCAGACTTGAGGTTATTTCTTGGCTGAGAGAAAATATGTATTTAAAGAATGTCACCACATTATGCATGTTTGGTATGATTGACAAGCGCTGATATATTGTCTAGTCTTGTATGTTGGCGGTAAAATATAATGGTACACTTGATTTGTTTTCTGTTTTGGTTTTTGTTGTGCTCTTGAAGAAAATACAGAAAATAGAATAGAATGAGATGTTTGAATGGGAGGTTTGTCCACTTGTGAGGTAAATGCAACATAGCAAGTTGAAATTCCGGAAGAAATTTTAAGTATAGATGCGCAAATAAAATATTTATAATCTTTTAGGGTAGAAACGCTTAGTCGCTGCAATATATTGCTGTGTGATGGAAAATAGTTTGATATTGTTTTGGGACGAGGTATAAGGTATTCCACACATGAGTTCTGAAATATTGCTTATTTTGAGATTTTCGTGGGTTAATTTCTCAAAGAATACTGAGCGCTCTCGTTGGTACAGTGTGCACATGAATAAATAGTGATAGGCGTCTTCAGACCGATTTCCACAGGAACAGGTTGTCAGAGATAAAATTGTTGAACATATCAGATCTGAGTTCACTGCAGATTCAAGGGTTATGGATGGAGACGTGCATTTGGGTCTATTCGTACTGGAATGTGTGTATTGTTAATATGCAGTGCAACATTAAAGATTTTACTGTGATTTACATATGAATAATGATGTTAAGATTGTACGCCCATGCATGTAAATATAAATGTTTATTCAGTCCAACCTTCCGTAATATATGTAACTAGCAGGTGACCCGACTTCGTCCGGGCTTTGACCTTGAATTGATCATTTTGAAGGTCAGGTCGGAGTCACGACTTGACCCGTCCAAAACACTCCCCGGACAAAAGTTTCCCTAGGTCTCAAATTTAACATACTTATTTTGTAGGTTTAGTGCCAGGGAATCTTACGTTTTTCATGGGCATCAAAATTATTACTATGAATACTTGGTGATAGTTTTGAGTTATAACATGCCCCTAATGTTTTATCCAGTTTGTTTTTAAATTTGCTATAGCATGCTTAAGCATACCCCAAAAAAATTCAACCCAAAAATATCTATAATTTTTTTTTTTTTAAATATCAGTAAACCTTGAGTAAGGTATATACATGGCGCATACATTTATTCGGCTAGAATGGTGAGTACTCACCACATCCACTCGACATAGAGCTGCCTTTCGAACATTTGTTTCCATCGCTAACAAGAAGGTTCTATCCGTGGGTTTGTATCCAATAGCAATCGACGGTGTTACGTAACCGATGCCCGTCACGTTGCATCCATTGGATAAGAATATCTGGTACTTGTCTTTTACACTGGGATCATCATCTGCTTTGAAATCGAAGTCTATTCTCAAAGAGTCACTTAGTTCATTTCCAGCAAAATGCCATACGGTGAAGTATGAATCCTTGATGTACGCCGCTTTCTTCCCTTTCTTGTTTTTCAGTTCAAACAACGCTAGGCTCTCACCTACGGTTCGACCGACAAACGATCCACGTGCGTTGTCATATATGCCATCGTCGAATGTTATATTCAACATTGGATCACATTGGTTGTTTTTCGAACCTGCAAAAAAGTAGCGGTGACGATTAATTTAAGTCAGACTGAAATCCATAGAAATGACGGCTACATTATGGAGAGATCCGTACGAACCCTAAATAAATATGTCCTTTGGAAATTTGTCCCAAATCCGTGTCTTGTCCGCATGTCTTGATCTTACTATAGCTGAATGGGTATACTCTCTCCTAGAAAAAGTGACGAAGCGTGTCGAAAGGTGCCGGAATGGGTATACTCTCTCCTAGAAAAAGTGACGAAGCGTGTCGAAAGGTGCCGAAGGATACACAGGTTTTGAAAATCTTGTTCTAAATGACGTTTCATTTTTGTAACAATTGTTTACGTTCCAATGAAAATTAGTATGAACTGAAAACAAATTACTGATGGGCGGCAGACTTTCAGCAAAATAGTTGACATTGCTGCCGATAGCAGATCGTGTGTACCCGTCAGCACATTTTTCCAAACATGTGTACTCTTCCACACTTTTGTAGGTGATAGTGACTGCTGCCTTAGTTTTGGTCAATGTTCTCGCAATTGTAGTTTAAAATTGTGTTCCGCATGTTAAGAAATTATCACGTGATAGCAAAACTAAGGTGTTTAGAGCTTCGCATCGTACCTTGGAAATCAACCATGCACGACTCGATGTAAGGCCAACATTGCCTGCTCAACTGTTATCGAAATATTTCCTACCATCATATATGAGAAGCTAATTGTGTTGCGAGTTATCATGAACTAGTATTCTCTCGTGCTCCCGATTTGATGCCTCTGTTCATGTCGAATTGGAGAAATAATTTGCTAAATGGGTTAGTAAATTAAATTTAGCATATTGTAATGCAAGTCGAATATTTGTCGCTGAAGGCATTCTGATTGGCCGGGAGAATGACGATGACGAATACGACGACAATGGACACTTAATGGCCACGACTGCCAAACGCAACCGCCATACTAATACTTTGTACATACTGCTCATATATATGTACGTTTTCACTCTTTGTGTGTCATTTTAATTATGACTGAGTGAATTAAAGCAATTCAATTCAACTTACTATTTTGAGGGTCTTTGAAAATTCCTTTTGGACCTTTCGGATCCCACTCACATCTGCAACCGGCCTGATTCCAAACAAGAGCGACAAGCCCGGCGTTACAAGACCGAGATATCCATTTACTGTTCACCATAACTTGGTATTTATTTGGATCGTCCTTGTCTGGACGGTGTGCGGGACACTTGGTGATCTTGGAACCATTTGGGAAATCGCACCGACACAATGTTTGGTTCCAGACGAGCTGAGCCTGACACGACTGGTCGAACCAGACGCCATTGTATAATATCTGGAATTTGTTGGTGTTGTTTGGATGTTCCTTGTACAGCCCTGTACAATCTGTAACAAGAATATAATTCAATAGACATATTTCGTATAACGAACTACTGCTCATAATAATTACAAATAGGGTACTACGTCACTAGAAGTTGTGTTCTTTCTATATCAGTTGCCGTTATGCCGTACCCGTAGTTACGATACAGTTTCAGGTTTTCACATAGTAATAAGTTCGAGATCGTTTGTCGGGTCCTCAACCTGGGAGTTGACTCTGAGATTATGTCCTTAAATTGTAATCGCGTGCATTGTGGCATTAATTTATATATCTTCATCCATGCCTTGGATTGAGAGAATGAATTATGTGTATGAAAGTTTGTCTTTCCTCCTTTGTCATTCTTTCTTCTAAATAAAAACAATAAAAAAAAAGATATATCTTCGTGGCCATACAATCATTCGTTGACACACATCCTCATGCTTACGTATAAATTATATATCTTCGTGGCCATACAATCATTCGTTGACACACAACCTCATGCTTACGTATAAATTATATATCTTCGTGGCCATACAATCATTCGTTGACACACAACCTCATGCTTACGTATAAATTATATATCTTCGTGGCCATACAATCATTCGTTGACACACAACCTCATGCTTACGTATACATTATATGCTACTCTCATTTCAGGAATCATTGTCGTCTGTTCGTCGGCGAAAATTCGTCCCATAAATGAGGAGTGTTTGTTTACAATTGTCCCTTGTTCAGAAGTTGTGTTTTCTGAAATTGTAAGATCCGCGTGGCTGGAAATTTCGGAAATATTAGTTGAATGCTACATTCTTGCACTGTGCAAAGTGACATGATAATATAGTGCTCATTTATCAGTTTCATTCAATAATATCATAATATGTCTTTAAATTATGTGGATCAGACACTTACTAAAATGTGGCCATTTGTCGACCTCAGAAGGAACAATAGCGCCAATTCGTTCCATATTCAGGAACTTGGTGTTGGGTTCTTGAGCAGCTATCCGCGTGAATAGCATGCTCTGTAAACAGTACACAAATATCTGAATGGTTCGTTGATGCATGATGTTTTCTGAAAGTAAAACATGAGTTCATTTTAGCGACAGAGATGAACGGTTACCATTTGACATCATTTAATTGAAAGCCCTTGTGATGGTGAACATCCATACCTCGTTTCATTGAGAATCTATTAAACATGGCTGAGATATCTGGGCGGACAGAAAATCATTATTTCAAGATCGACACAGGGTAACCCCAGGATGGAAAACGCTTACGTCATTTGTCCCTCCTTTGAAGGCCTCCTGGTGCCCAAAAGGTTCATACAATTATGATATAAAACCGTATTCAGACACGTTAGATCGCCGGAAGCAAGAGATATGTTGATCCGAATACGTCTTAGCAATTTATTTTAGCTATACAAAAGGGTCGACACACGCAACCAAAACGCCATTAAAAGACATGCACAATTAGTCAAATGTGTGAATGAACATGACATTGAAATGCAAAATCGTTTTATTATGGAATGCAGTCGTACACTGACTCTAGAAAAGTCTTGTTTGATATTGCTCAAAATTATAGAATATATATATATCACAAACACACTGATGTTGATAAGTTCATCTTCACACTGAAGAGCGAGGACAAATAAATAATACATCCCGCGTGCAACGTGATCCGGTTTTTCTTTCTAAAAAAGACAGAATGGAGAAATTGGGGAATAAATTTTGAAATTATTAATTGATCTTCTACTAAGGATTATATATCGTATATTACATGTATTTTATTTTAATGTATTTAATTGTAACTGCCATTGGCATATTGCAATACTAGAGGATCTCTCATGAGTCGCAATTCTATACGAAATGAATTAACCGAGTGCAATAAATTTGATTGAGCCGAGCTTTAGCGAGCCTCGAATCGAATTTAGTTGACGAGGTTAATACATTTCGTATAGAATTGCGATTCATGAGAAATCCATTTTATCACATAATCACATAATAACAACGAACAACTATCTCGAAACGGCTGGGGTAAAACAAAATTATTATTGATTTCCTTATCGCAACCAAAGAGGAAGTAAGGACAGCTTCAAGAAAAAATATAGTTCCATTTTAAATGTGTCTTTTAATGTTGACAAAACTGTCCAACCACACTTATCACCCGTGTTTACCTCACAGTCAACACTAGATAACCTAACACAACTCGAACATCATAATTATGTTCTGATTGACATAATAAAGTTCCGGAATTGACATCGACACCATTGCACTAAGCTCTTAAGTCACCGCCAGTGCCGATAATACACGTGTGTCTTACTACAAATATTATACCGGGTTTAGGGGCTAATTATGTGATAAAATCGTATCTTATCTGATCTTGCCACATTCAATATCATAGCTGAGATATTTTCTCGTACGGACGAATGTATTCCTGCATATCGCTCAATCTTTGAGTGGAGTTATAATACTTTTATCTAAAACGCTCGGACTCATAGAAAAAAAAATCTCTAACATAATACTTAGTGACAAAATACACCGGGACAGTTATATAAATAGAAGATATACAACGAGTCCCCAGTTTATAGCGAAATTTACAAAAGTCCATTAATTTAGGTCTGGACCGAGCCTTTGGCGATGTCCTGGCCTAATTTACAGGATGATTTTTGGAAATACCGCTATAAACCGCAGGTAATATTTATTACTTGATTCAAAACCTCCATAAAACATACTTATATCAATAAATGGGACGTGAAACTAACATCGGCCTCTATAATGTGTAACTATGTGTAACTATGTGTAACTATGTGTAACTATGTGTAACTATGCGTTATTTGCCCACGTAATGAAATAGTCCCTAGATAAATAAGACTCTTTGACGTATTTATTGGCGTAAATTTAATGAAATAAATTATCAAACTATAACAACATCAGTCGCAAACACCGATTATTCTTCACTCCTCGCCCCCCCCCCACACAATCACCCGATTCTTTGTCATTCCACCCCCCCCCCACAAACACCGATTCTTCTTCACTCCTCCCCCCCCCACAATCACCGATTCTTTGTCATTCCTCGCCCACCCACATACAGCGATTCGTCTTCACTCCTCGCCCCCCCCCCACAATCACCGATTCGTCTTCACTCCTCGCCCCCCCCCCCCCACAATCACCGATTTTTTGTCATTCCTCGCCCCCCCCACAAACACCAATTCTTTGTCACCCCCCCCCCCACAAACGCAGATTCTTCTTCGCTCCTCGCCCCCCCCCCCCCGACTCCAAATCACGTTTGCGCAAAAATAATATATTTCGGTACAACTTGCACTATTTCATGCTATGCAATGACCGTTGCATTTCGTTATTATAGAATGGTTTAATGAATGGAACATGGATCGGACATGTAATAAAGAACATTTTAACACAAATCAACACAACTCCATGATAATTTATATGTAGTTATTAACGTTATACATATATATTCTAAATTGAGCGGATTCAGTTGTTTTTGGATAACTGCCGAACCATGTTACATATCAGTTTAAAATGCTCGGATTTTCAGCCTTCGTGAAGAACGTAAACTTTTGTTTTTCATAAATATTTGCGAAATTCTTTGCCGCAAATTTAGTTATGTTTTACACATCTCATTATAAAGTGTTTTATGTAATTTGCGTCACATATTTTACATATTCGTTTCTCATAAGGTATTTGGCTGCCCGTGTCGTCCTAACTTCTACCTGTAACTGATGATTGCTCACTTTAAGCTTACTGAAACACGATCTCGTATCAAGACAAGGTAATGTTGAGTAAGTATGGTTCCGTTTCATATTTTTTTTATAAAACATGCAGCGATCAGTTTTAATTTATTCATACCATTGTATACTCTATGTATAATTATCTTCATGTCTGAAATATAACATTTGCCAAGACAGAGCAAAAACAGGGCACATAATCTCCGAGACTCAAATTAAACATAGCATAGTTGCTTCCTTTTGGCATATTCTGCGGGGAGATAAAATAAGTGGAAAATTACTACTTATAAACATACTATTTATGCATCACAAACACATATTGAAGTGGATTGAATATTGTTTAACCCTTTACCCAACAGAAGGGCCCTGTGCCAATGCATTCTCTTATATATGCGAGTCGACCATAGGTCGCCTCGCATATATAAGAGAATGCATTGGCTTAACACATTAAAAAATATATAATTGTTAAAGAATGTAAGAAAAAATGGTAAAAAGTGTTAAAAAAAGATTTTTTTTTAGGCCAATGCATTCTCTTATATATGCGAGGCGACCTATGGTCGACTCGCATATATAAGAGAATGCATTGGCACAGGGCATAACTGTAACTATCACAATGTGGTCAAGGAGCCGGTTCCAATGATATCCATATTTGTATGGTTCTATTGAGACAGATCGAAGATATTTTAGGCTGTTGAAGCTTTATTTGGCCGGTTTTGGCCGGTTTGTTGGGTAAAGGGTTAAAACATATGCTAAAATGGCAATTATGAGATATATCGGTAACCAACATGGATACCTTATATGAAATGACATAAATGGACTATTATCTTATATGAAACGATGATTACCAAATCTTTGTTAAAAATTATAAAATCTGTAAAATGTATACAAATTGTTCTCCTATATAAGAATAAGATGTGTAATGCGAGTAAGACAGTGAGCTAAATCACACACCACTCTATTGGCGATACCGTTACACCCATTCGAAAATTAGCCAAGAGAATACGCACTAATTTCATAAACCATAGAACATAACTTGTATATACATGTATATTGGTCCCTATACTTCTGACCAATGCGAAGCTAACTACGAAGTGCGAGTGAGGTGGGCGCTATCTGATATATGTGACGGCGCTGGGCACTACCAGATTATCAGCTGCCATGTTTCGCAAACCGACACTGGAAGGGGTAGTCAGTGGGGTACAATATCATCTTGGAAAGCGTGGTGTGATTGTTATGGCGGTGTATATAGTTTTTGTTCATTGTATGTTTTTGTCTTGCATGTAATTTTTTGGTGAAGGCAATAAAACTATTGCTATTGATTGAATGTATAATTATTATCTGCAGCTTGTATCAATAAACAACACACAATCAGATATCACATACACGTAATAACACACCTAAAATTCTTATACAGTCTGTCTTTTGCTAGTGAGTATTGAAAACCATGTCTCGCCTTGCCTCTCCCTTACAATTCCTCTCGGCCATTTCAGCGCGCACTCACAAACCAGATCACAAGCTAAACCATTGCATATCTAACTATGAGAATTAGGGAACTGGACGATTATAAGGGGTAACACTTGTGCCCCAATCTCTTTGAAAATTTGTTGGCAATAAATTATGTTTAAACTACACCCTTGTATCCATTATCATAAAATGAAGAGCGTTAGTCTCATTGCTGTTTGATGTTGAATCCAGTCAATAAATTTCTGTGATTTTAGTGAGATGTTCTTGGATAAAATTCGATGTAAATAATTAATGTAGTTTGTAATTTAGCTCGATAACACCAATTAAGCTATAGGCAATATAACACATTAAACTTACCTTCTCTCCGTATAGCCTTGTGTTCGTTCTTTGTTGTAAAAAACAAATCAAGTTGTGTTTTATACCGAGACAATGTCTGTGGAAATATTTGTGGTGTTATATTTGCACGCTGTTTTAAGAATAAAGAAAGACATTGTTCTGAGCCAAATTTGCACCAAGATTAAATCTGTCGTCCCCAAACAATCATCGATTTTACTGCAAAGTTATACGTGTTCCATGTTCGCATCCGGCGCTGGGTGACACCCAGTCTCCCTTATTTAATCTTAAACCCGATTTTATTGAAGCTGATATCCGGTTAATTGGTTCAGGCAAATTATGTGCATCTTTGGGAAACCTAATAATTGCATTAAGTAGTCATTTATACGGTTTTGCAGTCTAGGAAATTGACACTAAATCTAGAAAGAAAACACAAATAAAGCACACAAACAGAAAGCAACGAAAACGTGTTTGTTCGAACAAACATTGAAGTCTAAACATCGATCTCTTATCGGTGATGTCCGGAATAAACCGGCATTTTTAACATATCTGTATTGTTAGTTGGAGATGTGAACTCAGCTGACACTGTGGGCCAAAAATCACATGTCTGTGAAAAGTGCGGGAGTCGCACCAAAAGTTGTCAGCACCCGCGGTCACCCATCTGGTGAACTAACGGAGCTCGACGTTGCATATAACTTCGGCGATGAAACAAAGTGCCTAACAATTCAATTCAATTTAATTACTCTTCATCATGTTGGATATTAGAGTATGTGGATAATTACAAATGCCTCAGGAGTGCCTATAGAATGGCATAACCCTTTTAAAGAACAGTGAAAGATTTTGTGTTCTCTTCCCCTTTCCCGGGTTAAATAGTTCATTCAGTTTAATAATATTCGGTTTTCGGTAGAAGTATAGGGCTTTATATATCTCTGTCGCAGAGACTGTAGTGCAGGGTATTTTAAAATTACATGGAATTCATCACCGAGTTCTAACTTACATAAAGGACACTTTCTGTCTGAGTAATCTGAACCTACCCATGATCCCAATTCGACTGGTAAGTAATGATTTCTGACCCTGAACCGTAACATGGCCGTTACTAATTGATTGTATATACTCGATATATATGTCTCACGACCGAAATTTATCTTAACAATTCGATAAAATGCACATTTATTTGATATGGATATGGTGCCTCTCCATTCTTGAATAAAAACATCTTCTAGTCGTTCTTTAACATTTGTGCTGAATCGATTCAAAGAACTGCATACATATAATTTTTTACTTGAAGACATCTCATGTTTCTTTCTTTCGCAAAATTATTATTTTCATGAAATACTTCCGAGATACTTATAACTGTCAACAACCTCGAGGTCTTGGTTTGATACTTTGAACGACTGTGACCAAGATATCTTGACCTCATTGGCATTCTATATTTACACAGTGACCGCGACATTACTCCCCCGTTCTTTTTTAGATTAACCAAATCTCACGCCGAGTCATCCATCCGAGCGGTCGCACCATGACACAGTCCTCCGAGGGCCGTATGAGCTCCAGTTCACCTTTAATTCACGAAGTACGCCTACTTCCTTATTTTCAAAATCTTTGTTATGTTCTCAACTTTCATTATGTCTTAAAGTCCACTCAATCTTAATTCAGCCCATAGTCCGTCTTAACCAGTCACTATACATTCAATTTGGATTGTCTTCATGATGGAGCACCAACTATATTTATTGGAAAGTTGTCTCAATTATTTATACCATTATTTATATTGGCCCTAGGTTTAGAATGTTTGTTGTGTGTTTTATGGTGAACGAATGAACGAACGATAAATAGAATAGATGTAGATATATATATATAGAGAGATAGAGATATGTGATATTCGTGTACTGAAGCTGTGTTGTTCTATATCACTAAATACAAGATGGACTGTACCCTGGATGACGCTAATCAATAAACATAATTAACCATGGCATTATGAAAATGTCATTACATGGGAGGTCGTTTTCACATATATTAGTAAAAGTAATTTAAATTGAATTTAAAGGGGGACTTTACACTAAATCCGGCCATTTATGGGACTATCTCCTTTTTTACTCAATAGAATATATGCAACAAATGAATTAATTTGAGCCATGGGGCAGTGCCAAATAATCCCATGTGCTCTATGAACGCTGCAAACAACATGGTAATTATAATCAAAATTAAGTTATGACTCCAGAGATGATGAGCGTATTTTGCACTGATCCATGGCTCAAATTCATTCATTTGTTGCATATATTATGTTGAGTATAAAAGGAGATTGTCCCATAAATGGCCGGATTTAATGTACATTACCCCTTTAAGCACAATTCATTTGTATTTTCCTTCAAGAGAAATTCAATTGCACTTAGTAGCGTTAAGCGCAATTCCTTTAAAATTATGTGGGTATGAAACAATTACTATATTGTACATAAGAGAGCACACTATTGGAAATCCACTGGCACTGATTTCATTACCAATTTACGGTACACTTAAGTATAACTGAAAAACTGAATGTGTAATTTATTTACGCTTTCAGTTTCAGGTTAGATCAACTACAGGTAGCACACATGGTTACACTGACAGCAGAATTATACATCAATATAATACTCATAAAAGCAGATGAAAAGTTTTGGTTAGATGAATCAGAAATTATTGATTTACAAAGTTGGGATAAGAAAGGAAAAGAAATTAATAACAAAGTCAACAGTAGCCAATAACAGATTTGACTCTTACAGTGGTTTATCTAAACAATTTCATTTTCAATGCTGCCGATAGGAGATACTGGGTGGTTGGAAATGAGAAACCAGCGATTCTAGATTTTGCATATTGGACCAAGGAATTAGAAGAGAGACAAATTACGGAAGAAATGATTAGAAATGCGCTGGATGAGAGTATGTTTGAGAATATTTTGTCAGAATGCGATCAAGAATATTGGGCAAATACTGGAGACATCAAGGTAAAATATGTTTCAAATAAATTAATTTTTAGCACATATGTATGTTATTTGTACTTGTTTGCGAGACATGCCGAACGTTGCCCTTTCTACATACATGGGACTATATAACACACAAGGCGCCGATTTTTAGAAGCTGCTTTCGTTTTTGGGACAATGCTAATTTTTTTTACTAGCGTTTTTCACTTTTTATGTAAATGTACATATAATATATAATTAATTCACACTTGTTCACTGTTCTGTCGACTGCAATTTGCAGCGAATCTGATATAATAAAATTTCAATTAATTTTCAATTGAATTCTGCTGCTAACCTATAATCCTTGAAATTAGCTTTAGAATTGCATGGAATTTTATAATACCGGGTTTTACAGCATTTTCTACGGCATTGCCGTTTTGCATAGATAATCATAATGTACAATGATGCTTTAGTAAATATTCATTGATGAATAGTTCGTTGGTCTTAGGAAATGTTCAGGTAATATTAACACTTTCAGTGCCAAGTCCGATTTTTGTATCAACCCATATTTCCTTGATCATTTTGCAAATTTATTGATTATAATAATGTGATACATTAATGGAAAGAGATCTATGACTTGGCACTGAAAGGGTTAAGTAAGGCCGTTTGTTGAACTTATTGTCTGAAAACTGCCTACCAAATACAAGAATCTTTCTTCATAGAATGAATTTTACATTTTTACATAGAATTCGAATTATATTAGAAATCACCAATCATGCAGTGTATCAATGCAAACATAATATTTGATACACGTTTATGTTCATTGAATGAGAGTAAACCTGATCATATTATATTTTTTGACATCATGTCCAACTATCAGGGGGTATCAGAATGGAAATTTCCAACAGTTGGAAAGTTTGGTATACCAGTTGCAGAATTATATCCAAATGACTTCTAAGTTGGGCACCTCAGCACCCCAAATCACTTAAAAATCATTAGTTTGCTCTGATAACTTCTGAATCTCCTTCCATCCACTAAACTTTATATCGAGTATAATGCAAGTAAAGTTCAAAGTATTACTGGGTAAACCTGTGCATTTCAGTGCAACTGTCACAGTCCTAGTTGATAACATGCTACTGGTCTATTTTCAGTGTCACTTAAAAACATCCTACCCGCCTACACGTATCCGGGATTATTTGTTCCTCGAAATATACCCGTTAACAATGACCTTGTTAGGGCGGGATGGTGAGAATTCTTGCACCAAACTGTAAGAAATTAACTCCTTGATTTTAATCGGGTGCACTAAGGTCTAAAGTAAGTGGTTCATCAAATTAAATTCCTTTTCGATTGGGAGTGCATCGCGGGGATTACCTGCAATTTTGTAACTGCGTCGTTATTTCTGTTCGGTTGTCATGGATTTCAATACGATATTCACATTTAGGTAAGACTAAGGCCTAAATTAAAACTTTTATTGTTTGCCCAGTCCATACCTATCGAAAAATACTCCCTACTGGAAACATTTTATCTGCCCCTTGTGAATGTTACTTTGTTGTTCAGCCAAATATTATACCGCTATACTACACTCATCCCGAACAAGAATGCCTCTGCCTCAACCAAATAGTATACAGAGAATGCCTTTATCGACCAAATATTATAACTTTGATTTCAGCACATTTGTCAGTGTCTATGAAGACTGGAGTATTTACTAATATACCGGAGTGTACGTCGCTTTAACACATGTATCTTATATTATTGGATACCAGTATCTTAACCCTTTACCCAACAAACCGGCCAAAAACGGCCAAATAAAGCTGCAACAGCCTAAATTATCTTGGGTCTGTCTCAATAAAACCATACAAATATGGATATCATTGGAACCGGCTCATTGACCACAATGTGATAGTTAAAGTTATGCCCTGTGCCAATGCATTCTCTTATATATGCGAGTCGACCATAGGTCGCCTCGCATATATAAGAGAATGCATTGGCCTAAAAATAATCTTTTTTTAACACTTTTTACCATTTTTTCTTACA
The DNA here is from genome assembly GCA_032622095.1 of Siphonodentalium dalli. Classification (NCBI taxonomy): domain Eukaryota; kingdom Metazoa; phylum Mollusca; class Scaphopoda; order Gadilida; family Siphonodentaliidae; genus Siphonodentalium; species Siphonodentalium dalli. Next base: position 18,608,778 of record CP136061.1, on the reverse strand, counting down.
TTCTTTAACAATTTTATAATTGTTAATGTGTTAAGCCAATGCAATCTCTTATATATGCGAGGCGACCTATGGTCGACTCGCATATATAAGAGAATGCATTGGCACAGGACCGTTCTGTTGGGTAAAGGGTTAAATGAAGCAAAACAAAAAATACAAAAAAAAATATTAACAGACCTACCTACCCAAATAGTTTTACGTTGGATGGGGAATAGGCAAACACAGATTCCATAAATATCAGCCTAAGGCCCATGGCGGTTTGAAGCCTGACATAATATTACATACCGACAAATGCATTAACCCTTTACCCAACAAAACGGCCAAAAAACGCCCAAACAAAGCTTCAACAGCCTAAAATGCCTTCCGTCTGTCTCAATAACACCATACAAATATGGACATCATTGGAACCGATTCATTGACCACATTGTGATGGTTACAGTTATGCCCTGTGCCAATGCATTATCTTATATATGCGAGTCGACCATAGGTCGCCTCGCATATATAAGAGAATGCTTTGGCCTAAAAAAACATTCTTACATTTTTTAACAATTTTTATAATATTTTTCTACATTCTTTGACAATTTTATCATTTTTTAAAATATGTGTTAAGCCAATGCATTCTCTTATATATGCGAGGCGATCTATGGTCGACTCGCACATATAAGAGAATGCATTGGCACAGGGTCATTCTGTTGGGTAAAGGGTTAAAGGGAGACTCGACCTAAATCCAACCAATGTATAAGCCATATCTCCTACTATACTCAATAGAAAATATCCAAAAAAATAATTAATATGAGTCAAGAATGAGAGTTGACACGTACACAAAGATCCACATACAACATGAAAATTATAACGAACATGAGGAAAAGCCTTAAGCCATTTAACCATTATCATTATAATTACAATGTTGTTTTACATCATCCATAGAACACATTAGTGTATTTTGCACTCAACCCTGACTCGAATTCATTCCTTTGTTTGGGTATTTTCTTTTGAGTAGAGTAGATGTTTCATTAATGACTGGATTTAGGTAGTCTCCCTTTAATTACTTGTGTACAGACTGTATATCTCACATCAATACTTATTATTCAAGTCATTGAATTTATAATTTCCTCAGCATAGAACAATAAAGAGTGTTCAGTGTGTTTCAACCCCTGATATGGTAAAACTAAAGAGAATACGTTGTGTATCAACCCCTGATATGGTAAAATAAAGCGTTTATCTAACTGATGTGAGAATAATTAAAAACATGCGTTGATGCCACCAAGAATTTGATATGGCTCAAAATTTCACAAAACAGGGCCATGCCAATGGGAATTAGATGTGGGATGTCCCAGTGGGACTAAAGAAGCATCTCGCAGTGCATTTGGGCTAAATTAAGGATAGCCATATCAACATTTGTTTTTGGTGAAGAAAAAAAACACACACACACAATGAATACAAACTCGGAATAATGTATGCATGTTGCGAAACACTTCTAAACCGAAAAGGGGGATAACTCCACTTAAAGAACTACGAGCGAGCTTATAATCGCAGGTGCATGGGTTCCTTTGGTACTACATTAGAACTGTCGTTAGAGAGTTATTCAAGGCAAGAAATTGGTAGAGAAGCTTTTTGGTGTCTTTCGAAGCAGGAAGGTGTCCTATATAACATAATTGTACAAAATCCGTTTTGGTGAAAATTCCATATTGAACATGGCGACCAACATGGCAGTTTGTATCAGAAAATTCTGAATTTCTGCGGTAGGTGCACCAATTAATGCCAAATTAGTAAACCCTATATCTGTATACTGTCTGTCCCAAAATCACCACCAAAACGGACAAAATCGAATGAAATTTACATTTTTATAAAATTACAAAACCTGGTCCTATAATAAACGCTCCGATTATGCGAGGAACAATGATTGCCGAGTATAAGAGAAACTTTTGATGGGAGATGTACTTCATTTTCTGCGTTACATTCAATAGTTAATCATCATGCCGAATGAAACTACCACGTACTCTGCGGCGAAACACTACTTCGTATGTTTGACTTACGTTGCAGTGACCGATACATCATTCAGGTGGATCTGTTTTAGTGATCTGTGAACATTTAAAGACATTTAACAACACACATGTGTATTACCAATACGTATGTTCACTCCCATGTGTATTACCAATACGTATGTTCACTTCCAAGTGTATTACCAATACGTATGTTCACTCCCATGTGTATTACCAATACGTATGTTCACTCCCATGTGTATTACCAATACGTATGTTCACTCCCATGTGTATTACCAATACGTATGTTCACTCCCATGTGTATTACCAATACGTATGTTCACTCCCATGTGTATTACCAATACGTATGTTCACTCCCATGTGTATCACCAACACGTATGTTCACTCCCATGTGTATTACCAATACGTATGTTCACTCCCATGTATATTACCAAGACGTATGTTCACTCCCATGTGTATAACCAATAAATATGTTCACTCCCATGTGTATTAGCAATACGTATGTTCACTCCCATGGGTATTACCAATACGTATGTTCACTCCCATGTGTATTACCAATACGTATGTTCACTCCCATGTGTATTACCAACACGTATGTTCACTCCCATGTGTATTAACAATACGTATGTTCACTTCCACGTGTATTACCAATACGTATGTTCACTCCCATGTGTATTACCAATACGTATGTTCACTCCCATGTGTATTACCAATACGTATGTTCACTCCCATGTGTATTACCAATACGTATGTTCACTCCCATGTGTATTACCAATACGTATGTTCACTCCCATGGGTATTACCAATACGTATGCTCACTCCCATGTGTATTACCAATACGTATGTTCACTCCCATGTGTATTACCAATACGTATGTTCACTCCCATGTGTATTAACAATACGTATGTTCACTCCCACGTGTATTACCAATACGTATGTTCACTCCCATGTGTATTACCAATACGTATGTTCACTCCCACGTGTATTACCAATACGTATGTTCACTCCCATGTGTACTACCAATACGTGTGTTCACTCCCACTTGTATTACCAATACGTATGTTCACTCCCATGTGTATTACCAATACGTATGTTCACTCCCGCGTGTATTACCAATACGTATGTTCACTCCCATGTGTATTACAAATACGTATGTTCACTCCCATGTGTATTACCAATACGTATGTTCACTCCCATGTGTATTACCAATACGTATGTTCACTCCCATGTGTATTACCAATACGTATGTTCACTCCCATGTGTATTACTAATACGTATGTTCACTCCCATGTGTATTACCAATACGTATGTTCACTCCCATGTGTAGACTCCCATGTGTATTGCCAATACGTATGTTCACTCCCATGTATTACCAATACGTATGTTCACTCCCACGTGTATTACCAATACGTATGTTCACTCCCATGTGTATTGCCAATATGTATGTTCACTCCCACGAGTATTACCAATACGTATGTTCACTCCCATGTGTATTATCAATACGTATGTTCACTCCCATGTGTATTACCAATACGTATGTTCACTCCCATGTGTATTACCAATACGTATGTTCACTCCCATGTGTATTACCAATACGTATGTTCACTCCCATGTGTATTACCAATACGTATGTTCACTCCCATGTGTATTACCAATACGTATGTTCACTCCCATGTGTATTACCAATACGTATGTTCACTCCCATGTGTATTACCAATACGAATGTTCACTCCCATGTGTATTACCAATACGTATGTTCACTCCCATGTGTATTACCAATAGGTATGTTCACTCCCATGTGTATTACCAATACGTATGTTCACTCCCATGTGTATTACCAATACGTATGTTCACTCCCATGTGTATTGGCAATACGTATGTTAACTCCCATGTGTATTACCAATACGTATGTTCACTCCCATGTGTAGACTCCCATGTGTATTACCAATACGTATGTTCACTCCCATGTGTATTATCAAGACGTATGTTCACTCCCATGTGTATTGCCAATACGTATGTTCACTCCCATGTGTATTACCAATACGTATGTTCACTCCCATGTGTATTACCAATACGTATGTTCACTCCCATGTGTATTACCAATACGTATGTTCACTACCATGTGTATTACCAATACGTATGTTCACTCCCATGTGTATTACCAATACGTATGTTCACTCCCATGTGTATTACCAATACGTATGTTCACTCCCATGTGTATTACCAAGACGTATGTTCACTCCCATGTGTATTACCAATACGTATGTTCACTCCCATGTGTATTACCAAGACGTATGTTCACTCACATGTGTATTACCAATACGTATCTTCACTCCCATGTGTATTACCAATACGTATGTTCACTCCCATGTGTATTACCAATACGTATGTTCACTCCCATGTGTATTACCAATACGTATGTTCACTCACATGTGTATTACCAATACGTATGTTCACTCACATGTGTATTACCAATACGTATGTTCACTCACATGTGTATTACCAATACGTATGTTCACTCCCATGTGTATTACCAATACGTATGTTCACTCACATGTGTATTACCAATACGTATGTTCACTCACATGTGTATTACCAATACGTATGTTCACTCACATGTGTATTACCAATACGTATGTTCACTCACATGTGTATTACCAATACGTATGTTCACTCACATGTGTATTATCTATACGTATTTTCACTCCCATGTGTATTACCAATACGTATGTTCACTCCCATGTGTATTACCAATACGTATGTTCACTCCCACGTGTATTACCAATACGCATGTTCACTCCCATGTGTATTACCAATACGTATGTTCACTCCCATGTGTATTACCAATACGTATGTTCACTCCCATGTGTATTACCAATACGTATGTTCACTCCCATGTGTATAACCAATACGTATGTTCACTCCCACGTGTATTACCAATACGTATGTTCACTCCCATGGGTATTACCAATACGTATGTTCACTCCCACGTGTATTATCAATACGTATGTTCACTCCCATGTGTATTACCAATACGTATGTTCACTCCCATGTGTATTACCAATACGTATGTTCACTCCCATGTGTATTACCAATACGTATGTTCACTCCCATGTGTATTACCAATACGTATGTTCACTCCCATGTGTATTACCAATATGTATGTTCACTCCCATGTGTATTACCAATACGTATGTTCACTCCCACGTGTATTACCAATACGTATGTTCACTCACATGTGTATTACCAATACGTATGTTCACTCACATGTGTATTACCAATACGTATGTTCACTCCCATGTGTATTACCAATACGTATGTTCACTCCCATGTGTATTACCAATACGTATGTTCACTCCCATGTGTATTACCAATACGTATGTTCACTCCCATGTGTATTACCAATGCGTATGTTCACTCCCATGTGTATTACCAATACGTATGTTCACTCCCATGTGTATTACCAATACGTATGTTCACTCCCATGTGTATTGCCAATACGTATGTTCACTCCCATGTGTATTACCAATACGTATGTTCACTCCCATGTGTAGACTCCCATGTGTATTACCAATACGTATGTTCACTCCCATGTGTATTACCAAGACGTATGTTCGCTCCCATGTGTATTACCAATACGTATGTTCACTCCCATGTGTATTACCAATACGTATGTTCACTCCCATGTGTATTACCAATACGTATGTTCACTCCCATGGGTATTACCAATACGTATGTTCACTCCCATGGGTATTACCAATACGTATGTTCACTCCAATGTGTATTACCAATACGTATGTTCACTCCCATGTGGTTATCCAATATGTTGCTTTCGTGGTGATATGGAGGAATAAAGTCTCTCTCTCTGTCACTCTATTCGCTTCGCTCCAGTACTCTAATTTCACACAAACCTTTATAACTGCGTAATTGCTATGCCACAACATACTGTATATACATAGGATCTCTGAGGCCCGTTTTATACGTCGAGCCATACACGGGTCGCGCCAGCCTAATTAGTGTGAAACTGACAAAGTTCAAGATAGCGCGACTGGAGCACGACGTATAAAACCAACTGGCGCATCAGAATTTATCTGGCACGACCCGACGTGCTACACGTCTGGTACCGACGTGCTACACTTCTGGGACTCGACGCTGTTTTATACGACGTGCTAAACACGGGTCGCGCTAAGATGATTCAGGGAAAACCGTTCCCCATTTAGGACCCCTTTGACAGAGAGCATGCGCAATTTGAAGTTTTTGGCGTCATTACGTTATCTCTTGAGTCATCCTGGCGCGACCCGTGTCTGGCACGTCGTATAAAACAGCGTCGGGCCACAGACGTGCTGACTCTTGGCTGTTGTAAATATACATTGAAGGCAATTGTACGGTATAATACGGGGATATGCATGTATCGACTGACAAAGGACGTTTCGCGAAAGTTGGGAATAATATATTGCAGAGATATATATTAGAGGGAAATGAATGACAAGATCCCGATTTTGAAACTAACGAAAGCGTACATTATGAGATTCATGCACTGTATAGAGGGCCAGGTTATATAGTGCATTGTCAGAGGACACTATCGCGGAAATGATTATAGCAGACGGAATTTTGTATCAGAAATGCTAACATTGTTCGAAATATACGATTACAGCACGTGCCAGCTGGCTCGACGTATAAATCAAACAAACGTAACACGAGCCAGAGACGCGCCAACGTCGAGCCAGGGGAAGATAGCGCGACCCGTGTTTGGAGCGACGTATAAAATGGGCCATATGCTACATTCATATGGTGGCAAGTTTGCACGGTATGTTTTGCAGGCATTTCGTAATAGAAAACCACAGGATGCAAGAATATGAACGGAAACATGCATATAACATGCATATTTACCAAAGCAAACGACGTGAGAAGTAATATTTCTGTAGTGCCACTTATAACGGTGATACTGTCATTTGCCTTCAAACACCTGTATGATTGATTCTTGTGAGATAATTGCACGCTATTTACAGGTAAATTCCGGTATCATCGCTACAGGTGGAACTACAGAGATTTTACTTCTCACGTAGTTAACTGTGGTACATATGCATTTTATATGCATGTTTCCTTTCATATTCTGGCATCATATGGTTTTCTACGACGAAATGCCTGCAAACCATACCGTGCAAACTTGTCAGTGTATGAACGTATAGGGATTGACTATTTCGAGTACCCTAATGAGTCGCAATTCTATACGAAATATATTAACCGAGTGCACTAAAGCGCTATAGCTGCATGGGCTCGAATCGAATTTAGTGGTCGATGTTAATAAATTTCGAATATAATTGTGAAGAATTTTAGATCCTTTTTATCACGTTTTAGCAAGGGAAAACGATATGTTTCATACAGGCTCTTCAACACAAACTCGCTACCATGGACTAACTTACAAGATATTTGGTACCAAACAACAACTTAGCTTTATCTTCCTCCTGCTTCGGAAATTTCATTCCACCATCCAATTAAGACCATATAACGAGTCACAGTTTAATCGATAGAAATAGAGCGTAACATTCGCAACCCTATGAAATGACTGTTCGAAAAACGGGAAGAAATATCACTATTTTCATTTATCGGCATCTTCAGTTAAATTCCCCCCTTTTTTATTATTACACGGTGTTAATCCTACTCCCTCCACATTCAAAAACAAACATAAAAGTGGTATGGTATTTGAAGAAGAATTCAGCATTTATTGCAGCAAAACTTTACAAAACCGGGTACGGAATTCTCGATATGTTTGATTTTGAATGATGTAAGAGTTCTTAACGCCACCAACAAAGTAAGAGCGAGAACTCTTGCGGTGACGCCGATAAAGAAAATCATGACATGTCCACAACCTCCTACCACGGTTAAGTTATCCTGCTAATTTGATATGATGCTGGTGTGTCCTGCTGAATTACTATAGTATGATGCTCGGGCTGGTGGGCAGACTGGTGCTCTTAAGAAAATGTACCGCTATTTATCTAACGTTGTCATTTCCGCAGCCTTTTGCTGATTTTAAGAATAGAAGAATACCCATTATGTGAATAAAACATTCGAAAATATATATATTGTAAAATATAATAATGACACTTTGGGTTGTTGCAAACGGACCATAAACAAAAAGGTTTCTCTTGCATAAGCCAATGCAGCCATGATTAAAATAATTAAAAATATATATATGTCCATGAATGTATCATACAGCCGCTGGTTTTTTCTCCTCAAAAAGCTATATATAGGATTAGCCAAACACCGAAAAGTTGACAATTTTAGAAAAAGTAATAATACTTTTTCTTAACAGCATCATAGCAATTCAGCAGGGAGTATCAGCATCATGGCAAATTAGCAGGACCACTTAGGGTACGTTCATACACTGGCAAGTTTGCACGGTATGGTTTGCAGGCATTTTGTCGTAGAAAACGATATGGTGCCAGAATATGAACGGAAACAACCATATAAGATGCATCTGTACCACAGCTAACTACGTGCGAAGTAAAATCTCTGTAGTTCCACCTGTAGCGATGCTAGCGAAATGCTCCTGTAAATAGCTTGCAATTACATCGCAAGAATAAATCATACAGGTATTTGAAGGCAAATTACAGTAGCAAAGAGAAAAAGTTACAAGTGGAGCTACATAAATTTTACTTATCATGTCGTTAACTTTGGTAAAGATGCATGTTATGTGCATGTTTCCGTTCATATTCTGGCACCATGTGGGTTTCTATGACGAAATGCCCGCAAAAACATACCGTGCAAAATTGCCAGCGTATGAACGTACCCTTAACCAGGGGTGATTTCTTCCTGTGTTTCGAATTGACATTTCGGAGAGGTGTCGCTTCGTTCGAGACACAGGACCTATCGATTATATACAACACTTAGATCATGCCATGCATCACTACTCTGGCTACGCCCGTAGAGATCATATTCCACAGTTCAAATACATTTTGATGTTCCGACGGGGAACTTTATAACACTGAAAAAATAACGCGGGTAATATTTTGATTAGTTAATACCTGTTCCTTAATAATGTATGCCACGGAAGGTGTATGTCCCAGCTCCAGATTGCACGATTTACGTTAATTTAGTGAGTCGATTTCGCTGTTTCCTTTAGAATCATGAAAATTCCCCGATGATTAATTCAATTTTTATCGTGAATTTGGTTCACAAAATTCGCCTAAATCATGCAATCTTCACCTATAATACTGTGAAATACATTTTTAAGGGGAACAAGTATTAACTAATATACAATTAGTTTAAACATATTTTATTAGTAAAAGCTAAAGGGATCGAGGCACATGTTTTAATATAACTTAGTAACGCCCCCACATACATGATATATTTACACACTAAGTGTTGTCATCACTAAATCCAGCATTCTGATTGGTCGGCGCCCACGTGGCTAGTTGCAGTTATTTTTCGGTGAATGCGCAACGCCTCGTAACACCAAGCTAATAACACCATCGATACGTCATTAGGTTTGGAAAGACGAACGCGTAATGTTTTGGGCGCATTTGGGCTCGCACATGATTGACTTAATACATCATCGGGTTTCAATATGAAGAGAAATTGTTCCTATTAACTTTTGGCAAGGGTGCTATTGGGTATTTTGGGCTGATCTTGTCACGATACACTTTTCGATTTAAATATATTTACAAAAGTGGCTTTCTCGCTAAATGTATATAAATATAAGGATTAACTGTCATGTGGACTATTTTTATGGTGATGTAACGGTGAGGTAAGTGGTCATAACTTGTATGTAAAACCCTTCGGGTTTTACACAAGTTATGTCCACTTACCTCACCGTTACATCTCCATAAAAACAGTCCACATGACAGTTAATCCTTATATAAAGTTCCCAGGCGGAACTACAAACAGTTCCCAGGATTTTAACGGACGGAATATGATCTCTACGGGCGTAGACATGTCGAGATTCAGGACATGATCTAGATAACACTATGACTGAATAGCTGGTCTATTTGGTGGAATGAAGAAATAATAAAATTAGTTTGAAATTCGGTAACGTAGAAAAAATGCACACCGCGAACGGGCGTATATATAACTCAATACCGAAAACCGGATTTGTGACCGAACCGCGTTCAAGTGATTGCACAGTTTGGATATGACAAGAAAATGACAACCTCATCATTGTATTTCAGGGTGTTGCCTGTTACCCTGTTGCTGAGCGTTATGGGGCCATACGTCAAAGGACAGAACGGATATTCATTTAACAACGTCGATAGTAGGTTTCGGAATCCATTCCAAAACAGTTTATCATATCTGTCACCGGAGAGTGTCAGACAGCTTATAAATGCGCTCAGTGGTTCCTCACAGGCCGGGTCTCCATCACAGTTTAAACCAGTGACTTCATCTCTTGACATGGAGAAACCGTTCATCTTTAATCCCCCACCTTACCAGTTCACGGAACAACCATTATACGACCCAACATACGGGACCAAGCCTTCCAATGTTTTACAACAACAGTCACAATCGGTAGACAAGAATCAGCAAAAGCCTGTTCTAACTGGACTGCCTCAAGACTTTCAGTCAATTTTGCAGACTTCAAACACGATCAGACCAACAACATTCAGCGGCAATCCATCGCAGAGCCTTCTGAATACGTTACTACCAGGGAATCCACAAAACGGTGCTGTCCAACAACAAGATAATTTACCAGTACTGTATGAAGGTGGTCCGAACAATTTCCAGCAAGGCCAACAAACTACCAATTTGTTTCCTGACGCACAAAACACATTTCCAAACAATTTCCAGCAAGGCCAGCAAACTACCAATTTGTTTCCCGACGCACAAAACACATTTCCAAACAATTTCCAGCAAACTGCGAATTTGTTTCCCGACGTACAAAACACATTTCCACAGAACGGACGGCCTACGATACCACTGTTCCCCAATTTTCCCAACTCGTTCCAACAGGGTGGACAGACAGTACCGCAGCGGTATCCTAATCGTCCTGATACGTTCCAACAACCTACGTCACAGGGTTTCCCGAATGTTCGACCAACCGGACAGATTTCCGATGGACCACTGAAAACAAACGGTAGGGAGCACAACAATATTTATCACATAATTAACACACAAAACCAGCTTCATAATTATTTGTAAGACACACGCGTGTGTGATGACGTCACGCCATTATTTAAATGACTGGCGATTGCTGAAGTTTATGATTGTTGTTTTCGATGAATACTTCGCGTTGCTTCGCGTTTATTTGATCATGTCATAAAAGGTATCTCAAACTCGTTCTATTTTATACGTAATTTACAAACCTCGCCTACTGAATTTTATTTGAGCCTCGGTAAACCTCGGCTCAAATCGAATTTAGTGAACTCGGTTGATAAATTCCGTATAAAATAGAAACTCATGTGAGATCCTCTATATACATACTAAATAGTTTTTTTGAAATCTGACCCTTTGTATTTGGACCATTTCAAGGACACAATCACATTACACATTCTAATAGAATGGGTTGAAATTGTCCACTATGTTTCAAAGCCTCGATGCCAAAGTATTATTTGAAAATCCATATCTATATAAGAGTCATGAGTTAGAAACATTTGTGGATTTAGGCCTGTGCCTTTAGCATGGGTTCACCGCATTGCAAGAAGAAATTACACCAGCTGCTAATCTCCTCGCCAAAAGCTGCCAGATCATATCATTATTCACTTGTAAATGGCGCCTTTGAATGACAAAGTAAGCCTTCGTCAATTGTTCTTGTTAAACTATGTGTTGTACACTGTATTTGAATTGTTAGAATTAACTACTGGAATAGCTTGAATACATAGCATGTAAATATATTCGCGGGATGTATCGGGGTCTTGATAGATAAATGTTCGCTTATAATTACAGATTGCAACAACCAACCACACGAGAGTGCAAACGATAGGTATTACCACACAGCATATGACGGCATCCGCCAAATATGGCAATGTCCATCGGGACTCATTTTCAACGCCATATCCTGCGGATGTGATACACCGGGGACATTCTCCGTAAACCGACCAAATAACGGAGGTGTGTACCGGCCAAACAATGGCGGCGTGTATCGACCGACGAATTCTGTTCCTGACAGACCAAACACATTTGGCGCAACTCAATTCAGCGGCGACAACCGACCGCCAGATGCTTCTATATTCCAATCTACAGGTAAATCTAGAGAATATTTGTGACCGTCGCCTGATGCTTCCATATTCCATCTAGAGGTACATATATAGCATGTGTGTGACCGTCGCCTGATAAACCTATGTTGTTAAATAGGTTCAATTTTACGACTTCCTCTCTGATAAAACACAAACAGTTGTCGCTTATGGCTACGAATTCTCAAATCGTTGGATTTGTAGCTTTATTGCTGGGATTTAGTAAAACAATTAATACAAAATGTATATATATTTGTATGCACTAACACGCACAATCAGTATTTGTACTCAAGTCACTTGGAGAATACATGCTCACGGTTTCCTTTCTTTCATATCATTATATATAATAGATGGCACCAATACGCTTTTAGCTTACAACCAAATCCTATTCTCATTCATGGTTACTATACACTGGATTTACATAATTATTAATATTTGATTGATATTAAATACGTTTAAACTGAACAATGGAAGGCATAGGGAGTTTTTGTGGTCCTTTCATTGTTATCCCGGGTAAAGGTATATTTAATTATAAATGCTGACCAGTATTAAATATTAAATATCTCAATTGGACCATCTTTTCACAATTGTATTGGTTTTTAAAAATCTATAATACACATCTGAACATTTAGTCCTTCTATATCACTCAATTACATTAAAAATATATATTGTCGATCACAGTTCCATCCCTGTTTATATTGCTCATTTAAATATATACATGTGTCGTATTTTTGTGCATCAAATTGAATATTTATATATTATTACCAATTGATAATATGATCTAAATCTAATCTAATCTAATCTAATCTAACAAAGCAAATGGTGATGTTAAATACTATTTTCTATGTTGTTTATGTTGTTGTTGTTGTTGTAACTGGGGATACGGAACCATGAACACATATATAAAGGTCAACTTAATTTTAGAATCCCAGATCACATTATATTACAACATATTCCATATCATATACCATTTGAAAGAGGAAACTCCAAAACATTCTATTATCAACTTATCCTGTCGAATAAAATGTGAACATGTTGTTTTTGTCTAGGTACCGATCTGTGTTATGTGCTTAATTTTGAAATGAACTGTACTGCAAAGACTATTATTCTTAATGGAAGGGGAATAACTCTATCTCTTAGTTTGAATTCTGATTAATTCTGGGTTAACAACGGGTGAGTCTTGTGGTAAATATGAGAATCTCTATCAATTGGTCCACACTTCTAGGACACAGCTTTTATGTATTCTGTTGGAATATGTATATATTTTTGGTTCATCTTCCAAATTATATATAATATGGAATATGTTGTGTATAATGTGATTCAGTGTGCCTTTAAATCATTATACTTTCCACAGGAAATACAAACAAGGAGGATGATAACTGCCGAGACTTGTTAGCGATGTCATTCGACCGATCTGTAACGGACACCACGGGTCACTACGTCGTCAACAATGGCGTGTCCGTCGATCGCTCGCTCAACACGTGTTCCGGCGGATGTGGTCGCTTTGATGGCCGATCGTCACTCGATGGACAGGTATTCTCTAGCAACGAACTAGGCGAGACGCTCGACGTAAGGTTCCGATTCCGTCCCGATTCGAGAATACAGGGCGATGGTTTCCAAGTGCTGCTGTCCAATGAATGTGAGAAGGAATGGTTAGACAACGGATATCACCCACCATCGATAGCCATGAAATACCAACAAGGTGGATCGATGGAGCTCATACTGGAAACCACTAAAACTCGAGTCCAAGAAAGCTGTTCGCTCGCATCGGTGAGTAATAATACTGAAGGGACCACTCTCACCAACACAGGCACTGAATGGTATACACACTGTCAGGGCTTGAACATGTGCTGAAGGTTAGACATGTTTTGAAATCTCGTTCTAAAGGACGATTAGTGTTCGCGTATGTCATGCTTTCTGTCAGATAGTTATTATTTATGTTCCAATGAAAATTTAAATGGACTGAAAACAAACTGCTGATGTGCATCATACTTTCAGGAACACAGTCGACATAGCCGCGTTAGAGCCGATCACAAACCCTGTGTACCCTTCAGCACACTTTAAAACCATGTGTACCCTTCAGCACACTTTAAAACCCTGTGTACCCTTCAGTACACTTTAAAAACCTGGATACCCTTCAGCGCTTTTTTTGGTGAGAGTGATAGTTTCAGCAGCAACAATTGTTGAGAACGTCATAAACGCTTAGGTTCATACCTGGACAAATGGTCCTGATATATTTCTATGATGTTGGTGGGTCATGTTGAATTGCTGTGATGCAGATGGGGGCAAAGTGGTTAAGAAAAAGTACCGTCATTATTCTAAAGTTGTCCTTGTCGCGGTGTTGGTCTATTCCGAGCGATTTGAGAATAAGCCAGCGTCTGTATGAAACATTCAAGAACATAATAAGCCAGCGTATGTATGAAACATTCAAGAACATAATAAGCCAGCGTCTGTATGAAACATTCAAGAACATAATAAGCCAGCGTCTGTATGAAACATTCAAGAACATAATAAGCCAGCGTCTGTATGAAACATTCAAGAACATAATAAGCCAGCGTCTGTATGAAACATTCAAGAACATAATAAGCCAGCGTCTGTATGAAACATTCAAGAGCATAATAAGCCATCGTCTGTATGAAACATTCAAGAACATAATAAGCCAGCGTCTGTATGAAACATTCAAGAACATAATAAGCCAGCGTCTGTATGAAACATTCAAGAACATAATAAGCCAGCGTCTGTATGAAATATTCAATAACATAATAAGCCAGCGTATGTATGAAACATTCAAGTACATAATAAGCCAGCGTATGTATGAAACATTCAAGAACATAATAAGCCAGCGTCTGTAGAAACATTCAAGAACATAATAAGCCAGCGTCTGTATGAAACATTCAAGAACATAATAAGCCAGCGTCTGTATGAAACATTCAAGAACATAATAAGCCAGCGTCTGTATGAAACATTCAAGAACATAATAAGCCAGCGTCTGTATGAAACATTCAAGAACATAATAAGCCAGCGTCTGTATGAAATATTCAAGAACATAATAAGCCAGCGTCTGCATGAAACATTCAAGAACATAATAAGCCAGCGTCTGTATGAAACATTCAAGAGCATAATAAGCCAGCGTCTGTATGAAACATTCAAGAACATAATAAGCCAGCGTCTGCATGAAACATTCAAGAGCATAATAAGCCAGCGTCTGTATGAAACATTCAAGAACATAATAAGCCAGCGTCTGTATGAAACATTCAAGAACATAATAAGCCAGCGTCTGTATGAAACATTCAAGAACATAATAAGCCAGGGTCTGTATGAAATATTCAAGAACATAATAAGCCAGCGTCTGCATGAAACATTCAAGAACATAATAAGCCAGCGTCTGTATGAAACATTCAAGAGCATAATAAGCCAGCGTCTGCATGAAACATTCAAGAGCATAATAAGCCAGCGTCTGTATGAAACATTCAAGAACATAATAAGCCAGCGTCTGTATTCAAGAACATAATAAGCCAGCGTCTGTATGAAACATTCAAGAACATAATAAGCCAGCGTCTGTATGAAACATTCAAGAACATAATAAGCCAGCGTCTGCATGAAACATTCAAGAGCATAATAAGCCAGCGTCTGTATGAAACATTCAAGAACATAATAAGCCAGCGTCTGTATGAAACATTCAAGAACATAATTAGCCAGCGTCTGTATGAAACATTCAAGAACATAATAAGCCAGCGTCTGTATGAAACATTCAAGAACATAATAAGCCAGCATCTGTATGAAACATTCAAGAACATAATAACCCAGCGTCTGTATGAAACATTCAAGAGCATAATAAGCCAGCATCTGTATGAAACATTCAAGAACATAATAAGCCAGCGTCTGTATGAAACATTCAAGAACATAATAAGCCAGCGTCTGTATGAAACATTCAAGAACATAATAAGCCAGCGTCTGTATGAAACATTCAAGAACATAATAAGCCAGCGTCTGTATGAAACATTCAAGAACATAATAAGCCAGCGTCTGTATGAAACATTCAAGAAGATAATAAGCCAGCGTCTGTATGAAACATTCAAGAACATAATAAGCCAGCGTCTGTATGAAACATTCAAGAACATAATAAGCCAGCGTCTGTATGAAACATTCAAGAAGATAATAAGCCAGCGTCTGTATGAAACATTCAAGAACATAATAAGCCAGCGTCTGTATAAAATATTCAAGAACATAATAAGCCAGCGTCTGTATGAAACATTCAAGAACATAATAAGCCAGCGTCTGTATGAAACATTCAAGAACATAATAAGCCAGCGTCTGTATGAAACATTCAAGAACATAATAAGCCAGCGTCTGTATGAAACATTCAAGAACATAATAAGCCAGCGTCTGTATGAAACATTCAAGAACATAATAAGCCAGCGTCTGTATGAAACATTCAAGAACATAATAAGCCAGCGTCTGTATGAAACATTCAAGAACATAATAAGCCAGCGTCTGTATGAAACATTCAAGAACATAATAAGCCAGCGTCTGTATGAAACATTCAAGAACATAATAAGCCAGCGTCTGTATGAAACATTCAAGAACATAATAAGCCAGCGTCTGTATGAAACATTCAAGAAGATAATAAGCCAGCGTCTGTATGAAACATTCAAGAACATAATAAGCCAGCGTCTGTATGAAACATTCAAGAACATAATAAGCCAGCGTCTGTATGAAACATTCAAGAACATAATAAGCCAGCGTCTGTATGAAACATTCAAGAACATAATAAGCCAGCGTCTGTATGAAACATTCAAGAACATAATAAGCCAGCGTCTGTATGAAACATTCAAGAACATAATAAGCCAGCGTCTGTATGAAACATTCAAGAACATAATAAGCCAGCGTCTGTATGAAACATTCAAGAACATAATAAGCCAGCGTCTGTTTGAAACATTCAAGAACATAATAAGCCAGCGTCTGTATGAAATATTCAAGAACATAATAAGCCAGCGTCTGTTTGAAACATTCAAGAACATAATAAGCCAGCGTCTGTATGAAATATTCAAGAACATAATAAGCCAGCGTCTGTATGAAACATTCAAGAACATAATAAGCCAGCGTCTGTTTGAAACATTCAAGAACATAATAAGCCAGCGTCTGTATGAAATATTCAAGAACATAATAAGCCAGCGTCTGTATGAAACATTCAAGAACATAATAAGCCAGCGTCTGTTTGAAACATTCAAGAACATAATAAGCAGCGTCTGTATGAAACATTCAAGAACATAATAAGCCAGCGTCTGTATGAAACATTCAAGAACATAATAAGCCAGCGTCTGTTTGAAATATTCAAGAACATAATAAGCCAGCGTCTGTATGAAACATTCAAGAACATAATAAGCCAGCGTCTGTTTGAAACATTCAAGAACATAATAAGCCAGCGTCTGTATGAAATATTCAAGAACATAATAAGCCAGCGTCTGTATGAAATATTCAAGAACATAATAAGCCGTCGTCTGTATGAAACATTCAAGAAGATAATAAGCCAGCGTCTGTATGAAACATTCAAGAACATAATAAGCCAGCGTCTGTATGAAACATTCAAGAAGATAATAAGCCAGCGTCTGTATGAAACATTCAAGAACATAATAAGCCAGCGTCTGTATGAAACATTCAAGAACATAATAAGCCAGCGTCTGTATGAAATATTCAAGAACATAATAAGCCAGCGTCTGTATGAAACATTCAAGAACATAATAAGCCAGCGTCTGTATGAAATATTCAAGAACATAATAAGCCAGCGTCTGTATGAAACATTCAAGAACATAATAAGCCAGCGTCTGTATGAAACATTCAAGAACATAATAAGCCAGCGTCTGTATGAAACATTCAAGAACATAATAAGCCAGCGTCTGTATGAAATATTCAAGAACATAATAAGCCAGCGTCTGTATGAAACATTCAAGAACATAATAAGCCAGCGTCTGTATGAAATATTCAAGAACATAATAAGCCAGCGTCTGTATGAAACATTCAAGAACATAATAAGCCAGCGTCTGTATGAAATATTCAAGAACATAATAAGCCAGCGTCTGTATGAAATATTCAAGAACATAATAAGCCAGCGTCTGTATTAAACATTCAAGAACATAATAAGCCAGCGTCTGTATGAAACATTCAAGAACATAATAAGCCAGCGTCTGTATGAAACAAACATAATAAGCCAGCGTATGTATGAAATATTCAAGAACATAATAAGCCAGCGTCTGTATGAAACATTCAAGAACACAATAAGCCAGCGTCTGTATGAAACATTCAAGAACATAATAAGCCAGCGTCTGTATTAAACATTCAAGAACATAATAAGCCAGCGTCTGTATGAAACATTCAAGAACATAATAAGCCAGCGCCTGTATGAAACAAACATAATAAGCCAGCGTATGTATGAAATATTCAAGAACATAATAAGCCAGCGTCTGTATGAAACATTCAAGAACATAATAAGCCAGCGTCTGTATGAAATATTCAAGAACATAATAAGCCAGCGTCTGTATTAAACATTCAAGAACATAATAAGCCAGCGTCTGTATGAAACATTCAAGAACATAATAAGCCAGCGTCTGTATGAAACAAACATAATAAGCCAGCGTATGTATGAAATATTCAAGAACATAATAAGCCAGCGTCTGTATGAAACATTCAAGAACACAATAAGCCAGCGTCTGTATGAAACATTCAAGAACATAATAAGCCAGCGTCTGTATGAAACATTCAAGAACATAATAAGCCAGCGTCTGTTTGAAACATTCAAGAACATAATAAGCCAGCGTCTGTATGAAACATTCAAGAACATAATAAGCCAGCGTCTGTATGAAATATTCAAGAACATAATAAGCCAGCGTCTGTATGAAACATTCAAGAACATAATAAGCCAGCGTCTGTATGAAATATTCAAGAACATAATAAGCCAGCGTCTGTATGAAACATTCAAGAACATAATAAGCCAGCGTCTGTATGAAACATTCAAGAACATAATAAGCCAGCGTCTGTATGAAACATTCAAGAACATAATAAGCCAGCGTCTGTATGAAATATTCAAGAACATAATAAGCCAGCGTCTGTATGAAACATTCAAGAACATAATAAGCCAGCGTCTGTATGAAATATTCAAGAACATAATAAGCCAGCGTCTGTATGAAACATTCAAGAACATAATAAGCCAGCGTCTGTATGAAATATTCAAGAACATAATAAGCCAGCGTCTGTATGAAATATTCAAGAACATAATAA
Source organism: Siphonodentalium dalli (assembly GCA_032622095.1). NCBI lineage: Eukaryota > Metazoa > Mollusca > Scaphopoda > Gadilida > Siphonodentaliidae > Siphonodentalium > Siphonodentalium dalli. The sequence continues at coordinate 18,589,340 of CP136061.1, read as the reverse complement.
GCCAGCGTCTGTATTAAACATTCAAGAACATAATAAGCCAGCGTCTGTATGAAACATTCAAGAACATAATAAGCCAGCGTCTGTATGAAACAAACATAATAAGCCAGCGTATGTATGAAATATTCAAGAACATAATAAGCCAGCGTCTGTATGAAACATTCAAGAACACAATAAGCCAGCGTCTGTATGAAACATTCAAGAACATAATAAGCCAGCGTCTGTATGAAACATTCAAGAACATAATAAGCCAGCGTCTGTATGAAACATTCAAGAACATAATAAGCCAGCGTCTGTATGAAACATTCAAGAACATAATAAGCCAGCGTCTGTATGAAACATTCAAGAACATAATAAGCCAGCGTCTGTATGAAACATTCAAGAACATAATAAGCCAGCGTCTGTATGAAATATTCAAGAACATAATAAGCCAGCGTCTGTATGAAATATTCAAGAACATAATAAGCCAGCGTCTGTATGAAACATTCAAGAACATAATAAGCCAGCGTCTGTATGAAACATTCAAGAACATAATAAGCCAGCGTCTGTATGAAACATTCAAGAACATAATAAGCCAGCGTCTGTATGAAACATTCAAGAACATAATAAGCCAGCGTCTGTATGAAACATTCAAGAACATAATAAGCCAGCGTCTGTATGAAACATTCAAGAACATAATAAGCCAGCGTCTGTATGAAACATTCAAGAACATAATAAGCCAGCGTCTGTATGAAACATTCAAGAACATAATAAGCCAGCGTCTGTATGAAATATTCAAGAACATAATAAGCCAGCGTCTGTATGAAACATTCAAGAAGATAATAAGCCAGCGTCTGTATGAAACATTCAAGAACATAATAAGCCAGCGTCTGTATGAAACATTCAAGAACATAATAAGCCAGCGTCTGTATGAAACATTCAAGAACATAATAAGCCAGCGTCTGTATGAAACATTCAAGAACATAATATGCCAGCGTCTGTATGAAACATTCAAGAACATAATAAGCCAGCGTCTGTATGAAATATTCAAGAACATAATAAGCCAGCGTCTGTATGAAATATTCAAGAACATAATAAGCCAGCGTCTGTATGAAACATTCAAGAACATAATAAGCCAGCGTCTGTATGAAATATTCAAGAACATAATAAGCCAGCGTCTGTATGAAACATTCAAGAACATAATAAGCCAGCGTCTGTATGAAATATTCAAGAACATAATAAGCCAGCGTCTGTATGAAATATTCAAGAACATAATAAGCCAGCGTCTGTATTAAACATTCAAGAACATAATAAGCCAGCGTCTGTATGAAACATTCAAGAACATAATAAGCCAGCGTCTGTATGAAACAAACATAATAAGCCAGCGTATGTATGAAATATTCAAGAACATAATAAGCCAGCGTCTGTATGAAACATTCAAGAACACAATAAGCCAGCGTCTGTATGAAACATTCAAGAACATAATAAGCCAGCGTCTGTATTAAACATTCAAGAACATAATAAGCCAGCGTCTGTATGAAACATTCAAGAACATAATAAGCCAGCGCCTGTATGAAACAAACATAATAAGCCAGCGTATGTATGAAATATTCAAGAACATAATAAGCCAGCGTCTGTATGAAACATTCAAGAACATAATAAGCCAGCGTCTGTATGAAATATTCAAGAACATAATAAGCCAGCGTCTGTATTAAACATTCAAGAACATAATAAGCCAGCGTCTGTATGAAACATTCAAGAACATAATAAGCCAGCGTCTGTATGAAACAAACATAATAAGCCAGCGTATGTATGAAATATTCAAGAACATAATAAGCCAGCGTCTGTATGAAACATTCAAGAACACAATAAGCCAGCGTCTGTATGAAACATTCAAGAACATAATAAGCCAGCGTCTGTATGAAACATTCAAGAACATAATAAGCCAGCGTCTGTTTGAAACATTCAAGAACATAATAAGCCAGCGTCTGTATGAAACATTCAAGAACATAATAAGCCAGCGTCTGTATGAAATATTCAAGAACATAATAAGCCAGCGTCTGTATGAAACATTCAAGAACATAATAAGCCAGCGTCTGTATGAAATATTCAAGAACATAATAAGCCAGCGTCTGTATGAAACATTCAAGAACATAATAAGCCAGCGTCTGTATGAAACATTCAAGAACATAATAAGCCAGCGTCTGTATGAAACATTCAAGAACATAATAAGCCAGCGTCTGTATGAAATATTCAAGAACATAATAAGCCAGCGTCTGTATGAAACATTCAAGAACATAATAAGCCAGCGTCTGTATGAAATATTCAAGAACATAATAAGCCAGCGTCTGTATGAAACATTCAAGAACATAATAAGCCAGCGTCTGTATGAAATATTCAAGAACATAATAAGCCAGCGTCTGTATGAAATATTCAAGAACATAATAAGCCAGCGTCTGTATTAAACATTCAAGAACATAATAAGCCAGCGTCTGTATGAAACATTCAAGAACATAATAAGCCAGCGTCTGTATGAAACAAACATAATAAGCCAGCGTCTGTATGAAATATTCAAGAACATAATAAGCCAGCGTCTGTATGAAACATTCAAGAACATAATAAGCCAGCGTATGTATGAAACATTCAAGAACATAATAAGCCAGCGTATGTATGAAACATTCAAGAACATAATAATCCAGCGTCTGTATGAAACATTCAAGAACATAATAAGCCAGCGTCTGTATGAAACATTCAAGAACATAATAATCCAGCGTCTGTATGAAACATTCAAGAACATAATAAGCCAGCGTCTGTATGAAACATTCAAGAACATAATAAGCCAGCGTCTGTATGAAACATTCAAGAACATAATAAGCCAGCGTCTGTATGAAACATTCAAGAACATAATAAGCCAGCGTCTGTATGAAACATTCAAGAACATAATAAGCCAGCGTCTGTATGAAACATTCAAGAACATAATAAGCCAGCGTCTGTATGAAACATTCAAGAACATAATAAGCCAGCATCTGTAGAAACATTCAAGAACATAATAAGCCAGTGTCTGTATGAAATATTCAAGAACATAATAAGCCAGCGTCTGTATGAAACATTCAAGAACATAATAAGCCAGCGTCTGTATGAAAAATTCAAGAACATAATAAGCCAGCGTCTGTATGAAACATTCAAGAACATAATAAGCCAGCGTCTGTATGAAACATTCAAGAACATAATAAGCCAGCGTCTGTATGAAACATTCAAGAACATAATAAGCCAGCGTCTGTATGAAACATTCAAGAACATAATAAGCCAGCGTCTGTATGAAACATTCAAGAACATAATAAGCCAGCGTCTGTATGAAACATTCAAGAACATAATAAGCCAGCGTCTGTATGAAACATTCAAGAATATAATAAGCCAGCGTCTGTATGAAACATTCAAGAATATAATAAGCCAGCGTCTGTATGAAACATTCAAGAAGATAATAAGCCAGCGTATGTATGAAACATTCAAGAAGATAATAAGCCAGCGTCTGTATGAAACATTCAAGAACATAATAAGCCAGCGTCTGTATGAAACATTCAAGAACATAATAAGCCAGCGTCTGTATGAAATATTCAAGAATATAATAAGCCAGCGTCTGTATGAAACATTCAGGAACATAATAAGCCAGCGTCTGTATGAAACATTCAAGAACATAATAAGCCAGCGTCTGTATGAAACATTCAAGAACATAATAAGCCAGCGTCTGTATGAAACATTCAAGAACATAATAAGCCAGCGTCTGTATGAAACATTCAAGAATATAATAAGCCAGCGTCTGTATGAAACATTCAAGAATATAATAAGCCAGCGTCTGTATGAAACATTCAAGAAGATAATAAGCCAGCGTATGTATGAAACATTCAAGAAGATAATAAGCCAGCGTCTGTATGAAACATTCAAGAACATAATAAGCCAGCGTCTGTATGAAACATTCAAGAACATATATAGTTTTTAATAATGGCTGCGCTGGTGTTTGCAAGATGACAGGAATGATCATCTCAATTATGGTCGGTTTGCAACAACCAACTGAGACATTATTAAAATACTATGTGTTTTTGAATGTTGTGAACACATAATGGGTGTTCCTCGATAAGTCGAAGGCTGTGGAATGACAACTTGGAAAAAATAACGGTACTTTGTGTTAACAGCATCGGTTTTCAAATCAGCAGGACCCATCAACATCATAGCAAATTTGATTTTTTTCTGCTGATCATTCTTCGGAATAATTGTTTTAATGTCAAATTGCTATGAATGACCAGGACTGTCGGCAGAACATATGCGTTATTGTGGTGCATTTATGGTAACATGTTGTGGCATTGCATGATGGCTTGGTGCATATGTCCAGTCTCGTCCATTCGTCTAGTGAGATATCGATATCTTTCTTGCATCCATCCGCGCTAAAATTAGAAGTGATTCGGTACTAGATGAGTTAACATTGCTTCATCACATTAAACTGGAGTTACTCTCCGCTCACTGCTCTTTTTGTTTGTACGTTATCGTCTGTCAAACAACTGTTTAAAATAAAATAGTCCCTTTATCAATTAACCAATCTGTCTGAAAATTGTAACTATTTTATATGCACAAGCTCATTACCATGACTGTGCATGGGTATACAAAGTTGCACTATTGACTCTTTCGAGTTGAGCCATGGATCAACCGAGCGGAGCATATAATACACAGAACAGCTACACTTTATGGTTGTATATGGTAGTTATCTCATTCATGATGACAAAGAAATGAAGTTTCCACTCGTGAAAATTCTTTTCTTTTTTTGTCATCACTCATGAGATAATTCCCATATCCAACCAAAATGTTGATATCCTCTATATATCGTTAATATAACGTATGAAATAACACGAGGGATTGCTCGGTTGATTTGACTGAAATAACCAGGATTGATCAGTATATGACTGTAGCATTATAGGCACAACTCACATTCTGGAAAATTGGCCATGAAATCTTTCTGACAATTCGTGGCATATGGCGTGCTATTGCACATTTTGATTGATATAAGATGTGGACGTCCATTGTTGAATCTGATTAGATCTACGAAATGCCAAGAATGATCACATGATTGTTTCTCATACAAACTATATACTCAGTTCTGTTATCCACTTTGCATGGTCATCATTATAATAACCATGTCGTTAACGTCGTTCACAGAACACTTGAGTGTATTTTGCACTCATACATGGCTCAAATTCATTCATTTGTTGCATATTATGTTAAGTATAATAGGAGATGGTCCCATAAATGGCAGCATTTACTATAGGGTCCCTCTTTCAGTACTAAATATTTACATGTTGTCGTTGTATATAAGCCGTGCCTTCTGAACAATTAACACATGTAGTTTATTTGTTCATTCGCTCAAAGGATATTTGTTGTATGATATATGAGTGCTGAAGTCGAATTTCTAATATTTCTAGAATTATAATGTTAGGAATTGTGTTCTATTCGATCGATTAGTCGGGCCGAATTCAACTGTTTTATTTGAACAGGGTGCAGACGGGTGGTTTGATGTCAGGATGACTTTGGACCAAGGTCGTCTCGTCTTGAGCGTCAATAACCAGAACTGTGTCGTTACTTACGTGCAAGGTACGTTATCGTCGAACTTATACACATGAGGCTTTGTTTTCCCAAAATAAACGCACGTGAATGCAGCGGAATTTTAAGAAGCTGGTATATATATACAGCCACAGACGATTTAGTTTTCTAACCGCGTCTTATTTCTGAACTAGCATTTCCGACTGGTTCAATCTACTCGGTGTGCATACTAGCCAGTTTAGATGTTACAACGGCTGAAGGAGTCACTCTCACCAAAAAAGTGCCGAAGGGTACACAGGGTTTGAAAATGTGCTGAAGGGTACATAGGGTTTGTGATTGGCACTAACATCGTTACTTAAATTGTGTTTATGAAAGTCTGGCGCCCATTAGCAGTTTGTTTTCAGTTCATTTTAATGTTCATTGGAACGTAAACAATTATTCTCTAACAGAAATCATGGCAGATACGAAAACTGAATGTCATTTAGAACGACATTTCAAAACTTGTGTACCCTTCGGCAAATTTTCAAAACCTGTGTATTCTTCAGCACTTTTGGTGAGAGTGACCCCCTTCCGCGTTACAACACGATACTTGATACAAAAATTAAAACTTCTATACTGACGCTACTGTTTACACCATTGCTCATTACCCATCAACATGGGGCATAGCGGGACTGGTGGACCTTTCCACATAATTATGTCAATACAAATAATTATGAGCATATATATTCTGCAAATCAGCGACTGAGCCGGTCGTTTGCTGCATTAAATTTTCTTTGTTCACCCAATTTTGATATCCGCGCATACTTTTATTATTAAAATTGCCAAAAGTCAAACAACCGTTTGTTGTCGAATCAAAAATATACTGAAATTTCTATTTACGCCATTATGTTAGAAATGAATCCATGATTATAACATTGGTTTTCCTTTTGCTTGACGGTCGTTATAATTTTCATACTAAAAGTTGAAACGAATGAATGTTCTCGTGTCTATTATAGCATAAGGACAAGCACTGTTAAACTAGTTAACTAGTTCTGCAGACGCCTTGTCTGCTAGCAACCGTAAGCTCATTCCACTAGTGAATATGTGTTGAAAGCTCAATTGACCAGTTTTGGTACATGTACAACCGGTTAGCATTCTGTGAGATCTAATTCGACAGTCGCTCTATACGAGTGTGGATAGGCCTACATGGTTGTGTGGTTACAAGCAACTAATTATGTAGAGTTTCGCTTCTTGAATTTGTGTAGGGAAACTCGAATCAGCATAAAACACAATCTGGCTGGTGATTGATTGATTATCTTTGAGGGAAAATTCCCTGAGCGGTAACAAAAAATCATAGCCTACGTAAATATGGCGATATTTTGTTTAGATGGTTAGGAAGAGTCGGTGGGGTCCCGAAGTCATGGAAGGGGCTTGGGTATTTTTATGCTGCTGATGCGTGTGCAGTAAATTGGGTAGTTGTGGAAATTCAAGAGTTTAATTTTTTAATAAACTGAAGTCTGAAAAGGGCGTGTTTGTTGTCATCGAATGATTTATCGGATGACATTCTACATGTCGCCTATGAAAATAATTAGTTGTTTGTAACAAATCATACTATATTGTCACGCGGAGACGGGAATTTCATTACAGGTGACGACTAACCTGGTTCGTCGTTGATTAACTATAAACTTAACACAGCTATAGTCATTGCATTCAAGCCACATATTTAACTCACACTTTATTCTTGTTTTTTTCAGGCCCAGTAGCGATGCAGCAATGTGGACTGGGTATCGGGAAATCACTGGCAGGTTACGATTGGCCATTCGTTGGCTTGATGGACGAGGTTCGTAGATTGTTACAGATATCACCATATTATAGTCCATCGTCCGTTATATCGGCATTTTGTTTATTTCACTTTAAATGTACTCAATCCGATCCGAGGGTCCCCATATCATCAAGATACAACAACATTTATTCAAAATACGCTTTTGTTATCAAAATCGATTAATTGCAACAAAATAATACTAACCACTGTCAACTATGGTATCAAATTTCCCAAAAACGTGTTATTTATCAACATTTTTGTTCAACGAAATATGGCCGTATTATCAGTTGAGTATTCACGAAATTAGGCCGTATTACCACTTGTTTTTAGAGTTATCCATCTTCATTATCCTCTTCCAAAGTTTGTCGAGAGAATTTGGATGCTCGAATGAGCCATATCTATTTAGCTCATTGATATATACGAGGAACATTAGAACTTATAACAAGTTGATTTGTGATACTCTATTTTATCTTATTTCGTGCGTCTGTCGTGGGTAATTTAAAGGTGCACTGAACACTAAATCCGGCCATTTATTGGACCATCTCCTTTTATACTCGTATAAAATCGTATATATACTCATAGTCATAAATTCGTTTCATTATAATTACCATGTTGTTTACATCGTTCACAGAGCACACGGGTGTATTTTGTACTAATTCATGGCTCAATTTCATTCATTTGTTGCACATATTCTGTGGAGTATAAAAGAAGAAGGTCCAATAACTTGCCGGATTTAGTGTACAGTAACCCTTTAAATAAATAATCATCCAACTTAATTCGAATCATGAATATGTTGTAATGTACGTATGTATTTACTTTTTTAATACAAACATCACCGGGCACCATATATGCAGGTCGGGTATATGTACATTAGCTCAAAGTCTTTCCTATTAAAATTGTCACGATTAACATTACATTCAGTATTATTAATTATTATGTATTCCTTGTATTGAAACTGTATCATGCAAATAGTGTATAGCAATCAATCTCCACAATCGGAGGCAATAAATATATATAGTGTCAAATTTGAAAGAATGAGTTGTCTTTCATGTATATTCAATATATGTGTAAATTATGCTTCGTGTTAATCATCCCGCGCCGCCATGACATTAAATACGATTTGTCGATTTCTTATTTTCAGTTGAGGATAACAAAAGGATGCATATCAAAAAATTAACCGCCAGATACGTCAAAAGGAATTTACGCAGTGGATGAGAGCATACGGTGAAACTAGCCGAGAAGAATCTTCGTTCATTTATTTTTTCGCCCAGTAATATCGAAATTATTAGCATGACTTGATCATGCCATGCATTAATCTACTCTCTATGGTAGGCGAAGTAGAGATTCGAGGCATGATCAAGAGCATGACATCTCGCGATTTGTACCATTCGCAGACATATTTATAAATTATATACCCTACTCTTGTCCACTCCGAGTAAACTGTATATAGAAACAAGGCTATACAGACATATATGGCTTGTTTTAACTACCATCAACTCCGATTATATACAACCATATTTTTCTTCACCCCCCCCAACTATGCATGTGAATCACAATAAACAGAATTACAATCGAGCTGTGGTTTGTCGTAATATGGGCCCCGGGGTAAGGCCTAGCGACTGAAACGCCGATAAACCCCAATACGCCAACATTTGGTTTCGTGTTTGTATGTCTTATCTTAAAATGTTTTATCTCACGTGACTCTCTCGCGTGTTCTGATTGGCTGCACACTTATATACTATTTTCCGATAGTAACAAGCACCCCAGTAGGTTTCTTACCAACTCCATGCTGCGCCCTCTTCGTTATCGCTGCGATAGAGCACTGCCTCAAGGATGGTACTTTGCAAACCGATACATCTATTTTTACATATCGTCGGAACTATATTTAGTCACCAGTATTATCTTATTTTGACCAACAAAAGTTTGCAATAATGGTAATTCTTTCGGCATTGATAAGAACAAAATGAACTGAGCCAGACATAGACAGTTTTAATCCAAAAACATAAGAACTAACAATACGTAAGAAATCCTTACCAAATGTCCTTATGGCAGTGGTATCTCAGCGGAGCGATGGGAGATAACTCTGCCTGGAGTTCGGGTTTCTTACTCGCCTACTGTTCTTTTATATTTTTTATATTTATAGTAACAGACTCATCGGTTTGCCACCATGCAGTCATGAAGACACGGTCAATTAAAAAATATACATTGTACACGATACGTGTTGCAATATCGGTATATCATAGACTTATTGATGATTTTAATTATCTTAAAATTGTCCGACAATATAGCTATCCAATGTATTTTGTCGCTTGTGTCCCTTTCGGCGCGCGCCTTTATGTAATAGAACATGTTTTGTCGCTTTCGGGGCCCGCTCCAGAAGCGTCATTAAAGACATATTATGGACTTGTTCGGGTGCGTGAAACTGATCAGTTAGTATTCAGAAACTATGCAAACTGGAGGAATGTAGCATTCTGCTAACATCGCCAAAAATTTCAAGCAAATCGACCATACCACTCCATATAGAAAACATCGTCCGAACTACGCTCAATTATAAATATTTACTTCTCGATTCGGGACGCAACTATTGGTGATAAACTAACAAAAACGATTTCACCACCAAGAGTCACTGCATTTAATTAATATATAAGAATGATGGTGTGTGTTGTCAATTTGGATAGGATAATTGTAAAAATAACTACTTTGAGCAAGATATTCTCCATTTCTATTTGATCACCCTACCGGAGTGTTTCACATCACTTTAATAGTATGGCCCTAATAGTATTCCATATATATATATGTATATCTTAGCGTAGTGTTTCGCATCACTTTAATGGATATAGTAGATATTTGTCGACTGGCCATATGTCAGCCGTGACGGTAACGCTCATGCCTTGCAATAGTCCACCTAGTACAAACGCTATCGCATGCCAAATGGGGTGGGATGCTGAAAAATCGCAAGCCAATTTGCGCGCGATTTAGTTTGCCGTGTCCCGCGTGACTCAGCATCGCATGCGAATATGTTTCGATTGTAAAATTCAAAGAAATGTAACTCTAACATACCCGTTATTTAGTAAAAAATCATACCAAAAGAATGACACCACAAAGAGACACGTTTCAAAAACACTATAGGAAAAATCACTTTTAGGAGGCGGACCTGTTGGGAAACACAAAATTCAAACTGTTATGTTAAGCAACGTCACCCCTTTTTCAAATTGATATCGAGGCAGTCAGGTCGCGCCAGCGACCGCTGCCGCGGGGGCCTGATGGCTCATAAAAACAACTCTATATATAAGCGCCCGCGGCTACCACTTTATAGCATCAAGGGTAGACTGAGCAAATCGAGACGGGATGCTGGTCCCGCCAAACTCTCCAGACGGCATCGACATATCAAAACGCATGCGATTCTCGCCTATCGTATCCGTATTTGGACGAGATTGTAAGACCATAGCCTGAATAGTCTGTATGACATTTGCAGAATGAGGTCCCCAGAGGGTGAATTTAGTGACGCTATCCCGCATGATGGGCTAGTGTAACCAAATTCACCTTCTGGGGACCTCATTCTGAGGCCTCAACTGCTATGGGAGACCTAGGATCAGATTGAAGTTCCTCAGTTGAAGTTGGTGATGTTAACCAATTTATCGCCACCTCGATTTTGCATTTTATTTTCTGCAAATGAGGTGATACAAAAACTAAACAGAAGGGAAAAAGTAACTAAAATTTAGTTAATTTGAGACTATAGATACTTCGCAGAAGATGAGGCCTAAGAGGAATGAAGTACACAGAGGGCGAATTTAGTGATGCTAGCCCGGTGTAGCAAATAAGCTCGGCACACGTGTAGATCCGTTAAGGATAAGTATTAAAGACATATTATGTACTTGTTCGGGTGCGTGAAACTGATAATTTATAGTCAGGCGATATGACAACTGGAGGAATGTAACATTCTACTAACATCGCCGAACATTTGAAGCAAATCGACCGTACCACTCCATAGAAAACATCGTCTGAACTGCGCTCAATTGTAAATATTTACTACTCTATTCGGGACGCATCTATCGGCGATAAACTATACGAAAGCGATTTAACCATCGAGAGTCACTTCATTTATAGTTCATATATAAGAATGACGGTGTGTGTTGTCAATTTGGATATACCATTTGTAAAATTAACTACTTTGAACAAGATTATTCTCCATTTCTAGTTGATCACCATACCGGAGTGTTTCACATAACTTTAAATTGAGTCTTTCCTCGAACATATACGATGCCATGCACAAAGCGCGAGAAATGTTTACAAGACTTCGTGTTATTGTAATCACAATTTGGAAATAGAGAACGATAGACATAAACAACCGAAAACCCCAGTTAAAACATTGTGCGATCAGGCACGTGCTGAAACTGAAATGCATTTTGTTATCGAGTATTGTGCATACTCTGGTCTAAGGGCAAGATTATTTCGAGATATTAAAGAAAATAAGTGTGAATTTTCAAAAACAATTATGAGAATGATGATGCAAATATTATAAATACCGTATGCAACATGATCCGGTTTTATTTCTCAGAAGGGGGTCTTTGAAATCTTAGTATATTACAGAGATATTCCTCATAAGATATTGGCGGTGGTTGAATGATGATGCTTTGAATCTAACTTTTATATTGAACACCCTTTATGTTCATTTGTATTTGCATGTTTTAAGTTTTAACTCATTATATAACTTGCAACTGCCTATATATCTGGTGTATTGTAATACATATTCTATTCTATGTTTGGCAGGAATAAATGTTCTATATGTGTGTTTAAAGGTACTCAACCCGATAAAACTCCTCTCAATTACTATTTCAATGGCTTCGGGGGTCAAAAATATTTGATTCGAGTCGAGGAAGTCACCCATCAAAGCTCAGATTTGTTAGATATCGATTTTAGAAATACATTATTTTTCATTATCGGGAATTCTTTCTGGCCCAGAAGACAATCAAAAATTCGTTATTATTACCCACTTGATTATAGAGTTATCCATCCTTGTCTGTTTGAATAGAATTTTGGCGTAAAATCTCGAGCAGGTTACCAAATTGACGGCAGTTATCAGTACTCATCTCGAGAACATAAGAATTTTCAAAAATCAATATCTAATAACTCTGAGCTTTGTTTGATGGGTTCCTCGACTCGAATCAAATATCAAACCCCAAAGCCAAAGAAATAGTAATATAGGACCCTCTGATCGGATTGTTGTTGTTGGAATCTGTTGAGATGGGGACCCTCTTTACGGGTTGAGTACCTTTAAATAATCGAGCTATTGAAGATAGTCTATCTCTTCCAATAACCTGATAACAAGTTTTATATGGTTTCCTGGGTAAAAAAGAATAAATATGAACCGAAGACCCCTATCCGGAAATGCTTCTACATGTATCAAGTAATATATAGAATCAGGGCGTGGCAAGCGGGAGAACTCTATATCTACCTAAGACCACCTGCACGATAGCTTCATGATGGAATGTTCCAAAAAGTGTGACAAAAAATGTCCCAATTTATTGTCGCATTATACAACTGCACGCAGCGCATACGAGTTTTCATGGAATAACCTTGATTATTATAAGGGCACATGCGCAGTGCTAGTTAACGCTTGTTAAGTGTCGACTCTTGTTGACGGGCGCCTTTTGTTTGAAAAATGTAAATGAAAAAGTCGCTACCATAATGATTCAAAATACCAATCGAACAGCAATTAGTAACATCACATTGTTAGCAATATATAGAGTCGGTATAAAAAGTATTCTATTGATAATTCTTGTATTAATTGATTTTAAATATGCACTTCCCCAAATAATTGGGGACCGGCAGACGATCAATTGTTCACTCTATCGACAAGTGGCACATTGACCGATATTCGCGCCATTCAGAAGATAACATCGAGCCACAAGAAGACTGGAAATTAAACACTTACCAATGGGTATCCAATGTGCCCGCGATAATGTCGCCAATTAACTGATCATGATGTGCGCTGAAAGGAAATGTTAATGAAAATAAAAGACTACAATAATAAAGAAATTATATCAATACGGGAAGCGCACGAAGCTCAAACTTAATGTCGGGAGATGTGATAACCGCAAACGCGCGTTAACGAATTACGCTCACGATGGAGGCACTTTTCGGGGTTTTCTTCTTCTCTCTGACCGTTGTGGGTTCTCAACATTTTAAAACTGAACAGTTTGGTGAAATTATTGAGTTGAAAAACATAATTTGCGACGACAACTTGATGTGGGTTGTGTCCGCACCGAGTAGAATCACGTGTGCAGCGCATTGTGGTGAAACGGATGGATGCGTTTCCAGCTCTTATGGGAGTTCTGATGGCCAGTGTCGGCTGCATTCGGGTACCATCGGCTACAGCTCGGCCACGTGCAGGCCGCTCGGTGGATACCGCTCGTACAAGGACAAGATTGTCGCAGGTAAAGTTAGAGTATATTCACTGACGCACTTGGAAAGTTTGCCTGTTTTTGTTTATGTGTACCCAAACCATTGTATGGTACACATATAGTGTCGACGTCCGGATTGACCACTCGTCGTTTTTCCGTCTGTCTGTCTGTCCGTAGACACTTACGCATAATGCGATAACTCAAACAGTTTCTATCCAATCGAAACAAAATTTTGTATATGGGTTTCTCAGCCCAAAATACAGATCGAGTTCGAATATGGGTTTGATCCGATATTTTTTAATGGAGTTATGTCCCTTTGACATAGAATTCATGCATGTTCGATAAATCAACCATTCTTCATCTGATGTGAGTATAATCAACATACAAAATTTTATAACAATCAGTTAATAAAACTGTAAAACTAAATTATCATCTGGAAACCAAAATAGTCTGCAACTTCGACAAGGACTATGTACCTGCCGTAAAATGGGGCAGAACTATATATATAACCACTATATGAACATAACCTAAAGACCCCCGCACACTTGACCAATCGAGCTGAGCAGTCAGAATCGCGAGGCCGATTGCTCAAGTCTGCGGGGTGATTTTGCTGAGCAATCGGTCTGACACATCAAACATGTTTGATATTTTGTCGTGTCGCGTACCCGATTGCTCAGGTATATATATATATATATATACGCGAGCAATATTGTTCAACAAAGCAGGATAGAAATGTGTGTCTCTACAAGCAGTTTGTATTGACAAAATTGTTCACGTTCAAATGGTGATGTCTGTACAACTCAATATGGAATAAACCAAGAATATATCATACGGTTCGGAATGTGACTGATATTTAGGCCACTATTTTGAATATCTTCATTTTTGTCACCGATGCAGTTAATGGAGGCATAGACACATTGGACCCTCCCTATTATTGAACATAAACCTGGCACGGTGGGTACGCGGAGGGGGAAGATATCACTTTCTATGTTTCTGGTGAAAGTAAGTCACGCGATAGCGGTCTGGAACCAAAGAGGGCTGAGCCGAATACGCCCGGTCACTAACTCGCGGCCATATTGGATCCACCGGGTCCGATTCCGTGGTTTCATAGATTAATCCAGCTCCGGTTCCGTGCTTTTAGTGCTACAGGTCAAAGTTTTGGAGTAGCATTTCCATATATATATATATTGAGCTTTTTAATTATTCATGATTTCCATATATGGAAAGCTAAGTAAAACCGCGGAAACGGACCTGGTGGATTCACAATGACCGCGAGTTAGTGACAGGGCGTATTGCTCGCGAGTCCGATTTCTTTGCTCGATTGCTCAAGGTTACAGGGAAGTAATTCGATTGGTAGCGCCCTCCAACGAATTTTGGACCAAGATGCAGGAGAGAATTAAAAAAATTCTGAGCTCTGGTTGGTTAATAGTAGTTTCGATATTTAAACATATAAAATACTTGCAATCACTCCTCTTGAAATTTCAGACTCCAAACAAAACATTGGCACATTGTAAAGCACGTGGTTCCTAAATTGAATTTGTTTGGTGTGAGGTAAAAAATGTCAATATTTTGTTCATGCAATTCTGAATCTAGATTATAAATCCCAAATTTAAAGGTATATTCCATGCCTGGCGATATTATTTTTTTCATGCAGATGCGCAGATGTCAATCCTGGTGATCATGTACTCATTTATCACAATTCATGGATAGTCAGGGCTGCAGGCCATTATATGTTAACACTGAGGCCTATGGAAAATAATTACTTCACTGTAACCTCAAGTGTACGGTGGTCTCAACCAATAAGCCCACATACCAAATATTTATTTTTGTCTTTGAGAAAAATTAACAGGTTTTCAGGGGGAACTCTGGACACAGTTTCTTCAGGGATGGGTGCAGAAATAGGGGGGCATTCATTCATTGAAAAATAACTAAACTGTGAACACAAAACACATACACAATGTATATATGCCTGGTTTGGTAACATATATACCGTACTAGGCTTTAACCCTTTGCCCAACAGAACGGCCCTGTGCCAATGCATCCTCTTATATATGCGAGTCGACCATAGGTCGCCTCGCATATATAAGAGAATGCATTGGCTTAACACATTAAAAATTATAAAATTGTTAAAGAATGTAAGAAAAAATGGTAAAAAAGTGTTTAAAAAATAATTTTTTTAGGCCAATGTATTCTCTTATATATGCGAGGCGACCTATGGTCGACTCGCATATATAAGAGAATGCATTGGCACAGGGCATAACTGTAACTATCACAATGTGGTCAAGGAGCCGGTTCCAATGATATCCATATGTGTATGGTTCTATCGAGACAGACCGAAGATATTTTAGGCTGTTGAAGCTTTATTTGGCCGGTTTTGGCCGGTTTGTTGGGTAAAGGGTTAACATGACGTAAACAGTGCCATTCAATTGCTGGCCATTAGCCAACCCACTCGGATCACGGGTTGGACGCCCCCACATAGAAAAGTCAGCGGTAAATGTATGACAATGACACACCAGACTTCATATATATATCGATGGGATGCTACTTTACATTACTGTGCTGTTTTGCTTAGACAATGAATTATTTTAATACGTTGTAAAGTCTTTTTTTTATTCCACCATAAACCACGCTGACACAATCACTTGGATCGGGTGGGGGAGTGGGGGGGGGGCTGTTGGACACACCACCTAGAAAAAGCCAGTGATGAGTGCATGGCAATTACACAATTATCATCGAGGATAAATTGTAACTACTTCACCACCTCCCCGTAGCTGTACTAATGCACGGGGAGTAGGTACCCAGTGTCTTGAATATGAATAAGCGTTGCATGATTGTTATACATGATAATCGAGTCTGTTCACTACTCACGGTAATGTTCCCATAAATTCAAGATCGAGAGAACACACTAATTGCCGCCGATGGGGCCATTGTCACAACAAATCGATCGGCCATTGTCACAACAAATCGATCACAATTGTAGCCAGCTTTTTACAGGCGATCACATTTATTTGTAGCTGGCTTTTCAAATAATATCGATCTATGACGCAATATATGACGACATCGCGTGAACACGCGATCAAAATGGCGACGTCATGCTCCAAAATTGGGTTATTTTATTAAGTTATAAGAATAGAACGAGAGAAATTTCATGACATTAGGTATATAAATGATTAACTAATATATAATATATTTACTCCCTTATAAATGTAAGTTGTTTTTCATCCATCTACTCAAGAATGTGATTAGCCAAACAATTAGTCTCGTTCGTTAGACCCACATGAATATGAAAAGCTGGCTACTAATGTGATCGCCGTTGAAAAGCTGGCTACATTTGTGATCAATTTGAAAAGCTGGCTATGATATGGGCAGCCATTCGGTCGGAAATTACACGAAATAAAAGTTAATGGTGGTTTGTAAAAACAACTACAATCTATTTCAAAACAATAGTCTCCATTTTCAAACCAATGGTCGTTCTTTGATTCAATAAGAGACAATTACGTGTTAACATATATAGATTCACAATCAACGTTGACCGATGCAAAATTAATGTTCTATTTTAATTTAATAGTATTCATTGTTCAACTAATATCTAATAACAAACAATTAATACAGCTTTGCTCATATTCAGTAAACGTACATTCCGTTTCAATAGCCATATTTCAAACCAATACACGATTTATCACGATCAGTGATTATCGTTATCAAACTAATAGACCTTATTGTAAAACTAATAACTCATTGTAAAACTAATAACTAAAACCGTAATTAACTTATTGTAAAATTAATAACTTATTGTAAAATTAATAGACCTTATTGTAAAACTAATAATCAATAGACATATTTTAAACCAATATACTATTTCCCACGATCAATGATTATCGTTGTCAAACTAATATCTAATAGCGGAATCAACTATTTCAGGTCAAACCAATGAGCTCATTTGAAATTAATGATTAAAACACAAACCTATAAGCAATTCGTAAATTAACGCTAGGGGCGCTGGCCACCAATTTTGTTCGCAAAATCCGTGACGTCAGAAATATACAAATAAACATGGGAGTTCCCAATGTCATGTCGATGTGACGATTTGGAATGTGAGTTCACTCGGTGCAAATCAAACGACGATAAATATTCACTATAATATATAGGACATATAGTGGAGTAGATTAAGTCAAATTTTCAAGGCAGTTGTTCAAATTGTTACTAAAGCATGAAACTTTGCACATATGTACATCTTCTTTAATATTAGATATGGAGCCACGCTGAAATTTCACTTTAACCCCTCTTTTTAAGGGGTTTTTCCAAATTTATAGAGCGTTTCGTGAATATATTATTTAATAAATGTCGCAATTAATCTCACTATGAAATATACGATTTAAAATTAGGCATATTCAGTTCGTATGACTCTGAGAGATATAATGCCACATTTTAAGGGTAACATTGGAACTCCCCGCCCAAGATGGTCGTCAAAATGACAGCTGAAAGAGGGAATTTGACGTTTTTCGCTAATATCTTCTAGATCAGGTTCTGCTGTATGGAACTGGTTCGGAAATGTGACTTCATTTTGTATTGCTCATGTTAAGAGATAATTGGAGCAATGAATATATGTCATTCGTATGATCCAAGTCCCTCCCGCGATCCCTCAACAATTCGATTATAACTCGGTATGAAATTTAACCAAATATCACCGTTATGAATCTAGTCATATTTTAACAAGAATTGGACAGAACTTTGCAAATTATGACATACAATTACATATGAATTTTTGCGCTTAAGTGCAAATATTTTACGTTTAATCACAAATCATTTGCGCTTAAGCCTGCAAATAGCGTGTCTGTCATTTGCAGAATGAGGTCCACAGAGGGTGAATTTAGTGATGCTACCCTGCATAGCGGGCTAGCATAACTAAATTCACCCTCTGGGACCTCATTCTGCTTAGGCCTCATTTTCTGGGAGTAACCATGGTATCAAATTAACATTGTTTTAGTTACGTTTTCCCATCTGGGAAGTTTCTATATCCCCTAATTTGCAGAAGATAAAATCCATAATCGAGGCTCCAAATGGGTGAACATCACCAACTTCAACTGGGGAACTTCAATCTTATCCTAGGACTGCCATAGCAGTTGAGAGCCCTAAGCAGAATGAGGCCCCCAGAGGGTAAATTTAGTGATGCTAGCCCACTATGCGGTGTAGCGTCACTAAATTCACCCTCTGTGGACCTCATTCTACAAATGACAGACACGCTATTTGCAGGCTTGCACTCAAGTCTATATACATGTAGGCCCATCATACAAGGGAAGCAATCCCCAGTGATCCCTAGATACCAGTACCTTTTATGACCATGGAAATGGCATATATCTGTACAGGATATGTCTCTTTTATAAAATGTAATAGATCTCTGGAATGGAGGCACACATTCTTAGGGACAGGGATGCTGATTATATGAAAATATGTTTTCCCCCTATTTCTATTCAATAAGTACATGTACACAACGAGGGAAGCAAGCCACCAGTAACCCCTAATTCCCCTTCTATGACCATGGAAATGGTATATATTTGTGCAGGAGATGTCCCTTTAATAAAATATACTAGAGCTTTGGGAATGAGGCACCAATTTTTGGGACACCAGAGACAGAGATGCTTTTGACTTTTCAACTTTCGAGTCTGTATGGGCTACTACTATGTGCCCATAATAATATACTATGAGATGGACTCCACCATTCACAATCAGAGGGAAGTAAAGGAGTGTTAGGTATTTGCGCTTAAGCGCAAAGCATTTACACTTAAGCGCAAATGATTTTCACTTAAGCGCAAACAAATTGATAGACACATATTTGTGCTTAAGCGCAAATGACATTCGCTTAAGCCCAAATGATTTATGTTTAAGCTTAATATTTGTGCTTGAGCGCAAATAAATAATAAATGTGAAAAGGGCCATAGTGAGAGGGGACTCTAAATTTCTTGAACATTGAAATTCCCTTTGTTTGAGAATTTGTATATGTTTATATTGAATATTCTCAGTAAATAATTATTCTGTGTGTTTCAAAAGAAATCAGAATAAATTGTTATTGTTTTTAAGTATTGGTTATAGATAACAGTTAATTAGATTGACTCCCCTCTTCCAAGATGCATCCTTACTGTGGAAAACCGATCGCCCAAGCGATTCACCCATGTCTGTTGGATGGCTCAAACTACTTTTCCTACTATGGCCAGTTTGTACCCTTGATTTGAATGACACATTTAATTGTTTCGTACCATGTTTTTTGGTCATTTCACACCATATATTGGTATGTTTCATTGATTCCCAAAAATGATGAATGGTCATTCGTACATGTGAAAAATTATATTAATCGTGTTAACTTAATGAGAGTGTACATGATCATGATTTAACGTTCGTGATGATGACAACCCAACATTTACATGTTAACATATTTTTTTTTTTTTTTTCGAAACAAAATGAACCAATCGAAATTGTCGCGACAAAGTTAAAGATGCATAATCCGAATTAACGCTTGAATATTACTATTTCCTTGGCTTCGGGTAAAACATATGTGATTTGAGTTGAGGAACCCACCCATCAAAGCTGAGAATGATCAGATATTGATTTTTGAAATCTATTATTTTTTACCATCGAAAATGTTTAGTGGCCCAATAAAAAGTCGAAAGAGGACGGATGAAGATGGATAACTCAAAAAGCAAGTGGCTTTTGTTGTGTCAGATATTTGACAAACCCGCAAAATTTCATTGAACAAAATATTGATAAATAACAGGTTTTGGGCAATTGTATACTATATTTGACAGGTTAGCATTATTTTTGGGGCATTAATCGATTCTGGTAAACGAAGTGGCATTTAAAAAAATGGTGTTGTTGTTGTTGTTGAAATATGATGATATGGGAACCATCGAATCGGACTGAGTACCTTTAATGTCATTTTTTTTTTAATAATACCGGTATACTCAAAGGTACGAATTGTCGAAATGATACAGGAACTAATATGAAATGTCCAGAACCCTGGTGCGAAACATCTCCATGTCAAACTTCCATGGTATGAAATGACAGCAACCTATTCATCCATTGCACATTATCATTTATTTCCAATGGGCATGGATGCGAGTCTCCCATTGGGGAGGGGGTCCACCTTGATAAATGTATGTTCCGACAGCACCCCCTTGGAAGGACGTTTCCTACAGATGGCTACAGGGTAAATGTATATCGGTCCAAAATTTGTTCGAAAATTATTAATTAGATATGACATTTTTGCACGATATGGCTTGTTATCAAACTCCATTTGTACTTAGCTGAATATCACTTCAATTTGCCCTAAATCGAGTAATATCATTTTACGACATCACTAATTAAGAGTAATACATGTATGATTTTATGACATCACGATCTGAGTAATACACGGTATGGCTTTGACATGGTGTAATTCTATTTCACTATTAGAATAGGCATAGATACCATTTTTTTGTGATGTCACTCATTAGAAAAAGTTGTCAATATTACACTGTTACTAAGAGGCGAACTACCGTAATTAATAGATACATGTAGGGTATTACTTGGTTGGTTTGATATTATAGGCCTGATTTCAGTCCTCAGTAGCCTCATATCAGCATTCGTCGTCAGGATGATTGTGATATGAGGTTACCTCAGGGTGATATAGGGCCTGATATCAAACCAACGATGTTGGCGCTGCTAGTCTACAGGGTCAATGTCTCGTTGTTCCCCTTGCCGAGGAGATATAAATGGGTACAGGACGTTTTGTATCATCTTAAGTCATTTCGTACCATATTTTTGGTAGTTTCGTACCATATTTTTGGTAGTTTCATACCTTATTGTTTGGTCGTTTCGTACCATGTAGGAAATCAATTGGTCATTTCGTACCATGTTACTACATGTATGTCACACCATATGGAAACAAATAAATGATTTTCTACAAAGTACAAAATAAAAAAAAGTAACCAAACAATCCGGTACCCTACCGTTATGTAAAACCAAAAATTATGGTATGGATTACTATGGAACGACCATGGTTATGGTATCAAATACTGAAATAACGAAGAAGTCACTGCAGTTGTATATATCATTTATGTGGTCACAATATATGCATGTATAGTGCAACATGTAAGTTGACATGACCTCTGTTCTAGTTGGCTTATGATTGAGTTCTGAAGTACTCTTCGCACTGTCAGGTTTACTTGATCAATACTCCAGCAATGTTCAGAATCCGATTCCACGACGCTCGTATGAAACGTCTAGAAAATAGAATCCATATTTAATAAATCCTTCAGACATTCAATATTACTGATCGCCTGAATCAACATCTGACTGTTTGAAGCGGTTCCACTCAATGGTTGTTTTCAGAAGAAGTCGTCGCAATGTACAGTGCTAGTACGCACTACACAGTAGATCGAACGATTATCTTACGGTGTTTGAGATGTTGTTGTTGTTGTTATTGTTGACATAATCATATTCATACTGCTGTTGTTAGTACTTGTCGAACACATCCTAAGTTCTCCACCGGATGTTGACAGACAATCCCTGCATCTGGATCTGGATGGTGTACGGCGTATGATCCTCGCAGATGTGTAGAACGCCGGGAGAGAGAGAATTATGTTCTTTGCGGGACTGTTGAGTTGTCCGCTGCTGTTCTATTTTGAATTTCGCATGCGTCCATCTCGTTTAGAGTGTTCCACTGAATAATTGTCCGTGGGAAGAATGAATTTGAGTATTCAGCAGAGTTTGTCACCAGTGGCTCTTACCGGTAGGACAGTGCATTATTACATTCTTGTTTTGAGACTATATTTGTGGCACTGAAATCTGCAAATTTCTTGGCTCGGATTTTTCTGCCCACCTTTTTTGGTTTAATTAAGCACTGAGTGTTTACAGCCGACACCTGCCCCTTATCCATCTTGTGAAAGAGCTCCAGCCTCTGGTCTTTCCTTCTTTCTTCGAGTGGTCTTATCTCGCAGTCATTCATCAGTTTGGCCATGTCCTTCGATTGGTAATTGCCGGTCATGAGCCGTACAGCTCCTCTCTGTATTCTCTCCAGGGCGTCGATGTTCTGCTGCTGGTGAGGATCCCACATGACGGCTGCGTATTCCAGCGACGATCTTACGAGTGTCTCATACGCTACGCATTTACTCTTGAATGGTGCCTTCCTAAGGTTTCTTCTGATGAATCCGAGCGTGCTGTTAGCCTTCTTCGCGATCTTGTCTATCTGTGGCAACCATTTCATATCGTTTGAGAGCATGACTCCAAGATATGGTGATTGAGTGACGCTTTGTATGATCTGGTTTCTGAGCTGGTACATGTAGGTCAGTTGGGAACAGTGATAATCACAGTAATACTGACAGTGAGTTCACATACTGACAGTGAATGAGTGATACATTAAGTGATCAACATCATACTAGTACAGTCCTCAAATTCGGTTGCTTAATTCAGATCTTCAATAATAATGACAAATTAAAAACAAGCTCTCAATTGGATCTTCGGTATCTGCTACAGGTAAAGGATATAGTCCACAGTCCGTATATCATCGCAGTTTTCATGTTCAGGGTCACTTTCTGATGCGAAAATGTTCGAGAACATGCATTTTTTTTTTGGCAGGGGGGTATCCCATGTTGACGTCACGAAATTTGCAGTTTGGTGACTCCAACAAGAGTCATGGTGGCGCTCCTAGCGTTAATTTGAGATTGGTGGCGACCCTAGCGTGCATTGGTTTAAGAATTGATCATTGGTTTGTAAACGGAAGTTTTTAATTCGAGAAATTATCATTGGTTTGTAAACCGGATGTTAATAATCTTCAATTATTATTCATTGGTTTGACCGGAAATAGTAGATTTGTCTCTAATTGAATCCAGGAACGGCTATTGGTTTTGAAATAGATTCTATTGATTAAGAAAATATATCTATTAAAACGGAATTGTCTCTTATTGAATCCAAGAACGACTATTAGTTTGAAAATGGAGACTATTGGATGTTGAAATATATTTATTGATTAAGAAAATATGGCCATTGAAACGGAATGTACGTTTATTGAATATGCGCGAATCTTACTAAGTGTGTGTCATTAGATATTAGTTGAACAGTGAACGCTATTAAATTAAAATAGAACATTAATTTTGCATCGGTCAACATTGATTATGAATCTTTATCTATTAAAACGGAACTGTCTCTTATTGAATCCAAGAACGATTATTGGTTTGAAAATAGAGACTATTTGGTTTGAATCTATATCTATTGAAACGGAATTGTCTCTTATAGAATCCAAGAACGACCATTGGTTTGAAAATGGAGACTATTTGGTTTGAATCTATATCTATTGAAACGGAATTGTCTCTTATAGAATCCAAGAACGACCATTGGTTTGAAAATGGAGACTATTTGGTTTGAATATATATCTATTGAAACGGAATTGTCTCTTATAGAATCAAAGAACGAACATTGGTTTAAAAATGGAGACTATTGTTTTTACAAGCCACCATTAACTTTTATTTCATGTAATTTCCGACCGAATGGCTGCCCATACTATGAATGTGATTGATGCCTTGTGACAATGACACAATCAGCATAATTACCACATTGAATCTAGAAAATAATGTGTGATAAAATAAAACAAATAACCTGCCATCTTCACACATCAGCATTATCCAATAAATAATAAAATTAACACATGTATATATCCTAGGTGGGGTATAATATAAGCTGTTGAGTATTGCCGAGTCATTTTACATGCGCTTCACCCGAGCGGCTTATGCTTACCCAACAAACAAGGTCCCTATTACGCGTCCTGGTACGACGAAGCACCAAGTTCAACATAGTCAGTTAGCCAATAAAATGCAGTCACTTCGCATCAAAATTACACATAAAAAAGCATCCAACTTTTATAAATGAATTTACAGAGTTAGATATATCACCCCCGTGTATGTGGTACGGCCAAAGCCGAGGATACGACCTAAGCCGAGAAAATGGGAAAGTCATTTTCACGTATATGATATGGGGATATGTTTGTTTCTCATTGTAAAACAGACATCGAGCATCGTATGTGTATGACCACACGAAGCAGAAGTATTTATCCACCAGTTGTCAATCAGTTTTCCCTGATCAGACCATTAATTTTGTTTTGGCGAATTTTTTCAATGGTATTTTTGCTTTTGCTCACTCAATTTTTCGAGAACATCCATTCACTAGAATAGTTACTGGACTTCCACGCTTCCAAAACAAATGCCGGTATATAGTTGAATCTGTCAATGAACTTATGAAGCATAGGATTTGACAGAATTTTAAAAATCCATGTCGTTCTCAATATCCGCGCGATATGAAGGGACCACTGTCGGTCCAGAAAGATCCGAAAGGCACAGATGAAGATCCGACCAAACGCCGAGTTTATGTGCAGTAAATATGCGTATTACTTAAGGAGTTCTGATGAGTTTTCGAGTGTTTATGTGTATCTGAGACTTATCAATTGGACTGCGAATGACATCGAAAATATGAATCCATAAGATATTCGAAATATTGTGTGCATATATATTATGAATATGTTTCAATTGAAATTAATTGAACATCCATCTCAGCATTCAGATTTGCGATCTCAAGAACGTGA
This sequence comes from Siphonodentalium dalli, assembly GCA_032622095.1. NCBI lineage: Eukaryota > Metazoa > Mollusca > Scaphopoda > Gadilida > Siphonodentaliidae > Siphonodentalium > Siphonodentalium dalli. The sequence continues at coordinate 18,563,968 of CP136061.1, read as the reverse complement.
ATGAATGATAACGCGATGCCTTGATCACACGCACGTGAATGAATGATAACGCGATGCCTTGATCACACGCACGTGAATGAATGATAACGCGATGCCTTGATCACACGCACGTGAATGCTGCCGTTCTCATGCATGCAGCTAATCGGATATTCGTTTAGTATTAACATGCTTGGAGTTTGTATATATACCACACATGCCGGACGACACGGCGTATCAACGATTTGTTCTAATCATGTTTATTGTACAGACTTTATGACTCGTTCTCACTCGAGTAGACCGTTACGCGACAATGAAACCGAAAAAATATACATATATCGTATTGCTCCAAATTATGCAATTGTAGCCTAGTGTGTTCGCGGATAGAGCACGTATAAATATTTATCTTTTTTTCTTGTGATGTTTTGTATAAGAATTATCATTGGAAATTTCTCGCCTGACTGCCACCATGTGCTATGGTATACAGTGTTCTCTGTTGAATGGTTTGACAGAGGTTAAGACCCCCCACAACAAAACAAATACTCTCCCTGAAGACAAATAAATTGTTGATGCATGACACGTAAAACTCATCATCGGGTATCGTGAATGTTTGCACGAGTTGAGCTATAATCACAACAATTATCTCTGTCTGTGAACAAAGCAAAAACAGCCAGTCGGCATAAAATCACCGGGCACTGAAGGCTTAATTAAAGTATAATTAATCCCTTGATCGGTCAATTCATCCGGTCCCTTATGTGTTGCGCGGATATTTTGTGGCATCTCGAATTTAATATTATGAAACACCATGTCTGAATCAGACGCGCCATTGGAAATTGTGCCTATAGAGGAAGCGTTGGGGAAAGCCAGATGCGACTTTTGCGGAAAATATTTTTCTACAAATTACAACCTAAAGCGGCATCTTAAAATACATGTTGGTGACAAATCCCCGAAATGTTCGGCGTGCACTCAGTTTTTTTCAACAGAAGAAGAATTAACGAGCCACAATCGCTCCAAGCATGCATATCACAGCCTCTGTTCGGAGTGAGGACACACATTTAGGAGAAAGCGTGATTTGAATACACATGTCAGACGGAAATATTGTTTTATAAAAGACCCCTTATTGCATTCATTATTGCTTCGGGTAGTACTGCCCTGACAATACCAAGTACCATAAGTACCAATATAGTTAAACATCTGCATAGAATTGAAATTGAAACCAACAACTCGTGATACAGTCGAAATAAACAAGGCCACGTGTTGCAAAGGTTGTTTAATTGAACAGTGCGTGCATACAGATCCACTGGCCAATCAACCTCGACGAATTTAAGACGTTATTTGATTAAACGATAATTAGATTGTTTTGAGTGACAACGTGTCACAGCGACTGTATGACTTGGTTGTCGGAATTAATATCAAACTTTTGCCGTCGTTTTAATTGTACTGTCTACTTTGGCGACTCTCTTATGAAATAACGCGTGGCATTATGAGAAATAAATATTCATATTAAGCCTATGCAGTTCTAAGTTACCATATAACACGCTGGGCGTTGTATAATTTGTTTCGGTTATATCTGCAGACCATTAATCGAAACAAGAATCAATTCTGACCTCGTTAAACTAAGAATGATAACGTTTACATATTGAATCTACCAAAACAACAAAACATGTATATACGATGAACCAATGTAATAGTTCCCAAAATGGTGGAGATTTATGCACAATTTCATTTAGATTGTTGTGTGCAAATCTTAGCAATATTACGTTTTTTTCAAAATAGGTGAAACAGAATAATTCTAGAACTTAACAAGCCGAAAACTAAATCTGCAAACAATACGAATTGAAAGTCATCGTGACGCTGAACATCCATAACAATTTAAACCATAAACCAAACTCAGGACGGAGACCCTGATAAGATAAGATTCATTTCGGTTAAACATACATATCAATTACAGTACATGCAACCTATCCGATAACATAATGAAGTCTTGTGTAAATATTATGCCCACTAAATATGTTGTACTATAGGACTGAATTAGAAAAGTTATAAACTATAGTGTAATTTACATATTCACATAACAATCATGGCAGTATACACATGTTCCACAGTGAAGTGTTTATTATAAATATAAATAACTTTGTTGTGTGTGTACATATATGTTCGGATGTTTAGTGTGTTAACATAGATAGACTCGTTACAATTTTATCTGATGACTCTTAAAAATGCCAGAATTGCATAATTTGGAGCAATATACGATATATGTATATTCGATAAGATGATTCGGTTTCATTGTCGCGTAACGGTCTACTCGAGTGGGAACGAGTCATAAAGTCTGTACAATAAACATGATTATAACGCCGTGTCGTGCAGCATGTGTGGTCTATATACAAACTCCAAGCATGTTAATCTAAACGAATATCCGATTAGCTGCATGCATGCGCACGGGAGCATTCACGTGCGAGTGATCAAGGCATCGCGTCATCATTCATTCACGTTCTTGAGATCGCAAATCTGAATGCTGAGATGGATGTTCAATTAATTTCAATTGAAACATATTCATAATATATATGCACACAATATTTCGAATATCTTATGGATTCATATTTCCGATGTCATTCGCAGTCCAATTGATCAGTCTCAGATAAACATACACACTCGAAAACTCATCAGAACTCCTTAAGTAATACGCATATTTACTGCACAGAAACTCGGCGTTTGGTCGGATCTTCATCTGTGCCTTTCGGATCTTTCTGGACCGACAGCGGTCCCTTCATATCGCGCCGATATTGATAACGATACGGATTTTTTAAATTCTAACAAATCCTATGCTTCATTGACAGATTCAACTATATACCGGCATTTGTTTTGGAAGCGTGGAAGTCCAGTAACTATACATGTATACTAGTGAATGGATGTTCTCGAAAATTTGAGTGAGCAAAAGCAAAAACACCATTGAAAAAATTCGCCAAATTTTTTTTAATGATCTGATCAGGGAAAACTGATTGACAACTGGTGGATAAATACTTCTGCTTCGTGTGTTCATACACATATGATGCTCGATGTCTGTTTTACAATGAGAAACAAACATATCCCCATATCATATACGTGAAAATGACTTTCCCATTTCCTCGGCTTTGGCCGTTTCCTCGGCTTTGGCCGTACCACGTACACGGGGTGTATATACTCTTGAAATTTATCCCTTTACACTTTATAAAGCATCATATACTACTCAGTAGCATTAACTGTTAGCACGCATATGGGTATGTGGAGCCTGCAATCTTATAGGGGTGGAATGGGCTGGGTGTCACCGAGACTCTGCTGACAAATCAATGTCAATCGGGTCTCGGTAAGATGTAGCTTATTCTTTACTCTGAGATTGCATGTGCAACACATTCCAACCAAAAATAAAAATAAAACAATTATTTGTCAACAGATATGTTAACAATGTATTACCTTATTGCCACAGTTTGTAAATCCATGTTCATGTTTTTGATTCGAATAACAATTATTAAAAAAAAATATAAAAAAACATAGTGCTGGTCGTAACGGTTACTTTGAAAACAGAACAAGTAGCCTTTCTGTCGTCTCATGCATGTTAGTCACATTCTCCACACTGTGTGGATAATTATACACTGTGAATTAATCGAGTCAATATAACTAACTTATGGTTAGTCATCAGCATTATAGGAGTAGTCATTTAAATATGCCTTTCCACAAGTCAAGATGACCAGGGCCAGGTCTTAGACTCTCTGGTCTTAGTCATAGTGACTGAGTTATACGAAGAATCACTCTATTTACAACACTGACTTAAATTTTGTTTAAAGGTACTCAATCTGATCAGAGGGTCCCCATATCATCAAGATACAACAACAAAATTTCTTCAAAATACGCTTTAGTATCAGAATCGATTAATTGCAACAAAATAATGCTAACCGCTGTCAACTATGGTATCAAATTTCCCAAAAACGTGTTATTTATCAACATTTTGTTCAACGAAATATGGACGTATTACCACTTGTATTTATAATTATCCATCTTCATCCGCAATTTTGACCGAGACCATCCGTTTGAAGGCGAGTTTCTGGGCCACAAACAATTGAAATAACAAACTTCAAAAATTTATATCTGATCACTCTGAGCTTTGATGGGTGGGTTTCTCGACTGGAATCAAATATTTTTACCCCCGAAGCCAAAGAAATAGTAATTTATGGGTGTTTAATCGGAATGGGGTACCTTTAATTTTCATTGCTAAATGTTTAATATCCATATTGCATGAAAACTCCTTTAAATATATAACTGAACGAATGTGATTGGGATGTCATCATGGCATATATATTAAATCCTCACCCACACCAATATTTGTGTAAAGGTTTTAATTCCATAGACACCACACGTATGCATCTCGGAAGGGAGCCAATTGAATACCAGTATTGGAATTTATGTTAGGATAATTGATTGAAAGATACATGGATATGGATATATCATCTGGTTGAGTCTTCCAAACTTTCCACCAAATTACATTTTCATCTTCCCCGTGACGAAGATCAGTTAGACATAATGTTTCAGTCTTAGACATTTGACTAAATGGGTCTCAATCGTTATGACTAATAAAACCATAGTCATTATAACTAATCTTCTGACTGAGTCATTAAGGTTAACCCAGGTTAGTCTGAGAACTAACCTAAATCTAAGAACTAACCTAAGTTAGTCATACTGACTATCGTTTTTCTCAGTGTAAACGAACGCCTGTCAGTACTACGAAATTTGAAAACTTGTAAGTTACAAGTTTAGGGAAATCTCAATACAATATAAGTCAATAGTTTATTACCCTAGGTCCTTACTATTGGTAATGCGCGAATATATATTGACATTACAGCAAAGCAAGCACATGTGAACGAGAATTATTTGTCTACATTTTCCCTTGTATCTAGTATCTTGAACGTGTAAACTGTTGTAGTACCTACAACCACCGCTGCACCTAAAACAACCGCTGTTCCTACAACCACAGCCTCTCCTGCAACCACAACGGCGACTACAACTACCGCTGCTCCTACAACCACCGCTTCGCCTACAACCACCACTGCGCCTTCAACTACCGCTGAATCTACAACCGCCGCCGGTCCTACAACCGCCACTGCGCCTACAACTACACCTGCAACCATCGCTGGGCCAACGACAACAGCCGCACCAACGACAACAGCCGCGCATACAACAACACCTGCTCCTACAACTACCGATGTTCCTACAACAACCGCTGCGGCTACAACTAACACTGCGCCTACAACTACCGCTGCTCCTACAACCACCGCTGTTCCTGCAACTACAATCGTGCCTACAACCACTGCTGCTCCTACAATTACCGCTGCGCCTACAATCACTGCTGCTCCTACAACTACCACTGCGCCTACAACTATCGCTGCTCCTACAACTACAGCTGAACCTACAACCACCGCTGCGCCTACAACCACCGCTGCTCCTACAACCACAGCTGCGCCTACAACTACCGCCGAGCCTACAACCACCGCTGCTCCTACAACCACAGCTGCGCCTACAACTACCGCCGAGCCTACAACCACCGCTGCGCCTACAACCACCGCTGCTCCTACAACCACAGCTGCGCCTACAACCACCGCTGCTCCTACAACCACCGCTGCGCCTACAACTACCGCCGAGCCTACAACCACCGCTGCGCCTACAACCACCGCTGCTCCTACAACCACAGCTGCGCCTACAACCACCGCTGCTCCTACAACCACCGCTGTGCCTACAACTACCGCCGCGTCTACAACCACCTCTCCGCCTACAACTACCGCCGAACCTACAACCACCGCTGCTCCTACGACCACCGCTGCGCCTACAACTACCACCGAGCCTACAACCACAGCTGCGCCTACAACCACCGCTGCGCCTACAACTACCGCCGAGCCTACAACCACCGCTGCGCCTACAACCACCGCTGCTCCTACAACCACAGCTGCGCCTACAACCACCGCTGCTCCTACAACCACTGCTGCGCCTACAACTACCGCCGCGTCTACAACCACCTCTCCGCCTACAACTACCGCCGAACCTACAACCACCGCTGCTACTACAACCACAGCTGCGCCTACAACCACCGCTGCACATACAACCACCGCTGCGCCTACAACTACCACCGAGCCTACAACCACCGCTGCGCCTACAACCACCGCTGCTCCTACAACCACAGCTGCGCCTACAACCACCGCTGCGCCTACAACTACCGCCGCGTCTACAACCACCTCTCCGCCTACAACTACCGCCGAACCTACAACCACCGCTGCTCCTACGACCACCGCTGCGCCTACAACTACCGCCGAGCCTACAACCACAGCTGCGCCTACAACCACCGCTGCGCCTACAACTACCGCCGAGCCTACAACCACCGCTGCGCCTACAACCACCGCTGCTCCTACAACCACAGCTGCGCCTACAACCACCGCTGCTCCTACAACCACCGCTGCGCCTACAACTACCGCCGCGTCTACAACCACCTCTCCGCCTACAACTACCGCCGAACCTACAACCACCGCTGCTCCTACGACCACCGCTGCGCCTACAACTACCGCCGAGCCTACAACCACAGCTGCGCCTACAACTACCGCCGAGCCTACAACCACAGCTGCTCCTACAACCGCCGCTGCGCCTACAACTACCGCCGAGCCTACAACCGCCGCTGCGCCTACAACGACCGCTGCTCCTACAACCACTGTTGTACCTACAACCACCGCCGCGCCTACAACCACCGCTGCTCCTACAACTACCGCTGCGCCTACAACCACCGCTGCTCCTACAACCACAGCTGCGCCTACAACTACCACAGCGCCTACAACTACCGCTGCTCCTACAACTACCGCTGCGCCTACAACCACCGCTGCTCCTATAACCACCGCTGATCCTACAACTACCGCCGCGCCTACAATTACCGCTGCTCCTACAACTACTGCTGCGCCTACAACCACCGCTGCTCCTACAACCACCGCTGCGCCTACAACTACCTCTGCGCCTACAACTACCGCTGGTCCTACAACCACCGCTGCGCCTACAACTACCGCATCGCCTACAACAAACGGTTCGTATGCCAATAATGTTTTAACGACGTATAGCGTTAAATCTTTAAATTTAACTTAGTTATTATTCGAGTGTTTGTGTTCCATGCGTGCCAATAAGTATAGAAAACAAAGTATAGTACCTACGTCCTTAGAACAAATCTGTATGAATTATAGTGTAGAAATGACACCTAACATGTATGTCGGTAGAATATTCTCAATAATGAATATAAGTGAATATGTCTATATATTATTCCCTATGGTCATATTATGATGTCACATATATACGAATTACGACACGTCTATGAATTACGACAAATAACTATGTTTAAACTATACCCAGGACATAGTTATATCATTGATAGCGATTTACTAAGGATAGCAACATAATTGAGCAGACTAAAAGTTAGTAATTTGGTAGTGGCAAACTGCTGCATGGAATTAATTAATGAGTAATTACATGTGAACATGACATGTCTAGCTACATGTATATTTATCGTGTGATGACATGCATAATATATATTCAGAACACGTATCACAGAAGAGTCTGATCACGTTGCAGATTTTGCTGCTTATGTCATGGTTATGATTATTCAGTATAACATTAAATTTCGGACCGTTTGACATACTTGTAAAATTTCTGTGATGTCAACAAACAATTTGGAAATATTCATTTCTGATATCGAAATAGTGTGGACATTCCACATCCTGATGTTTGGACGAAGCGAGGTTAATATATTCAATAGACTGGGTGAGCACCCTACTTCCACTCGAGCCCTAAAGGAGGGCTATATATATGGCTCGATGCCTAAGGAGGCCTATATACATGCGTCCGATCGCTCGAGGCATAAAGGGGGCCTATACCCATGCGGCCGGTCGCTCGATACATAAAGGGGAGCTTATATATGGCTCGATGCATAAGGAGGCCTAAATACATGCGTTCGATCGCTCGAGGCATAAAGGGGCCTATACCCATGCGTCCGATCGCTCGAGGCATAAAAGGGGGCTATATATATGGCTCGATGCATAAGGAGGCCTAAATACATGCGTCCGATCGCTCGAGGCATAAAGGGGGCCTATACCCATGCGTCCGATCGCTCGAGGCATAAAGGGGGCCTATACCCATGCGGCCGGTCGCTCGAGGCATAAAGGGGGCCTATACCCATGCGGCCGGTCGCTCGATACATAAAGGGGAGCTTATATATGGCTCGATGCATAAGGAGGCCTAAATACATGCGTCCGATCGCTCGAGGCATAAAGGGGCCTATACCCATGCGTCCGATCGCTCGAGGCATAAAAGGGGAGCTTATATATGGCTCGATGCATAAGGAGGCCTAAATACATGCGTCCGATCGCTCGAGGCATAAAGGGGGCCTATACCCATGCGTCCGATCGCTCGATACATAAAGGAGGGCTATATATATGGCTCGATGCCTAAGGAGGCCTATATACATGCGTCCGATCGCTCGATGCATAAAGGGGGCCTATACCCATGCGTCCGATCGCTCGAGGCATAAAGGGGGCCTATACCCATGCGGCCGGTCGCTCGAGGCATAACGGGGGCCTATACCCATGCGTCCGATCGCTCGAGGCATAACGGAGGGCTATATATATGGCTCGATGCCTAAGGAGGCCTAAATACATGCGTCCGATCGCTCGAGGCATAAAAGGGGAGCTTATATATGGCTCGATGCATAAGGAGGCCTAAATACATGCGTCCGATCGCTCGAGGCATAAAGGGGGCCTATACCCATGCGTCCGATCGCTCGAGGCATAAAAGGGGGCTATATATATGGCTCGACGCCTAAAGAGGACTATATACATGCGTCTGGTCGTCTGAGGCCTAACGGAGGCCTATATACATGATCGAGGCATAAAGGAGGCCTATAGGACTCCTCCATTTCGCGGTCACGCCATATATCACTCTTGGTTTTATTACTTTGTTTCATAATTCGTCCCATAAATGTAGGCAGTATGTCAGTACCCGGGTAACGTTTGATGTCTGCCACAATTCACACCGATATATGTTACCTATTGTCGAATGTGTTTACAGTTAAATTGTCAGATTTGTCACTGTATAGTAAGAATGCCCGCTACCAGACCAACGCCAACACCAACGGTCATGCACGTAACTGTCAATGACAACAGGAGTTTCGCCGAAATATCAAATTATATTATATTTATGCTTTGAGTCATGAATAATCTAGATCATGACATGAGGCTGGTTAATGTCCGCAGAGATCATATTCCACCAAACCAGGGAACTTTTTTGACATGGAACCTTATAAAGTCGAAAAATTACTATCTGTTCCCTAATAATGTTCGCCACTGTAGGTGAGGTACCAAACCCGAAGTTATACGATTTAAGGGACTTTGTGAGCGATTTTGATTATCGTCGCTTAGAATTATGGAATTTCTTCTGGTTAATTAATTCAATGTTTATTGCGATATATGCTCACAAAAGTCTCTGAAAAGCATGCGATCTCGAGCTCCGACCGTCCCCTATTGCGAAGTAGATAATTGAGGAACAAGTATTAACTCTGTACTGTACATGTACTGATGGAACATGATTCTACGGGCGTATCTAGACTAGAGATTCGGGGCATAATCTAAAATGTCACATGTTGCCGGGTTTTCCTCTCCACTGGCGGCATATGTAATGCTCGACATTTACACATGGCATCACCGCTAACTGGTTACTGCAGTCTCGGCCCCATCCTCTAACTGGATGCATGCGTTGGTTGGATTGTTGCTAGGTTCTTGTGGTGCACATGGCAAATATGGCAGCGGGTTGTTGCTCGTGTCCGCGATCGAACCACTGACATTCCGCCCTTCAATCCAAACATCTTTACGAATGCTGGACGTTTCGGCACCTGGTCGTCTTGGCACTTGGGTTTTCGGTTCGGTCACTTAGCGCATGGAAAAATAAAGAGCGTTCCTTGTTAAGTCTAAATTTCCTGATAATTGAGACAATAAAGAGCGTATAAGGTTTATCACACTGCTGTCCGAAATGTTGAAAATATTGATACATTTGTATCTCTAAGCTTGCTCATGCTATAGACAGTCCGCGTTGTAGTACAACACTCATTTATTTACTGTTCTATGGATATATCTATTTTTTCCCCTAAATTACAAGATCTGTCTGCATATACTTCAAGTCATGGGCCTATTGAACGGCATTTGGAAATGTTTACTAATTTTAATAAAAACCAGAGACGGTGGGATCCATGGATGCTTTCTTCATTAATCAAGACAATATTACCTAATTACAAAACTAATTCGCAAGTGACTGCCGACACAACAAATCAAGTGCCGAAACGCCAAGTGCTTGGGCCGAACCAAGTGTCGAAAACCCAGGTGCCGAAACGTCAAGAAAACGAGTGGTGCCGAAACGTCCTGCTCCCCATCTTTACACTGTACCTGTATAGATGAGATAAGATACGATTTAATGCAAAATACACAGAAACTATTGCACATATTATAAATACAACATATATCAACATACAATGTGTGGAATAATTTAAAATGAGAAATCACGATATATAAATAACCTTAAAATTACTTTCTCGCGAATTTACTGTCCTAAAATCTCACGTATACTTGCTAGCTTTTGTCAGATATATCGTTTCGAATGACGAAGTATTTCCTCAAGAATATACTAATAGTATAGTAATATGATGATACGTAAACGTAATTTGCGCCCGCTTGTTAATCTTTCGTAGGATTTGATGATTAATTAACCACAATTACAAAAATCATACCGGTATATGTAAATGATCATACACTCAAAAAAATTTCATTGTAATATTACGACAGAAACTGTTGGCAGGAATTGGACCATCAGTAACTGTCGTAAAATTACGAGATCAACGTAATCTGACATTTACAAATTTGATCGTATATTTACAAAATGATCGTAATATTATGACAGAAAAACTATCGTAAAATTACAACATCATCGTAATGTGAATTTACGGTTTAATCGTAAAATTACATGGCCAACGTAATCTGAAGCTGAGAACCTGGTGTGAATTGAACTGTGGTGGGGTCTCAAGCGATCTACCCCTACACATTATAAACAAATGCCAGTAAATGACATAAGTAGCTTGAGGATGGATGTGATCCATCGAACCACAGAAAAATTCAACCAGGTCCACAGGTGCTAAATTTCTGCACTATACATCTACAATTATAGATAAAAATAAATATCCAACACCTAATTGTCATGAAATCGACATTTCTCGTACAACATTTTGGAACAAAGTTACATACCGGTACCTTGAATAATTAGCCTAACTAATGTAGGTACCAACCTGTGCTTTCACCATGACAAAAGATAACAAACTCTGATAATCAACACCCGAGTTACAAGGTGATATGCTCGGACAGACAGAGCCCTTGACTACCTGTACTGGTAAATGCCCTCCGGGGGGGGGGTCAGAAAACATTTTCAGGCACGTATGCTGTTTTTTTACTTTCGACCCTTGTTGGGACCCCCACCCACCATGCGTCCAAATTTTTCCGATTATTTTTGGACACCCACCCCTTTTAACACTAAAGCAGATTTGCGGGGGGAATTCACTGTAAACAGCTGTATATGAATTTCTGTGCATACTATTTGTCATGGATGTTAACATTGGCATGTAAATAGGAACGGGTCATTTTGGGGTCATTCGGCCAAAAAAACATGGCTGCCAGCGGCCATCTTGGATTTCAAAATTTGCAACAAAATACAACACAATAACTGCCTGCAGTCAGTTTAGCAGTTAGAATTACATTATTTCTCTTATTTTAAGGTGTTTTAAGCCAAATTCATTGAAAAAAACAGTCAAAAAACTTGCAGGAAAAAAGTTCTGAGTTGCGGAAAAAATTGTTTGTTAGTCCCATCGACCAAACCACCCACCCCCCACCCCCCGCATAAGTGCCTGTAAAAAATACCCCCCCTGCCCGACCCCCATAGGCATAATATGATAATAACATGGGAGGAACAGAGGGAACATGGACTACCAGTGTACCTACATTTAATGATAATAACATGGGAAGGACAGGAAACACCGGCTACCTTCATCTAATTACTAGTATAATAACATGGGAATATTAACAGAGGAAACACAGGCTACTTTCATCTAATTACTAGTATAATAACATGGGAATATTAACAGATGAAACATGGGCTACCTTCACAGTGGTCAGTGATTCGTAACATGAGAGCAGATGGTGCATAAATCACTTAATTGTTTTTTAAGTACTGAATTGTACACAACTAAGTGTACCGTAGCACACATGTTTTCCTCTACCAACAATTAATCTGCCTTTGCTGTGATATCGCTTAATTGTAGGAAGCCACGTAAAACCACAAATATAAAATAAATAAATGAAAGGCAGTAGCAACATTGAGTAAATTTTTTGGGGTTTTGTTGCTTTCCACAACTAAGGCGATATAACAATGAGGCCAGATCATTTATTGTTGATGGAAACCATGTGATCTATGGTTAGTCACCTACAATAGGTAGTCACGATGCACCGTCTGCACATATCATATGTACTCCGCCGATCAGAAAGTTTTCTTCAGGCAAGAAGTTGGACAGAGGTCGCCACATAGGAATCGAACCCATGTCAGTCACTAGCTCAGGTCCTACAGCTTGGTGACCGGTACCGTGCTCATTGGACCACTGACCAACCCAGACACCACCCCCCCCCAATAATAAACAACAATGTACATATAGTATACACTGATACAACTACTATTTAAACATGAAATACATAGACGTGTGTCTCCTTAATTATGCAGCCATTGTTATTGACCCAGAAACTCAAACCCAACAAAGCGCTCCCAAAGTTCCATTGGTTTAATTTGGAAATCCTGAAAATGAAGTAACAATATTATACACGGTACTAACTACTATGGACAAAAAAGCAGCTCAGCATTTGCGCCAAGATTTTCGAGTGTCACTGTCAGCTAATGTATTGACATCCTGTTCAAACACCGCTGTTTTTTTGTTTTAATAATTTTTCGACTTTCCCAAATTTTAAATCAAACTAACAACATAGGGACTGGAATACCAGCACCGAAGCCGACCCACCCAAACTCAGTTGCGGCAGTTTCTGACAAAAAATTTGCTTTAGTATATCTGGGATAAATCGCAACCATCTTTCATACTTTGCGATAATTACTTTGCGATATCTTTGACTGATGATAAATCACAAACAAATTTGGGTTCAAGTTTTGAAAACCCTCCTGTCACTTTCCAAATATCTATTTAAAAATACATGTTGATAAATTGCAAAACTTTGCGATAAATTGCAAACATCTTTACGATAGATCGTAAAATACTTCGCAATTTTATATAACAGAATAGCAATCATCTTTGCGATAAAAACTGTTAATTACTTTGCAAACAAATTAACATACCTTTGCAATGGCAAAGGTAAGTGTCGCAAATTTGTTTGTGATTTATCAGTCAAAGATAATATCGCAAAGTAATTATCGCAAAGTACCGTATGAAAGATGGTTGCGATTTATCCCAGATATACTAAAGCAAATTTTTTGTCATAAACTACCGCAACTGAGTTTGGGTGGGTCGGCTTCGGCGCTGGTATAATACACATGTATGACCTGGTTTAGCATAGAGTGGGGATTATAATCTTCCTGAGTGTGGCACAAACTTGGCCATGCGTCTAATCCTGAGTTCACATGGTTTGGGACATAATCACATTGACTGGTAACATTAAAGGTACTCAATCCGATAAAACTCCTCTCAATTACTATTTCAATGGCTTCGGGGGTCAAAAATATTTGATTCGAGTCGAGGAAGTCACCCATCAAAGCTCAGATTTGTTAGATATCGATTTTAGAAATCTATTATTTTTCATTATCGGGAATATTATCTGACCCAGAACTCAGTCAAAATTGCGCTGTTATTACCACTTGATTTTAGAGTTATCCATCCTTGTCTGTTTGAATAGATTTTGGAGTACACATCCAGAGCAGATTACGGCAATTATTAGTACTCATCTCGAGTAAATAACAAATTTCAAAAATCAATATTTAATAACTCTGAGCTTTGTTTGATGGGTTCCTCGACTCGAATCAAATATTTTGTACCCCCAAAGCCAAAGAAATAGTAATATCATCTGATCGGATTGTTGTTGTTGGAATCTGTTGAGATGGGGACCCTCTGTTCGGATTGAGTACCTTTAAGTTAGTTGGTATTCAGATCTCTTATAGGAAACATGTGTTACTAAATATTTACTGGACACAGAACGAATCGTGTTATGTTCCAGGTTTTCTGCTGTGATGACTCGCTTTCACATGCCCAAGTTGTACCCAGTAACCAAGTTATCCCGACAATCTTGCAAACAATCTTCTGATGTGAACCCATCCCCTCTCATATCGACAAACCCATTTACACATCATGTGTATTTATGGAATTTTCAGGTTCAGATACCGGGTACCGGTATATAGAACCATGGTTTATGAATTTATCTAGGTTATTAGGCCTGAGCATTGAGGGGCAAGGGGGGGGGGGGGGGGTGCAAGGTGCGAATGGAATTATGCAAAATTGTGTTTTTGGTCAGATTCAAGGGGGAGGGGGTGCAGTGTTGAAATTTCCCGAAGTGGACACCCACCGCCCCCCCCCCAACAATGGAGACCCTCTGGCCACGTCCCTGACCAAACGGTACCGTAACTCCACTGCAGTGACCATCTTGATACCACTGTGGATACCGTATACTACCAGCAATACAATGGTCTTCACCGGGGTATCACCCTGTTTTTCAAGTCAATTACTTTGATTATAGTGGAACCCCACAACCACGGGGATGTTTGTAACTTTGTATGCCAACAATGAAAACTAAAATGGTAATTCCTATCTAGAGGTCACCTCGAGGATCCATATTAAGTTCGATGAAGGGTTGTGGCCTGTAGGGTGTGCCAAAGAATTTAGTGATGCAAAGAGTAAAACACAAGATACCTGCTAGTGGCCATGTATTTCATCGAAAATTGTTCAAATTCAATCGTTCCCATCTAGAGGTGATCCCAAACATAAATGTACCGGTAGTAATGTACCCTTAGATTTTCAAAACATTTCACCAATAATAAAGAAACTGACCTTACATTCATTCCTCGCGCCAAACTAAATTTATTTTAGAGTACTGACGTCTTCAATGGTTGACGTCCCCACGTAATTCCTTGAACCAAATGATTTTTGTGTCGGTGAAATGTGCACATGGCGATCGCATAATTATCTTGCTCGAACCGAAAAGCCATTTTAATTCTTAATCGTGCACGCCTTATCCATATACCATATCACGAATAAACAGACGCTCTTTATTTGGCACGCTTAAGGAAATCGGGACCGTGGTAAATTAGAACCGATTTATTTTCAATTTCAGATTAATATTTTCCATGCGCAATATGTCAGTCTATTGTCAGATAATTTACAATGCTCAGTTGCGATACGGACGCTAGGTTTTACTGTGGTTTAAACTTACACAGCGGTAGTGGCACCAAAAACTCAACCGCGACCACGCGGTTGCCCGCGTTTTCAATACCGCGGCTGACCGCGTTATTACACCGCGATCAGGCGTTATTACACCGCGGTCAGGCGGTATTACACCGCAGTCAGGCGGTATTACACCGCGGTCATACCGCATGTCAACCTCGTTAAGGAGGGTCGATTAATTAGAGCATAGCTGTACTTCATATAATGAAAGTGTCAATGACACTGTACCTCAACTTGGAAAGGGAATAATTTAATGTGGAGCGATTAGGGGTGCGGAAAGTTGAAATGTCTAAGTAATACTAGATTATCAACATGAAGAGATACATATACCGGTACATGTATACCGGTATATAAAAAAGTTAAATCCAAGATGGTTACAGATGTAAAATCCAGGTGGCTATGTTTTCCAATAAAATTTAAAAACATTTGATAGCTTCCATCTAGTAAGATCAATATCAAGATTAATATGAAGTCTGGATATGATCGGATGAGGGAAGTGGACTGTAGGGTGTGCCAAAGGATTTTGTCATGCAAAGAGTAAAATCCAAGATGGCTGCCAGTGGACACATTTTAAATGACTTGTTATCTACGTGCCTGTGTCAACAGCCATGACAAATTTCATGATGATCCGATTAAAGGTACGACCTGTAGCCCATGCCAAAGGATTTAGTCATGCAAAGAGTAAAATCCAAGATGGCTGCTGGCGGCCATGATTTTGGCCGAATAACCTAAAAATTACTCGATCTCATCTACATGTCAATGTCAACATCCATGACAAATTTCACAATGATCTGACAAAAGGTGCGTTCTGTAGCACGTGCCAAAGGATTTAGTCATGCAAAGTGTAAAATCCAACATGGCTGCTGGCGGCCATGTTTTTTGGTCGAATGACTGGACAATGACTCGTTCCCATCTACATGTCATATTTAACAACCATGACAAATTTCATGATGATCTGACCAAAGGTTAGACTTGTGGCCTGTGTGAAAGGATTTAGTCATGCAAAGAGTAAATTCCAAGATGGCTGCCAGCGGCCATGTTTTTTGGCCGAATGACCCCAAAATTACTCGTTCCCATATACATGTCAATATTAACACCCATGACAAATTTAATGATGACCAGACGAACAGTAGCCTGTGCTAATGGATTGAATTTTGAAATCAAAGATGGCCACGGGCAGCCATGTTTTTTTGTCCGAATGACCCCAAAATGAATCATTCCCATCTACAGTCCAATTTAAACAGCCATGACAAATTTCATGATGATCAGACTAAAGCTACGATCTGTAGCCCGTGCTAAAGGATTTAGTCATCCAAAGAGTAAAATCCAAGATGGCTGCTGGCGGCCATGTTTTTTGGCCAAATGACCCCAAAATGACTCATTCCCATCTACATGTCATTGTCAACATTCATGACAAATTTTATGATGATCTGACCAAAGGTACGACCTGTAGCCCGTGCCAAAGGATTTAGTCACGCAAAGAGTAAAATCTAAGATAGTCAGCTGAGATAGCTGCCAGCGGCCATGTTTTTTGGCCGAATGACCCCAAAAGTACTCGTTTCCCATCTACATGTAAATATTAACATCCAAGACAAATTTCATGATGATCCGACCAAAGGTACAACCTGTAGGGCATGCCAAATAATTTAGTCATGCAAAGAGTAAAATCCAAGATGGCTGTCGACGGCCATGTTTTTTGGTCGAATGACCCCAAAATTACTCGTTCCCATCTACATGTCAATATTAACATCCATGACAAATTTCATGATGATCAGACGAACAGTACGACCTGTAGACCGTTCTAATGGATTGAATATTGAAATCCAAGATGGCCGCTGGTGGCCATGTTTTTTATCCAAATGAATCGTTCCGGTCTAAATGTTGATGTCAACAGCTATGTGAAATTTCATAATGATCTGACCAAAGGTACGACCTGTAGCCTGTATAAGGCTGTATTGTTGACGAATTACGCACACACGCATACATGTACACACAGATGACAAAGCCATGGCAATAGCTCAAACTTTACAAAGTAAAGTTGACCTAATAATGTGGGCGGTGTAAGGCAGCGTTTGTTTGCATATGGTATCTTGGTGTTGATGATTAACGAAAATACCATATGGCACTAGTCTCCCAGATGCCTCGGGTTTATGTACCATAAGCTTTCTCACCAAGCTTTTTACCCTGCTGGGTAAAACAAGTGTCCCACTTAACCACGGTGCGGTTATCATTGCCACCGCGGCCGAAATGCAACTACCGGTACATCGCGGCTCCACCGGCTAACTACAGTTGGGCCGCTGTGTATTTGCCATTCGGCCATGGTGTAGTTACCGCTGTGTACATTCATTAAACTGAAAAAAGACAATACAAACCAGAAATCTAACCACGGTGTACATGCCATGCGGCCCCGTTGTAGTTGCTTTTCGGCCATGGTGTACATGTGTACTTGACGTTTGGCTGCGGTGTACTTGCCGCTCAGCCGCGGTGCTCAACTGCAGTTACAAACTCTGACACCACGGTCGAACGGCAAATACACCGGGGTGCCAATGGACACTTGTTTTGTCCAGCAGGGTACATCAGCCAGGGCAACCCAGAAGTTAACGGTCTAACCTGGGCTTCCTAGATGGTAGGGACAACTTGGTTAGTGGGTACAACTTGGGCATGTGAAAGCAAGTCATCACCTGGAACATAACACGATTTGTTCTGACTTAACCCGAGGTCAGCCAATAATAGAATGTTTGCGTCATGTGAGTGTTTAGTGATTTATATAGCCACACAATGTTGACCGAAACGAAACCTTGCTTGAGTCTTGACAGTTAGTTTTGCAAATGTTCGTATACTAATATTATATCACGACATACTGTCCATACTGAAGTATTGCATTATTATGTATTTTTCGCAACATTACATTTTCTACCTGGTTTTTAGGCACGTCATTGAAATTTGCATGCATCTTTTTTTATCTCGATTCCATCATTTCCTAATTTCTGATGATTGGTTGGTGATTATCACAATACGCCAGGGCAGGTGAACACTGTGCATGCATACTGTACTAGTAACTATCACAAGTATAACATACTGTGGGAACAACTGTTACAACTTAGTGTATGTTCAGACGACCACGATACAATCGTAAGTGGAGGACTCGAATAGTTTGTTGAACAGAGGATTGCAATTAGGGGTGCCACGATTAATCGTATAATCGATGAACCGTTGATAAAGCCGATAATCGATTACCATTTCCATAGTCGATTAATCTACGATATTTATTTCGGACGTCGGAAAATGTCGGATATTATTGAATACTTTGTTTGTTTTACACAGTTTTATCTACAACCGAAGGGTTAACAACATGTCCTCGTGGAGAAAGTCAAGCCCCAACAAGCCAAGACTGCAAAATGCTATAACAATTTAAAACATGAAATCGAAGCCTGGCCACTAGCGGAATTGAAATATAATGTGCTGGATAAAATATAGTCCCTAAATAGCATCGCTATTAATCTTTAATATCGTTAAAAATTAAAAGACAAAAAATTGCCACCTCGAATAGTAATAGATATAGAGTTAGTATATGGGTGTCTAGCTCTGTTTGATTAGTTGGGTCCACCAACTAATCGAGAGCGTCTACCGGTAGCTCTGTTATATTACATGTAGTTGGGTCCACGAACTATAAGGGGTGATGTGTGATTTCTGAAAGTACATGTATTCAGGGCGAATGTACTGACTGCCAAATTTCGACATAAGGCTAAGTGACGCCGCTGGTTTGTTTATACATCATTACATGTACATGTATATATTATAATTTATATAGCAACGAGCAAGTAACGGAAGTCAGTAGACAGTACGCAGGGTTTCCGCCAGGCCGACTGCGGGTCTGTCCCACGGACCCATTCCCCCCGTTGTTTGTTGCATGAAATCCCGCTCACACACAAATAAATGACGCTATTAAAAACTTTTTCAATCTTGTCTGTGTCGACAGGCTACTACTACTAGTATATATCTAACTTATTTTTATTAATATTGACAAAATGAAATCGACACAGTCCATCTCCCGAAAAAAACAATAAGAAAGAGCGTGTCAAATAGCGACATTATTGAGAACACCATTCATTTGAGCCATCTTACATGCATGGAGGATAAACACGAACACATACCCCCCCTCCAATATGGAGATAATTTTCAAATTCAAGGTACGGTCAATAATAGTTTAACTTTAGTTGTCCCGCCTGGGTCCCCAAGCACAATAATCAACGACGCACATATTCACATTTCCAGCCTTCATAATTGGCTACGGCAATAAGCATTGCCGAAGCTATAATTTGCTGAAGCAAACTGGGCCACGGCATACTGTTGCCGTAGCATTTCGAGGTAGGCATTGAACTGAAGAGACAGACATAAATCCCATTACAAATTTAGCTCAATTTAGCTACATGATAGTACTAGTACATGAGCTCAAATGAGCTATTTAGCTCATTTGGCACCTGTGCCCGACCTGACAAGTATATTCGCATAGACTATGCGCATTACACTACACTACAGTGATTACTTATAATATTATTAATTAAATATTATTATTTGTTGTTGTTGTTCTTCTTCTAACTGCTTGGACTGTAAAGTCATTCCAGTATAAATGGTCTCGTTGTACTCTCTTCTCGTGTACTTTCTCGTGTGTGCTTAACTCTATGTGCTGTGATACACTTGTACATTTAAAAATACTCTTGTGCGCATGCGTTAGGCGTAACATTGTTAATTATTTATTTTGCCACAACTGTACTATCAGTTCCATCAAAACGTTTGGAAGATATAATGTATGATTGGAAAGCCTCTAACATCTGTTTTCTCTGTACTGCCTCCATCTCAGTGTCATTCCCCGTAAGCACTTGTAGCCTCATCCTCACCTCTTCATCGCCACCCGCATATAAAATCGTTCTGTAACTCTCTTCCAATACTCCTCTCTCACTCTCAAACTTCTTGCACCTGTTAATGTAATGGTTGATGTCTTCTCTCTCTTCACATTCATCACACAGATCTGTAGTGCAGTTGTTATCCCATTTTACTCTGCTACTAAGTAATCGATGTTGTCCTGCTATCAGCTGGTTGATGATCATTCCAACTCTTCTCGACTTCCCTTTGAAAAACTTCACTTTTCCAACTTCATTTATATGCTGATTTATATGCCTTTCTTCTCCAAATTCGTATCTGTAGTCCCATCTCTCAATTGCCTTAGTTTTTATTATTTTATTTGCCTCCCTCTTCGGTACACGTTCTGCACTACATTCGTTTGACTCTGTAACCGCCGTAAATTGTTTTGTAACACAGGCATCTTTGGCAAGTGTGTCGGCCATTTCATTGCCCTCTATCTCCATATGACCAGGCACCCATGTGTAGTCTACACTATTCCCATCTTTGCTCAGATTCTGCATATGTCTTCTTATCCTTACTACTTCTTCTATCTGCTCTCTCGGAATCTCATGTGACTGCACCATTTTAATGACAGCTCTGCAGTCCGTAAACACTCTTATTTCCTTGTTCCTTACACTGACTTGTATAAGATACTCCAGCCCAATCTCTACTCCTTTAAGTTCCGCTTCTATAGCTGCACACATCGGTCCAACATATACCTTCACACTTGCTTTGTTTCTTCGTTCTCCGTCCATAAAAATCCCCGCCGCCGCACCAGACTCCCCTTTACCATGTTCTCCATGTCTAGCTTTCGTTGCCCCATCACTGAACACAGCTATATGCCCCTCCTTCATGTTTTCCACCCAAGTCTTCACCTTTTGACACTCTTCTTCTTTGTTTCCTTTCATGTCTTCACATTCTTCCACACAGCTAGCCACTTCTCTCTTCGAGAGTCCAAAACAGATGAATTCTTTGTCAAATGTGAAATCACCTTCAATGCTCTCCTCTTTTAACCCTGTCTGCATTGTATTGAAACACGTTTTCATTAGTGTGAAAGGACTCGCAATCTTCTCGTTACCTTCATGCTCAACCCTCCATTTATAAAAATCTGTCTTCAATGGGTGTTTGTTATTCTTTGCAATTAGTCTTGCATACTCCTGCGCCACCCTTGCATCAAAAAGTACATCAGCCGGTAGTGTGTTTGTCAGTACTTCCAGTGCCACCGATGAAGATCTTCTCATGCATCCTGTTATCTTTAGTAGTGCTGCTCTCTGTACATCTTCCATTGCCTTTACATACTGATCCTTAGCAGCAACAACTGTTGCAATTCCATACTCAAAACATGGTTTTACCAGGGCATTGAACAGCTTCACTCTCACATCCATACATGGTCCCTTGGCTGGATTAGTGAAGTCCATTGTGTTCTTTGTTGCAGCATAAGCTCTCCTCTTCATATGCCTTATGTGCTCTTTAAAATTCATTTTATTGTCTACCACAATCCCAAGTATCCGTTGGCACTCTGTGACTTCAACCTTGTTACCACCTATCTTCAAATTAATGTCTTTTATAACTTCTTTCCTGGGTGGATTAAAAATCATCACCTTTGTTTTTTCCGCAGAAATCTTCATATTCCATGTATTGCACCAAGTGTCTGTTACCGTATCCATATATCTCTGAGCCCTTTCACTTAGCTCAGTTACATCCTTCCCACTCCACTACATCACTGTGTCATCTGCAAATTCATTGTGTGCCTCTATCTGTACATTTTTCAGCGAGTCCGCAGTGTATACATTGCATAGTAAAGGTGAAATCACCGACCCTTGTGGTATTCCCATTTTTGACTGAAAAGCCTGGGACGTATGTTGATTCACTGTAATTGTGTACTGTCTTTCATTCAGATAGTCGTTCAGATAACACAGCATTCGGCCATCAATTTTCATCTCTATCAGTTTCTTCATCAATCCTCCTCTCCATATTCTCTCATAGCAACTTTCATAATCCATTATTGTAGCTACAACTGCCTTTCCTTCATTCCATCCGTTGTACACAGCCTGTACCATCCTGAGTACTCCATTGGGACAGCTCCGCAATTTCCGGTAAGCATCTTGTGTATTCGCCATTCCACCCCATGCCTCCATCTTCCAATTAAGTCTATTTTGAACTACTCTTTCCATCAATTTCCCAATAACACTTTCAAGTGTTATAGGTCTGTATGATTTAGCTTTGTGGTAATCATCCTTGTTTGGTTTAGGAATCATCTTCTTCCAATCTCTTTTGAATGCTTTTGGAATCTGCCCAGTTTCCCACGCAGTAGATATAATTACGAAAATTGCTTTGTGTAGGTTACACCCTGCTCTTTTTACAATGTCTGTATATACACCTTCATCTGGATTTGGTGCCGATGCATTCTTCATCATTTTAATTGCCATTTCCACTTCCTCCAGTTGAATGTCTCCATTTTCTTCTCCACTGGGTGAATAGTTTCTCTTTTTTATCTCTTTCTTTTGTTCCTCTGTTATCTTCACTACTTCATCTTCCACTTCTTTTATCCAATTCCGATCCGGAATTTCAAAAACTTCCTTACCGTACACCTTTAACATCTCTTCCGTGATATCTTCATCTTTACTCACCACACTGCCATCTCCTTTTATTAGTGGCTGTATGCTTCTTTTCTTTCCTTCATTCTTAGCTGCATTGATAATCTTCCAAAAATCTTGTGAAGAGTACCCCATACGTTGCAGTTTTTCAAGCATCTTTTCCCAGTATTGTTCCTTTGCCCTTTTAACTGCTACTTTGAACTCTTTTACAGCTTCCTTTAACGCAATTTCATTTGTTGGATCACTCCTGTAGTTATATTTCCTTCTTAAAGCTCTGACCTTCTTCACCTTCTGTGTTAAATCTTCATTCCACCATCCCTTACTGTATATTGTCACTTTTTTCTTCTTAAAGCATTCAGATTCAATTTCATGATATATCATCAAGAAACTACTGTAAAGTTCCTCACTACTCTCTATTCCTGTCCTTTCTTCCAGCCATTTCTTGAATTCCTCATCACTTTTTCTTTTCCACTCTTCCCACTTAGCATTCTTCATATCTTTTATTTCTTTAATAATGGTCTCTGGCTTTTCTCCTACATCAAAGGTTATGAGCCTGTGGTCAGTTCTCAGATACACTTCTTCTCTGACCTCCCAACTGCATACAAACTTCGCAATCGTATCTTCGCAAATAGTTAGATCTATAATACTGCTCTGTCTTGTCGGCTTCTCATCGTTCAGTATTGTTAATGGTTTCGTGCTAATTAGTTTCATTAATTCTTTGCCTAAGTCATTCTCTCCTTTGTCCTTCCAATAGTGATGTTTTGCATTTAGGTCTCCCGCTATAAAGACAGGCAGTCGCTCCGAGCTCATTATGGTCTCAATCTTTCCAATCAGTCTTTTCATCTCGGCAACTTCATTTGGTCGCACATACACTGATCCCAGCAGGAAATTTACCTTGTCTGAGTAAATTTCACTCCAGACAGCCTCAATATCATCAACTTCTAAATCCTTTCTGTCTATGACCTTCATGTTGTGGTTATAAGCTATGGCAACTCCTCCTCCTCTCTTCTCTTTCCGTTTCTTCATATTCCATTTCCATCCTTTTAAAATCTCAATCTTCTCATTTTCAGGATGCCATAGCTCTGATATGCACATAATGTTTATCTTCTCTTTCCTGCACATTTGATCTATCAGTCCAGCCGACGTGTTCAGTGATCTAATATTTGCTTGTGCAAATCTCATTTTTAGTATATATATCAAACATACAATAAATAACATCAATGAATCAATACACATCTGACATATAAATATACAATTTCAATTATAACAGTTTCTATTAATACAAGTTAAATATACTAAAACTACATGTGTACCTTTAACTTGTTTCTATACTCATTATTACATCTCTACACCCTTTCTTTCAGAATATTCTTCCACTTTACAAAATGTGGACAATTCTTTGCATATGTGCCATGTTCCTCAGTTTTACACAATATGCATTTTTTCTTTCTCACCTCAGGTGTACAATACTCTTTTTCACACTCTTCTTTCGTTGCACAACATTTTGCTATATGACCAAATTTGAAACATTTGAAACATCTAATAGGCCTAAGACCTCTTGAAATATACTCATGCACCGTTACTTGTCTGTTTCTGAACCTCAAATCTACTTTAAATGTCTTACTAACATCAATACTACATTCAAACTCAACAACAATTATAGGCAGAAACTTTCCACTGTCACTATATTTAAGCCTTCTAGTGCTTTATTATTAATAAAAAAAAATCAACGCAACGTGACGTGAACGTCAAATATATCATAATGAAAATATGCTGTGAAACTTGATGTCAGCCTCAAATTGGATTCGGAAATTAATATTCGCTGGGTCATTTTTCCTAATTTCGATGGCAGCATGAACACTGATGAATCAGCCATGATGTATTGATGATTGATGAAGCGATATTGATGATCTGCTCATATCCATTAGAAAATTGGTTCCAATCCATAGTTGCAATAATTAGAATTAAGATTGTGGTACCAGCCATCGCATATACATTAGGCCACCAATTCAATCATTGTCTTGAAGTTGTAAAGACGAGTGACTCATGAGTCCATCGTTAAAGTCAAAGACTCGGAGGTCAGTGATTCAAGTGAGTGAGTTGCGAAAGCGGGTGTACGGTGTACCGTGTTTCACTGTTCGTGGGAATACTGCGATTAATTCAAACTTCGAATTATCTAATTTTTGGAAACTCATAATTACATAATTTGATAAGATTTTGCTGTAAAAGATACTCACAAACTTCGATTGGAATAAACAGATAGATAGATCGATAGTTGTTGTTGTTTAATAGATAGATAGATAGTTTGGCTCTGGGCCGGGGCCTCGTCGAACTCGAAGGAATTAGCCGACGAAACTACGTGACGTAACACGTCAACGCACGAGAGATTCCACTTATGGTCATAGCGTATGCCCATATATGGCGCACTCATTCATGAATTTTTATTTTCTGTTCGGACCTTTTTATTTATGCGCAGTGATCTAAAATTCAAAATTTGAACCTTATTCGCTTGCTGTAAATAGAAATGCAGGATATGCAAAGAAATTACATCCATTGCCGATAATTATAAACATATAATTATTTTGTTTTATGCAAATAGTGAATCTAATGACCCAAATACCTACAATACTGGGAACTACATTTTCCTATCCAATGTGACGAGCAGGTGCCGTTCGTTGATTCTGTTTTCTGTCTTATTTGTGCGTACTGATCTAAAATTCAAAATTTGAACCTCATTCGCTCATTGTAAATAGAAATGTAGAAAATGCAAATAAATTACATCCATTTTCAATTATTATAATCATATAACTGTTTGGTCTTATGAAACTAGTGAATCTAATGACCCAAAAATACATAGATTACTGGAACTATATTTGCCTCCCTCATGTTACGAGCCGGTACCTTTCGTTCGTTCCATTTTCTGCAATATTATTTATTCTGATTTAAAAATCGAGATAATAGGTTCGGTTTGTTGGCTTTTAACTTTGGGAATGTTCCATCAAACTTTTAGGAGAGAATACCGTTAGAAAATCGAAGTCAAACTCTAAATGTTAATTTGGATATAGAGAAATGGCTTTGGGGCCAAATATTTTTAATAATTTTATAAAAAATGTAAACAATTTTTTTTATGCAATTCTACGTTTTTTTTTATAATGGTTTCGTTTTATTTAAAATCGTAATTTGTTTGGCCTTTGAAGCATGGTATGCCTATATATAATTGAGTATAATTGACATATGCCGAAAAAATATATTTATATTTGCAATTGTATTTGCACTTGGGCACTTGATCAATCACACTAATTGTTGCTGTAGCGAGGTGGAACTAATCGATACAAAATGGCGGCCGTCGCCAAAAATAATTTTGTGAACCCCGCTGACCCTTCAGTTATGAATAAATTATCCTATTATAGGTAATTTTATCTATGTTTAGATTGGCCGAAAAAGTCGATTAGTATATCTCATATTCGCATACGTATACCCTGGTCGCTTCGCTTCCGCGGCTTCGCCGCGGGAGAGCGGGCGCTATAATGATAGACTGCGATATTATCCACAAAACACATCACATCTTTGTGTTAGCCGAGCGTTTGTTTATATACTGCACGAACAGAGTGAGCGATAACCAAGTCACTCAACACGTATGGAAGGCCATTTGTGTCAAAAATCAAAGTGCCAGTTTTCAAATTCTAAACTTCAATTTATATTTTTTAAGTGTCCCAACGCTAATTTTATAGACCAATTGGGCTTATTCGTTATATACACGGGTGTTATTTACTGATTCTAGAAGGCGAAATCTTCATTTCAGGAAGGCCATTTGTGTCAAAAATCAAAGTGCCAATTTTCAAATCCTAAACTTGTTTTTTAAGTGTCACAACGCTCAATTTATAAACCAATTTTATAAACCAATTGGACTTATTCTTATACACGGGTGCTATTTACTGATTCCAGAAGGCAAAATCTTCATTTCAGGAATGTCGTTTGTGCCAAAAATCAAAGTGCCAATTTTCAAATTCTAAACTTCATTTTATTTTTTTTAAGTGTCCCAATGCTCATTTTATAAACCGATTGGGCTTATTCTTTAGACTATAATACACGGGTGGTATTCACTTATTATAAACTTCAATTTAGTTTTTTAAGTGTCCCAACGCTCATTTTGTAAATTAACTGGGCTTATTCTTTATATAATGGTGCTATGATTTACTGATTCTAGAAGGAAAAATCTTCATTTCAGGTTCCAATTAGCTCACACAAATGTAAGCTGATTTAAAATTAAAATGGTTATATCCATAACGCAAACGGGCTATTTCCCTAATTCTAGAATATATATTATATGTGTCTTGCATTATAGGCGAGTTAAAATTAGAATGATGAAATAAGCGTAGTAGAAGTCATAACGCGAAAGGAGGTTACGTCAATCCATGTTCGTACCCGAACTTAAACTTTTTCAGAATGAAGATTATAAAATCTACTTTTCAGAATGAAGATTATAAAATGTACAATATAAAATGAACATTTTAGCGAAGCACGGCCTTGACCCTTAAATGTCAAGGTTGTTGTTTAATGAATGATCCCCAGCTTGGCGTGGGTTGAAAGGAAGGAAGTGGGGTAACGTCGCAAGAGCTACACTCTGACCTTGACCTCAGTTAAAGGTATACTTGGGTGTGACTAATTACCGCCTGGGACCGCCCGGGTGGCCCCACGTGCATGTGGACACAATATCTCGATGTTATAACGTAGCCACATGCCACCTGCGGGCAACATAGAACAATTTACTCGCTCGCTCGTCTCTGGCCGGTCATATTAACCCCACAAATGCCTATGTTGGCTAAAGAGCCTGGGTGATTACTGGTGTCTTCGTGTGTTTTCAGACAGATTATTTTGGTGATTCTCAGTAGTGCAATACACCTGAGTGTTAATTCCATATATTGACTCGTTGACGCGTCCACGGCCGATGGTATTAACCCCTCAAATTCCGGTAAAATAGTGCATGAACAAAAAGAACCGGGCGGCCCCATGGGCCCGTGGACACTATATCTCGACGTTATAACACAGCAACATACCCCACGAGGTCAACCTAGAAAATGTTACTCGCTCGCTCGACTCCGGCCGGTGTTATTAACCCCTCAAAATCCGATAAAATGGTATATAAACAAAAATAACATTGGGACCGCCCGGGAGGCCGCATGGGCCCGTGGACACTATATCTCGACATTGTAACGTAGCGACATACACCACGGGGTCAACATAGAAAAGGTTACTCGCTCGCTCGACTCCGGCCGGTGTTATTAACACCTCAAAATCCGATAGAATGGTATATAAACAAAAAGAACACTGGGACCGCCCGGGACCGCCCCGGGGGCCCCATGGGCCCGTGAACACCATATCTCGACGTTATAACGTAGCGACATACCCCACGAGGTCAACCTAGAAAATGTTACTCGCTCGTTCGACTCCGGTCGGTGTTATTAACCTCTCAAAATCCGATAAAATAGTATATAAACAAAAAGCAAACTGGAAGCAAACGTTCGCTGAGAACCTCCATGCTTTGCATATCAGGTGATAATAGGAGGTGGGTGGAAGAGTGTGGCGAATACGAATAACTCTTTTCTTAGAACTAGAATTTCAGAAGATACTTTTTAGTGCATTAGATTAGATTAGGTGATCCTTAAATTGTGATTTTTTTTATTTCTAGAGAATATGCACTTGCGATGCATTGAGCGCCTAATATAATACAAAAAATGAAATCAACTCAATTACACCCGCTCGTGTCAAAATATAAAATTTATAGGTGTAAAGTTATTAATTTTTATTGAAAACATTCAAGAAATTTGCGATATTTACGATCATGTAAAGCCGAATATTTATGGTGATACGTTATTTTGCGGGATTTTGTGTTGACGCGTCAGCGAGTCAATATCTGGAAGTCACTATCAGGTGGTATTGCAATACCATGCATCATCAAAATATGCTGTCCGAAATCAAAGAAGACACCGAGCTGTCCGTGCCCTCTTAGCCAATATCGGCCGGCCGGAGTCGAGTGAGCGAGTAAGATTTTCTAGGTTGACCTCGTGTGGTATGTCGCTACGTTATACCGTCGAAATATAGTGTCCACGGGTCCATTGGGCCTCCCGGGCGGTCCCCAGGTTTTTTTTTTTATACACTATTTTACCGGAATTTGAGGGGTTAATAACATCGGCCGTGGACGCGTCAACGAGTCAATATATGGAATTAACACTCAGGTGTATTGCACTACTGAGAATCACCAAAATAATCTGTCTGAAAACACACGAAGACACCGGTAATCACATAGGCTCTTTTAGCCAATATCGGCATTTGTGGTGTTAATATGACCGGCCAGAGACGAGCGAGCGAGTAAATTTTTCTATGTTACCCTCAGGTGGCATGTCGCTACGTTATAACGTCGATATATTGTGTCCACGGGCACTTGGGGCCACCGGGCGATCCCCGGGTGGTAATTAGTCACACCGAAGTAGAGCATGCGTAAAGCGGATCTTCCTATCCCGATTCCTTCCAGTCTCTACCGTAAAGGTCAAACACAGGGAGCGCTCATTATTTCTGTATTCAAGAATGTGGGTGACCTTCACCTTCAGAAATGTAATAAAATTGTACTGTATTTTACAGCTTTCCTTTTAGAATGCAGTTTCTTTATTTTAAAATCTTTTTTTCTCACTTCAGTTCTCATGAATCCGGATTCTTAATTTTGAAATATTGTTTTCTTTTTGCAATTCCCACCTGACATATTCTAGACTGTTGTCTTTCCTAGACTCATACCTGACTCAATCGTACCGATTTGCTGGCCTGGGTACTAGGCTAGTCTTTCCGACCTGCTTCGGACAACCCCGAATATTTAGTCGATTTTCGAAATTCGCCATAGAATTAACAATCCACAATTATTAGAACAGAACGTCTTAAATTCCAACTCTCGCAAACTTTCGTTATAAAAACTGGAAAATGAAGGCTGTGACACAAATATATAAACTTTTGCGTTTAAGAACTGAAAACGGAATTTGTATATTCTAGATTTAGGCATGCAATATAGCCCTTTGGCCCTGATACCATTTGAACGTTATATTTGATTGTGTGTGCTGGAACGTGAAACGAAGATTTTGCTTTCTAGAATCAGCAAACAGCACCCGTGTATATACATAATAAGCCCAATAGGTTTATAAAATGAGCGTTGGGATACAAATGGCTTTCCTGAAATGAATATTTTGCCTTTTAGAATCAGTAAATAGCACCCATGTATAAGAATACGTCCAATTGGTTTATAAAATGAGCATTGGGACACTTAAAACAAATAAATTGAAGTTTAGAATTTGAAAACTGGCACTTTGATTTTTGACACAAATGGCCTTCCATAAACACGTGGCGATTTGTTAGGAGAGTGACTCACGGTGACCCATTCAACACCTAAATTTTGAGTAGCGAGCGCTATACCGGTATGTTGTAAACAATTTGGTAGCAGTTTTAACCAAAGTTTCATTAGTGGGGTCTCCCCGGTGTTGATTGTTTTGCTTATGGTATACTCTTCACGCACTGTATGTAAACTGTAACATAATTTGGCTTTTGCTTACATGACACAGCGTACGAACTTGACAATAACAAACTATTTTCGCGATATTTATGATTTGTATAAGCACAAGGTCTGTCCATATTTTAATATTAGTTCTGTTTGTGGCCGTTTTAAAGGATGTGACTATTTTAACAGCAACACCCATCGCGAAGACCACCCGTGCCTTTAACTTGTTCATTCTTCATAACAAATCTGAACTTCTCATAATTTGTAATTTCTGATAGATGAGGGGACATTGCAATTATGTCCTTTACATACGTTTCAAGAATACGTTCGTACGCCCGACATTCTAATATAAATGATTTTTATTTTTATTTTGAAGCTGTCTGTTAACGTGATAATCACGAGATTCGTGAATGGGTCAAGGTTATATATAGTCCAACGCATGATGTCTATGCGTGCAGGGTTACACATACCTGATCTATTAAATGATTAAATGGCAGTACAACATGTTGTGTCAAAACGAGTCCGAGAGACCTATTGATTTGGTAGGATTGCTGAAAGTACGGGTAAGGGCTGGATTGTGATCTGCTGTGCGATTGTCCACGACAGACAGGCGTGGCATTTGAAGAGGTTATTGATCGGACAATTATGCCTTGCACTTTGTGACATACTAATATTCACCAAAGCCTCATCATGATACTACAATCGACGCCATGAAGTGCAATTCGATTACAGATTAAAAAGACATTGCTCACTAGAGCTTCCAAATTTTGTCTACGTAAATTGCACGGAGGTATAAGATATGTTAACAAATACACGATTTTTTGTATACCGACTGCATATGCTCTGAAAAAAAATCTTGCCATGGTCATAGGCATTTCCAACATTTTACCATATTCTCGCACATAAGTGAAACAAACGCTCTTTGTTTATACCATATCAGGAATAGACCAACACAGAATGCAAATGTTGGTTTTTGTTTTGTTTGGGACCCAAACATCGTGTTCAAAGTTGTATTTTGTATGACTTCAATGGGTCTTTCTTGGACATATAATGCTCGTAGACATGTAGTCCAATTATTTTTCGAGAAATTATATCAAGGAGTCGTTTTATTTCCGGGTGATTGATTTATTGACTTATTAATTTTGGTGTCAAATCCTGATATACATGATTGTACTGAAATTTCTATTTACCCCAAGATGTTGGTATTTCGTCCATGATTATTACACTGTTTTTTTATTTTGCGTGACATTTGTCATAATTTCACAATTAAAAGCGAAAAGAATGTATGTTCTCTTGTGTATTATAACATAATAGCCATTGTCAACGCATGAGAATAATTTTGTTGACAATCCTCGAAATATCAATATCAATTGGCAACTGGCAATATTTTCATTTGGCAAAAGTACATTTTGGGCCAGTGAGGACCCTGGTTGTGTATGACTTTGTTCTTTGTCGCGCTAAAGTGACAGCCTATGAATGAATTTACTTCGCATCACAATGAATATTACGTAAATCATAGACGTGGTTCCAATGTGAGACAGGGTTATGGTGAAATTTTCGTGAACTGACAAAAGCTGTTAAAGTCACTTGGAGGATCGTGCTCCAAAATACATCTAATAATATTCGCTTTTGTAACTTACCGGTATCGAACTTGGTCGATACATACTTGAACTACATTTTAATGTTCATTATATGTCCCAGAAAGACGCATTGAAGTCATAGAACATACAATTTTGAATACGATGTTTGGGTCCCAAATATATATGATGCCTCCTTCCAAATTTATATTTGTTTCGAAGAATGAACAAGCTATCAATATTAAAGGCACGGATGGCCTTCACGGTGGGTATGCTGTTAAAATAGTCACACCAGTTGAAACCGCCATAAACAGAAAGAATATTAAAATATAGACATATTTTGTTCTTATACCAATCATAAATGTCGCGTAAATAGTATGTTATTGTCAAGTTTATACGCTGTGTTATGTAAAGCCCCTGTTACACTCAGGCCGGCGCTCTCATTGCGCTGCAAAAGTATCAAAACGCCCACCTAAACGCACTAAGGTCTCCAAGAACCGATTGGTGACGCAGTGGACACTGGCTACAACGGCCGAGGATCTTCATGGTCGCCCATAGGTGCCAGAGCGCCACGCGTGTTTTATGCATGCACAAAACAAGCGCAGAGGCTCGGCGTTCTGACCAGGACGTAGTACTGTCGTCGTGACAGTGCAAAGCGAAGCGCCAATCGAGCGACGTGAGCGTTATGTGTACGTAGCAAGAGCGCATATTAGATTCTCGTGGTCGCAGCAAGAAATTAATCTTGTCTTTTGCGACTACAGTAAGCTTAATCAAATTATCCCTTCGTGCCTTTCCCGTCCTTAATACGCTCAATGGAGCTCTTATTGCGCTCTTTCTGCGCTGTCATGGGGTGTTATGGACTGGTTCCCGCTCATAGAACGTCCACATTGTGCTGCCACTGCGACTCTGGCGCTCGCTTTACGCCCAAGCGTTATACATGGCGTTCTTCCGGCGTTTACAGCAGATTTACACGACGATCCCATGCACTTTGAAATGCGGTCTGCTCATACCACTGTCACACTCCGCTGAGATCAAGCTGGCATTTGCTTTGAGTTAAAAAAGTATCACAATACGAGTAACGCACAGTGGAAGCGCGGAAAATTGTCAGAAATTTTCAATCTGTTAAAACAAGAGAACCAATGTCAGAAATGGTAACGCGCTCAAGATCATATATTATAAACCCAAGAATGTAATTGTAGAATATAAAATATATTGGTTTTGCGAATGACCAACTCAGAATTCCGTTAAATAACAATAACAACCAGCACCTAATTAACGAACCGGTGGTCGACTCGACCGTCTCCGACCACAACCCCCAGTGGGCTGCAGAAATTTCTTTCATTTGTAATACACATATAGTTTACCACAAACCAAAAATCAACATTAATCAACGTTGATTCACACAATAAACGAAATTTAATTTCCCCAACTACAAGCACCTTTTACGGGACTCGGCCTCCAGCGAGAGTGGCTAAAATGCAAGCTTGGCGCCAAGCTTGGCAGTTTTTAAGGCAGGTGACTAAAAGACAAGCTTGGCGTTTTCAAATTTTTAAAAAGCCTTTTAAACGCTGTTTTCGGGTGAATTATGCGGGAATAGCACCAGTTAATTACTTATATGGCCCATTTTCGTAAATTAATCGACATTAGTGGTAGTAATGTCCCCGATTGGTTGGTTAATAGGGGGCGTGGTCACAAAATCAAAACATCGTCTTTTTACGCAGATTTCTTGTCGGTTTTTGGTCGATTTCTCTTTTTAAACATCAGTTGGACTAAGTTTTTTATTCGAAACATGTTAAATGGTTATCATTTATCACTCTCACAGTCGAGCTTGGCGGTTTTGAACATTATATACAAAGAATTTTTGACTTTTAGATGACCGACCACCGAACCGCCAAGCTCGAATAAAAAATCAAAATATTAAGCTGAATTTTCGCCGATTTCTCGTTTCTAAAACACGTTCCATCTAGTTTTTATGTAAAAACGTGTAAACTGATTATCATTCTTCACAAATATAATCGGGCTTGGCGGTTTTGAACATTATATACAACGAAATTTTGACTTTTAGATGACCGACCACCGAACCGCCAAGCTCGAATAAAAAATCAAAATATTAAGCCGAATTTTCGCCGATTTCTCGTTTCTAAAACACGTTCCATCTAGTTTTTATGTAAAAACGTGTAAAATGATTATCATTCTTCACAAATATAATCTGGCTTGGCGGTTTTGAACATTATATACAAAGAATTTTTAACATTTTTATGACCGACCACCGAACCGCCAAGCTCGAATTTTAAATCAAAATATAAAGCTGAATTTCGGCCGATTTCTCGTTTCTAAAACACGTTCCAGCTAGTTTTCATGTAAAAACATGTAAAATGATTATCATTCTTCACAAATATAATCGAGCTTGGCGGTTTTTAATATTTTATATTAAGAATTTTGGACATTTTGATGACCGATGGCTGGTTAATAGGGGGTGTGTTAACCGAATGAAACCCTCGCTTTTTTACGCCGATGTCTTGTCGAATTTTGGCCGATTTCTCTTCTTAAACACCATTTACACATAGTTTGCATCTGAAAACACGTTTAATGATTATCATTTATCACTCTCATAGTCGAGCTTGGCGGTTTTGAACATCGTATACTGAGAATTTTCGACTTTTAGGTGATCGACCACCGAACCGCCAAGCTCGAATTAAAAATCAAAATATTAAGCTGAATTTCCGTCGATTTCTCGTTTCTAAAACAAGTTCCAGCTAGTTTTTATGTAAAATCATGTAAAATGATTATCATTCGTCACAAATATACTCGAGCTTGGCGGTTTTGAATATTTTATATTAAGAATTTTGGACATTTGATGACCGACCACCGAACCGCCAAGCTCGAATTTTAAATCAAAATATGAAGCTGAATTTCCTGAGATTTCTCGTTTCTAAAACATGTCCCAGCTATTTTTCATGTAAAAATATGTAAAATGATTATCGTTCTTCACATATATACTCGAGCTTGGCGGTTTTTAACATTGTGTACTTAGAATTTTCGACTTTTATATGACCGCTCACCGAACCGCCAATGCAAAATGATACCCAGACCAAACCGAGGCAAAATAATACCCACCAAATATTGTCAACGTGTACCCATTAATGATCGTCCATGCAACTAATCAAACTTGTTCAATTATGTTATATTCTTGTTTCGATGTAGCATTGTGATTTAAATGGCACGTATATATAAGATAAGTTAGTCGTGTGTGGAACGGTCACAATGATAATATACATTAATTCCAGAGGGCAAACTGTAATATAATTTAATTCTCCATTCACATTAAATTATTATTATTATTATTTGTTTTTGGGGGGGGGGGGGATTTGACCCAGGAGGATTTGAAAGGACCTGAGACGTCATTTTTTCTTTCTTTTTAGTGTAAACATATTTTTATTTCCAACATAACATAATATGCACGTGTACAGGTGATACAAAATTAATATGCAAAATAGAAGAGATAATGTATGGAAATGAGGACCAGACAACAAGCCCGATGGCTTATATGAAGTCTTTTCCTCTTTGGCGACATGCCACTTCCCCGATAAGATGCCAATTCGGGTTCGAACCATTTCAACGATGCCGAAAACAAGCCACGTGGCAAAAGGGACGCAATTGTATGGAGTTTGACTGTCAATCAAGACTTTCAGGAATATATACCATTACAAAGAAGGGGACTATCGTTTTAAACCAGATGAATTGGACTTAAGTCCAAATGAATTGGACTTGAGTCCAAATCAATTCACTAATTTGACTTAAGTTCAAATGAATTGGACTTAAGTCCAATAATTTATATATAAAATATCCAAAATATCGCTAAAATCCGCTTTGAGCATTTTTTGTAATTCAAGATGGCTGCCATTTTCTGTTAAGTCAGTTTGATGCAATTTTGGTGTTATCTTGTCATAAATGAAGCAAAGCCACCTTTCTATGCCCAAGATGGTCGCCAAAAAAGGGGCGCCCGAAAATGCTACGTTTTTACTGATATTTTAAGATAAGAATTTTAATTTTTATCGAAATATGATTTTGCTGCACCACTCCATTTTTCAGATCGCTGTTTGTACTCTCTGTAGATTCCTCAACATTGTTACATTTAAGTATGACTGCAAGGTCATTCAAATACACGGTGATCTCTTTCGGTTGAGCCCCTAAATGATGTTTGATGTGAAATCTGAAATCCCTCTTGATGTGATTCCAACAAAATAGAATTGTTAAATTTGGCATATGCGTCTTGACTGCATTTGTGATGGCACTAAACCAAGAATATGTGCCAAGTCGGTTTATTTTGCTATACTTTACGAGATCACATTTCGGACATTTTACTAAATATTATTTATTATAGCACTGATGTGAGTGACATATATATGTCTCTGCTATGTCAACATGTACGACGATTTGAGATTAATTGAATTCTGATTCTGATTCTCTTATATTTTGCATATTAATTTTGTATCATCTGTATATTATGTTATGTTGGAAATAAAAATATGTTTACACTAAAAAGAAAGAAAAAATGACGTCTCAGGCTCTTTCAAATCCTCCTGGGTCAAATCCCCCCCAAAAAACTAATAATAATAATACTAATTTAATGTGGATGGAGAATTAAATTATATTACAGTTTGCCCTCTGGAATTCATGTATATTATCATTGTGACCGTTCCACACACGACTAACTTATCTTATATATACGTGCCATTTAAATCACAATGCTACATCGAAACAAGAATATAACATAATTGAACAAGTTTGATTAGTTGCATGGACGATCATTAATGGGTACACGTTGACAATATTTGGTGGGTATCATTTCGCCTCGGTTTGGCCTGGGTATCATTTTGCATTGGATTGGCGGTTCGGTGAGCGGTCACATAAAAGTCGAAAATTCTAAGTACACAATGTTAAAAACCGCCAAGCTCGAGTATATATGTGAAGAACGATAATCATTTTACATATTTTTACATGAAAAATAGCTGGGACATGTTTTAGAAACGAGAAATCTCAGGAAATTCAGCTTCATATTTTGATTTAAAATTCGAGCTTGGCGGTTCGGTGGTCGGTCATCAAATGTCCAAAATTCTTAATATAAAATATTAAAAACCGCCAAGCTCGATTATATTTGTGAAGAATGATAATCATTTTACATGTTTTTACATGAAAACTAGCTGGAACGTGTTTTAGAAACGAGAAATCGGCCGAAATTCAGCTTTATATTTTTATTTATAATTCGAGCTTGGCGGTTCGGTGGTCGGTCATCAAAATGTCAAAACTTCTTTGTATATAATGTTCAAAACCGCCAAGCCCGATTATATTTGTGAAGAATGATAATAATTTTACACGTTTTTACATAAAAACTAGATGGAACGTGTTTTAGAAACGAGAAATCGGCGAAAATTCAGCTTAATATTTTTATTTTTTATTCGAGCTTGGCGGTTCGGTGGTCGGTCATCTTAAAGTCAAAAATTCTTTGTATATAATGTTCAAAACCGCCAAGCCCGATTATATTTGTGAAGAATGATAATAATTTTACACGTTTTTACATAAAAACTAGATGGAACGTGTTTTAGAAACGAGAAATCGGCGAAAATTCAGCTTAATATTTTTATTTTTTATTCGAGCTTGGCGGTTCGGTGGTCGGTCATCTAAAAGTCAAAAATTCTTTGTATATAATGTTCAAAACCGCCAAGCCCGATTATATTTGTGAAGAATGATAATCATTTTACACGTTTTTACATAAAAACTAGATGGAACGTGTTTTAGAAACGAGAAATCGGCGAAAATTCAGCTTAATATTTTGATTTTTTATTCGAGCTTGGCGGTTCGGTGGTCGGTCATCTAAAAGTAAAAAATTCTTCGCATATAATGTTCAAAACCGCCAAGCTCGACTATGAGAGTGATAAATGTTTCGAATAAAAAACTTAGTCCAACTGATGTTTAAAAAGAGAAATCGACCAAAAACCGACAAGAAATCTGCGTAAAAAGACGATGTTTTGATTTTGTGACCACGCCCCCTATTTACCAACCAATCGGGGACATTACTGCCACTATTGTCGATTAATTTACGAAAATGGGCCATATAAGTAATTAACTGGTGCTATTCCCGCATAATTCACCAGAAAACAGCGTTTAAAAGGCTTTTTAAAAATTTGAAAACGCCAAGCTTGTCTTTTAGTCACCTGCCTTAAAAACTGCCAAGCTTGGCGCCAAGCTTGCATTTTAGCCACTCTCGCCTCCAGCTCGCAGTTTGACTTTTAAATATTCCCAAAAATTCCCATTCTATAAATAAAACTAATAAAACACCCATTGATAATGTCAGCCCGCACACGAAACGAGAAACTCCCCACCAGTCATACATGCGGCGCGCGTGACAAGCTATGCCCCTATCCCGCTTATCACGTTTTCATCGCGCTCTTTTTACGACCCATTGCGTTCCTGCTTTGTCAAGTCTCACGCTCTCACGCGCTCTCACTGCGTTTACTCCACGTCGTAAACGCTCTTAATGCGTTCAAGTCGTTGTCATTGCGTTGTTAGTACGCTTTGCGCTGTCATGGCGACGGTACTACGCCTGGTCATAACGCCGAACCTCTGCGCTTGTTTTGTGCATGCACAAAACAAGCGCGGCGCTCTGGCGCTCTGGGGCGATCACGGGGACCCTCTTCCGTCCTAGCCAGTGTCCACTGCGTCACCAATACGTTCTTGGATACCTTACTGCGCTTTGCTTGGCGCTTTGATTATTTTTCAGCGCAATGCAAGCGCCGGCCTGATTGCAGCGGAGTGTGACAGTAGTTTAATCGGACAGCTAATCTATTGCGGAGTGTTGGGTATTTTCCCCACAACCTAAAAACTGACTATGACTGGAGAACGCAGGGGGCGCTATCTATACTCTCCGCGCCCGCGCTGAGAACGTTTTGCGAACTCATTGAGAACGTACTAGCATCACAATGACAGCGACTTGAACGCACTAAGAGCGTGAGACTTGACAAAGTAGGAACGCAATAGGAGCATTCTTTTTAAAGTTTGACACTTTTCGACAGTTTTCGGCGCTCCTCCTGCGTGTTACTCATATGTTGGTACTTTTGCAGCGCAGTGAGAGCGCCGGCCTGAGTGTGACAGCTAGGGGTTTAGGCCAAATTATGTTACGGTACAGTTCGTAAAGAGTATACGATAAGCAAAACACTCAATACCGGGGAGACCCCACTATGGGGAACTTTGGTTAAACTGCCACCAAGTTGTTTACAACATACCGGTATAGCGCTCGCTAATCATCGCCTCTCAATATTTCGGTGTTTTGTAATACTTAACATGTGATGTTCAATTACTCAGATTTGTATTAGATTGGTAGTTCCAAGAAATCCAAAGTCCAATCTACCCAAGGCAGAACATCGTACACAAATACAGGAAATCTGTATATATTTCAATATTCATACCATTTCAAGCACCAGAAGAATTAAATGAGCTGCCGTTGGCATCACTGGCATAATTGAAGGTCAAACACAGCAATGAAAACCTGTGAGAACTCATGGAATTGCTTTTTTTCCAGTACATTTATTTTCCCCGTAAGAAACGGAATGATATTATGTTATAGAAGAACAAATATTGAAACTGAGAGTCCTCTTCTCTTGGGTAATGCTCTAATTTTGTCCAATTTATAAGCCTGAACATTTAAAATCATTTGAGTAGTCATTATTTGTTTTTAAATATGAATTTGGCATTGCAAAAATCACGGATCGGGCTGCGAAAATCCTCCAAAATAAGGGTTTTTAAATGATTTCCAAATATAACCTTGCGACCCTCATTTTGGATAATATTCAATGGGCGGTCGCGAAAAAAAAATACCAGTATCTGAGCCCCTATCGATGACTTTTCCGATGCCATCTGAATTGTTTTTATTTTGGCCAGTTTATACCTCTGCGTTTAAACCTAATTGACAGTCCACCCCAAACCGTGTCTATAAGGGGGAATTTGTGGTCGTTCAGTGACACATTTATTTGAGCATGCAATCGAACTACCCAGTTACCAGGCGGACCACATTATCGGCCAGTAAAATCACAGGTCCCCAGAACAAAAATTGACCCCACCACAATATTGGGGTGGGGTCCATTTTTGTTCTGGGGACATGTGAGTAAAATGGTTATTGGCACGTCCTCGATGCGAACAATCTCCCGCTAATATATCAGCCCTCTTTTGGGAATGCATTGTGACATGACACCAAGCCGCCTGTCTCACATTATAGCCACACACAGTCAATTGAGTTTATTTACAGCTCCATCTATCGAACTGAATTATGCAACAATTCTAAACCGCGGTTCAGAAAAGATGGATTCGTCACCTCAGGTCCAGCCCAACTTATAAACCCAGTCGGATGGAAGGGACCGTCAAATTTCTAGTTACCAATTTAAGGTTATAAAAATCTAAAACTTATCGCAATTGACAAAAATCTTATCCACACCCACTTTCATTCCACTCTCTCTACAACTAGAAATATAATATTAATTGGGCAGCCAATCATCTACAAAAATCATGATTTGAAAACCGCCACCTTTATAAATATATCTGATATGTACTAACTAGACTCACTGGATACGTTTTCAACTGTATATCATCTACTATGTTCAACTAGTAGTTTCTCAACTACAAGGTTTAAACCTAGATGATTACGCAGCCCAGGTTTAAACTAGATATGACGAATCCGGCCCAAAGATTGTCGAGTACCGCGTTTGTGGTGTGTCACAGAACTGTTGATGACACATCCATTCTTTAATAGTATCCCGGCAAACACACCGGCGCCAGATGGTACCGGTAAATGCCGGCACTGGCATACCAGAACTTGGCCAACACCGACCGGTACAGGCAAGTGCATGGCAGCGGATACGGCTGTCTGACACGTAAATTACTTGACGTAATCAAAACTCGTGTTATTGCAGTGTATGTCACTACCAGAGACAGTGTTATTTTTTTTTTTTATTTTTTTTTTAAATGTTTATTGAAGAAACAATCACATTGAGGCATGTCAAATACAGAATGTTCAATGGCATTGATATGTGTATACAGATATGGCATTCCTCGCGTTCACACATATCTCTTTCTTACTGCACGCACTCGCCTGGCTCACAGCATTCGCACACCAGTGGTATAAAGTTATATAATACATAAATATATGCATATGCATAGAATATATAGTAAATGTATTATAAACAGTGTTATTTGACATAATTTTGACAGTGTGGCATTCAACTGTCTTGAATAGTTTACACATAATTATGCATTACCTCATGATGATACTGAGTAAGATGGAAACCAGTGCTGGTTGTTGTTGTACCGGCATCAGCATGCCGTGTTTGCAAGAAGTCGACTAGCACCGCCATTATATGAATACGATTTGCTACATGCATATAGCCTTACCGACGAAAACACGGGGCGTTGAAAAAATATTTCAGATGATAATTTTGTTCGTGGTTTTTTTTTGTTACCTTTTGGGCATTTTTTTTTCTACCCCACCCACACCTCGACTCAATTTTTGTTTCGACCATTTTAGCCACCTCCTATCAGTACTGAGGTTAAAATTACACTATTAAGTTTTAAGCTAAAAACATTTGAAATATTGGGAGGAACTGTGTTTTAAGTTTTCCTTATTGCTTTTGATGCATCTTGAACACACATCCAAGCACAGACCACCTCATTCGTGTTCGAAAAAAGTGTTTTACCCCCTGGGGGACTAATTGTTGGAAATTTTATCCACAGCTGGTCGGCCGAACACAATCGCGAGCTACCGCCAATTGGATGTTACGAGATATAGTTAACTATTTGTTTACTAAATATACATTGGCGAATAGTTCCCTTTGGGAATAAGCTGACCAAACGTTTGTCGAACTTCTTAGCTGAACATTTCCACCAATGAATAAAAATCCTTCTGCACACGTAGTCTCTGTTTGTCTGTCTGTTGTCTACTTTTATTTACTGAACATCCCTCGATATTAATATTAGACCATTCCAGTACAAACGTTTATAACTGAATGGGAGAATCAAATCAGTATATAAAGGGGTATAATATCCATATATTCCAGCCGTAACATGTCCTTCACCTCTTGGATACGCATACCATGCCCCGACTGATTTTTGCTACAAGTACTACACAGCAGGGCAAGACAAGACAGGCGCAGAAGCAACATGTGCTGCTGATGGTGGTTACCTAGCAACGGTCGCCAGCGACGCTATGTTACAGTTCATCCTGACGGTCATTCTGGACAAATCCGGTGAGTGTTGTGACGCAATTCAAATGTTCGATACGAGTCCAGCGGGTGGTGACAAGTTTGTATTATCCTTCTGTTTGCGATTTACGGTTTTGATTCTGAGTATTTTGAATATTAGTAGACCAATGGCAGCGGTCCAGTGTGATGAGCAGCTATGCACACTGCCCTAAGCCAAACCTTGCAAGGGGCGCATGCTCTCTGATGTACAATCGAATGTCAGTACAAACCTTTGCATGCATTGCAACAGAAACAACCATTATATAGTCCTGGTGGCAATGTTTATCCCTTTTGATAAATACACGCGAGCTTGCTCAGTGACCGTGCTTAAGTGCGTTATCGTGTTCACACAACTGTGGTGTTCTATGTTTATTGCACACTCTGAAGAATTCCGCGAAATTTAGGCCGATAGTTACCGCAGTATTTAATTGAACAATCTCGTGATGTATGTAGACTATACCACTTAATTTAGTGAAGACATTTTGTTATAGTTGGCGTGGTCAATGGTGTTGTCAACGTTGTCGGGTTGTATTATCAAAGAGCAAGACAAACAATTTTATTGAACGGTTTGAAATGCTCTTTGTATAGAGGATCTATAAAATGAGTAACCAGTTTATAGCGAAATTTACAAATCGAGTCCAATACATTAGGTCTAGACCGAGCTTTGGCGACTTTGTAGATTCTATTTAATATTTGATCCAAAACCTCAATAAAACATAATTTAATTAATAAATGGGACATGAAACTAACAGCGGCTTCCATATATGGCGTGCGATGACGTTTCACGTAACTCTGCGGTTTTTTTTTGCCCGCATAAAAAATAGTCCACAGAATAAATTAATATAAATAAGACTCTTTGGCGTGCTTAATGGCGTAAATTTAATGAAATAACTTCTACAACTATATCAATATCTGCCAGTGAGACCGATTCCTCTTCAATCCTCGTCCCCCGATTCCGAATCACGTTTGCGCAACAATAATAAATTTGGGTACATCTTGCACTATTTCCTGTTATGCAATGGCCGTTGCATATCACTATTATAGAATGGGTTTAATGAATGGAATAAGGGTCGGTTCAAGTAATAATATGTTTTATTACATGATCCGACCCTTGTTCCATTTATTAAACCCATTATATATAGATGATAGCTGGTGTTTTTTAGTGGATACTGAAATTGATCTCATGAGTGA
Source organism: Siphonodentalium dalli (assembly GCA_032622095.1). Classification (NCBI taxonomy): domain Eukaryota; kingdom Metazoa; phylum Mollusca; class Scaphopoda; order Gadilida; family Siphonodentaliidae; genus Siphonodentalium; species Siphonodentalium dalli. The sequence continues at coordinate 18,520,334 of CP136061.1, read as the reverse complement.
CCGAGAAAAATGGCCTTGCCACGAGCGAAAAATAAATGTTTGGTTTGGTCACTCATGAGATCATTTTCGGTATCCACTCAAAAACACTAGATTTTATTTTAATTTTTACGCGTGTTGTACATGTACCCATTATAGCCGGTTCACATTAAAATCTAATACTTCATAATACATGTATAATTATACTAATGCTACTATATATGGTTACATTTTACAATTCGATTATAGTTATTCAAGAAATTCAGTTACGCGATTGACGTCCGTAGCACCAAAGCTACAGTGTAATGTTCTATATCTTACTGCTAGCGATGGATAACGATTATTATCTATTAGCGATTCTTCCATATATAGTCTATTGTTGAGCATATAATAAAATAATGATATATACAACGGTCATTTTAAGAAATAGTGTCAGGTGTACCCAAATGTATTATTGTTGCACAAGCGTGACATTTGAGTTCCGGCTTGTCGTCTGTTTACATTCCGTACGCTCCTTCGTGGTGTTTGGGTGCGTTATCTTGTTCACACAACTTTGGTGTTGTATATTTATTGCACACTCTGGAAATTTCAGCATGTACATCCTGAAATTTAGATCGACATTGCTTTATTTAATTGAACAAACTTGTGATTTGTGTAGACTATACTTCTTAATTTAGTAAAGACATGTTATGTTAGAGTTGACGTAGTCAATGATGTTGTCAATGTTGTCAAAGGACAAGACAAACGTTTTTATTGAAACATTTTAAATTGTCTGTATTTTGTTGTATTTCGCAATAAAATAAACAAACAGCGAGTGTGCAATAAACTGAAATCAACCTACGTCATCCCAATGTTACGGTAAATGTTTTAGGAACACAGTGCACTGATGTCTGGATAAATGGGAGGAGAAACGGTGCCGTGTATGAGGACCACGTAGGTTCATCGTTGCCATTCTTTGCGTGGGGATTGTCACAACCCAACCAGGACGCCGCTTACCTGTGTGTAAAGCTGGAGGATGGAATCGAAGCCACATGTAGTGAGATGGCAATGATGCCGTGCGGTAACATCGAGGATTTTATATGTCAAATTGATGGCGCTGGTGTGACTGGAGGAACTGTAGTAACTACCACACCTGGAACCACTGTACAAGGTGTGTTTCCTTAATCAACCATTTATATACTAAATTCTAATTGATGAGTAGTTACTTAAGGAAATGTTCACATATTAACTTATTATATGAACATTTCCCACCAATGAATATAACTTCTCCTGAACTTGTATTATAAGTCGTCTGCTTATAATTCCAGACCCCCATTCCAAATTCCAATGAATAAAGTCTGCAGTTGTAACTTCCTCAAATTCAAATTCATGTTCAGGAAAAGTATCTGAATGGGAGATTCCACCACTTTGAAATGAGAAATATTTCTACAAATGATGTGTTTAGAATTTTTAGCAGTCACTATAAAACAGTTCTCTGATAACTTTGTACGGGTTTGGATCATAATTTGGAACAATCTCCCCCTTCTTTTGGTTCATGACAACGACAGCATCAGCAACTTTTATTCTTGACTTTATATCATGGCTTCGTTTGTCTGCAAAAGTCTTCAGTTTTTCTTTGGAACCATGTTTCCTAAACTCTGCATCGGAAACTTTGGGCGAAGCATGAAGCAGGTTTGTTCGAATAACTTTTCCAACCATTAATTTGATTGGAGGTTGCAAGTCGATGAATAAGGTGCTGATCTATAATTCCGAAGAATGACAAATAACTCTTGCTTGTAACATTTTCCTTCATGCAGTGGATGCGATTTTTGCACGTTTTCCAATTGTTTTCGTGGACCTTTCCATGCACAGTGCCATTAGCCCTTGGTCAAATGTGTGTAACTTTCCAATGCACAAACCCCAAACTTGCTGCAAAATTGGCAACTTGTGAAGTGTTAAATGGACGACCATATTCACTTTTGAGGGAATCCTAAAGTTGAGAACAGTTTGTCCAACGTTGGGATAATAGATTAACCCTTTACCCAACAGAAGGGCCCTGTGCCAATGCATTCTCTTATATATGCGAGTCGACCATAGGTCGCCTCGCATATATAAGAGAATGCATTGGCTTAACACATTAAAAATTATAAAATTGTTAAAGAATGTAAGAAAAAATGGTAAAAAGTGTCAAAAAAAGATTTTTTTTACGCCAATGCATTCTCTTATATATGCGAGGCGACCTATGGTCGACTCGCATATATAAGAGAATGCATTGGCACAGGGCTAACTGTAACTATCATTTTATATATTATATATTTTAGGCTGTTGAAGCTTTATTTGGCCGGTTTTGGCCGGTTTGTTGGGTAAAGGGTTAATAGCAGTGGCATATATATGAATGATTTCACTAAATCAATTTCGGGAAAAAGAGAATATTCGTCCATTTCAACAAGAATGCATGTATTCACCATTTAATTTAGCTAATGGTCCAAATCGACCAACAACAATATCTGACCATACATCTTGTGGTAGCTCAGTCACATTCAGTGGGTCAAGAGGTCATTTCGTCGAAGTTACTTGACACAGAGTGCGAGCCTTAATCAGCTTTTCCACCATTGAATCAATTATGGAAAATCTACAATTTCTCTCTCAACAACTGCTTGGTCTTCAACAAATCAAAATGACCTTCGTGACAAATTCACTACTCCCTCCATCATCTTCTCCATCTTCTTCTCCTGAACTCGCCTCTCATTCTCAACACCATATATATTCCAGAACCCATGTAATATCCGATTGATTTATCTACTGTCAGGCCCCGATATTAACGCAAAATACCAGGAAGAATGATATATAAATTGTACAGGGCCCCTTCATGATACATGGATAATGACACCCCTAAGTGGAGAATGACACCCGAAAAGCCATGTGCTTACTGTCGTTCTCCCTCTCTGCCAGATACATAATACACTACCATATACATTATAACAATTATTTATGTATTCCCATGTTCAATATATTGTATGTAACAGAAAACATCTGGTGGATAAATAAACAATGTTTAAATAAAATTGACAGTACTCTATTTCTGACTTTCTCGGGAATACCTAGCTTTGTGCAACGTAAAACTGTATTATAAGATATACTCAACTCATCTTTCACGATGTAAAACGACTTCAAATCATCAATAAGTATCTGCGATGCTGGAATACTTTCAATTTCACTCCAGCAAGTATTATTGACTAAGCATATTAATTTCTGCATTGTAGGATAATTCATGTTTTCATTCCGTATTTCCTCTAAAGGCATTGCTTTGGGAACTCAGTGAGAACTATTGGGAACTTTTCTCGGATTTAACCGGATGACGTGACATAAAATCAGCTGGATTATTGTCCTTGCCAGATGCCGTAATTATTTAGACACAGTGTAACGAACACCTATGGCACATAAAACATACGTATGTTGACCAGCTATGCAAACTTGAATAAAGGATCAACTTTGAAATTGTTGCAATGTTCCTTTAATTCAGTTCAGTTCATTGTTTGCGGTAGACAAACAGCAAGGTGAAGGTCGTTTCCAACACCAAAATATCGCGGACGAAAAGCTTACAAGACGAATCTATACTGAACCAATTACTATAGAGTTACCAAGATGGTATGGCAAGCATTCAAGTTATAGAATATTCACCATTATTGTTGACTGCAATTGTAGTCTCTGCTTGTCTGTCTCTTGCCTGTGTTTATTTCCTGAACATCCCTCAAGATTAATATTAGAATATTCCAATGTAAACGTTTATAACTAAATGGGAGAATCAATTCAGTAAATAAATGGGTAACATCCCTACATTCCAGGCGTAACATGTCCTTCACCTCTTGGATACGCATACCATGCCCCGACTGATTTTTGCTACAAGTACTACACGGCGGCGCAAGACAAGATAGGCGCAGAAGCAACCTGTGCTGCTGATGGTGGTTACCTAGCAACGGTCGCCAGCGACGCTATGTTACAGTTCATCCTGACGGTCATTCTGGACAAATCCGGTGAGTGTTGTGACGCAATTCAACTGTTCGATACTCCTGATTCCAGCGAGTGGTGATAAGGTTGTATTATCCCTTCTGTTTGCGATTTATGGTCTTGATTCTGAGTATTTTGAATATAAGTAGACCAATGGCGCCGGGTCAACATGGGTGGGGCAGCTATGTCTGCTGCCTTTTGCCAAAACTTGCAAGGGGCACATTTTCTTTTATGCACAATCGAATGTAAGTACAAACCATTGTATGGGTGTATTTCAACAGAAACAACCATTATATTATGGTATTGGGTTAACGTAACTCCCACCTGACAACTAAAAGTGCGCTTGCTCCTTGGTGGTGCTTGAGCAGGTTATCTTGTTCACACAACTGTGGTGTTCTATATTTACTGCTTGCACAGTCTGGAAATTTCAGCATGTACTATCCTGAAATTTAGGCCGATATTGCTTTATTTCATTGAGCAAACTTGTGATTTGTGTAGACTATACTTCTTAATTTAGTGAAGACATGTTCTGTTAGCGTGGCGTAGTCAATGATGTTGTCAACGCTATCGGTTTGTATTGTCAACTGACAAGACAAACATTTTAATTGAAACTATTGAAATGATCTGTATTTTGTTGTATTTCGCAATAAATAAACAAACGAGTGTGCAGTGATATTCAATAAACCTACGTCATCCCATTGACACGGTCCGTGTTTTAGGAACCCAGTGCACTGATGTGTGGATAAATGGGAGGAGAAACGGCGCCGTGTACGAGGACCACGTGGGTTCATCGCTGCCATTCTTTGCGTGGGGAGTGACACAACCCAACCAGGACCCCCTGTACCTGTGTGTAAAGTTGGAGGATGGAATCGAAGCCACATGCAGTGAGATGGCAATGATGCCGTGCAGTAACATCGAGGATTTTATATGTCAAATTGATGGCGCTGGTGTGACTGGAACTACCACATATGGAACGACCGTTCCGGGTTAGTTTTACTTAATTAACCAGTTCTATACTAAATACACATTGACGAGTAGTTACCAAAGGAAGTGTTCAGATAATAAGTTCAACAAACGACGGTTGATGAACTTATTATTTGAACATTTCCCTCCAATGAATATTACTACGTCACCACTTGTATCATATGTCGTCTGAACCCCCTCCAAATGTATCATTGTTCTAACTAAATTGGATAATCCATTTTAATCCATTTATCCCTCTGCACAGACGTCGCGAAATTTCACAAAATCAATCATACGCAATTCGTCGAAGACGACCATAAAAGTTCATAATTGATAATGCTCTTTAATACCTATGTTTTTTGGGCGACGGAAGCATGAAGGCCCTTTATAACAAAATAACCATTAGAATTTTACTAGCCTGATAAACACGTTGAAATATCCTATTAATGGCCATCAAAACATCACATTAATGGGTCCGATCTAATTATTTAAATTATTAAAACGTACAGCTGCATGGCAATTGTGATGAATAACGTATTCAGATGGTGGTTTTGTGATGTATACCGTATGCAATGAAGCATGATAAAATGGTTAGTATTTACATTAGTTTATAAAAACAGGACTCTTTTTCGTACAAAACAATTGGAAGTTGAACTTAACTTGTAATTTTTTTTAACAATTGAAACAGAAGGTCCATAACCTTACTATGTAACTTCTTATTCTGTTCAAAACAATTGAAACAGATGGTCCATGCCCTGCCAGCTTGGGATACACACTGGACGTTCCGCTGGCTTTCTGCTACAAATACTATACAGTGGCGCTGAGTAAGACTGGTGCTGAGGCAGATTGTGCTGGAGATGGTGGACACCTAGTGATTGTAGCGAACGATGCTATGTACCAGTTTATCCTTACGCTGATTCTCACCAATGAAGGTAAGTAAACCGTAGAGAGACTACCCACGCTACCTATACTAATTAAACTTAAATTGAAAGCAACTAGCGATGTCCAAGTATGTAATGATTAACACATTCACTGCCGACAACGAGTTATCTTGTACTTCTAGCATGTAATCGAATGGGCGTAGGCAGGGTTCAAGCCATCCAGTTATACAACAACATTCGAAATGTGATCTAACATCATTTTCAGATTTGCTCTGTTGAAAGAAAAAATGGTTGAAAACCTAATATGAAATCAAGTAGACATATAAATACCAAAGAGTATCATATTGTAATAGATAATTAACAAAATAATAATTGTTTGCGTCCCTCTAAAACATCGAAATTGTGTGAAATAAATGCATAGAAAATTCAATATCAAGCAAAATGACATCTTCCCTGTAACACTTATTGGTCCGGTGTGTGTATGAGAGAGAGAGAGAGAGAGAGAGAGAGAGATTTCTATTTTTTGAAATTTTTGACATTTTTTCGTCCGCACTAGGCGGAAATGATACTACACATGCGTTACAAACATTCCCGTTATTTAGTTAAAGGTATCCTCCGAGTTTGGATATATTTACTAAATAACGGGAGTCCTCACAACTACAGTATTGTTTGAATTTCTAAAGAAATGTCCCCACAACGTATGTAATACAAACAAGGGTGTGTGAGTGTATATGTGTGGGCACCCACCATAATTTCGGGTATCAAAGCTGCAGGTCGATCATGCGCTGAGATGTCGCCAAACCAGAGCTGGGACGTCAAAGATGCGAATGATATGCTTCAAATTTTGACCGTTTCTGCTTGAAAATATCCCAATTATCATTCGGACAGGCCGGCACATGGATCATCTTTAGGGTGGGGGTGCATGTGCAAGGGTGAAAACGTGTATGTTTGTTTGTGTTTTATGTTCTAATTTCATATTAATAGTATAGGCTATTCTGTGTTATTCGACATTATAGGCCGGAACTGTACCACGAATGTAAACATTAAATCAGTGTAAATCATGAGTTAGCAGGGACGTCGCTAGAGGTTCCCTGTTAGGGGTGTTTACCTACAGTTTCTAAATGCACCCCTTCCAGTAACTTCTATTTGCACCCCAATGTTAGGTTCGAGTTTACAATGGTTCTTCCAACTGGTGGATATGACAACCCCTAAGTTTAGATTTTTTCATCTGGTGACCATTTCAGTTCACAAATATGTTCCGAAATTATTTAAATTATCTAAATATGCGGGTTTTTGTCTGAAAACAGTTTACACACAAAATACTACAAAAATGTGAACCAATTTTTGGAATGAAATTTCCAACTGAGGTTGTGTCGGGCAAGACATTTCCAAATGTTAAAAGTGTTGACCGACGTATGGGGGAGGTGTTATGTTACACCAACACACCACTGCCACATCACTATAAGCGAATGAGTGGTTGAATTACCTGACCAAGAGAACTAGAACATGTGATCTTCGGATGTAGCCCAGTATGTTCGTGGAAAAAGAGGACGCATAATTATTTATCTTTTCTTGCGATGTTTTGTATCAGAATTATCATTACAAATTGCTCGCTTGATTGCCACCACGTGCTACTGTATACATTTTCTCTGTTGAATGGTTTGACCGAGGTTGAGAGACACCCCCAAAAAAACAAATCCAGTCCCTGATGACAAATGCATTTACGATGCATCACACGTTATATTCAGGTCTCGTGTTCGTTTTGCACGAGTGGAGCTATAATCCCAATTATCTCTGTGAACAAAGCAAAAACAGCCACTCCGCATGAAATCACCGGGCGCGGAAGACTAAATTATATTATAATTAATCCCTTAATGAGTCCCTTCAACCGGTCCCTAACCATTTTGTTGTGTTTAGTGTGTAAATTGTTTTCAGAGCAAAACCCGCATATTTAGATAATTTAAATAATTTCGGCCAAATTCGTGGACTGAAATAGTCACCAGATGAAAACAAATATAAACTTATGGGTTGTCATATCCAACAGTTGGAAGAACCCGTTGTAAACTCGATGAAAACTCGAACCTAACATGTGGGTTCAAATAGAAGTTACTGGAAGGACACAAACAAACATAAACATTTTCACCCTAAAGATGATCCATGTGCCGGCCTATCCGAATGATAATTGGGATATTTTCAAGCAGAAACGGTCAAAATGTGAAGCATAACATTCGCATCTTTGACACCCTAGCTCTGGTTTGGCGACACCTCATTGCAGGATCGATCTGAGGCTTTGATACCCGAAATTATGGTGGGTACCCACACTTGGACGCAGATAGTAGTTTTACGAACCGCTCTGCAGGCTAGACAATGTTATGGTTAATTAAACATATATTTTTTCTATTGATACACGCATTATCCGCCATCTATGACTGATAATTATGTTTCAAACGGACTACCTAACGTCTAAAAGTGTCTACTATTTAAGATAAAATCGGAAATGAGTCGGAATTTCTATTAACTGTATGGATGCTATAATCACAATTATCTCTGTGAACAAAGCAAAAACAGCCACTCCGCATGAAATCATCGGGCGCGGAAGGCTAAATTATATTATAATTAATCCCTTAATCAGTCCCTTCAACCGGTCCCTAACCATTTTGTTGTGTTTAGTGTGTAAATTGTTTTCAGAGCAAAACCCGCATATTTAGATAATTTAAATAATTTCGGCCAAATTCGTGGACTGAAATAGTCACCAGATGAAAACAAATATAAACTTATAGGTTGTCATATCCAACAGTTGGAAAAAAGTGTCTACTATTTAAGATAAAATCGGAAATGAGTCGGAATTTCTATTAACTTTATCGGGGTGAGAGCAAGCTATGGTTGCTGTCCCATTGAGGGAACATTCCGCTTTGCAAAATTATGTTTTGATTACTGGATATCACATTTAACTGGGAGAAATATAGCTTCATCTGAGGGAAGATCAGGCTATGGTCTTACAATCTCGTCCAAATACGGATACGATAGGCGAGAATCGCATGCGTTTTGATATGTCGATGCCGTCTGGAGAGTTTGGCGGGACCAGCATCCCGTCTCGATTTGCTCAGTCTACCCTTGATGCTATAAAGTGGTAGCCGCGGGCGCTTATATATAGAGTTGTTTTTATGAGCCATCAGGCCCCCGCGGCAGCGGTCGCTGGCGCGACCTGACTGCCTCGATATCAATTTGAAAAAGGGGTGACGTTGCTTAACGCGCCTGCGGCGCTTCAATAACAGTTTGAATTTTGTGTTTCCCAACAGGTCTTAGACAGTGTCGTTCGCCTCCCCCAAGCCCACCCACCCTAAAAGTGATTTTTCCTATAGTGTTTTTGAAACGTGTCTCTTTGTGGTGTCATTCTTTTGGTATGATTTTTTACTAAATAACGGGTATGTTAGAGTTACATTTCTTTGAATTTTACAATCGAAACATATTCGCATGCGATGCTGAGTCACGCGGGACACGGCAAACTAAATCGCGCGCAAATTGGCTTGCGATTTTTCAGCATCCCACCCCATTTGGCATGCGATAGCGTTTGTACTAGGTGGGAAGATATGTTGATTCGTCAAAACCGCATGGTCTGGTTTGGTGATACCCTCGGGTTTGGAGATACCACGTACACGGGGGTGAATATGGGCGGGTCCAATTTCACGTGCGATCGTGTCATTGACCTTGACCTCGATCATATACGCTTATATAGGCATGTTTCTGGACCGATCGAACAATAGTTTGTCCAGACGTTGTATATTCTGCCGAGACGGAGGCGGTCACAAAGAAATCCCCAAAATAGCCCGGACGAATTCGGACACATCAGCTAGTACCGCATAATGTAGAAACTTTGAGCATCAATAAGGCGAATATAAAAAAAAGAGTACCTACAGTTTTATATTTTAATACATGAAACGTCTCATTCGTGTCTGGAAAGAAATATTTTCACTCGCGGCCTACAACATATGTGACCCGCCATATCAAATCCAGTCGTAAGTCGGGATTTTTTTTTTACCCTGTGCCAATGCATTCTCTTATATATGCGAGTCGACCATAGGTCGCCTCGCATATATAAGAGAATGCATTGGCCTAACAATTTTTTACAATTTTAATAATTTTTTCTTGTATTCTTTTACAATTTTATAATTTCACCCATACAGAGCCCTAGACAAACATGAGCAGACGACACTCTTCTATATGCTTCTATATATGTGTGGGGCTCCCTGCAGGGTAATGGATGGTTTTAATTTTATGTCCTAAAAATTGTAAGAAACATTTATTTAAAAAAAATGATAAACAATTGTTAGGCCAATGCATTCTCGTATATATGCGAGGCTACCTATGGTCGACTCGCATATGTAAGAGAATGCATTGGCACAGGGTAAACAAAATCCCGACTTACGACTGGATTTGATATGGCGGGTCACATATATCATGTATTCAACAAAAACTGCAGGTATTCTCGATATCTGAACATTTCACTCTAATAAATTGGATTCCTTATGTACCTGCATTAGCTGTCATCTGCTTATTTTTCCTGAACACCCTCCAGCAGAATAGTAGACCATTCCAATGTATATATACGTTTATAACTGAATGGGAGAATACATTTATAAATGAATGGGTTAACCCGATTTTCCAACCAGTAATTGTGGGGAATATGTAGTGATTACACCAGCAGTGGCATATTTTTCTAATTTTTTTTTAAACTTTGGTCTGAAATAGCCATCAGATAGAAATCGTCGTCGTCGTCGTAGTCAAGGAGACCGTCTAGCCATGTCACTGATTTCACCCCCCCCCCCACCAATCACTGCGAGGGATAAGAATATCTTAATATTTACTCTTACAAAATCAGTCATAGAAATCTTCAGCAGATATATGAAATAAACATTCTTTATTTTAACCATAACTGGACAAGTCAAACAAGGAACGCTCTTTACGTTTCTCTACAGTCAATGAATAAGTCTTTGTGTGACATAACAACATGAAAGTATTTAACACTTCTATCAGCATCTATCGACTTATTTTGACCACCGAGTCGATGTGATATAAGAGCCATGTCGGACTAAATCAAGTTTGAGCTAGCAACATTTGATTTTGTGTTATGCATCTAATCCACTTAGTTGTCAATGCGACGCGAAACGTGCCAAGCAATGTGGCCCATACAAAAGAAAGTATCAAATATAAGGCGATACCTTATTCGTGCGTACATTCGGTGTTGTTCATAGTAAGGCTGAAGGGGTCACTCTCACCAAAAAAAATGCTGAAGGGTACACAGGGTTTGAACATGTGCTGAAAGGTACACATGGTTTGTGATCGGCACGAACACCATTACTTAAATTGTGTTTATGAAAGTCTGGCGCCCATTATCAGTTTGTTTTCAGTACATTTGGATATGCATTGGAACGTAATAAATTATTCTCTAACAGAAATCATGGCAGATACGAAGACTGAATGTCCTTTAGAATGACATTTCAAACCCTGTGTACCCTTCGGAACATTTTGAAAATCCTGTGTACCCTTCAGCACTTTTTTTGGTGAGAGTGACCCCTTCAGCCATAGTAAGTCAACAAACTATTATTTTCCGATTGGTCACGATTTCTCGCCACATCGTGACTAACGGTGTGGTCTGTCTTTCATTTGCACTTTCGGAAATCAATTTGGGGTCGACGGAAAAGCGTGCGTCAGTTTGTTAAGAGAACGATTAAAAGATTTTAAATGTATCCAGTAATGGCAGTTATCGTTATAAAGATCTACCAAAGGCAATACATACAGTCATCTAAAGCGTGGAATGGAACCAGAAACTTTCTTGACAAGATCACAATTAAGAAGTTCCGCACTGGTAACGTTGCATTACCAGTTGAAGTTGGCCGCTGGAACGAAATCGCACATAAGAACTGTTTAGTAAGGGTTAGAGCACAAGAATTGTTCTTTACCAGAATAAATCGAGTCTAAGACCCTCTAGCTTTAATTAGCTTATTAAAATTTAAATTAAATTAAATTTTAATTAGCTAATTAAATTTTAACCGGTAGATAGACTGGTACCCTGTCCCAACTCTGCTACTCGCCCGTAGGGACAGGTATAGGCTAAACAGAAAGTGGAATTTTGAATTGTGTTTCCGGTTTGTGAGATATTGTTTTAAAATAGAAAAGCAAATTTCAACATCGGTACGTTTTTCTTAATTTAATAATACAAGACGCAAGTATATAACTTTGACAACTACTCAATCAAATTGAATAGAGTGTTTTTCACAGGAATCGACTAGCCCCGATCAACGGCAATAAGTTAAATAGTGCGTAATCATGTTTTTGTAGCTTGGATATTTGGAAACTCTGATGTCAACAAACACCCCCGGTAACCGGTTACATCAATTTTGTGTCGAAGTTTGCTGTCCCATGTCGCTCATGTTGATACCAAAATTAACACAATGGGTCAATGTGATTTGCCTGGGTGGACCTTTTACCATAAATTGCCAAACTTTGCTATACCGTCCGATGCTCTGACAAGTTGGTCAGTCTGTACTACATTCATTTAAGGGGTTTATTTACATTAGTATAAACATATTTTATTCCAATCAAAATAATAACATATATAAACATTTAACAGACATTTTACAGGAGTATAGAATAATATAAATTCGATTGATTGGAAAGGGGATTAAACAACAAGCCCAAGGGCTTTTATTAAGTTTGCTCCCCTTTTGTTTCGCGCCCGCTCTTCATTAAGGGTAGAGAGGGGGTCGGACGGGAAGGAATGAAAATATCATAATTATAGTAATGATGATGTCGTTAGAAGCAGGGAGAGAGATTGTGAACGAGAAAGAGATAGAGAGGACGAGAGAGAGAAAGAAAGAGAGAGAGATAGAGAGAGATAAAAGGGATGAGATACTGTATTTACATTACTGATACTAACAGGTATCTCCTTCACACAGATATGTCAATTTATTAAGTTGATGGCGATAGTTTTATTTGTTCAAAATAAGTTTCGTGAGGTACTAGTAATCACACCACCCACCCTCGTGCACGGTTACATCAACATTGAAGAAGTTTGCTGCCTCATATCTGATTTTTTTATTTCGATGTTTCGGCTATATTATTGTGGTCATTTTAGTACCAAAATCATCTATATGAGGCAGATATATTTTGTTTGCGTGAGGTGTTTTGTGTCAAACGGGAAAATTTTATAACTGTAAAAACACGTTACACGGGCCTTAGTGGAGATGACATTAAGCTACATTTATGGCATGTTGCATATGAGACATGAGGTGAAAACTTCCTTCCCGACACCCTTTGGAAAGAAGCTTCGAGAAATGTAAAATTGAAATAAATAAACTTGTCGTGATGTAACTAAGATATTTAAGCCTAGATCATTGTGTGCATCATCCATGGAACAAGAGCGAGCAAATGTCTCAAATATTAACGTGACTATCAATGGCTTGAAAATGACTGTCATCAGTGCATCCAACTAATCAGTGAATTATTTGCATGTGTATCAATTCAGATTATCTGTTACTAGTACTCTCACAACAAGTAAAGTATTCAAGTCCAGCATAGTGACTGCCAAAAGCATTTAGTATAATTGAAGTTGATCCACTAGACCAACAAAAGTGGTATGGAATAATGCTAGATAATGGGCTGGTTGACCGACTAATCATGAAATAGTTAGAAATTATGGAATTGTGTGTATAATGCATAATGACGTAGGTTTGCAGATATCAGCAATTTATAGAATAATATTTCCAATTGAAGCCTGCTAAATGTCCTCTTTATGTATTTATTTTCAAAATATGTCAACTCTAGTTGAATTGGAGCTTAACAAATAATATTTCATCATTATCATGGATATGTCATGTCTACAAAATTGTCAACAATGATCCGAAAGTGAAGATTGAGGTCACTGTCCTGAGTTGTTGTCAGCTTAAAATGTATTTCAGCCAAAATAGCCAATACACATGTTTGGATCATGTAATATCTTGCAGGGGAAACTGATATCTCAATGGATATGCAGGAGATATGCTGGGAAATTTATAATTTGTAAATTGGATGCATAAACCTTTCAGTGAAAAACAATAATAGCAGTTCTTTTTGTTTGAAGTGTTCCATTTTATAAGTTATACCTTATAGAGTAAGTTATACCAGTGTTTTTTGTGCACCTTTCAGATTTTGGTGGGTTAGTACTGTATTTGTCCACTTCCATTGATTCATTAGAATTTCCATTAGCAGTGTCCAATTTGACCACCCAGGTAGACCTAGAATACTCTCATAACACACTCACCTGGAAACTCCAATACATGATTGCATGTATGTGTGTACATGTACCGGTATGTGGTACTGCCTATCAGCCAGTTTAAAAAAAAAATCTTAATTTAACTTTTTTTCAATTAAATCAGCTTCTGAAACATGGTAAACTGTCACTTGAACTAGAGCAGATAACTTTCTAGTCATATGAGTGATATCAATAGGGTTTTATGTGGTTTTAGACCAAAATTAGTGAAATGTTGGGGGTGGGTGACCAAACATTTGAGTAAAAAAATGATTTTTTGCAGGTTTGGGATGGTGGTTCCCCGAAAATGCCAGATGTAAAACACGGCATACCTTCCTGCAAATTTTATATTATAATATACATGTAATATTAAATAAAAGGTCGCAGACCACATGTCCCCCGACTCGAGTGGTAAACTTCATGATTGGAATTGTTAGAAGGATACTATTTGCAACAATGTTATACAGTATATAGATGTTGCAAACCACCGCAAAATTTCTTGGACAAAACAACCCGATGAACAAACGCATGCAAACGCGAAATTTTTTTATTTTTGTAATAGCTATATAGATGTTGCAAATCACCAACATGTTAGGAACAATATCCCAGAGTTTCAAATCTCTACATTTAAAACTGTAGGAGGAGTTGATTACACCATGAAGGTACCCAATCTCATCCAAAAGGCAAAAATGTTCCAAAATTTCTAAGTCGAAAACCCCCCCCCCCCCCCCCCCCAAAAAATATGGAAAAATTTATATTTTTGATTAGCTATATAGATGTTGCAAATCACCAACATGTTAGGAATAATATCCCAGAGTTTCAAATCTCTACGTTTAAAATTGTAGGAGGAGTTGATTACACCATGAAGGTACCCAATCTCGGACGCACGCTAAGACGGACGGACGGACGGACGAGGGTCATTTCTATAGTCCTCCGACGGAAACGTCGGGGAACAATCAATTGTACTGGGATAATGCGTGATAAAATTCAACCACTGGGAATCTCAATTTTCAAATGTCAGGCTGCTTATTTTCTGGCTTGGTACATGAGCTGCTCTGGTCAATATTAATTCAATACAAAATGTTGATTTAAATACATTAAGTTCTAGTATAATTGATTAAAGGGACATCTCGTGAACAGGTATATACAATTTCCATGGTCATAAAAAGGGAATTAGGGGTCCTTGGGGCCTTGCTTCCCTCCTATGGTGTACTTGTTGATTAAAATTGGGTAAAAACACCTATTTTCATATCATCAGCATCCCTCTCCCTTGAATGTGTGTCTCAAACCGGAGCTGTAAAAAAAATTCAGTAAAGGCCTACTAATTGGACATCTCCTGCACAGGTATATAGCATGTCCATGGTCACAAAAAGGGAATTCGTGGTTACTTCTTCCCTCATATGGTGGGCCTACATGTATATAGACTTGAAAATTGAAGAAAAAACATACTTCCAAATGCATATCACTATCAGCATCCCATGAATGTGTCTCCACCCTGGAGCTCTAGTATATTTGATTAAAGGGACGTCTCCTGCACAGATATATATACAATTTCCATGGTTATCGATCTAGATCAAAACGGTCAAGGGAATTTTCAACACCGACCCGACAAACACCTCTACAGTACAGGATTCAAAGCACCACAATTTTATGGTTAGATTAATAGGCTATATATGATCTATTTTATCTCATGTAAAGTAAATTAAAAAAAAATTCATAGGACATGTACTGGCATCTGGCAAGTACAATTGAATTAATATTTTAATATTATAATAATTTCTCATAATAATAATGCAATCTAAAGTTCATATTTTAGAACACCAGCGGTCTCCAGTCAGATTCGAACTGACAATCCCCTCAGTGTAAACTGAGGTGCACTCACCAATGTGCTGTAGAAACTGATATAAAGCTGGCATTAAAAAACAACAAATTTGAGTAGAACCCCCCCCCCCGGCCAGTGCATGTACTAATATAGATCATGCCATGAACCTCTACTATGCTAATGCCCGCTAGTATTAGTAGAGGTTCATGGCATGATCTAGTACTAATACTATGAACATTTTTTTTATATTTTCTTTACATGTGACAAAATAGATCATATATACCGGTAGCTTATAAAACAAACCATAAAAATTGTGGCACTTTGAATCCTGTACTAGTAGAGGTATTTGTCGGGTCGGTGTTGAAAATTCCCTTGAGCGTTTTGATCTACATGGATCTACATGTACATGTAGACATTGATGACGGCGCCGGCTTATTTTCATCATTCGGTATAAAACTTGGTATTCGCTCCATTCTAAATGAAATTAATAAAAATTGATTACACACAAGAAAGACATTCTTAATTTTAACTGTATCATTGCTAAAAAATTAACATATGAATCATGATTGACTGACCTTTCAAGTTTCATAAACAGCAATAGTCACAAAATGTCACAGAAAAAATCACAGTTGTTGGCCATTATATATAAGTAGTAGCCCTAGAGTAAGAATAATATAGAAAGTTAGGAAACAACATGTAAAAAAAAAAATTTTAAACCCACCCACCTCCCATGTTGCACTCGAAATCTCATCAAAACAACTACGCTTCGGACATGCATAACTACGTATGCAAAACTATCGAATATCGATAATCACACTTACCGTACATTTCTTGAGAGGTATATCCAGAAAAACAACTTTTATCAGGTGAAAATAATCAAAATCACGATAAAATTTGTCTCGACACAACATCATTAGCACGGGATTGTTAGGATCGATAACTCTTCCGAAAAGTCGGTTGAACTCGGTTCGGACAAAAAGGCGAAATACATTAAGCGGGCCAACCTTTGACTTGTCCCCGGAGTATAAACCTTGCCATCGCTCTATCGTTGACGTCGTCGTTGTATGGGTGGGGGGGGGGGTGGGCACGTCACAAGGCGATGGTGTCGCGAAATATGCATTGTGAAATGTTTTGATGATCAACTCTTTTCAAAAGTAAATGTAATCGAATATCTACTTGACTAAATATGGGTGAGTGTGTGGGCAAACCGTGCATTTAATAGCTGGATGTAGAGTGAGCTCTCAAATCTTCGCCGGCTTTCCAGCACACACGAGAACAGTCGAGAAACATGTGCTGAACTTGTTCAATGCAACCTGACGCTTTTCGTGCGTGAACTGTTGTCTGTCGACAACCGTATACGTCTCCAGTCTCCAGTACAACTGAAATATTTTAGCAAATGCATTGACCATGGTCTTAAATCGAGAGCAATTGAGAAGTCTGACGGTTGCCAAAGATGGACACCAACCTCATAATCACTGGCCAATGTGGTACAGGGAAAACTCACCTTTTAAGGTAAGTTATTGATACATTTCGGTCATTAAGGGGCATCTCAAGTGAAAGATTGTGAATGGGGATTTCCATGCAAATCTGCGGAGTAAAAGTTAGAGTTACAATAGTTGATGAGTGGGACTTGATGTGCTTTTGGAAACAACGGGTATGCCTATTTATTTATCTGTCGGGTCCGCTTGGTAAAACGAAGAATTATACGGGTGATACGGGTGTTCAAAGAAATTATTGGGTCGACGACGATGATGCAAATCTGTGTGGTTGTCGACAGTTCACGCACGAAAAGCGTCAGGTTGCATTGAACAAGTTCAGCACATGTTTCTCGACTGTTCTCGTGTGTGCTGGAAAGCCGGCGAAGATTTGAGAGCTCACTCTACATCCAGCTATTAAATGCACGGTTTGCCCACACACTCACCCATATTTAGTCAAGTAGATATTCGATTACATTTACTTTTGAAAAGAGTTGATCATCAAAACATATCACAATGCATATTTCGCGACACCATCGCCTTGTGAACGTGCCCCCACCCCCCCCCCCCCCCCACCCATACAACGACGACGTCAACTATAGAGCGATGGCAAGGTTTATACTCCGGGGACAAGTCAAAGGTTGGCCCGCTTAATGTATTTCGCCTTTTTGACCGAACCGAGTTCAACCGACTTTTCGGAAGAGTTATCGATCCTAACAATCCCGTGCTAATGATGTTGTGTCGAGACAAATTTTATCGTGATTTTGATTATTTTCACCTGATAAAAGTTGTTTTTCTGGATATACCTCTCAAGAAATGTACGGTGAGTGTGATTATCGATATTCGATAGTTTTGCATACGTAGTTATGCATGTCCGAAGCGTAGTTGTTTTGATGAGATTTCGAGTGCAACATGGGAGGTGGGTGGGTTTAAATTTTTTTTTTTTACATGTTGTTTCCTAACTTTCTATATTATTCTTACTCTAGGGCTACTACTTATATATAATGGCCAACAACTGGTGGAAAAATGAACCCATCGGCCCATCGTGGAATTTTTGGTGTCAAAATAATGGTCTGAGTGTTGCTAAGAAATCAACATCTAAATATACATTATGGGCCAGCAACTTTTTCGCCTATGAATAAAAAACGAACCAGACATGCTTGAAACGCATGAGTCGAAAACAGGTAACTGGTCACAATTAAACACACTTTTCATATCATTCCCGAAATCAATAAACACTGTCACTGTTGTATATTGAACCACTAATGGTGTAACTTATTGATTATCGATATAAATAGATGTAATCAAATATAAATTGTAGATAAAAATGATGATCTTACCGTAGCAATAAAAATCGTAAATAAATTCGCAATCTAAAATATCACGTGACAACCGCATCTCATGAATATATTCATGAGCTCAGCCTATACCAGGCCTCAAATACGTTTGCTGGCCTGAGTACTAGGCTACCGGTAGATTCCATTTCGCAACAACGAAGTATCATTTCAGCTAAATGGATTCTTGGATGAGATTCCAGACCGCGGGGTAAATGTAAACAGCTTGAGCCTATGCGTGGTGTGAATATACAAAAAATAAATCTATCGACAATAGACCTAAGAATATTAGCTGTAACAAAATTTATATATCAGAAATTGTAATAAATGATATATTTTGGGATAGATGCACGATTTTTAATAGCCTGCAAATTGACAATATATATTGTAAATGTTATAATTTTGGGAAAAATACACGATGCGTAATTGCATGCCTGCAAATTGCTAACGTTCGTCGACGTATGAATATAGAGTTATCCTCCCTGCATCGCAGTGCTAAATCCGGCGTGGTAGCACTGCGGATCCCGATGTATGAGTTTTGAAGGTCAAGGTGACGTCGCACGGGCAAATCAATAGGCCTATGTTAACCCCCGTCCGAAAACACCCCCACGTACCAAGTTTCATCGAAATCGGGTCGGTCGTTTTTGAGTTCATCGATTACACACACACACACAGACAGATACACACACACACACACACACAGATCTTTCAAAATATATAATAGATATGTATACGTATGTATGTGTGTGTGTATGTATATATATGTATACATATATATTTTAAAAGTATATATGTATATTTATGTATATGTATATATATGTATATATACTCGTCTCAAACTTCTTGTTTTGCGGTTTATTACTGCTACAATTTATTAGCTAATTATTACTATCTCATCTCCTGCACTCCTACGCCTTCGCTCAGTCGCTCAATCATTAACTTTGGTAGATCGAATCGACCTCACTATACTACTCAATCCGTGCGCTGGCCGCGATTGGACACAATAGCCGGTTAGTCACGCCCAACAACGTGATTAACATGCACTGATCGCCGTTGAATGTGAATAGATATGTCCGAAACAACATGGACTTGTCCCACTTTAAAGCACCCGTGCGATTTGTCTGTTATGAGTTCCGTGTGCCCAACAGTGGGATCCTTCGACAGCCTTGGGAATTGGTGTGCTTTACCAAAAATCAGGGAACCATTGTAACAATGGGATTGTGCTCTAATGCACATTATGCAACATCGACCAGATATATAGGAGACGAATATAATTATTCATTCATTTGTCAAGCAATTCATTGGGAGAGAAAACGTTTCATACATATAGAGCCTATAGGGGCCCACACAATTTATCATAATTAAGAATATCACTATCGAATACCCAGATATCAACTTTGAGGCGGTTGACGAAATTTATCGGTTGTGTAGTAGAAAGGCTTAACGAGACAAAATCTCAATAACAAAACAAAAAACAAAACAAAAGCAAAACGCAACTTATGAATATTATACGAATCTTTCTGATCCCGCGCAATTATATCGTTTATTTTTCTGTTCATACTGGAAATTACTGAATTATATAATTATCGGTACATGATCTCTGTGGCATTGATTGGAGGAGTGAGAATAAAACATGGTAGGCAAAACGTCAGCTGTTTCTTGACGGGCGATGTTAGAACTGTTCAATCTAAACCTATGTTTATTCTTCCAGGGGTACAATGCGCGGATCTATGGATTGAAGGACGGAAAGGCGCCAGCGGCGAGATTGACATAAATGGTAACCCATTACCATGGTTGATATGGGCTCCAAACGAACCAAGTAACAATCCCAACTACGCATGCGTCAAGCTCGAGGATGCGGACTGCAACCTGATGGCGATGATGCCATGCGGCAATGTCGAACATTTCCTTTGTCAAATTGACCAATAAAAAATATTGACCAATGGAAAAATAAGCAGAGACAGCAGGGGGGGGGGGGGGGGCAGAATTTTTTTCCCGACACGTATCCTGGGGGTGGCGGGTGTCAAAATAAGCCCAAAGCAATTTTTCCGTGACAAATTTTTTTTTTTTTCCTTCACACCTTTTATTGGATTTTTTTTGCTAGTTTGTGCTGGTTTGTAACACTAAGAAATCAATAATAAGGAACTGCATCAGCACTAAACACGCTAGGGCCATTGGAGGTTGGTTTTTGCCTCTTTAGGACAAGGGAAAGTATTCTTAATGCAGCTGAATCGCCCATGCATATGTAATTAACATCAAATAAGGATAACTTTAATGAAATAAATTTAATGCCAAATCTGGTCAAACATGGACATTAAACACTGATATATACACTGATGTATAAAGAAAAAAAACATGTAACAACCTAGACTTGTGAGTGGATAACACAATTATCTCATATGTGACAAATGAGATAGAAAATGGTAATAATTCACAATCTCATGTAGTCACGAATGAGTTAATACAGGTTTCTACTAAAAGTGTAGGTTTGTTTTTATTATATGCTTTACTCTCACATGCTACACTTGAGCAGTCCAATAGAAATAATGAACTCATACAAGATTCCTGAATTCATACAAGATAAACTGTGAACGTTATAAATTCCTAACCAATCCTGACCAATCTGAATCAATTGGAATCAATCGTAACATTAACTTTCTTTGATTTCCCATTGTTGCTCCTGGGTGCTCTATTATATTGCTATATGTGCGATAAACATGTTTTAGTAATGTCTAATGAGTCTGGGTGGCACGTAGCATATAATAATTTAACCTATCTGATATAATACAATCACCTATCTGGTGTAAAACAATATCACCTATCTGGCGTAAAACAAATCACCTATCTGGTGTAGAGCAATATCACCTACCTGGTGTATAGACATAATATCTTTATAAATTTCCATAACAAAACACAAAAACTAAAAAGGTCTCTAAAAAGGACTACCACACACATTTTGGCACTAAAACAGTGTCTATTAATTATGATTAACCGTGCGCGCTGTGTCAGTGGCCGGTTACCCACTCAGGCATAGCTGCTATTCACAATAGCAATAAAGCTGCTTAATAGGTTGTGTGACGAGAAGGTAATTGAATGCAACCTGGACACAATACAATGACTTCAGTTTAGCAATAAAATGTTCGATGGTATATAAATATTAGAACGTCAGTTTGTCTATAAATGTTCGATATAATATAATGATTAGAGCATATCTTGTCGTTGACTACGCGAATGTAGTGGCCAGTGGGAATGGTGTAGTTCACTCGCCTTCAGCTCGTGAACTACACCCTTCCCACTGGCCACTACATTCGCGTAGTCAACTCCAAGCCATGCTCTATTCATATACTAAGCTTTAAAATAAATTGACTGCAGAGCTGTGGAAATATCATATTTAACAAAAACGATTAAAAATCCACTGCAGTCAAGAATATACTGCTAGAGACAAGTCCTGCTGTTCATTACTAGATTCACTGAATCTCAATGTAGGAGCTTTGGTCCTGGTTTTCTCTGTATGTTTGTGTTTTGCGTTCCACAAGGGGATGGGTGTCAAAACATGGCTGGAAAAAAACTCTATGAAATGGAAAAAAAATTGGGGTCCGGGGTGGGTGGGTCCAAAAAGTGGTCATCGGCAAAAAAGTAGCATACGTGTCTGGAAATTTTTTTCGACCCCCCCCCCCCCCCCTGGAGACAGATCATAAAAGTGCAAAAGGAGTCCAATTTATTGGAGGGAAATGTTCAGGATCGTTTGTTGAACTAAGTTTATGAACATTTCCTATGGTAACTACTCTTCAGTTCGTATTTAGTAAAGACGTGGTTAAGATATTTTGAATTCCTGGTGAACAAGCCTGCAAATAGCGTGTCTGTCATTTGCAGAATGAGGTCCCCAGAGTGTGAATTTAGTGATGTTATCCCGCACATCACCAAATTCACCCTCTGGATACCTCATTCTGCTTAGGCCCCACCTTCTGGAAAGTATCTATAGTATCAAATTAACATTGTTTTTAGTTACGTTTTCCTTTCTGGGAAGTTTCTATATCCCACTAATTTGCAGAAGATAAAATGCATAATCGAGGTGCCCAATGGGTGAACATCACCAACTTCAACTGGGGAATTGCAATCTGATCCTAGGTCTACCATAGAAGTTGGGGGCCTAAGCAGAATGAGGTTCCCAGAGGGTGAATTTGGTGATGCTAGCCCGCTGTGCGGGATAGCATCACTAAACTCACCCTCTGGGGACTCATTCTGCAAATGACAGACACACTATTTTCTGTCTTGCTGGTGAAGAGAATTTGAATTAATGTTAAGATATATAATGAATTCATCTCAAAGTTGGTGTATCTGTTCCCGGAAATGTCTGTGCGCACGTACATCTAGGGGTATAAAATAATAGTGTTTGGGTGAGAGAGACCTTTCACAGATTTACTTTTTCCAAACGGTTTGCCGCGAGCAGGGACAAGCTGTGGTTACTTTAGAACATGTAAA
This sequence comes from Siphonodentalium dalli, assembly GCA_032622095.1. Classification (NCBI taxonomy): domain Eukaryota; kingdom Metazoa; phylum Mollusca; class Scaphopoda; order Gadilida; family Siphonodentaliidae; genus Siphonodentalium; species Siphonodentalium dalli. The sequence continues at coordinate 18,497,127 of CP136061.1, read as the reverse complement.
TACTCGTTGATGATTAGTCATCCCTCAGGAAATGTTCCGATATGTCGCTTGTAAAACTTATTGTCTAAACATTTCCCACCAATAAATTCCTTCTGCACTTTTATTATCTGCTGTCTGCTTATTATACCCCCACTCTCGAAGAGAATGTGTGTATACTGAATTGACCTCGCCCGGACGTCCGTCCGGACATCTATCCCTCAGTTTTTCCGTCCGTCCGTCCGGGCAGATATATCAAACACCAGTTGTCGGATCTGAATGAAATTTGGTGTGGATGGTCACTACTATTGAGGGCATTCAACAGAGTGTTCAATTGTTTTTTTTTCTGGATTTTCCGTTCTAGAGTTATTCATCTTTCTTAATCTGGAAATGTTGTTTTTTTGTCCGTCCGAGCTGATATCTCCACCACCTGTTGACGAATCTCAATGAAATTTGGTATGGATGTTCACTACTATGAGGGCAATCAGTTGAGTGTTCAATCAATTTTGTTTACAGTTTACCTTCTAGAGTTATTCATCTTTGTAAATTTGGAATTGTTGGTTTTTTGTCCATATCTCCACCACCGGTTGAGGAATATCAATGGAATTTGGTATGGATGTTCACTATAGTATGATGGCAATCAAATTGAGTGTTCAATCGATTTGTTCATACTTTCCCTTCTACAGTTATTTATCTTTGATTTTATGAAAATGTTGGGTTTTTTTCCCGTCCAAGCCGATATCTCACCCATACTATTCGGTTCTAATTTGCCACCGCGGGGGTATGCCAGCACCGCCGGTGCAATCTCTTGTTTTTCCTGAACACCCCTCCATATGCATAATAGACCATTCCATTGTATACCTTAATGACTGAGTGGAAGAATCCATTTAGTAAAGAAAGAGTTGAACCAACATTGCAATATTCAGCTGTGATGCGAGTATGATTTTCGATTGAAAATTCATCTTTGTGAGTGAAATATCTGCAACACATTTAAAAGTGCCTTCAAACCGAGTTTCTCATAAATGGTGTAGTTGTAAGTGGTGGAAGCGATAGTCACCTTTATAGAATATAAATTTCTCATTTTTGCAAGAAAACTGTTGACAAAGTAATTTCTCGATTTTGTGAATGATAACGACACCGGATATATTTTTATAATATGCTTGTTAATAAATATGGGCTGGCCTGGGATTGACTATGCAGGTATAGTGTCCAGTGGTGTTGGTATAGTTCACTGCGTGAAGAGAAGTGCACTACATCCAGCCAGCTGGGCACTATATCCGCGTAGTCAACGATAAACCATGCTCTATTATATTTTACCGAACAATTCTAACTTGTACTGTACCACACAACCTGGACTATTCAAATTCGCTTCATGCGAAGTTATTATAATTTAAGAACAACTTGTTTTACCGAGAACAAATATGATTATCCACTTACCGATAAACAGTTTATGAGAAACATAATTGTCGCAAGAATGTCTTGATTGAACTCTAGTTAAAAAAAACCGAAACGCGTAGTATTTAAGTTTTATTTTGATTGCACGAAAACCCGAAACTGCAAGGTGAATTCAATGGTAAACTGCAACGGTAAATTGGTAGAAACAATTTCGTGTCTGTTTTATCGAGATTTGGTTCTCTATTCATTGCTTTTTTTATGCGAATTTGTTATAGTATTGTGCTATATTTAGCACAACACTATACCAATATCTAGGCCATAACTTTCGACCAATCAGAAGATGCTATTTCTGGTTGAGGTGAAATATAACCTCATAGTCTTAATTTTCAATGCTTTGACCTTTTCCGATGTTTGGCGTAAACTTTTGATTAAACATTTTATTGGATTCATTGGAATTTGATCGATACAGCAACCGAAACAATAATGTTAACATAGCAATGTTTTTATACGCGAAACCTCATTTTGAGGAGTTAAAATAATTAAAATAAGAACAATGCGATAAATGTTTACATGTGCCTGTTTATGACAGTTGTTTGCAAACATTTATGAAAATTTATGTTATTACGCACGAACCCACTTCGAAGACCTTTACACGGTGGGGAATCACGTGGTTTCGATGTTGGTGAGTACCACGCATAAAAAATGGCTGAGGCTAATGCAAGCGCACAAAAACTAAATAAATGAGGAACTGACACAAAACATAGCATTTTGACTGTTACGAGCATATGCTAGTTTATTTTTGAAACAAGTTGGTACCTTATTTGTTCGGAAATACTCGGTGGTTTTCTATAACATTCTGACCAAAGTTGCCAGTCGGAGGTACGTGGAACACACCAGTCCATACCTCTAGGAGAATCCTTCGACTGACAACTTTGGTTAGAATGTTAGAGCAAACAAATGTGAATTTGGACACAAATGGGGTATCAGCTTATTTGAAAAAATAGTAAGCATCTGCTCGTAGCTGACAAAATACTATGTAATATGCCATATCGTATTTACCTTTTTGCTCGTTTCTGGTCGCGTTTTCGATCCTCTCGGCCACTTTGACTGCGCTATACTCATCAACTCGAAACCACGTGATTCCACACCGTGCTTTAGTCCCTTTAAAAGGTATCAATAAATGTAGACTAAACACCTTACTGTCATCCCTTCTCAACTCACAAACAAGCCTTGAAATAGTGTGTCTGTCATTTGCAGAATGAGGTCCCCAGAGGGTGAATTTAGTGATGCTACCCCGCATAGCGGGCTAGCATCACCAAATTCACCCACTGGGGACCTCATTCTGCTTACACCTCAGCAGAATGAGGTTCACAGAGGGTGAATTTGGTGATGCTAGCCCGCTATGCGGGGTAGCATCACTAAATTCACCCTCTGTGGACCTCATTCTGCAAATGACAGACACCCTATTTCAAGGCTTGCTCACAAATTCGGAGACACGCAAACAGTAACGATGTTAAGATGATTTATTAAATCTGTGTTATAAGTGTTTATGATTGAATAAAATATATTGTTTACAAAAGTGTGTGTTGTCGTTAACGTCACAAAGCAACCTCTTTATTGTAGTTTAGGGCGATCACAAGTTACATTGGTCGAAGCTTTCGCCATATAGAGTTCAGTATAAACGTATTGTCTTAACACAGCAGAGTGCATGTTATCGCCATCTATAGTTCTGTATAAAAGTACTGTCTTAATACAGCAGAGTATTACACGGTTATTGTACACTTTTGAATAGTTGGAAGGTTGCATTATTACCTTGCATGAAATCTTCCTTTATATGAGAGTCACGGATGTTGAAGTGGAATGGAGATATAGACATTTCCAGGTTAGACAAAACTAAATTATGCACCAACAAATACCTGACGTCATTACGATAGTTATAGCCCCTTTGTTCTACCTCGCCCTTCTACATTCCGAATGGGCACTTTATCAAGATCTGTCAACGTGCATGTCTGACATCGGAAATTGAGCAGGAATATTGCATTTGTTTACATTAAATTGATATAATTTGCACATAAGGTTGATGTCATTTTATTGTATACCTCCTAGAGCTAAACTACGTCTTGAGAAATCGCAATTATTATGTGCAATTCTATGGATCGTCTGCTCCTTGGCATGATAAATACTAAATATCCTATACGTATATGTATGACTGTGAATTTTGCTATTCACACGGCACACGAAACATCAATAACATACACACATGCATATAGCGCCAACCATCAGTAGTTCGGCTCTTTGTATATTGCCGAAAGAGATAATTTGATCTGGTGTACGGCAAATTGCACGAGTGCTATCGGGCGAATTAAAACTCGCGTGATTTGTGTGTGTACGGCAAATTGCAAGTCGAAATAAATACCTGCCAATTAAGGCAAAGTTGGTTTAAAAAATAAGTCATATCAATAGACATGAGCATAATGACGAGTGTACAATTCTGTTGGTTTACATGCTATTACAGTTCATTTTCACACCACGTGCACGCCCTTTAAATGGTGAGTTATTTGTGGTCTTTAAAATCGCATATATATATAGCAGATTATCCACCCCGAGGCTAATCAAGCTGCACATTTAAATGTTCATTTTTAATGTTAATCCATCTGGCGATGGTTATGAACTTATGAAACATTTCCCCAGAAAAGTCGGATATTGAATTACAGAATACGATTGCAGCCCCCCCCCCCCCCATTAACCAACGTTTGACAAAAATCTTAGTTTTTGCGTTTTGTTTCATAGAATAAAACTGGTTATAACACACCAACAGTGGTTTTACCGATACAAAATAAACTGATGCGAATTAATCTGAACACCGAGCGTATATCTATTCAAATTCAATCATTTCAAATGATTTACCGTTGGTAAAATTATAATATAGACCCAATAATGCGTACTTTTATATTGAAATACATTGTTCTACTAGTACAAAACCTTGTTAATATACTTTAGTTCAAATATAGGATGACTCCATATTTCGGTTACCAGCTATCCAAGAAAGTGCTATTTGTTCTATATATAAATATATTGTTTCCCCTTTATTTAGTAAAACCTGCTAGAGACCAACCCAGAATATATCGCCTTGTGTTTGCCAAAATGCTATAAATGAGAATCCAACTCGGTCGTTGGCTGAAATCAAGAAGAGAATCATTAAAATTTTTGACAGTAATTGTCCAGTTTGTTTTGGTCATTACAGTCCTGAGTAAGTGTATTGGTATTTCAGGTGATTATAAGACACTGCTGAGTCTCGTGTAATGTTGCGGAAAACATACCTTCGCCATATGGGACGTTTTATATATTCTTGTTCTGCAAATTTTATTGAGGAAAATAAAAAATAAAAAGGTTTGTATTTATTTTTGAGATTTTACCCTTGACAGTACAAGGGCCTGCCTTTTGTACTGTAGCTGGTGTGAGTCCAGAGCCAGTTTCCCTGCAATCGCAAGAAAATGGAAGAATTTTAGGCTCAATTTACTTATTATGCGTTGATTATGTTTCTGCTCTAAAATTGATTCTCCACAGTCTTCGCAGTTTATGTTGACATTCTTGCGATTATAGGAACAGGAGTTCACAGAAAAGATCTACATATATATGTTTTTGTGATATTTTTCCATTTTAGAATTTTTATTCATTTCAAGCTAATTGATACTCGCTGATGGGTATTCGTCGAGAGTTCGCCAAATCTTTTGATATAATGATAACAAACAACCACAATTGCTTGATTTTATCAGTTTCGTAAAATATTGTTTTTAAATGTCAGACTGCTTTATTGTTTTGCCCCGTTGGCAGTTGTTTTGACCTCTAACTATCTCGTGTTCACTGGCAAAGTTATTTAAGCAATAAAATTGTTGATCCAAACAACCACATTTGCTTGATTTTATTAGTTTCATAAAATAATTGTTTTAAATTTCAGATTGCTTTATTGTTTTGACCTCTAACTATCTCGTGTTCACTGGCAAAGTTTTTAAAGCAATAAAATTGTTGATGCAGACAACATTTTGCTATTGAAGATACCTAGAAGTGCGTAATAAGTTTGAAAAGTTATGAAAAATTAGTCATTAGAATTTGTTCTCAAATATGTGAAAATAGACAAATATAGACCACCAGTTGTCTGAGCATGCATGCACACACTTCCTTATCATCATATCAGTTTAGCAGATATCAATAACTCCAAATACATTTGCGGTGCTCCTTTATATGCCTAAGGATGGAGGACATATGTGACCCGCCATATCAAATACAGTCGTAAGTCGGGATTTTTTTACCCTGTGCCAAATCCAGTCGTAAGTGCCTGTGCCAATGCATTCTCTTATATATGCGAGTCGACCATAGGTCGCCTCGCATATATAAGAGAATGCATTGGCCTAACAATTTTTTATCATTTTTTTTAAATAAATGTTTCTTACAATTTTTAGGACATAAAATAAAAAACATCCATTACCCTGCAGGGAGCCCCACACATATACAGAAGCATATAGAAGAGTGTCGTCTGCTCATGTTTGTCTGGAGCTCTGTATGGGTGAAATTATATAATTGTTAAAGAATAAAAGAAAAAATTATTAAAATTGTAAAAAATTGTTAGGCCAATGCATTCTCTTATATATGCGAGGCGACCTATGGTCGACTCGCATATATAAGAGAATGCATTGGCACAGGGTAAAAAAAATGCCGACTTACGACTGGATTTGATATGGCGGGTCACATATTGATGTTGGGGCTCAGCGTAATCTCCATTGGCTGTTATTACCTTTGGACAACTTTTACAACAGTAGACAAGAAAACCATAGTCAGAAATGGTAACGCCCCCAAGATCATATTATTAGCCATAAATATAAATTATAATATAAGATATATTGGTTACATGAATGCACCGCCTCAGAATTAAAACAACTAATCCTTCAAATTATTACAAAAAACTACTGCATATTACTGCAGGTTTTTCATTCACCAAACCAGAAAGCTTCTAAATGGGGATAAAAAATTGTGTTCGCTCCATAAAATCTTCAAGTGTGCATGGCCCAGCCATTGTTCATACCAAAACATCGAACGCAATCAACGCGGTCATAATAGTTACACACTGCAACTATAAGACATACAGAGAATACACACCCCACGAAAACCCGAAATGTGTTGTCATGCGAGATATCCCATCGCTATAGCTCAATTTGACACGGCCAGATTAGCCTTCCTACAATATACTAAAACAATAAAGCTTGTCAAATCATCGGCATAGTCAGTAGAACTTTCACCAACTTGGACATTCGAACTACAGCTTTTACCGGACTCGGGGTCGCAGTACAACTTCAACGCGTCCCAAAAATAACCGGAAAAAACATTTATCTATTTATAAAATCCCCATGGGACCACATATTTCTGTAATTTGGCCAACAGTATACACCGGTGGCGTTAATTAGTATCGCGTCCGGTAGAAGACGCCCGTCATTTTGATACATGGAAATTAAAAATGGCAGGGGGCTGAAACGAAACTTGAAATGTCAGATTTGGCTTAAGAACTATAGCCAGGGGAGGGTTATAAAACATACCAGACACGTAGGCTATTTATTTTTAAATTGTGGCCATTGTTGGGTCCGAAACACCCTAGTTATTTAGTTCTGACTAAATGTTTTCTGGTAGACATCCCTTTAATTTTTTGAGACATCAAATGCATCGCTACGGTGGCTGGTTTAGGACATGGAAAATTGTTTTTTTATTTCGTGGCCACGAAATACTAATTCGTGGCCACGAAATAACTAATTCGTGGCCACGAAATAACTAATTCGCGGCCACGAAATACTAATTCGTGACCACGAAATACTAATTCGTGGCCACAAAATAACTAATTCGTGACCACGAAATAACTAATATTCTTGTATGTTGCAATCGATTTAGGAGATAAACATACCCTGTTGAGTTGTACATTCTGGGATTCGAGCATGAAAACAGTTTGTAAACGAGCCGGCTTGCCGGCGAGTTCACAAACTGTTTTCATGCTCGAATCCCAGAATGTACAACTCAACAGGGTACGTTTATCTCCATTGTAATTCAATCTAGCAAGGAATTTGCAAAAAAACTGTATAAAAAGTATCATTTAGTCGTTTTCATGACACGAATCGAGACTTTCATTTTGCCGTTGTCACCGTGCACGAATAGTTGGGTTTGTTCATTGTGTTACTCGGAACACTGCTCCGTAACCATTTCATGTGGGGCGGGTTGGCTCTTTTTGCTACTCCGTTCTGCGCCGATGAAATAGTACCGTGCCACATTCAGATTTGATGCACGGTGAAGCGGCCGATGAACGGTATCTATAGACAACAAAGCGCGGGTGTGCTCGTTTCGCTACTCGTTCTGTGCCAATGAAATTTGACCGTGCTACATTCAGATTTGATGCACGCTGAAGCGGGCGATGTCGGTGAATCGAAAACTAAAGTTATCCGCTCTTGGCCAATCAGAATGTTTGTTTTTAGTGACAAATACTCAATTGAATTACAATGTGATATGGAACATGGTTGCATGTAAACTAGCCATTTAACTATCGATATATCTCAATTGCGAGTTTTGTACGCCGATTTTTCGTGCATTCAAAACGAGTTTCTCATAAATGATGTAGTTGTAAGTGGTGGAAGAGATAGAGCACCTTCATAGAATATAAATTTCTCATTTTTTGCAAGAAAACTATTGATAAAGTAATTTCTCGATTCTGTGATGATAACGACACCGGAGATATGTTTATAATATACATGTTAATACATATGCGCCATAACATTGGTTCGCATTACTTGTTCGGCGTAGTTACGGTACGTCCGGTATAGAGATTCCCGATCGAACACCTACTGTGTTTCCTTGGATTCCCAATCGAACACCTACTGTGTTTACTCGGATTCTCAATCGAACACCTACTGCGTTCGCATGTGCTTTGGTTTCTTATCTTGTCATTGTCTATCTATTATATATTTTGAAAGATCTGTGTGTGTGTGTGTGTGTGTGTGTATCTGTCTGTGTGTAATCGATGGACTCGAAAATGGCCCAGCCGATTTCGATGAAACTTGGTATGTGGGGGTATTTTCGGGTCAGGAGTAACATAGGCCTATTGATTTTCAGATCAGAGGTCAACTTTTCACGTGCCGAGGTCAAATCTGTTTTTACGCCGTTTTGCGCTAATATATTTCAGTTCGGTGCTCACAAATCGATTCGATATAGCGCGAATAATAAATTGCCAGTCATATAATTTGCACGGTTAGAATCTGTGGCGCTTCATCTTTCCAATGATGCATCACACGCCTGTGTACGTTTAAAGTTTCTACCTTAATTATCGGGAAGAACGCAGGACCATGCTTCGCTCATCGAAAATCATTGCGTAAATATATTACGCCATCAACATATCGTGACGTGATCGCGTTAACTCTTTCCGGCCGATGTCGCGTTAACTCATCACCGGCCGAGGTATCCGCAAATGACATTGGGCTATATATCTCGGAAACGGGTGGAGCTATCGACTTGAAATTTGGCATGTGAATGTATCTTGCCCCGGATACGAATTTTATCGGGTCGCCGAGCCCGTGCGACGCCAGCTTCGCGCATGCGCAGACCAGATCTCGGAAACGGGTGGAGCAATCGACTTGAAATTTGGCTTTTGAATAGCCCGGACGAAGTCGGGTCACCTTCTAGTCTATACTATATATTTTGAGACTTCGTATATATATGTGTATATATGTACTTCATAGAATCCAAAACGCGTGTAAAGATTGAGCTCAAACTTCCTATGTAAGTGTCAAATATCACCGACACGACCGTGGTCGCGGTTTAGAGAAGCTCAGAGCACCCGTTCTCCAATCTCAAATCACCGCAAAGGCACGGCATGGGTTAATCAAGTGATTATTTAATGAGCGTTTGTTTTTGACGCATCTCTATAAAGAGCGTCTGTTTCCCATTCAACGTTATTCGTATCTGCAGAGTTATACGGGAACGCAAACGTTATCGCTCGAAATTTATTCCCTGCGAGCACGGATGGCGCGCTTTGTTTTTACAGTATATACCTTCGGTATATACCGAAATCATCCCAGATAATCACGAATATAGCATCAAATTTCTCCCCAGATATACCGTTATAAAGCTACTGGAATCTGCCAATCTACGGGAAATTCCAGGGAATGCCGATTGAGCTCAAACTTGCTACCTACGGGAAGTGTCATATATATGAGTGTGTCCTTTATAGACTCTAACCGATTGAGCTCAAACTTGCTAAATAAGAAAATAGCCCCCCAAGCCGTAAATATCAACAACAACGATATTACTAAATACAATCTTAATTCAATTAACAGATATCTACTGGTGATTTAGATATATATCTTAATTCACGAGGAGATATATCTTAGTGTCGTGATTTAGAGATATATCTTAATTCAATTAACAGATATCTACTGGTGATTTAGATATATATCTTAATTCACGAGGAGATATCTCTTAGTGTCGTGATTTAGAGATATATCTTAATTCAATTAACAGATATCTACTGGTGATTTAGATATATATCTTAATTCACGAGGAGATATCTCTTAGTGTCGTGATTTATAGATATATCTTAATTCAATTAACAGATATCTGCTAGTGATTTAGAGATATCTCCAATTCGACCGTTTTCACTGGAACAGGCTTAAAATGAAGGATCCCTAAAATACACGTGCACATATTATGTATCTATATATAAAAGAATAGGATCTGTCTGTCTGTTCGGATTTTTTTCCAAGACCCATAGACCGATTTAAACCAAATGCGGTGTGGTGATTCGGGGTACCCTGGTGGAGGTAATAACGGCGTTAGAATAAATTTAGTTAAATAATTAACAAAAAACAAACAAAACAAAATCACTCCACTGTCCACCGATAACGAACGTTCAAGCCTTGAGGTTTTATGTTTTTCAATAAGTTTAATTCTACATTATTATATTATGTTTACTTAATAAATGTATTTGAAATGCTTTTGATACTTATACTGGAAAGATAGTGAGTCACCGGAAAAACTTGAGAAGTAATATGCATGCTATGTATATATACATGCATGTAGAAGTCTTCATTGCGTACCATGTTTTTCGATAAACTACATCAAGTAAACAATAGCAATGTCATAATCCATTTTAAAATAGATCTCAAATATATTTAAAGATTTCAGCACGGTTTCTATTGATAAAAATAGTTACGTTCGGTGCTTGACTAAGAACAAATTTGTTCGAGAAATCGGAAAACGGATATTGAACGGAACAGTGCCTTCGTCTTGTGATTGAAGGTTAATAATGACCATCGGGAGGCGGAGTATGTATAATATGGAAACCTAATTCATGGGTTCGTCTTTGCATACAAATCCCATGATCACAACTTGGCATACACATTTTTGGCAACTAGTGATCATCAACTTAAACAACTAGGCGTACAGAGATTGGCGAGTGGGGTGTCCAAATAAATAGTCTCCGCTTTCAGATTGTGAATACTCTCGAGCCAAGGGAATGTCAATATATGTTGCACACAGAATGGCCTTTCCGTTGCAATATAGTGGGATTTCAGACAGATGCTGTATATGTGTTAAAATGACATTTGAAGATGGAATTTTTGCGAGAAAATTATTTTCTGAAGTGATCAAAGGTCGTTTTTATCTATTAAAAAGAGTCCTTCGCTCAAATGGAGCCCGCTTACGATCGCCATTTTGTATTGATTAATACCACCTCGAAATGTGCAAAATGCTCCAGGGCAAAAATAAAAAACTTTGTTCCGGCAAGTGTTAGCTATGCTTCATTATAAGTAGGAACAACATGCTCCTAAAGCCAAAGATATTTAAAAAATTGAATGTAAATTAAACCAAAGCTCTGGTTAACAAAAAAGTGAAATTGAATGAAAAAGTTTTGTTTACATATTTTATAAAATTATGAAAAATATTTGCCCCTAAAGAAGAATATAGGGGCCTTACTGGTCGTTTAGATATTATCTTCCATTTTCTAACGGTATTTTCGCCTAAAAGATTGATGAATTATTCTCGAAGTTCAAGGCCGACAAAGTGAAACTACAAGTTCCGATTAAAAGATCGCATAGTCCTTTTAAGATAACTTTTTGTAAAACCAGTAAAGGCGTCATGACATCAAGACGTGCATCATGACGTCACAACCTACATCGGCGCGCAAAACTCCAGGCACAGGACTGCGTCGATGGCCAGACAGCTGAGACACGTGTTACACGGTCACGATACACGACACATCTGCCAAACATTTACGTTATATGTGATTATTTACATATATAATTACTAGAAGGTGACCCGACTTCGTCCGGGCTTTGACCTTGAATTGTCCATTTTGAAGGTCAAGGTCAAGTGGGGTCACGATTTGACCAGTCCAAAACACTGCCCGGACAAAAGTACCCGACAAACGTGCCCGTCGAAATCCATCCGGTTTTACCCGATTTGACCTTGAATTGATCATTTTGAAGGTCAAGGTCAGGTCGGGGTCACGATTTGACCCGTCTAAAACACTCAGTGGACAAAAGTAACCCTATGTATAAAATTTCGTCGAAATCCCATCAAAATTGGCGATTTGACATTGAATTGAACCGAATTTCAAGGTCAAGGTCACGTCGCACGGGCAAATGAATATGCTTATGAGACTCCCCATATGAAAGTACCCCCACATACCAAGTTTCATCGGAATCCCGTGATATTCGGGCGTTTGACCTTGAATTTACCCGATTTCAAGGTCAAGGTCACGTCGCACGGGCAAATTGATAGGCCTATGTCACTCCCCGGCCGAAAATACCCCCACATACCAAGTTTCATCGAAATCGGCTTGGCCGTTTTCGAGTCCATCGATTACAGACAGACACACACACAGACACACAGATCTTCCAAAATATATAATAGACTAGCAGGTTAGCCCGCCACTGGCGGTATTCATCCCATGGCTTTGTTTCAGAAACATGACATTTTTGAATATGAATTTAATGTTTTTTAAATTTAATATATTTTGTTTCTGAATTGTTTTTTTATTGTTAATTTTTTTTAATTTTAAATTGTTTTAATTAAATTGTAAATTGTTTTAATTATTTTTGTTGTTTCTGGCGGAAAAATTTACCCGTAGAAATCCCCCCTTCCTAGGAACGACAGACAACGCATTCTTTGTTTCGTGAAATCTCTCTACGATAACATTGCATTGAATTTAAAACAAACGCTTCCCGTCGGGAAATCTGTCTGCATAATATTTTGAGTCTGCCGTACCCGTCGTAATGTCGTGAAATCTCTCTGCATAATAGATAACATTGCATTGAATCTGTTGTTGGCATTCAGGGCTTCGGGTCGTTGTTGTTGGTATCACGGCTCCCCGAAAACTCTCACATTGCCGAAAACGTGTATTTAGTAATATCGTTGTTGTTGATATTTACGGCTTGGTGGCTATTTTCTTATTTAGCAAGTTAGAGCTCAATCGGTTCGAGTCTATAAAGGACACACTCATATATATGACACTTCCCGTGGGTAGCAAGTTTGAGCTCAATCGGCATTCCCTGGAATTTCCCGTAGATTGGCAGATTCCAGTAGCTTTATAACGGTATATCTGGGGAGAAATTTGATGCTATATTCGTGATTATCTGGGATGATTTCGGTATATATTTATATACTGTAAAAACAAAGCGCGCCACCAGTGCTCGCAGGGTTGGTCAGAAACAAATGTTTTTTAAATTTAATGTATGTTCCGTATATCTCTCTGCAGATGCAAATAACGTGAATGGCAAACAGACGCTCTTTATAGAGATGCGTCAAAAACAAACGCTCATTAAATAATCACTTGATTAACCCACGCCGTGCCTTTGCGGTGATTTGAGATTGGAGAACGGGTGCTCTGAGCTTCTCTAAACCGCGACCACGGTCGTGTCGGTGTGATTTTACATTTAGATGGGAAGTTTGAACTCAATCGAGCGAACCGTTTTCGATTCTATGAAGTACATACATACACACACACATATATATATACGAAGTCTCAAAATATATAGTATAGACTAGCAGGTTAGCCCGCCACCGGCGGCTTGTCCGAAACATGACATTTATATATATATATTTTTTAATTTTAGCTCCACGCGTTTCAATAAGAAAATGTTTTACCCGGTAGCTCCACCAGTTTCCGAGATCTGGTCTGCGCATGAAAATTTGTACCCGGCGCAAGATACATTCACATGCCAAATTTCAAGTCGATAGCTCCACCCGTTTCCGAGATCTCGTCTGCGCATGCGCTGCACGGGCGTCGCACGGGCTCGGCGACCCGATAAAAGTTGTACCCGGCGCAAGATACATTCACATATCAAATTTCAAGTCGATAGCTCCACCCGTTTCCGAGATCTCGTCTGCGCATGCGCTGCACGGGCGTCGCACGGGCTCGGCGACCCGATAAAATTTGTACCCGGCGCAAGATACATTCACATAGCAAATTTCAAGTCGATAGCTCCACCCGTTTCAGAGATCTCGTCTGCGCATGCGCTGCACGGGCGTCGCACGGGCTCGCCAATACGACAACGACCACCGCCTCGTCAAACTACACACACGTACCAAGTTTCGTCACGATCGGTCGAGAATCGTAGATTTGTATGAAGTACAACACACACACAAACATAAATATATAAGAGAGATATGTAAATTAGATAGATTGTATCAAAATATATAGGAGAGATATGTAAATGATCTACACACCATTACTGGTGTTTGTCAAAGTTTAGTGGGGTATATCAATACTCATTCACGATCATATCATTGAGGTCCGGAGGGTGTGGGCTATCTCTCGAATACAAGGAGTTCTCAAAATATATAGAGAAGAAGAGATAATTGTCTTGTGTCCCGTTACGGTTTATCATCAAATCCTTCTAAAGATAAAAATGTATCCGATAATCCCATGAACAGTAACAAACGGGCGCAAATTACGTTTACGTATGATCATATTAGCTGTGGTGCAACCGTCTGTCCGTCTGAAACCTGGTTTTTGTGGTGTTGTTGTGCCATTTCTGTCGCATTTACGTTCTAAAAATAGAATTTTTCGTCTTGACGAAAGCGAATTCCGATTTAATGTTTGTACGGTTTAGCCACTGTGATAACTACTCATCAATGATGCTTTAGTATAGACAGGGTTAATAAGATAACTACTTATCAATGATGCTATAGTATATATAGACAGGGTTAACATCGCAGTATATATCTAAACAATTGCATGGAGACAATCGATCGACGGGGGACGGTGTGCGGTGGTTGACAAGCTTCATGCACCCTTTATATTTTAGAACATGGAGTTTTGTCAGTGCCTGTTAATGACGCGTTCACCGAAGTGTATCATATAACAACTGTGTATACTGTACCGCGGAGAATATCTGGCCCAATATATTTATTTTTACTCTATCGCTACACTTCACGTTTGTCCATTAAAGTTTACATTTAACATCATGCATTCGTTGTAGCTATTCCGTAAATACTTTATGTTCGTTCGAGCTGCAAGCGAGTTAGAACATAATATATGTTAATGTCATAGTACACACAACCTCATCGTATGCCCACTGTAGCGGACACAAAGGTCGCGGCATAATTCATAATATTCATTTTAACGTTACGTGCCATTTACAAATATAGACTTTCTTTCACAACAAGTGAACATGGCTGTTTTCGAATCATACATGACATGGAGTGAATTCGCTGTTTTTATCGTTGTGTTTTGTGCGACATGGCTATTCTACAAAGTTCATATATCACCAAAGCTTTCGCCGTTATACAAAATTCCCGGTTACAGAGGCAACTGGATAAAGGGAATACACGGTGCCGGATTTCGTGAGAGGAAGGACATTGGTTGTGTTGTTCTTGAGCAAGTACAAGCACTAGGGAGAGAAGTGTTTCGGGTACATAGCTTCTTTGGACAACCTGCGATCGCAGTAGCTGGACCTGAATGGTACAGGTATGTGACAGTAACAAAGAATAGCAACTACCACAAACCAACGGTCTTATACGCAAGCCTCAAGGATTTGTTGGGACCCAATGGCCTAATCACTCTGAACGGAGAAGAACATGCTAATCAGAGGCGTTTGTGTAACGGAGCATTCAAACCAAATGTGCTCAAATCTCTTTTTGGGAGAGTGGAGTTAAACAGCACGAATCTGGTCA
The DNA here is from genome assembly GCA_032622095.1 of Siphonodentalium dalli. Classification (NCBI taxonomy): domain Eukaryota; kingdom Metazoa; phylum Mollusca; class Scaphopoda; order Gadilida; family Siphonodentaliidae; genus Siphonodentalium; species Siphonodentalium dalli. The sequence goes on along the minus strand of CP136061.1, from coordinate 18,481,554 downwards.
TCTATTGGAAGCAACTTATCAAAAGAGAAAACGGCGTTCAGAAACTTCACCCTGAAGACTGGGTTAAGATTGGTGGTGATTTGGAGAGGTCAGCCTTGGATACAATCGTCGGCGTAGCATTTGATCACAATTCCTCCATACTTTTTAGTCCAGGCGGTGAAATAAACAAAGCCATTCAAGAATGTCTGGGTATATTCGGTGCAAGTTCGCTTCGTTTTATTCCATTCTTCAAATATCTACCAACACCGGGCAATATGTCTTTTAATAAAAATAAACGAATTTTGGATAAGCTGGTGTATGATATGATATCCGAAAAGAAGATGAACGCCGAAAATATTGACGAAAATTCGCCAGCGGACAACCTGTTAACCATATTAGTTATTGCAAGAGACGCAGATGGTAGACGAATGACTGATCAGCAAATGCATGACCAAGTAATGACATTCATGTTGGCTGGTTCTGAAACAACATCAACGTCATTGTCATGGTGCCTGTATGACTTAGCTTGCCATCAAGATATTCAAGAAAAAGTGCGAAAAGAAGTGACCAGAATTATTCCAGATATTGATACACCTTTAACTGTGGATCTAGTTGATCAAATGCAATACCTACTATGCACTGTTAAAGAAACTTTGCGATTTCATTCTCCGGTGCCGTTGGCTGCTAGAGAATTGGTCGCCGATGACGTCATTGATGGCTGGCACATTCCTGCTGGGACGCTAGTTTTGACTTTTGCTTCAGCAGTTCACATGAACCCCAAATATTGGAAGGAACCAAACAAGTTTAGACCGGAAAGGTTTCTTCACGAGGATGATATTAAACCCTTCACATTTCTCCCATTTACAGCCGGTCCTAGGATGTGCATAGGATACAAATTCGCTATGCTGGAAATGAAAATATATCTGGCTCAATTGCTGCGACATTTTAAATTTGAGTTGACACCTGGGATGGAAAACGTTGGAAGCGTTCCAGCATCCACGAGTCATCCAGATCCACCACTTGTTTTAAGACTAACAAGCTTGTAGAACATGAACGTGATGGCGGGCCATTAACACACGTATAAGTATATGGTAACACGAAGACATCATGTTATTGTGGTAAGGTGAATTCCAAATTCGCGATTAACCGAAATATAATATTCACAATCACGTTGTCACTTGGTCCAACTAAATGATACAAGATATATTGTGTTCAAAAATATTATGGGATATTTTCAAATATTTGGAGATGTCATCAGCTATTGAACATGTCTTAAAATATTTAGATATATCACCAAATATTTCATTTGGAGAGAACTCTAAATAGTTGGATATATTTTTAATTTATTTGAAGATAGCTTAAAGGGATACTGTACTCAAATGTTGTTGTTGGTTTCTATAGTCTGTGAGTCGTAGTATGAGGTAACCATATTTCCGTTATTTGAAAGTCTGATGAGTACGAAGTAATGGCTGCGGACACACGTACCACAGTAGCTTATACATCCGAAAGGATACTGTGCCGTATAAACTTCAGATTCAGATTCAAATTCAGGTGTGACTATTTATTATGGTGGAGTTTGGTGACAATTGCTCGTCATAATTAATATGACATAGCAAGCCATGTCGCCCTCTGCAACTTCGCACAATGAGTCTTCCAAGCTCTACCAGCGACGGTCGATCTCCCAAGGATGTATCTATACCCGAATGTCTTGTCGTTGTTTATCTTTACTAATAATACGTTTATTCTCTTATCAAATAGATATTGAGATACAATTAGAAGATATATACAAAAGATTGAGAATGTTGCAGCATATGTACAATATATAAACGAACTTCCCTCATCGTCATCATTGTCAACATCATGGCAGTCGTCATCAGCATCACCGTCTTCGTTGTCATCACGTTAACGTCTTCGTCTACTCGTCGTCACAATCGCCAGTACCATTTTCATCGTTATATTCAACAACGACAACAACAACAACAACAAAATGCATATTAGTCAATATCATTTAACTTAAGATTTATCAGTCGGATGAATGAACATAGTCTGCGCAGACAAGCCACATCTTCCAAATTCAGAATGTCATCTAAAATATCAATAGTTGCATGTTCTATGCTGGTATATTTGCTAGGCAAGATGCGATGTCTGGCCTCACATAAACATTCACATTCTAATAAGTAGTGCAGTTCGTCTCCAATATGTCTTTTAGTGCACAGCGGAATATGTTGGTGTCACTCAGTGTTATATTTTCCACGCTAACACACAAGTCCACTTGATAACTTAATGATAACCCATTTCTCTCAACAGTCATGATTGTTCTTGCTAAGAACAAATCGCCCGTGTAATTCTCAGCAGATGTAAGTGAGTCAAAAACTTATGCGTAGAACTAAACGTCGCAAAATAAAAAAACGCAAGTGGGGAACTGTCATGGAATAAATATAAGTAGATAAACATGCATTGAAATCATATAAAAAACGTACCTAGCGCATGATATGTGAATGAATGAGGAATTGCCACCAGGCCACGGTCAAACAAAATTTTGGACGACCGATCGTGCAATTATATATCGTAGCGAATACAATTTATCAAAACGTAATGAGTAGAGATCAACCTTGGTGAAACTCAATGGGTTAATTGGTCCAGTCAACTCATTGTGCGGAAACTCAGCGGCCAACATGGCTGGCTATGGCATATTAATTATGACGACCAATTGTCACCAAACTCCATAATAACTTGTCACACCTACTATGCCATCGCTACTGTGATACGTGTGTCCGCAGATTAGCCGGAATGCGAAAATAAAATTGTTGTTGTCGAGTAATTTTTGCACAGTATAGTTTTCAAGCAAATGTATCAAATAAATGTTATATGTATACTAGTCCCATATACTCATTATTAAGTTATTGTATGGTCACCAATCGGTGAGTGGCTTGAGTTTACGCCCTGTATTAATATAATTGTTTACACGATCATCTGTGCCACGCTTTGTATAATATCACTATCCGTGAATTAATTTGATTACGTCTTGGACACGGAAATTCGTAATTTATATATATCAAAACATTAACTTTGATAATATGATTACGGAAGTATACGTTACAATATAAGGACAACCCAAAACACGTCCGTCCATCTATAAAATGATAAATGTATGTTTCATGGGAGTGCTTGTATTTCCGGCCAACTTGGGATATATGATCACGTCAGTACATATGGACGGCGACATGTCTCTATTCCGAAGGTTCGCTATTCCGAAGGTTCACTATTCCGAAGGTTCATTATACCGAAGGTTCGCTATTCCGAAGGTTCTCTATTCCAAAGGTTCGCTATTCCGAAGGTTTTGTTATTTTGAGGTTTAATTCTATATTCTAAAGTATTGAGAGGGTTCTGTATCATAAGACTCTTTTTATGAAGGAAATAACTTAAAACATTGAAACAATAAATGTGATATTTTTTTGCGGGTTTGCTTCAAATTTAATGTCACGTCACGCAGCCCACACCATTGCGATGTTTCCATGACGTTATATCGCAATAATCTTAGAGGCAAGAATACGCCAGCTAAAGGCGGTTTATAACAGTGGGGCTATAACGCTTAATGGATACTGGAGCGCCATAACATACTGCGTAGCAGAATATCGCAGAATAGACGAGTAAGAGATGAACTTAAATGCTATTGTGACTTTGTATTGACTTTAAAGGCCCACTTGATTTTCGCATCACTGATTTTTTCTTTTTATAGTGCCTTGATATACTGTTTTAATAACATAAAATATGATTAAAATACTATAATTCATCACCATTTGAGACGTCTGTGTCTTAGAAGATGCCCATAGAGAAATAGAAAACAGCTGAAATCATAAAAAAAAATCCCCCCCCCCCCCCCCGTTGTGGCTCCCAAAATGCAACAGAATTCAAGCTAGAAAAAGGAATTTTCAATGGAAGGGTAATAACTCTATGTTTAAAATATAGAGTTATTCCTCCTCCATTGAAAATAATACACTTTGCACAACAAAACCAGATGAAACTTTAGCACAAAAACACGGCGGCAACTCAACAACAAAAATGTTCACAGTTTATTACACACGGATAAGTTGATAATACAATGTTAGAGAGCTTCCTATTTCAAATGCATGGTACATAATATGGCATATATTTTATATATGTGATCTGGGGGTTCGAAAATTAAGTGGGCCTTTAATGTTGGTGTTTCTTTCAAATACAGATTGCCAGTTCGGACAGACTCTATAACTTAGACTCTTACATGTAGCTTATTTCAGTCATATATACAGTCATCGTGTTTTCAACTTTCCATAATAAACGATAAACTGATACTGTCTTCTTGCTATTAATAACCGACATCTTGGACAATTTGGGAATTTGAATGGGGTGTATAAATGTACCATATGTGAATACTAGCGTGATAGTATTTTTCATTCCTCGTGTGGTTTTTTTTGTCGGGGGTGCAAATTTTAATTCATTTCTGGTTCAATACGCCCGGAATAGAAAACCTTCAGAATAACGAACCTTTGGAATAACGAACCTTTGGAATAGCGAACCTTCCGAATAATGAACCTTCGGAATGTGGAACCTTCGGAATAATGAACCCGATCATGTATGACACGTCCATCAATAAATGTATACATGGTTTAATGGGACTGTTTATATATATACATATAAGACTGGAATAAAGTTGAGACCAACACGTCTTTGTTAATTTTGGTGCCCGGATTTCAACGAAATTTGGTGTGGTGACTCAGGGTGCCCTCGCAGAGTGTATAATGGCGTTAGTTTTTCTAAATTTTGATTAAAAAAAATTTAAATGAATACAAAATATGAACCTATGTGAATATTTAGGTACAATATAAACCTATTTGCACGAGAATATGTTGCAGCACCAGATATAGGGGAATGTGGGCCACAGTTAGACATGGGTCAGAGTGAGACATTGCCTCTAACATTTCTTTAATTCCCAGACCAATATCCATGGCGCCAATCCAGAGATATTAGCCATATAACACATGTTACTATATTTGTTCAAAATGCTATCATCAGGTGAAGGTTGAATCTGGCCCAGCGACCAATTTTCAAGGCAAAATTAATTAATTTAATTTTTGCAATTTTAAGGGAAAAATATCTTTATTGGATAATTTACATATAATACTGAATACATTTTTATGATGTGGAAAACGGGGATTTATTGCATATTTCACATAGCCACATTTGATTTATTTATAGACGTTTATGTATGCTTGACTTTCAGCGAGTTACATGGGTGGGGCACAATGACTCAATGAGACACAATTTCTGGCATGTGGTAGGATCCACCTTCAGTAGATGAAAGGCACTTCGAAAAGGAATGTCATAATTTACCAAATGACTATTGTTTTGGGGCTGGAGTGGATAAATAATTTAGATCAAACAAACTGATGTCATTGTGCAATAGTGGTATGTTCGGGTCGTTTCCTATGCGGTTACTACTCATTAATCAGACGCGCATATATGCACGTTTACGGAGTTCACCTTAAAAGACTATCGAACCACAAAAAATACAAGATCATGTCATGAATCTCTACAAACAAACCAACGTTAATCGCGTTATTAACGGTGCATTATAATTATTATATTTAACATGATCTGTCCATCAAAGGAAACAGAATTCATAGATGGAAAGTTGGAAGCATATTCTCTCACCAATCACTACACTCTGCAGTGTGCCGAGACCAAATGGAGATGTTCTTCTTTTCCTTCACTCACCAAGTTAATTGACTCACTTTGTCACTGGGCTTCACATGTTTGTCACATATGTGTGTCGACTGCTCTGTAGATGGCTAGAATTGTATTTTGACCCGAGTCACACTCACACTCACAGTGAGTGGGCGAGGCTGAGCCTGAAGTCGTTGAAAACTAAATTTACTAATCTGTAATCATTAATACAGTCCTAATAGTAATAGACTGGTAGTACTAGTATAGTAAATGAGTAAATCAGTCAGCTCTAAAATGTCCATTTTCTGATTTCCTTGACCTGACAGTGTCAGCTATTAACAATTAAATTTAGAGAAGTAGACGGAAAAATTTGCCGCTTGCAACTCTAACCAGTCCAGGTGAAAACAGACTTAAAATTTAACAGAACAAATCAAATCACCGTGGTGACCACAGTCCAACGTCCACAGTCAACTCCACTGACCTTCATTTTCATATTTTTTTCAGTCAGATTCGTCATTCAGTTTCTTTCCGACTGACTGAGTTTTACTTTCACTGTTCAACCAGAAATCTGGAGGCTTCACACACAATGTTTGCCCAATCGATTGGCTTATACCAATAAAATTCAACACGAGAACAACAACGGAGAATTTCGAATATGCACTCGCCGATAACTTCTTGTACCTGGGCGCCGCCATTTTGTAACGAAAATTACGTCACCATTTGCAACGTTGCTATGGGCCAGGGGACGTAATTTCAAACTGAACGGTTCGGAATCTGACGAGGTTTGCCGAATGCTATGCGCCTATGTCAACTAAATCCACATTAATCATTTAATTTTAAATAAGGGTGCTTGTGTTTTTTTAAGGACGACCAGCTGGGCGCAGCCCAGCCGCGCATATGTTGCGCAGCAACATATGCGCAGGTCGTCCTTATACTAAGTTCGCTTTCGAACATGGGCGCCGCCATCTTGGATTTGAGGGGCCGCCATCTTGAAACGTCATTGCAATTAAATTAAAACTACAAAATGTTACTTTTCATATAGCCAACATAACAGTATTCATTGCGTTAAGGCATTACATGGTTTATTCTTTGAACAATAATCATGACTTAAATCATAAATATTGTCGACCGGACTCGGGTTGCTATGCCATTCGGGAAATGTCGGAAATTTACGTAAAACTGCAAATTTTCCTTAGCCACCTCGCGAAAACAACATAATTCATATCGTAAATATATTGAATGTTTATCATATAACTAAATAAACTTTTCTTTAGTTTAGTAAATTAGTAGAAACATGTTCACGTAAAATGTAAGCTTACGTCATATGTTGTATCCAAAGCGACGTCATATTAGCACGCGCATTTTCCCGCGAAAGTTATTGACGCTTTGACAGCGACGCGACATAGCACACAAAGCAGGCCTAATGTTGGCATTACATGGTTCGCATTAGGTTTGGTTGGGTTGACGTTGTTTCATAGTGCATGGCTCCGAGTCCGCGCTGGTATAAATGTAGCTCCATGCAATTGTAATCAAACTGATCAAATCCCAACCTATAAAATCACTATAGAATTTGTACAGGTACAAACAAAACATGTTCTTGGAAATTGAATGTTCTTCCTTACTTATATTCTAATGATTTGGGTTGTGATTTGAAAGGCTGGAAGATACATGTATGAGTACAATATGATAATTGTGAGGTACAGACCCAATCCCCCTACCACAAGCAATCAACTTCGTGTACGTAATTGGTTATAAGAAATATTTATAGTTAATTAAATCTTGACGTTCATATAAGTCAACACATATTAGTCTGAGTAGTGCAGGTCGTGACTGCACGGTCGTCCTTTTTTTTACATGGCCATGGATTTCAATGCCATAATTTCTTGTTAAAATTTAATAGTGTTGCTATTGGGAGGCTGATCAAAGCAGAAACATAAATTCGTTTTGTTAGTTTGTCAATTCATTGTACAGGCTGGTTCGAGGTTATTTCCCCATGCATGGCGACCCCCATAGGGACCTATAGGTTCGAATCGCCCGGATGTAAAAACAGGTGGATGGATGGACTAGGCGCTGGCTCTATGAGGCTACGTCGTTACACTATGACGGCGAACAGAGCAGAGCGTCGGAGCGTCATAGAGCCAGTATCTAGTCCAGTGGATGGTTTACATAAAGTAGTGACGTCACAACTATACTTGCGTCGCTTACAAACCGTAAAACAACCTTTGGGTTGTGAATATCCGGTTATAAAAAGTGTCAAAAGGTCGAGAAAAGTAGGAAAGACTACTCCGAATATCGATCTACATTTTCCTCCACCTTTGGTCAGATAATGGAGGCGTGTGACTGTATTTTTGCGTAGTTTGTATCTGATTGACATATATAATGACAAGAGAATGGGTACGATGACAAAACAAGAACGACATGTGGGATATCCCTTTCTATTTTCACATAATGCCGGAACTTTTGGAAACTTGTCTCAAATTTTCCATGACGATTCAAACTTGTTTGGCCCTTCAACTCATTATCATTTTTAACAATTTTGCTTCGATCATTATATATAGTTTTAAGAACTTCCCAGGTTATCGTCCGATACAATAATGGTAAACAATCACGACATGGGAGTAATCATATTGCAACACTGTGTCAAACATTTACCCTGCCCCTTAAAAAAAACAATTTGTTTTACTTTTCCGAAAATGTCGAAATCGAACTGCAATAGGACCTATTTTATGTTAAACTGAAAAGATGTGATGATACCACATTGCGCCTTCGATATGGACTATACATCATGTTGAAATCGCGTAAAAATAGCCACATTCATAAAATTATCTATAAGCAAACTCCAAGTTTACAGTACCATATAATGAACACTATTTAGTAAATAACACTACTTGATGAGTGATATTTCTTTTTTGCGAACATTCCAAATAAAATGCGTTCAAGAGAAAACCGCATGCCCGCACCGAAGCTATTTATGGCACCGGTGTGCTTGTGCTAAATATTTGAGTTGATTATATGTGTGTTCATCATCATTGAACACAAACTTCTTTTCATTATCCTATCTATGGAATACAACATAAATGTATTTGGGCCAGAAGATTTCAAATAATTATAGCTTACGAATGCTGGAACATGTCCAAAGTCTTAAACTATAAACACGTGTCCCATGCAGTGCTCACCGTGGAATCACACGGGGGGACATGCCCTAGGTATGACAACGTGCATTGAAAGACGGTGGCACTTTAATGGACATAAATCACATATGTGACCCGCCATATCAAATCCAGTCGTAAGTCGGGATTTTTTTACTCTGTGCCAATGCATTCTCTTATATATGCGAGTATACTAGGTCGCCTCGCATATATAAGAGAATGCATTGGCCTAACAATGTTTTTATCATTTTTTTTAAATAAATGTTTCTTACAATTTTTAGGACATAAAATAAAAAAAACATCCATTCCCTGCAGGGAACCCCACACATATATAGAAGCATATAGAAGAGTGTCGTCTGCTCATGTTTGTCTGGGGCTCTGTATGGGTGAAATTATAAAATTGTTAAAGAATACAAGAAAAAATTATTAAAATTGTAAAAAATTGTTAGGCCAATGCATTCTCTTATATATGCGAGGCGACCTATGGTCAACTCGCATATATAAGAGAATGCATTGGCACAGGGTAAAAAAATCCCGACTTACGACTGGATTTGATATGGCGGGTCACATATTGATGTCGGGGCTCAGCGTAGTCTCCATTGACTCTTATTACCTTTGGACAACTTTTACAACAGTAGATTAGTATCGCGCCCGGTAGATGACGTCCGTCATTTTGATACATATATAGAAATAAAAAATGCGAGGGGGCTGCAACAAAACTTGAAATGTCAGATTTGACTTACGAACTATAGCCAGGGGAGGGTCATAAAACACTGTTACATCCCAGTCACGTAGGGTATTTATTTTTAAATTGTGGTCATGTTCGAGTCCGAAACATGCTAGTTATTTAGTTCTGACTAAATGTTTTCTGGTAGACATCTCTTTATTAGTAAATTTTTTGAGACATCAAATGCATGACTTATGTTTATTTCCATTTTTTTTTCTAAGAGAAGACATTGCCATAAATATTTTGAGCTCCATATATATTCGGGGTTCTGACAAGTAGGATCTCAATAGTCATCGTTTTATACTCATATCCCTTATGCATGTTAACTATGAGATGCATGATGTTGGTGAACTGAAACTGATAACTGAAACAACCAAATGTGCATCTAATACTAACTGAAAGTGTTCGCCAGGCTATTGTGCAAACGGACTATACTATTGCATTCTACCGTCCCCTTTATACAGCCCTAATAACCACAATTGAACTACTTCAGTAGTAACTGGAAAATGAGTCACGCATCGCATTAGGCGACACTCCTTTCGTCTTTTGTCTATATTTTCGAATGTTTGTCTGTCTGCCTGTCCGCTATAGAACGTGGTGGTGCCATCTGTAGGAGACCAAATGGGTCTATAATATCGGCATAATTTTACGAGGAGGATAAATGTGCGGCTTAAACTAGACAACAGTTCTCTATCTGGGTCACGGGCATTCCAAGGTCTCCACTTCTTAGTCTTCAGTGTCTGATACGCCAATACTGTAAATATCCGATAAGATCCAATGGGGGACAATGGCATACATGTCACGGTTCAATATTTCACGAGAAAGAGTCTGGTGGATAACTTTTAATCGAAACGATGTTTATAAAAACGATAGATCATAATGATAGTAAGAACATTGCAAATATTGTATTGCCTTATATTATTCGGTACAGACAAACTTGGTGACAAAACTGACACCAAATGATGGTCCGCGAAAGCCTTGGAGAAAATATGAATGTCACAAATATCCCCAATAATTCCCCGTAACACAGGGGACATTTGCAGGGAGGTATGCTGGTTTGTTGCATCAGGCATTATTGGAGACCCCAAAACTGCAAACAAACAAAAACATTTAGTCCCAATTTTTTACACCCACCGCCCCCCAAATGTTGCTAATTTTGGTACCAAACCACATAAATGCCCATACCACTGGGAACGTATATCCTTTAGTCCAAATGACAGTTTAACCAGTTTTAACAGCTATGTTTTTTAATGAAAATTTAAATTTTGCGAATACTGGCTGAGAGGTATTAATTTTGTCACTGAGGACGCCAATACTGTAAATATCCGATAAGATCCAATGGGGGACAATGGAATACATGCCACGGTTCAATATTTCACGAGAAAGAGTCTGATGGATAACTTTTAATCGAAACGATGTTTATAAAAACGATAGAACATAATTATAGTAAGAAAATTGCAAATATTGTATTGCCTTACATTATTCGGTACAGACAAACTTGGTGACAAAACTGACACCGAATGCTGGTCCGCGAAACATGGGGATTGTAAAACATTTGCAGGAAGGTATGCTGGTGTGTTGCATCTCGCATTTTTGGGGACCCCAAACTTGCAAAAAAAAATAGTTCTTTTATTGTTATGGCTCATACCACTGAGAACATATCTCCTTTAGTCCAAAAGACAGTTTAACCCTTTACCCAACAGAAGGGCCCTGTGCCAATGCATTCTCTTATATATGCGAGTCGACCATAGGTCGCCTCGCATATATAAGAGAATGCATTGGCTTAACACATTAAAAATTATAAAATTGTTAAAGAATGTAAGAAAAAATTGTAAAAAGTGTTAAAAAAAGATTTTTTTTAGGCCAATGCATTCTTTTATATATGCGAGGCGACCTATGGTCGACTCGCATATATAAGAGAATGCATTGGCACACGGCATAACTGTAACCATCACAATGTGGTCAAGGAGCCGGTTCCAATGATATCCATATTTGTATGGTTCTATTGAGACAGACCGAAGATATTTTAGGCTGTTGAAGCTTTATTTGGCCGGTTTGTTGGGTAAAGGGTTAACCAGTTTTAGCAGCTATGTTTTAATGAAAATTTAAATTTTGCCAATACTGGCTGGTAGGTATTTGTCCACCACATACATGCATTAGAGTTTTTCAGGTGTATAACGTCTATGTGTTGTTATGATAGCAATAACATTCATTGATTCGAAACATTACATCACGTTATTAGCGTTGATTCGGCTTTGACCTATTATACCGGCATTTGGGAAAACGTGATATCCGACAAACATATCCCACAATGAATGTATATTATGGTCGGTCCCATGTGTTCACCAATGACTCTGCTATACGATACATGTATAACATCATTCCAAAATGCCAATATTTTCCCACAGAGACAAACGAAAGGTGGTGAAATGTCAGAAAAATAGCATATTTTCACATTTCGGCGGCCATCTTGGCCGCCATATTGGATTCTGGTGTCGAATTTTTGGCTAATTTGTAAGGGTTGTATATTAGCATAACGTATATTAGCATAGAAAACAAGACCGCATATGATATCATCTTTACTATAACGGCCATCAAAGAGACCTGGTGCATATAAAAAAAATGGCCGCCATGATGGACGCCATCTTGTCTGGAGTCTCTGCGGCCACTTTTTTCGGTATCAGGTTGACATTGAATATAACCGTGGTCAGGAAAATGTTCACAATGAACTCATCTATAGATGGCTCGGTGTCAGGCTGACATTGAATATAACAGTGGCCAGGAAAATGTTCACAATGAACTCATATAGATGGATTGGTATCAGGCTAACATTGAATATAATAGTGGCCAGGAAAATGTTCTCAATGAACTCATATATATGGCTCGGTATCAGGCTAACATTAAATATAACAGTGGTGAGGAATATGTTCACAATGAACTCATATAGATAACTCGGTATCAGGCTGACATTGAATATAAGTGGTGAGGAATGTGTTCACAGTGAACTCATATATATAACTCCGTATCAGGCTGACATTGAATATAACAGTGGCCAGGAAAATGTTCACAATGAACTCATATATATGGATTGGTATCAGGCTAACATTGAATATAATAGTGGCCAGGAAAATGTTCTCAATGAACTCATATATATGGCTCGGTATCAGGCTAACATTAAATATAACAGTGGTGAGGAATATGTTCACAATGAACTCATATAGATAACTCGGTATCAGGCTGACATTGAATATAAGTGGTGAGGAATGTGTTCACAGTGAACTCATATATATAACTCCGTATCAGGCTGACATTGAATATAACAGTGGCCAGGAAAATGTTCACAATGAACTCACCTAGATGGCTCGGTATCAGGCTGACATTGAATATAACAGTGGTGAGGAATATGTTCACAAGGAACTGATATATATGGCTCGGTGTCAGGCTGACATTGAAGAAAACAGTGGTCAGGAAAATGTTCACAATAAACTCATCTAGATGTTTTCAGAAAATATTCACAATGATCTCATATATATGACTCGGTATCAGGCTGACATTGAATAAAACAATGGTCAGGAAAATGTTCACAAGGAACTGATATAGATGGCTCGGTATCAGGCTGACATTGAATATAACAGTGGTGAGGAAAATGTTCACAAAGAACTGATATAGATAGCTCGGTATCAGACTGACATTGAATATAACGGCAGGAATATGTTCACAACGAACTGGTATAGATGGCTCGGTGAACTCATCTAGATGAATCGGTATCATGCTGACATTGAATATATAGTTGGCAGGACAATGTTCACAGGGAACTTTTTCTAGATAACTCGGTATCACATGCTGTCGTGCACTTTTTGCTTCTTTTAATTTTTTGTCATTGTGTCAGCAGAAGACTTGGCCTTTATTGGGCGGAATCTCTTCATTGTGACAATTTTGTTTATGGATTTATAATTTTTGGGATAGCATTTATAATAAACTGTTGCTTGGTGTTGATGTCCCCTTATATGCGGGACACATGAATTGTGAGGCTTCAAAATGGTTGTAACAAAAGACGTATTGAGAAATATTTTCCCTAAAAAATCAACACTCCGACTGTTTGTGGGCTGCTTTATGAGCCATCTCTCCAATCAACTAACATAATACAAATTATACACGTGTACAAACTTGCACCAAAACAATAGACGATGCACTGACTGTTTAGTGTTATTAACATTTAAAGGTACTCAATCTGATCAGATGCTCCTAAATTACTATTTCTTTGGATTCAGGGGTAAAAAATATTTGATTCGAGTCGAGGAACCCACCCAACAAAGATCAGAGTGATCAGATATCGATTTTTGAAGTTTGTTGTTTCTCGAGATCTGCAGTAATAAGTGGACCAGAAAAACGTGGTCATATGGGTGGTCTTGCGGATGAAGATGGATAACTCTAAAATCAAGTGGTTATTAACACTTGGTTTTAGAGTTATCCATCTTCATCCGCAAGACCGCCCATTTGACCATGTGTTACTGCAGCCCTACATAACTACATACATTGAACATAAACCCTTATTGAATGACAAAATGTGACATCCACATGTCAACAATACATGTGGGCCCTTTTCTACTTGGAGTTTTAAATTGGATTGGTTTTCCGCTGGTAACTCCTAAGTTAAGGAATCTTTCTGAAAAGCAATATGAACTCATGTATTTTATTCTTATATCTTGATTCTCGGAACCTGATAGGGAAATCAAGTAGGCCTAGGGCTTGCTATATTTGTAATTTGCTGCTTGATGATTAAATTACTTTAAACATGTCTTTGCTAAATGGATTCTCCCATCCAGTTAAAAAGTAGACATTGGAATTGTGTATTGTTCATTTAGAGGGATATGTTCATGGGAAATGAGCAGACGACAAACAGACACATATATTATACAAGAGCGGCTCTAAGGATTGCTAGGGATTCATTGGTGGGGAAATTTTATGTTTATGTGTCCCCTAAACATGTCCTAAGTCCGGTGTCGTCTTATTTGGGATGTATAGTTCGATAATTACACACAATTCTGATCTACAGACATAATTTGTATAACATAGAGCACATTAGGCAATGTGATCTGTATGATACAAATTTTCCAGTCGTTTAAATTTTCTCACATACGAAAACGCTCTTTATTGTTAAGCCTATCAGTAATTACAATGAACGCTCTTCGTTGTTCCATGCTGAAGAAGCACTGGCAATATTTTTTCGAATTTTGTTGACGAATAGGTCTCTCTGGGGATTGAACTTGAACTAAAGCGAACATTATATTCAAATGGCAACGGAGAAGTTATATTATGGCGATGGAACGAATTATCCGATACCGTACCGCATTTGTTCTGCACCATAGCGCAATATCGGCGCCTACTTGCGGCGACCAACTCTAATCACGTGACAGTGAGAAATTTTCAAAATGGTCACTACCAGTGACAATTCTGGTTGGGAGTTCGACAAGTTTGACGACGGTTCTCTTAGTACGTCCTATATTTAAGACTGATCAGATTATCTGTCTGTTCTACTAATAGTAGGATGTGCTATGAAGCGATTATTTGATCACAAACCACGAAATAGTACGCGAATAATCAAAATGACACGCCCACTTTCCGAATGTTCATGCAGCCTGCCTTGTACATCCTGATTCAAATATTTCAGTTGGATTTAACTATTGTAGTTGAATTTGGATATTAGCGTTTTGATAATTCAACGAAAGAGGCATGAGTCTAATTTTACAATAATAAGCTAACTGAGGAGCAGATAGGTCAGTTTGTTTGTGGGCTGACCTCTGAGCTATATGCCTTCGATAGTCATGCAGTACATGTATCATGAGTATGACTGTAGACTTAATATGATTACGTCAGTACGTATGGACAACCCAAAACACGTACGTCCATCTATAAAATGATAAATGTATGTTTCATAGGAGTGTCTTTATTTCTGGCCAACTTGGGATATACGAATCACGATCACGCCAGTGCGTATGGACCGTAGGACGGCGACATGTCACTCTATGTCCAAAGGTTCGCTATTCCCAAGGTTCTCTATATTCCTCAATATTCAGAAGGTTTTTATAACTTGTTATTTTGAAGTTTCATTCTATTATCTATATTCTAAAGTATTGAGAGGGTTCTTTATCATAAGACTCTTTTTATGAAGGAAATAACTTAAAGGTACTCAATCCGATAAGACGCTGCTAAATTACTCTTTCTTTGGCTTCGGTGGGAAAAAAATATTTGATTAGTGTCGAACCCACCCATCAAAGCTCAGAGTAATTAGATATCGATCTTTGCAGTTTGCTATTTTTATTGTTTCTGGGCCTAATCGTGCCAGGACGAGGTCAAACGGGCGGTCTCCCAGATAAAGATGGATAACTGTAAAATCGTGGTAATAATAACTACTTGGTAAGTTGGTATTAGAGTTGTCCATCTTTTCTGGTTAAATACGCCCAGAATAGCATACCTTCAGAATAGCGAACCTTCTTAATAAGAACCTTTGGAATAGCGACCCTTCGGAATATTGAACCTGATCCTGTATGAAGAGTCCATGACACGTCCATCAATAAATGTATACATGTTTCATTCGACTGTTTATATATACATATATAAGACTGGAGTAAAGTTGAGACCAACATGTCTTTGTTAATATTGGTGCTCAGATTTCAACTAAATTTGGTGTGGTGACTCAGGGTGACCTGGCAGAGTGTATATTAGTTATTCTAAATTTTTATTCAAACAAATTTAAATAAATAAAAACAATATGAACATATGTGACTATTTAGGTACAAATAAACCTATTTGCACGAGAATATGTTGCAGCACCAGATATAGAGGAATGTGGGAATGTGGGCCACAGTTAGACATGGCCGTCACATGGGTCAGAGTGAGATATTGCCTCTAACATTTCTCTAATTTCCAGACCAATATCCATGGCGCCAGTCAAGAGATATTAGCCATATAGCACATGTTACTATATTTCTTCAAAATGCAATCATCAGGTAAAGGTTGAATCTGGCCAAGCAACCAATTTTCAAGGCAAAATTATTTAATTTAATTTTTGCAATTTTAAAGGTACTCAATCCGAATTAACCCTCGCAGATTACTATTTCCTTGACTTCGGAGGTGAAAAATATTTGATTCAAGTCGAGGAACCCACAACATCAAAGCTCAGAGTGATCAGATACCGATTTTTAAAATCTATCATTTTAATTTTACGTGGCCCAGCAAACAGCAGACGAGAATACTTTCTCTGACCAAATTGCAGATGGAGATGGATAACTCTAAAATCAACTGGTTTTTTTTTGTGTGTGTCAGATGTTTGACAAACCAGCAATATTCGTTGAGCAAAAAGTTGATAAATTACTGGTTTTTGTCAATTTTATGCCATAATTGACTGCAGTTAGCATTATTTTCGAGCAATTAATTCTGTCAACTGAAGCGGCATTTCAAAAAATCTTCTTATTGTTGGAATCTGATGATATGGGGACTATTGATTCGGATTGAGGACCTTCAAGGGAAAAATATCTGTATTGGATAAATTTACATATACTAGTAATACTGAATACATTTTTATGAAAACGGGGATTTATTGCATATTTCACATAGCCACATCTGATTTATTTATAGAGGTTTATGTATGCTTGACTTTCAGCGATTTACATGGATGGGACACAATGACTCACTGAGACATAATTTATGGCCCTGGTAGGATCCAACTTCAGTAGATGACAGCACTTCGAAAAGGAATGAGATAATTTGCCAAATGACTATTGTTTTGGGGCTAAATAATTTAGATCAAACAAACTGATGTCATTGTGCAATAGTGGTATGTTCGGTGTGTTTGCTATACGGTTACTACTTAGGGGTGACCCCTTCTGTGAAGTAGATGATGAGAAACAAGTATTAAGGGTGGTCCCAGCTCGAGATTGCATGCTTGTTCATGACTTTTGTGAGCTTATATCGTACTCTCAGATGTCTAAGCATTGTGATGGTCAATAATAGTGATAGCGGAGACCTAGACTGAAATTAACAATATTGATGGAAATTTAATTCTATTTAAATTTAATTCTATATATGTCTCTATGCGAAAAAACTTAATGATCGTTGAGAATTTTATCTGAAATTACTAATCATGCGGCACATGCTGACACTATTGTTAGGCATCTGATAGTATATAAACATTTTAATAATTGCCCATGAGGAATGACATTTATATAGTATGAGGGACGCAAAGAAAAATCCACCACAAAGTCATTTAAATCTTGCCATTTCAAAGTTGGATCTTCACATTCTATGACACACATTATTAATGAAAGGTACTTCATAATTTATTAACTGTACTAGTTACTTCCCTATCGCAACAGAAAAAACTTTTTACTGATGGAATATATCATTCTTGATGGGCATAGATACATAGATATTCATGGCATGGTCTGAGAAAATGCTACTAAATTTAACATTTATATGATTGCCTCATTAGTCATGTATATGTATAACAAGAAGGTCGTGACAGTTCAACTAAGTTGGCCTGGAATTATTATATTTAGCATACATATTATTCCAATCCCAATGTGTCAAGTCGACAATAGTAAGTACGCAGGGCTATATTTAATAATTTTTCCACAAATAGCCACTAGTTAATATATATGCTAGCCATGCTGGTCAAGCTCCCGCTTAATGCTTAAGGTTTAAATCAAGAACACAGTGTTAAAATAATGAATTATTTAATATGTGAGAATGCTAAAACTAATCACCGTGCATTATAATTATTATATTTAACTTGATGTGTCCATCACAGGAAACAGAATTCATACACACAGATGGAAAGTTGGCCCAGAAGCATATCCTCTCACCAGTCACTGCATGAACTCTGCAGTGTGCTGAGACCAAGTGGGATTGGGATATGTTCTTCTTTTCCTTCACTCAACAAGAAGATAAACGACTCACTTTGTTAGTCACCAATTCACTGGGCTTTACATGTTTGTTACATCTGTGTGTTGACTGCTCTGTAGATGGCTAGAATTAAATTTTGACCTGAGTCACATTCACAGTGAGTGGGTGAGGCTGAGCCTGAAGTTGTTGATAACTAAATTTACTAATCTGTAATCACTAAATTGACTAATACAATCCTAATATTATTAGATTAGAAGGCCACATGACCGCTTTCATCGAATACTGCTTCCACAAGTTCCAGCTACGTGCTACGTTCAACGGTTCATGACTGAACTATACTGTCTATACTGAGTAAATCAGTCAGCTGTAAAATGTCCATTTTCTGATTTCCTTGACCCAAGTTGAGGCTTCACCTGACAGTGTTAGATATTAACAATTAAATTTACTATTTAGAGAAGTAGTTAGTTAGTAGACTGAACAATTTGCCGCTTGCAGTTGCAACTCTAAGTCTAACCAGTCCAGGTGAAAACAAACTTAAAACTGAACAATAACAGAACAAGTCAAATCGCTGTGGTGATCAGTCTGCACAGACCAGTCCACATTTCACTCCAGTGACCTTCATTTTCATATTTTTTTCAGTCACAGATTCGTAATTGAGTTTCTTTCCGACTGACTGATTTTCACTTTTAAACTTCCAAGTTCAAAACAAGTTCTTCTACTTCTAGTGTTGTTGTTATTCTTCTTCTTTTGACTTCTTTGACTCTAAAGTCATTCCAGTAATGGGATCGTTGTGCTATCTTCGCTTGTGCTTTCTCGTTTGTTCTTAACGCTTACGTGCTGTGATACCGTTGTACATTTATAATACGAGCGATAACAATAACAAGCAATTTCAAATTTCGCAAATAAGAGAGCGCCACCATTTTGTAAAGAAATTACGTCATCATTTCCAACGTTGCTATGGCCTGCCAGGGGACGTAATTTTCAAACTTTAACGGTACGGAATCTGGCGAGGTTTGCCGAATGCTATGCGCCCGTGTCAGATAAATCCACATTAAGCATTTAATTTTGAATAAGGTTGATTTTGTGTTTCAAATTTAATAGTGTTGCTATGGGGAGGCTGATCGAAGAAGAAAAATAAATTCGTTTTATTAATTTGTCAATTCTATTCCAACATGGCGGCCACCATAAGGCCCCATACATTGTAGGTCTGAATCGCCCAGATGTAAAAACAATTTTTTCATGTTGATGGGGTATATAAATTACTGACGTCACAACTATACTTGCGTCGCTTACGCAATACCGTAAAACAACCCTTTTGGGTTGAGAATAATACATATGTACCGTCATCCTGTATGACTACACCTTCAGAACGGTTGATGGTTCAAATCTTACATATTATCGGTCATGCTTTTTGTCGCCATCTGAATTCCCTGTACCATGGGCATTGGGCAACACGAATCAACCATCGAATGCATCGATGCCACAAACAATGCTCTGAGAACGATTCCAGAAGTAAAAGAATCTCAGACAAAATACGTACTTGGCGAATGTCATACCTCCTCTCCTAATTTGTCTCGTAATATCATGACTAGGGATGACATTACGCTTGGCACACTCTCAGTCGGGAGTCAATGCTAATGGCTGTCCCATGTACAACATTGTGCGCACGTTAAAGATCCCTACTGTGCAGTACTGTGGTGAAGATTGAATCACAAATTCTTTAATGCCAGTAAGCCAGGCGTGTGAGAGTATATAGAGATAGATGAAAATGCTAAATTTGTGCCCAAATTACTTAATCTCTGTAGCTGAACTATAAAGCAGGAGTTCCGCCAGGCCGGCTGCGTGTCCGTCACACGGACCCATTCCCCTCGCAGATGATCTGTTTGATTCATGCATGTACCAAATGCCAGTAGCAATATGTCGTAACAAATTTTTGGCTGCAACGGGAGTTAAACAGAATACTGGTGAAAAAGCGGGTCAAATAGCGACATTAGATACAGCGTAATACATGTCGCGGTAACATCAAAGAATGCCGGACTGTTGAGTACTGATGTTTTTGTGCACGGGATTCCATGGATGAAACTACTCAGACTCGAAGACCCCGTCCTATCGTACAATTACATAATTGGATCAAAGAACACACAATTGCTGAGTCGGGACATTTTTATGCACGGGATTTTCGTGGATGAAACTACTCAATGTTGATCATTTATCTTATTGCTGTATTATCATTTGTTTTGAGTTCGATGTCAGTGAAGTTCCTGAAAAAAACATGTGATTCTCTACGTGTGTTGATTATTATGCGTATATTGCCATGCACACTCAACAAAATCCCAAAGTGATTTATTTCACAATAATACGGAACCTGTCCTGTCTTTATAGCGCAAATTCATAGTGACAACACCATTCATTTGAGCCATTACACGCATGGAGGATAAACACAAACACATACCCCCCCCCCAATATGGAGATAAAGTCAAAGTAAGTCAATAATAGTTTCGTTGTCTCGCCTGTGTCCCCAAGCACAATCAACGACGCAGATGTTCACATTTCCAGCCGAAACTCAATTATATTTTATAGAACGTTGGCTAAAACTCTGTTCTATAGCTGCGGTCGATCGTCAGTTGTTGGCCTGTACAGACTATTGAACAAGCTACGCGTTCCGAGTGAAAGACTTCGCTACCATTCGTATTTCGCCGCTATAAAAATATACTCCAGACAAACCCTGCAGTATGACGTCACAGCACACAAAGAGTTTTACGATTGACAGAATACATGTACATAATCCTGTCAGTTTAATTTCCACGGACGCTACTTGATATTCTAAAAAATACTTTATTCAATTCTCCTTGCGTGGTATTATTGGTCAATGCGTAGATGCTTTTTATTGTTTATATTCATTATATCTTATTGCAAGTTATAAATGTGTAAACACTGTAACTCGTATCTCGTTATTTATATACATGTAGTATTCAATCAGACGGCAGTCTTATACGTACGTAATTACATGATTAATTATTTGTATACCATCAACATAATTAATGCACCCACAGAAATGATCGACTTGCATAATATATGTAGCTTTGGATCGCTTTGTGGGACACTCAGGTGCAAGGAAATGGCTACTTTTAAGTGTCAAATAACAAAATTTTCGCCCGACAGAACGAACCATGGTCGTCCCGTCGCGTTATGTGTTTCTCCAATACGGACTCATTTATTTCCCCCTGGCGGAAACCCTGTATAAAGATATGTTTTTCAAAAGAAACAAAACTCAACCTAAAGGTCAAGAAAATGAATGATCATAACCAACATAACACGGTTCCACCTGTGCTCCGTGCACATTTTTACTGTGAAGATTTTAGTTTTATTTATAATGTGTAGTTTTTCATTTTTTTGTTGATTCTGTGGCACGTTTTAGGTGCTCACATTTTTATAACAATATGACAAAATGTTCATATATTAGCAATCATAACTTAGCTTTGGGGAAAGACCTCAGACTATGTGAGAAACGCTAAAGAAATGCTACCCTACTGATTTTATACTTAAAAGCACAATAGGTGCGATGATAAGTCGCTATGTGCTAACAATAGTGGAATATCAGTACCGACATGATACTACTGAAATTATTTAGGTCACTGTGACTGATGAAGCTGAATTCATGCATTGAAACATAAGAATTTTCTCATTTAATAATAACAATCGATTCATTTATATTAAAATCGCATTCCACAATTAATTTATTTCAATGCGCTTTACACCAATTATTACCCCGGCCATAGTGCATGACACCATTGTCGCCATGTCCATCCTCCAATCAGGAAGCACCCTGAGTGGTACAATGCAGTCACAGAACAAGCGACCTTGCTCAAGGGTCACAACTACTAGTAGGTGTGATCTTTGAACAGCGTGTAACAGTATATACCGTCACATTCTGCTTAACTTGAAACAGTAATGCCCTAAATAATTGACCCCTTAACCACAGCAGAATTATGGGTAAATTTTCAGGATTTTGTCGTAAATATGGCTTGTTGCCATTCATCGGAAAGCTCTCACTGAGAGCTTTCCGATAAATGGCAACAAGCCATATTTCCAACTAAATCCGGAAAAATTACCCATAATTCTGCTGTGGTTAAGGAGTCGATTATTTAGGGCATTACTGTACCTCTGTGTTGACAGCAACTACAAGCCAAACACTAACCACTCGGCCTGTCTAACACTAACCACTCGGCCTGTCTAACACTAACCACTCGGCCTGTCTAACACTAACCACTCGGCCTGTCTAACACTAACCACTCGGCCTGTCTAACACTAACCACTCGGCCTGTCTAACACTAACCACTCGGCCTGTCTCGTTTATGGCACTTTAAATATAGCCATGGGTATAAAATTACACCCTGACATCATTATCACCATACTCATAACTCATGGCGTATGCAGTATTGATTCTTGACAGTATTGACACCGCTCACTTTTGACGACGGGGACTAACTATATTGCCTAGAAACGAATACTCGGCAGGTTGGGTTACATATTCACAGGTTTATAATTTGTTTTTTCCACAAATTTGATAAGAAGGCTAAACAATATGTACAAACAGCCAAGAATATCTAATAAAGTTCAGTTCAAATTCAGAGAATAGCACGAGCAACATTCGGCAGGACTATAGAGGATGGGAACAAATTTCTAATCTATTATAGGAATGTAGGCTACAAAATTTCTTCCTAACAATTAATTAGATATTCCTCTTGACACTAACAATGATATCCGAAATGATTTACCCATTTTGCGACCTTAATCACTTTGAACTAGGAATTGTATTTCAGAAATTGTTGGAGAACGACAGCTTAAGAAGTATGGGAAATTTCTGGAGGACTATGCAACTCAGCTCAGAGACATCGAGGAAGCTCTTGATGATTCTATTGGCGACTCATGGGATATGACTCTAGATCCTATCAGCTTACAGGTTAGTCTTTCTGTTTTGTATTGACCTTGTATGATGAGATCTTTATTGCTTAATAACATGATTTATATTCTTTGACCATATTTCCAGAATATTTGGATCTGAATCAAAGCTAATTCCAGCTTATTGTTACTAATATTTAATCTATGTAAGGTAGAAAGTGTACATACAGATTTAGGTCTTAGTGAACAAATAGTTCTACAATATTATGGTTACCCCACTAAACAAGTAATAGCCATGTTTAGATATGACTATATGGTGCTTCGGACATCGACAAAATATGATATTTATGTGCCTAACCCTTTACCCAACAAACCGGCCAAAACCGGCCAAATAAAGCTTCAACAGCCTAAAATATCTTCGGTCTGTCTCAATAGAACCATACAAATATGGATATCATTGGAACCGGCTCCTTGACCACATTGTGATAGTTACAGTTATGCCCTGTGCCAATGCATTCTCTTATATATGCAAGTCGACCATAGGTCGCCTCGCATATATAAGAGAAAGCATTGGCCTAAAAACACTTTTTACCATTTTTTCTTACATTCTTTAACAATTTTATAATTTTTAATGTGTTAAGCCAATGCATTCTCTTATATATGTGAGGCGACCTATGGTCGACTCGCATATATAAGAGAATGCATTGGCACAGGGCCCTTCTGTTGGGTAAAGGGTTAACAGGAAAGACATCACCCATTAGTGAGACAGCTACTAGTATATTCCTTTATCCGTTTTCTGAATGCGGTTCATTTTCACAGGATTTTATTTGATAGTGTAATCTGAAACTCTCCATATTAGATTCCATATTATATGTGATTGATAGCTACACACATATAACAATTGAGGTTATCAACAGTTTATAGTGAGCTACTAGTACCAATGCATGATATTTCCTGCCACTCATATTTCATATTATAATCTTTTGACACCAGAGCCCTGTGAAGATTCAAGCAACCTTGTGAAGCTTCAAGTATGCTTATGTTTTCAAATCGAACCCGGTGATTTCCCCATCAAGCCTGGTTATAGTGTCTGAAATTAGTAGAAATAGGTCCCCAGAGGGTGAATTTAGTGACCCTAACCCACACAGTGGGCAAGCATCACCAAATTCATCCTCTGGGGAACCTCATACTGCTCAGGCCTCAATTGCTATGGGAGACCTAGGATCAGATTAAGTTCCCCAGTTGAAGTTGGTGATGTTCACCCATTAGTCACCTCGATTATGCAATTTATCTTCTGCAAATTAGGAGATATAAAAACTGATATACTAATATACATGTACCTGATTTACACTAATATACCTGGTTTACACTAATATACCTGTTTTCTCTTGCAGTTTTTGCCATCTGAACAGAGTACACTGCTGCAGCTGATTAAAACTGACAACAAAATATTTAATAAAATTATCACCGCTCTGGCGTCACTGTGTTGTGAGATCAGCTCACTGAAACATGAAGCAGAGAAGAAGTTCTACCCAGCTCTGTGTCTTTATGGAGAAGGAGGTATAGTACATTGAATATGCTTGCCTATAATATATCAGAAAATTACTGTAACGTAAATCGTCGTGTCAGTTCGGATTTGCATTGACATCGCATTTTGTTTGGTACTTTGATCACTTGTTTTAAACTTTGCTTGTTCCTATAGTATATAGATATTTCGGAACAAACTTCACACATAGTATCAGTTGCAGTGCTTTAGTGATGACAATGCATTCCAAATCACAATGATGTAATTAAGATCAGTTAATGTTGTCCCTAGTTACCTTTACAATTTTCATACCGTCATGAAAGTAGTACTAATCTAATTAAAGCTACATTGACCTACTTTGGCATGATAAACGTAACGTTTATTGGGCAGGCTTTATGTAGGAAATAGTGGTAGTGAACAGTGAATAAATACTGAATTATAATGAGGGCTGTAGCGATACACTTGTTCATGATACGAATCACGATACATTATCAACAATATGATACATATCACGATAGTACGATATACTCAATTAGTGTTCGCAAATTAATACCACCTGAATTATCAGAACTAACATGTTTTAATAATTTTAACTAAATTGCAGTTTAATAGTTAGCTAGATGAGTCATATACACATAGTAGACATGAGTCATATACACATAATAGACATGAGTCATATACACATAATAGACATGAGTCATATACACATAATAGACATGAGTCATATACACATAATAGACATGAGTCATATACACTTAATAGACATGAGTCATATACACATAATAGACATGAGTCATATACACATAATAGACATGAGTCATATACACATAATAGACATGAGTCATATACACATAATAGACATGAGTCATATACACATAATACACATAATAGACATGAGTCATATACACATAATAGACATGAGTCATATGCACATAATAGACATGAGTCGTATACACATAATAGACATGAGTCGTATACACATAATAGACATGAGTCGTATACACATAATAGACATGAGTCATATACACATAATAGACATGAGTCATATACACATAATAGACATGAGTCATATACACATAGTAGACATGAGTCATATACACATAATAGACATGAGTCATATACACATACTAGACATGAGTCATATACACATAATAGACATGAGTCATATACACATAATAGACATGAGTCATATACACATAATAGACATGAGTCATATACACATAACATAATAGACATGAGTCATATACACATAATAGACATGTAAACTTGAGAGAAAATGGCCGGTTTTGCTCTTTTAACTCATGCCCATGTTAAATAATTACTTGATTTCCCGTATCGCGTATTGTTTGTTAGGGTATCACAATATATATTGAATTCACGATGACTCGTTACAGCCCTAATTATAATACGTATACTGTTGGATAATTTTATAGTCAGATAAAGGACTGGATGATGGAGAGGCTCAGATACAGATGGGGAGAATGATGCCATTACAGCCCTAATTATAATACCTTATTATGTTGGATAATTTTAGAGTCAGATAAAGGACTGGATGATGGAGAGGCTCAGATTCAGATGGGGAGAATGATGCCGTTACTACAGGAACTATCATGCTTTGTTAACAGATGCTTTGAGGTTG
The DNA here is from genome assembly GCA_032622095.1 of Siphonodentalium dalli. NCBI lineage: Eukaryota > Metazoa > Mollusca > Scaphopoda > Gadilida > Siphonodentaliidae > Siphonodentalium > Siphonodentalium dalli. The sequence goes on along the minus strand of CP136061.1, from coordinate 18,455,026 downwards.
TCAAGAGTGTAATACAACAACTCGCAATTCTACACTCAGGAACGAAGTAACACATATTCTCATTCTTTGTCTCATATCAATTCCTTTTATGTTAACCCTTTCTATACTAAATGGATTCTCCCAGTCAGTTAAAAAGTGTACATCGGAATGGTCTATTATTGATTTGGAGGGATCCTGTGCCAGTGCATTCTCTTATATATGCTAGGCAGCCTAGGCTCCCTATTTCTAGTCTCCCATAGGGAGCCTTGCATATATAAGAGAATGTACAAGGTCATGTTGATAGAACCCTATAAATGTGTTTTACTCCTCTACGTGAATTTAAAAGAGTTTTGATCTGTACAAGATGGTACATGTCTGAGATGTAATCAAAATGAAGAAACAATTAAGCACATATTTTGGGATTGCCCCAAGGTCAAAGAATTTTATCAGCAGTTATCAGATTGGCTTTCAGCACACTATTGAGATGTGTTGCTCAGACAAGAACTTTAATGAGTTTATTCTAGGAATTCCAGGAAGACAAAACAACATACTGAATTATAAAAATCTTTTAATAAAGAGGTACATTTACAGTAATAAATTTACAGGTTGTGGATTGAATGTTGATGTTTTTCATTTATTCATTCATTCAATTGTAGATATAGATACATCTGAGTGTGAAAAAATAATAACTCCCACAAAATACAAATAAGCACATATGTATGTTCTTTATAGATTTGTTTTCACTGTGGCCTTCGGGAGCCTTTATTCAGCGTCAGAGGGCCTGTGGCCCCTCTGTCCGTTAAGGGCTTTAAGGGGCAAAGCCCCTGTGGTCGCTTAGCGCACATGACAAACAGATCCTACTCTTGTATGTATATTGATCATATTATGTTGCTAATTCAATAAATCCTTGGGTAAATAGGTTCATATTGGACCCAAATATTGACATTGGTTCATATTGGACTTATTTGGTTCTAATATAAGCCTGTAGTAGACTTGTACCCGTTATTTTGTTGGATGTCGCGGGGAGCATGTTTCAGCTAGTAACATTATATTTGAACAATATTGATAACAAGAATTTTTTTTTTTTACAGAGGGCAGCGATTCATGAGTATGGAGGATGTACATTTCCAAGTGAGTTAATTATCAGTCTTTGCGGATTGTAAATGGCACGGGGCCTAAAAAAAAGGCCTTTTTTTCTATAACAGGGCCCACTCGGGGCTGATTTTAAGATGCTACATAAATATAGATTTGCAATAAAAACTTGAATCACATCATACTGTGCTCTGTAAATTGTCAGTAACCAATGGGAATGTTTTGTGATATCTCTGTATCGTGTTTTTGTATTTTGCATAAATAATATCTTTTTCAGAGATTATACAAATATAATAAACACAATATTGACTATTCCAGGTTGTATTTGAGCATCTGGGTGACATGTTGGGTGTGTTGATAACACTGGATGCTATCGTAGAGAATCAAGGTATGCTCAAGGACCACTGGACACTATACAAAAGGTGAGTGTTTTTATGATGCCAAAAACTGAAAATAATACCCTGTCAAAATACATGTGATTCAACTGCGACCGTTGTTAGATTTTAAACTTAGATTTTGCATGCAAATGTTTCAGTTACCATAATTATAGGTTTTCTGAAGTCATCCTGAATCATGGTATTGACAGTGGTTATTTGAATGCTCAATTCTACTATAACCAATTATATTCCCTGAGGAAACCCTCTATATAGGTAAATATACCATTTTTTGCAGCTTTTTTCTCCGGTATAAAGGGGTGTTTTTGTAATTATTTTCATTTACTGTATTTTAGAATGCTGAAATCTGTACATCATGATACAAGCAGATTCAACATCTCTGGAGACAAGTTACGTCCCTTTGAGAAGCTGATGATGTCAATCGAGGGTCAACTTCTAGATGGTTTTATATTTCAGGTGAGTTCTCAGGCAATTATGTATGGGAAATTGTATGATAATTCTAGAAACTAATGGATGTATGGGTTATTTTGTGATAAACAAATGTATAGAATCTGTCATCCAATGCCGTTTACCCATTATGTATTCAACAGAAACCTATCTAAATTTCTAATTATGGGTAAATTGGAGAATTATATTTGAACTCTTTGAAAATTCTGGGTAAAATTGCAAATAAAATGTTTTGATGAGGCCCTCCTTTTGGCGATGAGGGAGGAGCCAGAGAAGACAGTATTTATATTTATTTGATGAGGCCAGGGTTCGCGCTGCCACTTGCCAAATTTGCCAATGGCAAAAATTGTTCACATTTGGCAAAAACTATTTTCATTTGGCAAAAGTTTTGGCAAGTCATTTTTAATTCCTCAAGACAGCTCACAAATAGTGGTCAACCAATATCATTCATTTCAGGAAACTCTTACAATATAATTATATCAGTGGTGTTTTATATGGTTTAGGAAAAGTTAACAACTCTATTAAGATGCAGTTAATCTGACAGCTATTATATATAGTATTGATGGGTGGAGGGATTACAAATATTTAGTGTGGTGATGTTTACGTAGCTAATCCTGATGAAGCAACCCAGTCTATGTAAACATACACTCAGATTCATAATGATACTGAGTCTATTGCATTCCCATCAACTTTTCATTTCTGAACGGTTGTGGGCTTCCCCCAAATTACGTCACACCGCGCTAAATATAAATCTGAAATTAGTTGTGATTGACAGGTGTAAACATGGTCACGTGCCAGTGCCGTCATGGCCGCTTCAACCCTGTGAAGCTGATTCTAAGAATCGGAATTAATAGTTGCAGGGTTTGTGACTTTTCGTTGGGCGGTTATTTTACTGACAATAAAGGGAAACAGCTTCCGGGATCCAAAATAAAATGTACAATAACTAAGACAGATCTACTTGAAATTATAAAAAATGTCAATTTATGTGGATTTCTTGGACTCAGAAGTTCTCAGAACGAATTATTTTTAGATTGGCCAGGCGATTTGTCGCCCATGTTGTCAAAAAATAACACAAATCAACGGCCACGAATAAAAAATACATGAATGTCGGGACTATCTGATAAAACAACTACAGAACTAAAAAAAAAGTACCTTGACATAAAAAAAACGATCTATCAGTTACCCAGTACCGTAGCACCACCGCAGGCAAAACGAGCGAAGAGCAACACAATTCTACCACCAACGCCACCGAACCCCATCTGACATTACACAGCCGTATTATTAGCTCCAAAGATTGTACCACTTGTACCCAAATTACAGTTGCCTGCAATCCACATTCCGGTGATTCTTGATTTTAAACTTTCGACCGCTCGTCAACAATCTACTTTATTTGTCGATTTGTGAATTTCTCTTCCGGTATAACATGACGTCATGTATACTATTTTTAACAACCTTTAGCCACACCTTCGGAATTTCCACACCAAGAGCACGTGACATGTTACTAGTTTTTTATTGGGGCACACATTTCTTGGAGCTAAGTTTTGATTGGCGGTAATTACAAGGAATCCCGGATTTGGGAAATGAAAACTGAACGAAAGGTCGTCAGACCCACTATTTTTTATATGTGGGTATGCAGTTTACTCCAGACTGGAAGCAACCCTACTATCATTTTATTGTTCTTTGGTTGGTTTATTGTTGTATGAAAAATACTAATTAACTAACTGCTTTCCTATCGCTATCAAAAGTCGTTCAAAACCGGGAGTGTCGAAACATAAGACTTAATGTTGCAGAAAATGGTAGCATTTGGCAAATTATAACAGAATTTGGCAAACAATATTTTCATTTGGCAAAAGTTTATTTCGGTCCAGCGCGGACCCTGGATGAGGCCCTCTTTTTGAGGGAGGTGCCTGAGAACACAGTATTTATATTTATTTGATGAGGCCCTCTTTTTGAGGGAGGTGCCTGAGAACACAGTATTTATATTTATTTGATGAGGCCCTCTTTTTGAGGGAGGTGCCTGAGAACACAGTATTTATATTTATTTGATGAGGCCCTCTTTTTGAGGGAGGTGCCTGAGAACACAGTATTTATATTTATTTGATGAGGCCCTCTTTTTGAGGGAGGAGCCTGAGAAGACAGTATTTATATTTATTTGATGAGGCCCTCTTTTTGAGGGAGGAGCCAGAGAACACAGTATTTATATTTATTTGATGAGGCCCTCTTTTTGAGGGAGGTGCCAGAGAAGACAGTATTTATATTTATTTGATGAGGCCCTCTTTTTGAGGGAGGTGCCAGAGAAGACAGTATTTAAGATATCTTTATTTATCTTTGTCTTCCTTGTTTTGAAAAAAAAACAGAGAGAGACTAACAAACTTAATTTCTCATATTTGATTTGTGTTTGTTCTTTTATAATGAGTATAATTTGCATTGTCTGCAATTTCTCAATTTATTTAATTGTTTCAGAATTGCGTTGAGAAGCCATATGATGATGCAAGGGTTCATGTGTCAAAGAATGCTGTTTTTGCTGAAGAGTTTGCAATCAACATCAGAGAGTATGCTACAGACCTGGAGACGAGAATGGGTAGGCAATGTTAATGGGTAGGCAATGTTAATGGGTGGACAATGTAAATGGGTGGACAATGTAAATGGGTAGGTAATGTTAATGGGTAGGTAATGTTAATGGGTAGGCAATGTTAATGGGTAGGTTATGTTAATGGGTAGGCAATCTTAATAGGTAGGTAATGTTAATGGGTAGGCAATGTTAACAGGTAGGCAATGTTAATGGATAGCCAATCTTAATGGGGAGCCAATCTTATTGTGTAGGTAACATTAATGAGTAGGTAATCTTCATGGGTAGGCAATGTTAATGAGCAGGCAATGTTAATGGGTAGGCAATCTTAATGTGTTGGTAACGTTAATGAGTATGCAATCTTTCTGGGTAGGCAATCTTAATGAGCAGGCAATGTTAATGGGTAGGCAATCTTCATGGGTAGGCAATCTTCATGGGTAGGCAATGTTAATGAGCAGGCAATGTTAATGTGTAGGCAATGTTAATGGGTAGGCAATCTTCATGGGTAGGCAATGTTAATGAGCAGGCAATGTTAATGTGTAGGCAATGTTAATGAGCAGGCAATGTTAATGAGCAGGCAATGTTAATGAGCAGGCAATGTTAATGAGCAGGCAATGTTAATGTGTAGGCAATGTTAATGAGCAGGCAATGTTAATGGGTAGGCAATCTTCATGGGTAGGCAATGTTAATGAGCAGGCAATGTTAATGGGTAGGCAATGTTAATGTGTAGGTAACGTTAATGAGTATGCAATCTTTCTGGGTAGGCAATCTTAATGAGCAGGCAATGTTAATGAGCAGGCAATGTTAATGGGTAGGCAATCTTAATGTGTTGGTAACGTTAATGAGTATGCAATCTTTCTGGGTAGGCAATCTTAATGGGTGGGCAATGTAAATGGGTAGGCAATCTTAATAGGTAGGTAACGTTAATGAGTAGGTAATCTTCATGGGTAGGCAATGTTAATGGGTGGGCAATGTAAATGGGTAGGCAATCTTAATAGGTAGGTAACGTTAATGAGTATGCAATCTTTCTGGGTAGGCAATCTTAATGAGCAGGCAATGTAAATGGGTAGGCAATCTTAATAGGTAGGTAACGTTAATGAGTATGCAATCTTTCTGGGTAGGCAATCTTAATGAGCAGGCAATGTAAATGGGTAGGCAATCTTAATAGGTAGGTAACGTTAATGAGTAGGTAATCTTCATGGGTAGGCAATGTTAATGGGTGGGCAATGTAAATGGGTAGGCAATCTTAATAGGTAGGTAACGTTAATGAGTAGGCAATCTTCATGGGTAGGCAATGTTAATGGGTGGGCAATGTTAATGGGTGGGCAATGTAAATGGGTAGGCAATCTTAATGGGTAGGCAATCTTAATGGGTAGATAAGTTTAATGGTTAGTTAAGGTCAATGTGTAGGCAATGTTAATGGGTATGCAATCTTTATTGGTGGGCAATGTAAATGGGTAGGCAATGTTAATGGGTAGGCAATGTTAATGGGTAGGCAATGTTAATGGGTAGGTAATGTTAATGGGTAGGCAATCTTAATGGGTAGATAAGTTTAATGGTTAGGTAAGGTCAATGGCAAGGCAATCTTAATGGGAAAACAATCTTAATGGTTAGGCAATTTTAATGGGTAGGCAATTTTATATAGCTTTTATCCCACAGGGTTAGAGTGAAAGACAAACACTGAAATGTGTTTTTAGCTACCTGTTTAGAAAAGCTTAATTGTTTACAGGAAGCTGATACAATAAATGTAGTAGTAACAAATACAAATATGTGAGTGATAATTTTTTGAGGCACAATAACCGCATATACATGTAGGCAAAAGGCAAAGACATTAATCCTGTATTTCCAACAACTAAAAAAGTGGAGGGAGGGTTTTAAAAATTAGCAACTGGCTTCACCGGTCAATTAATTGGAAAGAAAGTTTAACACAACTGCTTCACTCAAATCTGCCGGCAAAAATATAGTTCCTATGATTCTTTCTCAGGGAATTATTCCAATTAATTCGCAAATGAAATAGCATTACTGCCAAAATTCCTGTACTTCATAATTATGTTTTAGTTTTGTCTAACTACTTCCCAACATCATTGTATAGCTTACTTTTCTGAAATGCCCTGCGTTATGGCATAGTGGTCTATGACGATGAAAGATCTTGCTACAAAACATGTTTGCCTTTGTAGATTTTTTTTTTTTTTAAATTCACACACCTGATTTAACACTTTGGAATAAAATACGTCGCTCTTACGACTATGTTTTCTGATATCCAAAGTGGATGAACATATTTTTCATCCATCAGGTGAATCGAATGAGATGGACCAGAGATATAAGTTTGTTAACATATTTTTTATCCATCAGGTGAATCAAACGAGATGGACCAGAGATTTAATTCTTATATTTTATCCATCAGGTAAATCAAACGAGATGGACCAGTGATATAAATCATTTTTTTTATCCATCAGGTGAATCAAACGAGATGGACTAGAGATTTAAATCGTATTTTTTATCCATCAGGTGAATCAAACGAGATGGACCGGAGATATAAATCGTATTTTTTATCCATCAGGTGAATCAAACGAGATGGACCGGAGATATAAATCGTATTTTTTTCCATCAGGTGAATCAAACGAGATGGACCGGAGATATAAATCGTATTTTTTATCCATCAGGTGAATCAAACGAGATGGACCGGAGATATAAATCGTATTTTTTATCCATCAGGTGAATCAAACGAGATGGACCGGAGATATAAATCGTATTTTTTATCCATCAGGTGAATCAAACGAGATGGACCGGAGATATAAATCGTATTTTTTATCCATCAGGTGAATCAAACGAGATGGACCGGAGATATAAATCGTATTTTTTTTTCCATCAGGTGAATCAAACGAGATGGACCGGAGATATAAATCGTATTTTTATCCATCAGGTGAATCAAACGAGATGGACCGGAGATATAAATCGTATTTTTTATCCATCAGGTGAATCAAACGAGATGGACCAGAGATATAAATCGTATTTTTTATCCATCAGGTGAATCAAACGAGATGGACCGGAGATATAAATCGTATTTTCTATCCATCAGGTGAATCAAACGAGATGGACCGGAGATATAAATCGTATTTTTTATCCATCAGGTGAATCAAACGAGATGGACTAGAGATATAAATCGTATTTTTTATCCATCAGGTGAATCAAACGAGATGGACCGGAGATATAAATCGTATTTTTTATCCATCAGGTGAATCAAACGAGATGGACCGGTGATATAAATCGTATTTTTTATCCATCAGGTGAATCAAACGAGATGGACCGGAGATATAAATCGTATTTTTTATCCATCAGGTGAATCAAACGAGATGGACCGGAGATATAAATCGTATTTTTTATCCATCAGGTGAATCAAACGAGATGGACCGGTGATATAAATCGTATTTTTTATCCATCAGGTGAATCAAACGAGATGGACCGGAGATATAAATCGTATTTTTTATCCATCAGGTGAATCAAACGAGATGGACCGGAGATATAAATCGTATTTTTTATCCATCAGGTGAATCAAACGAGATGGACCGGAGATATAAATCGTATTTTTTATCCATCAGGTGAATCAAACGAGATGGACCGGAGATATAAATCGTATTTTTTATCCATCAGGTGAATCAAACGAGATGGACCGGAGATATAAATCGTATTTTTTATCCATCAGGTGAATCAAACGAGATGGACCGGAGATATAAATCGTATTTTTTATCCATCAGGTGAATCAAACGAGATGGACCGGAGATATAAATCGTATTTTTTATCCATCAGGTGAATCAAACGAGATGGACCGGAGATATAAATCGTATTTTTTATCCATCAGGTGAATCAAACGAGATGGACCGGAGATATAAATCGTATTTTTTATCCATCAGGTGAATCAAACGAGATGAACCGGAGATATAAATCGTATTTTTTATCCATCAGGTGAATCAAACGAGATGGACCGGAGATATAAATCGTATTTTTTATCCATCAGGTGAATCAAACGAGATGGACCAGAGATATAAGTTTGTTGGGTTGTGTGGATTGTATGTTCTTCACTATCAGATCTTCCATGTGACGGACAAGAAGACATTCAAGACATTGTGGGACATGTATAAAAAGGTAAGTCATCTCACATTGGTGAGTGTGATAAACTATATATAACAACTATGCTCCTTTAACCCTTCCATGACTGGATCGAGCTTCCTGAAATTTTGCGAAAACCGTGTACCAATGTATTCTCTTATATATGCGAGTCTCCCATTGGGAGCCTCACATATATAAGAGAATACATTGGCCTAACAATATTTACCTTGACAGCCAGTGCATTGTCTTATAAAATATATGTGAGGCTACCTATGGGAGACTCACATATATAAGAGAATGCACTGGCACAGGATCTTTAATGCTGAAAGGGTTAATAGTGCAATTGGCACTTGGCATTCCTCATGTACCATGTAAACTCTACATTGAACTAAGCCATGCTTGATTGCCCACTAGCTCTTCATAACTTTGTTCATACATTTTGATTCACAAATGTTTTAACCCTTTCACAGGATCTGTGAAGGTGTAGCATTTAAGATTCTGTGCCAGTACATTCTCTTATATATGCTAGTCTCCCATAGCAAGCCTCTCATATATAAGTGAATGCACTGGCTGACATGGTCAAGGCAAATATTTTTTGGCCTATGTATTCTCCCATATATGCATGACTCCCTATGGGAGACTACCATATATAAGAGAATGCATTGGCACAGGGTTTTCGTAAACCTTCAGGAAGCTTCAGTCATGGAAGTGTTAATGCTCAAATCATCAAATGTCCAATGAACCAAAATGCTTTCTGTTGTAAGTGCCAGTAATACACCTAATAACCAATGTGATGTGGCTTCTTTGTCACTGCATTATTCCCCCCCCCCATATTTTCATATGCTTTGCAGATTCCCTCTTCTTTCTTTTGTCATCCATACATTTGGTACCAACTTCACTTTGTGATTAAATGTATATGACTAATTGGTTTCAGGCCATTTTTCTTTCAGCGTATCCTAATTTGACATATCAAAAAGCCTTCGGGCCGTCAGCCAGCATTTCATTTAGACTTTTTACTCTCATCCCGGGATGCTTGGTGTGATTTTCGCTAACCCTACATGATGTGTTACCTGGTCAGACACCCACTTACCACTTATAGGTTACCCATAAAACTAATAACCAATGTGATGTGGATTCTTTGTCACTGCATTATGACCTAATGCCTTCTACCACAGGTCCCAGCAGTCTACATAATAGCCAATGTGATGTAGTTTTCTCTTTCTATTGCAGGTGCCAGCAGTCCACCTAATAGCCAATGTGATGTGGTTTCCGAATGACTTTTTGCTCAGTAAACTCCCACATATGGACAAAGCACTTGATAGGAAGGCCAAGGTTGCTGTTCAACAGCAACAACAGGCGTGGCTACAACAGAAAAACCAACAGCTGACCAAGTAAGCTCTCCCTGATGCATCTCTTCCATTCTTGCTTTGCATTTTAGTGTCTTTTCTGCCATGAATTTGGCCCTGCCTTCCAAGCTTGAATTTGGGTAATATTTCCTGTCTTTAACCCTTTACCCAACAGAACGGCCCTGTGCCAATGCATTCTCTTATATATGTGAGTCGACCATAGGTCGCCTCGCATATATAAAAGAATGCATTGGCTTAACACATATTAAAAATGATAAAATTGTCAAAGAATGTAGAAAAATATTATAAAAATTGTTAAAAAATGTAAGAAAAAATGATAAAATTGTTAAAGAATGTAAGAAAAAATGGTAAAAAGTGTTAAAAAAAAGATTTTTTTTAGGCCATTGCATTCTCTTATATATGCGAGGCGACCTATGGTCGACTCGCATATATAAGAGAATGCATTGGCACAGGGCATAAGGGTAAAGTGTTAATTTGGCTATCACTTCTTGCCTTGAATTTTGATCCGTTCCTATCTTGAATGTGCGCACTTCTTCATCCCTTGATTTGGCACCGTTTGCGTTGAATTTAGGAGCTAAAAGACAAAATAAATATTCTCAGTGGAGATGGTAAAGTAACGACTTTTTACACTGTTTGAAAGTTCTAGATACAGTTATTCCGATGCACCAATCTCCGAGTTCCAGTTATAAATAATGGCCTACTGCTAGTGTGCTGAAGTAGGTCTGTAGGTACTATGGACCATATAGCACATTACGTGCACTTTTAATAGTTAATAGCGAACAGGTTAAAAAGCAGACGACAATTACAAACATTCTTCAATATTGTTTATATTTAAATTGTGAGATCTGAAGCCAATGTCGTTTTGACAATTTTCCCATGAATAGTGCAACATTATAAATTTTATAATATAGAATACAGTCAAACATCGTTAAGTCGAACGTCGGTAACTCGAATACCCCACTTAAGTCGAAGCCATTGCCTGGTCCCGGCTGAGCTTGTGTGCAAAGCCAATATAATAATCATGGTTAAGTCGAAGGTGGATAAGTCGAAATTCCTGCTTAAGGCGAAATGAAATTTGGTCCCACCAGCCAGCTTATAACACTAATTACTATGGTTAAGTCGAAGTGCCGTCGGCGATGCACGCCATGTGATTTTAACTCTGTGCTTCCATTCAATTGCATAAAAAGCTGTAAAGTTTCTTAGAGTCTTTGTTTGTCCTAATGCATTATTTATTTAGCATATTAAGAAGGTGCGTGGGTCAATTTCCACCTTGTGAGGATTAGTATAGTGTTGACAGACGAAATGAATTATTTTCGGGTCGCAATTAATTCGACTAGTTGGGTCATCAAATGGTCGAAATGGTTAAGTCGAACACATGGGTAACTCGAAGTAATCAAACGGTCCCTTGCGTTTTGACTTAACGAAGTTTAACTGAACTGATGATATATCCATAATTTATTGATTGCAATCTGGGAGACATTATCTTCAAGTTTTTCAGAATGAAATTTATTACTGATTATTTGTTCACATCGTGTTGATTTTATAACTACTAAATACTATTATTCTTGCAAATGTTTTACTACACCAAGCATGCGCTCCATATTTTCAACAATTAATTACAATTAATTACGTCCCCTCATGACTTTATTGATTCCGGCCATCAATGTCATAACATGTTACTACCATTCTTCTACAATAACTATTAATATCATAATTTCTTATCTGATTATGTAGTATAATATTCACATTTTCTTTTCTATTCTTACATCAGGAAGAGGTAATATAAGTCGATTCATTAATAAAAATGTATTGTGTTTAATATCACACCTCATTGTTTTATCACACAAAGAGATCTTTTAAAAATCATGTTCATTTGTTCAGACTTGCAAGGACGCTTATCTTCAGTGATTATCTTATGGGGTTTCCACGCCTGAGCTATGTCAGAAAGTGGAAACTTTAGATGGACCTACACAGAAAACTACTTAATTTGTTAAATAAGTACACCCCATTTACACTCAATTTGTGTATTTGCTGAGAACGCTGTTTGGAAAATTTCTCTTCTAAAACCATGATTAACTCTTTCGCTGCCACCTGCCACCACAGGCGTAGCCCCCAGTGCCACGCATCCTATGCATATATCCATGTATTTCAGGTATATATGGGTAATACATTATATCTCAAGCAGTTTCTAATATAATTAGTTGAAACTTCACATGTATATAGACATAGGTATACCTTGTCGAATGCCGCCGTGGACACGCCCACCAAGGTCAAGTGACATTGGCGGCCATCTTGGATTAGTGGCTATTTGCCTGTATATGTACAGTTTGTGTGGGTATGAATGGGTGTGTTGTTTGTTTTATAATATTCAACCCAATTATACGATGTCCAACAGTAAGGTACACGGGAGTAACCTATATGAACCCACGTTGGACATAGAATAGGTCACGTGACCTTGGCGTCCATCTTGGATGTATGCAAGTTGCCACCTATTTGTAGCAAAATGGGATACAATGGTGCACTTTGTTGAGTTCGTGCTTTGGTTCCTTGGATATTCCCTGATAGGTACAATTCCAAATACTAGTATAGATATATATAATATAACCATACCCATATGTATATATACCTGCAGGGGGACATATGACCCTGCTCCGCCCCTTATAAGTCACGTGATATTGACGGCCGATGATTTATGTGAATTATATGGGTCACGCGGGCATACGCATGGTCAACTCACCAGCATAATTAATTTAGTGGCCTGTTATCACCACTGGAAAACGACACAATAGACAAGGGTTGTTCAAAACCAGTAAAGGTGTATTATAAATAATAGGTATCTTATGCGCCGCAGGCGCCCCTCGATCATTAGAGTATAGAGGTTAGTTACCCACCCACCACCCCATCCCGCCACCCATAGTATCTTATGCGCCGCAGGCGCCCCTATAGAGGCTACTGCATGCCCACATACACAATAGGTATAAGTATCTTATGCGCCGCAGGCGCCCCTCGATCATTAGAGTATAGAGGTTAGTTACCCACCCACCACCCCATCCCGCCACCCTAGTATCTTATGCGCCGCAGGCGCCCCTATAATAGAGGCTACTGCCCACACAAATAATAGGTATAAGTAACTTATGCGCCACAGGCGCCCCTCGATCATTAGAGTATAGAGGTAATAACAATAACTTCTTCAGTCCTGAGTCTTTTGCGAGCAGCCATTTTCGACTGATAACCACGTGCTAATAACAATGATGCAATATTCCGGCTCTGACTGTACCTCCATAACGTCAGAAATAGCATGACCTTGAGGACATTGTCGCTTTAAATTGTTCGCGCGCAACAGTACCACAGATAAATACATTGTACACTTTCAAACATGCCGGAAAGAATAGAGTTATATCCCATACATTAGACTACATACTAAATTCGCAAAAATGCGCGATTGGCAGCGTCTACGAATTTCGCATTTATGCGCGTTTGGCAGCGAAAGAGTTAAAGTCATCTTTTTGACATTTTTATTATTATATAAAATGCTTGATGTGGTCTTCAGATAGTATAGATTCCTTCATGTGGTGTACAAGCTTAACAAGTAAGTAGTTTTCTGTGTAGGTCCATCTAAACTTTCCACCTCATGACATAGCTCAGGCATGGAAACCCCTTAATACAATTATCATGATAAAACATGAAACAATTTCTTTGCCACTGTGACACTACTGAAAAGTGACTAATATGAAAAATGTTATGAACTGACAAATTTTTACTGATTTTTTAGCCCTTTCAAATCTTTGGTATATTATTTTCTTAGTTTTATGAAAATTTACTCATCCAATTTCAAATAATTCAGCCTGTTTTGATTTATATTTAATTGATCTTCATGCACAGGAAACACTAATATCACAATGGAATTGTAGAAATCCTATCATTTTTGTATTAATGTTCATGTATATTTTCTCAAGGTCTCTAATATCTGCATGTCCATGTTAGTTCCACTGTTAGACATAGCCTGCTCGTATAGCAAGTTCCAGGGTCTGCGCTGGCCCAAACTTTACTTTTGCCAAATGGAAATATTTTTTGTCAAATGCAAGCCTGCAAATAGCATGTCTGTCTTTTGTAGAATGAGGTCTCCAGAGGGTGAATTTAGTGATGCTATCCCGCACAGCGGGCTAACATCACCAAATTTACCCTCTGGAGATCTCATTCTGCTTAGGCCTCATCTTCTCGGAAGTATCCATTGTCTCAAACTAACATTGTTTTTAGTTACTTTTTCCCTTCTGGAAAGTTTCTATATCTTCTAATTTGCAGAAGATAAAATGCAAAAGGAGGTGACTAATTGGTGAATATCACCAACTTCAACTGGGGAACTAGGTCTCCCATAGCAGTTGAGACCTAAGCAGAATGAGGTTCCCAGAGGGTGAATTTGGTTATGCTAGCCTGCCGTGCATGAATCATGATAGCCTCACTTAATTTACCCTCTGGGGACCTCATTCTGCGAATGTCAGACACACAAAATTCAGACTTGGTGCTTTTTGAATGGATAGTATTTTCTCTTAGGATGCAATGGTAAATGTGAATTTTTTTATCTTTGGCAGTATTGATGCCAGCCAAAAATATCCTTTGGCTAATTGTATAGATGTACATGGTAGTTGTTTGTCATTTTCACTTTCTATATTGGCTACATGTGTAATTTAATTTTATGTGCATTTTTTTATGAGAAAACATTCAGATGCATTTGAAAACGACAGGCTGTGATAGTCTTATTAGCGTCTTGTATTGAAAGAAAGTCTCCATGGTGCTATCTCTTATTGTCCCCAGAATTTTTTTTGGGGAACTATTAAAATCGCCAGTGGCCATCCGTCGCACGTCCTTTCAGAAAGTTTCTGGATGAGAACTTTATTTTGGGCTATCGGATTGAAACCAAATTTGGTATGTGAGTTTATCAGCTCAATGTACAGGTTAAGTTTGGTCTGCCAATTTTTGCCGGAGTTAAAATTTGCCGATTATTATACTTCCATTTTAAATGGAAGTATATTGTAATTCTTCTGGCTTTTATTGTTTTTCTTCTTCTTATTCTTATTATTCCGATAACATGCCTTAATCTCCGGAACGGCTGGACCGATTCACCTACTGTTTTCGGCTTTAGTATATAACTTTGGAAGTTCTCTGAAAATGGCCCATTGAGAATTTCGTCCGACCTTGACCTTCAGAGTTATCGCCATTTTGTTGATTTTTGGGGGTTTTTCGCGACACAAAAGTAACTTGCGAAATCGATGTTTGATCTCTTATATCGTCGAAACGGTTCGACTGATTGATTTGAAATTTGGTACTTGCATAGCCATTGAGTATACGAAGTCGATGTACAAATAGGGAATTTCGTCTGACCTTGACCTTTGGAAACAACGCTCTTTATCGGTTTTATTGTTGTTATCGTATCTCCTCCTAAACGGCTTGAGATATCGAGTTCGGACTTTTTCGTTATTTGCGCATGTATGTGTGTTATGAACGGCCGAAAAATTATAGGGTTCGCACTTCCGGTTTAAAAGTTCGCTACTGGTCGAAGGATAAAACAACGCTCTTTATAGGGAATCTAGAACGGCTTGAGATATTGAGTTGGAACTTTTTGCATTATGTGCAGCAAACTCTGCGCTATCGAACAATATATATAGTTAACGGATATCACTTCCGGTTCGGGAGAGCGGGCGTGTGGGTATGTATCTAAAAACTATTTTAGCGCATATTTTGATGACATTTGGTAGACGTCATCAGTAGATTCCACTGATTGCTATGCAACTCGAATTTAAAAAATCGGACATAAACTTCGATAGTTATGGCTGTTTAAAAACCTGATTTATTTCCGACCTTGACCTTCAGAGTTATCAACATTTTGTTGATTTTTGGGGGGTCTTCGCGCAACTAAAATGACTTGCAAAATCGACGTTTGATTTCTTATATCGCCGAAACGGCTTGGGCGATTGATTTGAAATTCGGAACCTTCTTAGCCATTGCGCATTGGCAGTCGATGAACTAATATGGAATTTCGTGTGACCTTGACCTTTGGAAACAACGCTCTTTATCTGTTTTATTGTTTTTCCAGTATCTCCTCCTAAACGGCTTGAGATATCGAGTTCGGACTTTTTTCATTATTTGCTCAGTTATGTGTGTTATGTACCACCGAAAAATGATATGGTTCGCACTTCCGGTTTAAAAGTTTGCTACTGGTCGAAGGATAAAACAACGCTCTTTATATGAAATCCAGAAGGGCTTGAGATATCGGGTTGGGACCTTTTGCATGATGTGCAGCAAACTCTGCGCTCTCTAATGATATATATAGTTGATGGATTTCACTTCCGGTTTGGGAGAACGGGCGTGTGTGTATGTATCTCAAAAACTATTTTGGCGCAGATTTTGATGAACTTTGTTGTACATGATCTTTAGCTCTCGCTGACCACTATTGCGTTCAGATTTTTTAAATCGGACTTAAACTTCTGGAGTTATGGCTGCTTAAAAACCTGATTTGTATGGGTTTTCGGACCCCTAGAATGACTTGCAAAACTTCAAAATCGATGTTTGATTTCTTATATCGTTGAAACGGCTCAGCCAATTGATTTGAAATTTTGTACCTGCATAGCCATTGAGCATTCGCGGTCGATGCATAAATAAGGAATTTCGTCTGACCTTGACCTTTGGAAACAACGCTCTTTATCTGTTTTATTGTTGTTAACGTATCTCCTCCTAAACGGCTTGATATATCTGGTTCGGACTTTTTTCATTATTTGCGCATGCACATGTGTTACAAACCATCGAACAATAATAGGGGTCGCCCTTCCGGTTTAAAAGTTGACCCTGGGTCGAATAATAAAAGAACGCTCTTTATTGGAAATCCAGAACGGCTTGAGATATTGAGTTGGGACTTTTTGCGTTATGTTCATCCAACTGTGCGATGTATAAAGATATATATAGTTAACGGATTTCAGTTCCGTTTATGGAGAATGGGCGTGTGGGTATGTACCTCAAAACTGTTCTGGCGCATATTATGATGAAATTTGGTGGATATAATCTCTAGTTGCCGCTGATCACTATCCCACTCAAAGTTTTAAATCGGGCTAAAACTTCTGGAGTTATTGCTGCTTAAATACCTGATTTTCTGGGAGGTTTCGTGCCACCATAATGACTTTCAAATCGAGTTTTTATTTCTTATATCGTCAAAACGGCTCAACCAATTGATTTGGAGTTTTGTACCTGCATAGCTATTGTGCATATGCAGTCGACAGACTAATAGAGAATTTCGTCTGACATTCTTCTTTGGGAACAACGCCCTTTATCTTTGTTATTATTTTTTAAGGTATCTCCCCAAAAACGGCTGGAGATATCGGGTTCGGACTTTTTGAATTGTTTGCATCAGATTCTGCGCTGCATAATGATGTATATATGTTACGGTTTTTACTTCCTATTTGGGAGAAATGGCGTGTTGGTAAGTGTTTCAAATTGTTTTTGGTGCAGATTTTGATGGAATTTGGAGGATAGAACCTGTGGTGGTCGAGTATTACTATGAGCTATAGTATCACCATACTGATATGTGTCTTCTGACAACTGACACTTTATCGGGTGGCACAATTTCCGTCATTGGCGAACATGGAAGTATCGAAATTGCTGTGCAATTACAGTTTCATTCTAGTTATTATTATTATTATATATTCATTTAAGAAACGCATTCTACAGCAATTAGTTTCAATGCGCAATTACATACACAAATATACACAAACAAGATAACATAGCGCATAAAAAAGCAATACAAGCTTCACCGATATATATGGCAGATAACTCGGAAAGATGACTGAAATTGGACATACAATTAACAATAAAATATCCAGTATATTAAAAGACCTGATTAAAATATTAAGTTAAATATTAATTTCCAACTATAACGGATAAGCCTAAAAAAAGTTAAAATAACAGATGGTGCACTTATAACGAATAACACATTCTGAACAGGTGAGTTTTAAGAGCTGTTTTAAAAGATGATACTGAGTCAATCTTCTTCATATCAATGGGTAGGCTGTTCCAAATAGAAACTGAGACATTTTGGAATGAGCACTTTCCATAGTTCACATTTAGTTTATCGGGTATATGAGACAGTTGGACTCCACTTCGGCCATTTCAAGTAACTGAGCTGTGTTTGGTAAACATTTCAGAAATGTTAGATGGTGTATCTCCGTGCAGAGACTTGAAAACAATTAGGGCACATCTGTATCTGACACGGTACTCAAACTTCAACATGTGTAGTTCTTTCATGACATGTGTTATTCTGCTGTATCTTGGTACATTAGAAACGAGACGCGTGCAGATTTTCAATAAAAGATCAATTCTCCGGACAATTCCCGTTGTAAGGTGTGTTAATAATGGATTAAAAGTAACATCCTACATAAAGTTCCCTGAATGGGTTATTTCCGTGTGTGACTATTTTATAATCCAAAGTACATCACTGGTCGTAACTGGTAAGTGGTGCATCTTTTAAAAATCTATTAAATTGCCATGTAAATTTACAGATCTCAATAAAATGTATAGACTAGGCGGTTTTATAGAGCTAGGTTTTATAGACTAGGCAGTTTTATATTGCTAGGTTTTATAGACTAGGCAGTTTTATAGTGCTAGGTTTTATAGACAAGGCGGTTTTATAGTGCTAGGTTTTATAGTGCTAGGTTTTATAGACTAGGCGGTTTTATAGTGCTAGGTTTTATAGACTAGGCGGTTTTATAGAGCTAGGTTTTATAGACTAGGCAGTTTTATAGTGCTAGGTTTTATAGACTAGGCGGTTTTATAGTGCTAGGTTTTATAGACTAGGCAGTTTTATAGTGCTAGGTTTTATAGACTAGGCGGTTTTATAGTGCTAGGTTTTATAGACTAGGCGGTTTTATAGTGCTAGGTTTTATAGACTAGGCGGTTTTATAGTGCTAGGTTTTATAGACTAGGCGGTTTTATAGTGCTAGGTTTTATAGACTAGGCGGTTTTATAGTGCTAGGTTTTATAGACTAGGTGGTTTTATAGTGCTAGGTTTTATAGACTAGGCGGTTTTATAGTGCTAGGTTTTATAGACTAGGCGGTTTTATAGTGCTAGGTTTTATAGACTAGGCGGTTTTATAGTGCTAGGTTTTATAGACTAGGCAGTTTTATAGTGCTAGGTTTTATAGACTAGGCGGTTTTATAGTGCTAGGTTTTATAGACTAGGCGGTTTTATAGTGCTAGGTTTTATAGACTAGGCAGTTTTATAGTGCTAGGTTTTATAGACTAGGCGGTTTTATAGTGTTAGGTTTTATAGACTAGGTGGTTTTATAGTGCTAGGTTTTATAGACTAGGCGGTTTTATAGTGCTAGGTTTTATAGACTAGGTGGTTTTATAGTGCTAGGTTTTATAGACTAGGCGGTTTTATAGTGCTAGGTTTTATAGACTAGGTGGTTTTATAGTGCTAGGTTTTATAGACTAGGTGGTTTTATAGACTAGGTGGTTTTATAGTGCTAGGTTTTATAGACTAGGCGGTTTTATAGTGCTAGGTTTTATAGACTAGGCGGTTTTATAGTGCTAGGTTTTATAGACTAGGCGGTTTTATAGTGCTAGGTTTTATAGACTAGGCGGTTTTATAGTGCTAGGTTTTATAGACTAGGCGGTTTTATAGTGCTAGGTTTTATAGACTAGGCGGTTTTATAGTGCTAGGTTTTATAGACTAGGCGGTTTTATAGTGCTAGGTTTTATAGACTAGGCGGTTTTATAGTGCTAGGTTTTATAGACTAGGCGGTTTTTATAGTGCTAGGTTTTATAGACTAGGCGGTTTTATAGTGCTAGGTTTTATAGACTAGGCGGTTTTATAGTGCTAGGTTTTATAGACTAGGCGGTTTTATAGTGCTAGGTTTTATAGACTAGGCGGTTTTATAGTGCTAGGTTTTATAGACTAGGCGGTTTTATAGTGCTAGGTTGTATAGACTAGGCGGTTTTATAGTGCTAGGTTGTATAGACTAGGCGGTTTTATAGTGCTAGGTTTTATAGACTAGGCGGTTTTATAGTGCTAGGTTTTAGACTAGGCGGTTTTATAGTGCTAGGTTTTATAGACTAGGTGGTTTTATAGTGCTAGGTTTTATAGACTAGGCGGTTTTATAGTGCTAGGTTTTATAGACTAGGCGGTGTTATAGTGCTAGGTTTTATAGACTAGGCGGTTTTATAGTGCTAGGTTTTATAGACTAGGCGGTTTTATAGTGCTAGGTTTTATAGACTATGCGGTTTTATAGTGCTAGGTTTTATAGACTAGGCAGTTTTATAGTGCTAGGTTTTATAGACTAGGCGGTTTTATAGTGCTAGGTTTTATAGACTAGGCGGTTTTATAGTGCTAGGTTTTATAGACTAGGCGGTTTTATAGTGCTAGGTTTTATAGACTAGGCGGTTTTATAGTGCTAGGTTTTATAGACTAGGCAGTTTTATAGTGCTAGGTTTTATAGACTAGGCGGTTTTATAGTGTTAGGTTTTATAGACTAGGTGGTTTTATAGTGCTAGGTTTTATAGACTAGGCGGTTTTATAGTGCTAGGTTTTATAGACTAGGTGGTTTTATAGTGCTAGGTTTTATAGACTAGGCGGTTTTATAGTGCTAGGTTTTATAGACTAGGTGGTTTTATAGTGCTAGGTTTTATAGACTAGGTGGTTTTATAGACTAGGTGGTTTTATAGTGCTAGGTTTTATAGACTAGGCGGTTTTATAGTGCTAGGTTTTATAGACTAGGCGGTTTTATAGTGCTAGGTTTTATAGACTAGGCGGTTTTATAGTGCTAGGTTTTATAGACTAGGCGGTTTTATAGTGCTAGGTTTTATAGACTAGGCGGTTTTATAGTGCTAGGTTTTATAGACTAGGCGGTTTTATAGTGCTAGGTTTTATAGACTAGGCGGTTTTATAGTGCTAGGTTTTATAGACTAGGCGGTTTTTATAGTGCTAGGTTTTATAGACTAGGCGGTTTTATAGTGCTAGGTTTTATAGACTAGGCGGTTTTATAGTGCTAGGTTTTATAGACTAGGCGGTTTTATAGTGCTAGGTTTTATAGACTAGGCGGTTTTATAGTGCTAGGTTTTATAGACTAGGCGGTTTTATAGTGCTAGGTTGTATAGACTAGGCGGTTTTATAGTGCTAGGTTGTATAGACTAGGCGGTTTTATAGTGCTAGGTTTTATAGACTAGGCGGTTTTATAGTGCTAGGTTTTAGACTAGGCGGTTTTATAGTGCTAGGTTTTATAGACTAGGTGGTTTTATAGTGCTAGGTTTTATAGACTAGGCGGTTTTATAGTGCTAGGTTTTATAGACTAGGCGGTGTTATAGTGCTAGGTTTTATAGACTAGGCGGTTTTATAGTGCTAGGTTTTATAGACTAGGCGGTTTTATAGTGCTAGGTTTTATAGACTATGCGGTTTTATAGTGCTAGGTTTTATAGACTAGGCAGTTTTATAGTGCTAGGTTTTATAGACTAGGCAGTTTTATAGTGCTAGGTTTTATAGACTAGGCGGTTTTATAGTGCTAGGTTTTATAGACTATGCGGTTTTATAGTGCTAGGTTTTATAGACTAGGCGGTTTTATAGTGCTAGGTTTTATAGACTAGGCGGTTTTATAGTGCTAGGTTTTATAGACTAGGCAGTTTTATAGTGCTAGGTTTTATAGACTAGGCGGTTTTATAGTGCTAGGTTTTATAGACTATGCGGTTTTATAGTGCTAGGTTTTATAGACTAGGCGGTTTTATAGTGTTAGGTTTTATAGACTAGGCGGTTTTATAGTGCTAGGTTTTATAGACTAGGCGGTTTTATAGTGCTAGGTTTTATAGACTAGGCGGTTTTATAGTGCTAGGTTTTATAGACTAGGCGGTTTTATAGTGCTAGGTTTTATAGACTAGGCGGTTTTATAGTGCTAGGTTTTATAGACTAGGCGGTTTTATAGTGCTAGGTTTTATAGACTAGGCGGTTTTATAGTGCTAGGTTTTATAGACTAGGCGGTTTTATAGTGCTAGGTTTTATAGACTAGGCGGTTTTATAGTGCTAGGTTTTATAGACTAGGCGGTTTTATAGTGCTAGGTTTTATAGATAGGCGGTTTTATAGTGCTAGGTTTTATAGACTAGGAGGTTTTATAGTGCTAGGTTTTATAGACTAGGAAGTTTTATAGTGCTAGGTTTTATAGACTAGGCGGTTTTATAGTGCTAGGTTTTATAGACTAGGCGGTTTTATAGTGCTAGGTTTTATAGATAGGCGGTTTTATAGTGCTAGGTTTTATAGACTAGGCGGTTTTATAGTGCTAGGTTTTATAGACTAGGCGGTTTTATAGTGTTAGGTTTTATTGACTAGGCGGTTTTATAGTGCTAGGTTTTATAGACTAGGCAGTTTTATAGTGCTAGGTTTTATAGACTAGGCGGTTTTATAGTGCTAGGTTTTATAGACTAGGCAGTTTTATAGTGCTAGGTTTTATAGATAGGCGGTTTTATAGTGCTAGGTTTTATAGACTAGGCGGTTTTATAGTGCTAGGTTTTATAGACTAGGCAGTTTTATAGTGCTAGGTTATATAGACTAGGCGGTTTTATAGTGCTAGGTTTTATAGACTAGGCGGTTTTATAGTGCTAGGTTTTATAGACTAGGCGGTTTTATAGTGCTAGGTTTTATAGATAGGCGGTTTTATAGTGCTAGGTTTTATAGACTAGGCGGTTTTATAGTGCTAGGTTTTATAGACTAGGAAGTTTTATAGTGCTAGGTTTTATAGACTAGGCGGTTTTATAGACTAGGCGGTTTTATAGTGCTAGGTTTTATAGACTAGGCGGTTTTATAGTGCTAGGTTTTATAGACTAGGCAGTTTTATAGTGCGAGGTTTTATAGACTAGGCGGTTTTATAGTGCTAGGTTTTATAGACTAGGCGGTTTTATAGTGCTAGGTTTTATAGACTAGGCGGTTTTATAGTGCTAGGTTTTATAGACTAGGCAGTTTTATAGTGCTAGGTTTTATAGACTAGGCGGTTTTATAGTGCTAGGTTTTATAGACTAGGCGGTTTTATAGTGCTAGGTTTTATAGACTAGGCAGTTTTATAGTGCTAGGTTTTATAGACTAGGCGGTTTTATAGTGCTAGGTTTTATAGACTAGGCGGTTTTATAGTGCTAGGTTTTATAGACTAGGCGGTTTTATAGTGCTAGGTTTTATAGACTAGGCG
The DNA here is from genome assembly GCA_032622095.1 of Siphonodentalium dalli. Classification (NCBI taxonomy): domain Eukaryota; kingdom Metazoa; phylum Mollusca; class Scaphopoda; order Gadilida; family Siphonodentaliidae; genus Siphonodentalium; species Siphonodentalium dalli. Next base: position 18,431,864 of record CP136061.1, on the reverse strand, counting down.
GTTTTATAGTGCTAGGTTTTATAGATAGGCGGTTTTATAGTGCTAGGTTTTATAGACTAGGCGGTTTTATAGTGCTAGGTTTTATAGACTAGGCGGTTTTATAGTGCTAGGTTTTATAGACTAGGCGGTTTTATAGTGCTAGGTTTTATAGACTAGGCGGTTTTATAGTGCTAGGTTTTATAGACTAGGCGGTTTTATAGTGCTAGGTTTTATAGACTAGGCGGTTTTATAGTGCTAGGTTTTATAGACTAGGCGGTTTTATAGTGCTAGGTTTTATAGACTAGGTGGTTTTATAGTGCTGGGTTTTATAGACTAGGCGGTTTTATAGTGCTAGGTTTTATAGACTAGGCGGTTTTATAGTGCTAGGTTTTATAGACTAGGCGGTTTTATAGTGCTAGGTTTTATAGACTAGGCGGTTTTATAGTGCTAGGTTTCATAGACTAGGCGGTTTTATAGTGCTGGGTTTTATAGACTAGGCGGTTTTATAGTGCTAGGTTTTATAGACTAGGCGGTTTTATAGTGCTTGGTTTTATAGACTAGGCGGTTTTATAGTGCTAGGTTTTATAGACTAGGCGGTTTTATAGTGCTAGGTTTTATAGACTAGGCTGTTTTATAGTGCTAGGTTTTATAGACTAGGCAGTTTTATAGTGCTAGGTTTTATAGACTAGGCGGTTTTATAGTGCTAGGTTTTATAGACTAGGCGGTTTTATAGTGCTAGGTTTTATAGACTAGGCGGTTTTATAGTGCTAGGTTTTATAGACTAGGCGGTTTTATAGTGCCTTGAACCAACTGGGATTTGGCATTATATAAGAAACCTGTTTATTATCATTATTATTATTTGAAATAGGGTCGATTGTGTTAGTGGAGACAACAGTCTTTTTTAGGCCAAATTATGGAACACTCACAGGTTGCAAAAAATAATTAATGTAATTTTCACTGGTGATGGGCCATTCACTCTGGTTTACATGTTCAGTTTTCAAGGTTCCTGACATTCTGCATATTTATGAGTTATGGACATCAATTCTGAAGTAATACGATCATACAAGTAAAATTGTTTGTGTAAAAATGTTGGTAGAAGATAACTAATCCAATCCTGGCATGTGGGATATAGATAGAACCGCAAATCAAGTTCTGGATTTTGACGAAATTATCACACGAGATTTGTTGGCGGAGCAGTCCCGCACGAGAGGTATCGCGTTCCGCCAACAAATCGAGTGCGATAATTCATCAAAATCCAGACACTCATGCGGTTCTATTTTTATTACTTATCTCCGTATCATAGTAAGTTGACTCACAATCGTACATCTCCCGTACAGAAAATGTGAATTTAATTGAGTTTTAACAGCATTTTAGGGTTAACGCAACAATCAGACAGCAATTTGGAGTCTTTAAATCGCACAATTAGATTCCTTTTATTATGAAAAAGAATATACATCAATTTGGTGGAAATCGCCGCTAAAATTAGTTTTATAAATATTGGTGGCCCTCTCCCCTTCCGTGCATCCCTGACGCGAATGGCGCCACGTTTGACATATTTAAACAGCACCATTAGATTGCTCATATCCTGTCAGGGAGCCCGTCTATCCGTCTATAATTGGGTTTTCCCAGATTTTCCAAAAATATAACCCAATCAGCACGCTGCGATGTCGCCCTTGTGTTGAAAAGTTGAAAAAGTAAGAATAGTAACAGCGAGAGCCAGTCTAACAACACTGAATGAAATAGTTCCGTCAACAGATTGCACTAGTGCGATTCTGAGAATTATCACACGCCTGGAACGTCGTGCGATCATGCGAATTACGTTGATAGATATGTAATAAAAAATATTCCACGGCGCTGACAACAAGTTATCTCATAGACAGAACCAGTGTAGGGTACTCCGGAATGTCAAATAATCACGTGTTCAAGTTCAAGTTCAAGTTCAATAAAGTTTATTAGATAATCAATGACAAGTTTATTAGATAATCAATGACAAGTTTATTAGATAATCAATGACAAGTTTACATAAACACACAACAGGACCCTATTGAAGCAGAGCTTGTTAATATGGAAGGGCCCTCATGGTAATACATTGTTAATATGGAAGGGGCCTCATGGTAATACATTGTTAATATGGAAGGGCCCTCATGGTAATACATTGTTAATATGGAAGGGCCCTCATGGTAATACATTGTTAATATGGAAGGGCCCTCATGGTAATACATTGTTAATATGGAAGGGCCCTCATGATAATACATTGTTAATATGGAAGGGCCCTCATGGTAATACATTGTTAATATGGAAGGGCCCTCATGGTAATACATTGTTAATATGGAAGGGCCCTCATGGTAATACATTGTTAATATGGAAGGGCCCTCATGGTAATACATTGTTAATATGGAAGGGCCCTCATGGTAATACATTGTTAATATGGAAGGGCCCTCATGGTAATACATTGTTAATATGGAAGGGCCCTCATGGTAATACATTGTTAATATGGAAGGGCCCTCATGGTAATACATTGTTAATATGGAAGGCCCTTCATGGTAATACATTGTTAATATGGAAGGGCCCTCATGGTAATACATTGCTCACATTCATTCGTATCATCTTTATGATATAGAGTATTCAACATGAACACCTGATGAAATACTTGGCACAGTGTGGGTACAGAATAACTAGTAGACTGCACCCAGTAAAGTGGTGTTGCTCAGTGCCATCTACAAGATTTATGTGTTATCTTGTAGTGCATTTATGGCAAGTTATTATGTGATCCAAACCAATATATGCTGAGTTTTGGGGTCTGATGGTGGTAAGATGGTGTAATCTACAGTAATGCCCAAAGTAATCGACCTCTTAACCACAGCAGAATTATGGGTAACTTTTCAGGATTTAGTCGAAAATATGGCTTGTTGCCATTCATCGGAAAGCTCTCCCCGAGAGCTTTCCGATGAATGGCAACAAGCCATATTTCCGACTAAATCCTAAAAAGTTACCCATAATTCTGCTGTGGTTAAAAGTTCGATTACTTAGGGCATTACTGTACCTATTCAATAGTTAGTCTCAAGTTGGCACCCTCGAAGAATGATACACTACAGCAAGTCTGAGTTTAGTGTGCCTGTCATCTACAGAATGAGGTCCCCAGAAGGTGAATTTAGTGACATTGTCCCACAAAGTGGGCTAACATCACTAAATTCATCCTCTGGGACCTCATTCTGTTTAGTCCTCATCTTCTCTGGAAAGTTTCTTTATTATCAAATTTCTATAGAAACTTTTTCACTAGATTCTATTTTTGTTTTAGTTTAGTTTGTCTATATTCCCAAATTGGCAGACGAGACATTGCATAATCAAGGTTCCCAATGGGTGTACACCATTTGGGAACTTCATTCTGAGTCTATGCCTCCCATAGCAGATGAGGCCTAAGCAGAATGAGGTCCCCAGAGGGTGAATTTTGTGATGCTAGCCCACTATGCGGGATAGCATCACTAAATTCACCCTCTGGGGAACTCATTCTGCAAATGACAGGCACATTAAACTCGGGCTTGCACTACAGGGGTACATGCTAACAGAAAAGGAAACAAGGTTGACATCAAGTTGACAACCCTGCTTTATCCCAGCTGAATCATGTCATGCTTTCTATATATAACAACTATGTCAAGGCGATTTCAATACAAATAAGTAAATAACATTTGATGCTTTTTTAAGTGGGAAACATGTTCTATAAAATGTAACATATACATGTATGTTATAAATATTTGTTTCGAGCACCTATAAAGTTTTTCTCTTGCATTTTCTTCAGTATCTTAGAATTTCCTTGATACCTCAAAGGTTAGCACTTAAGATGTAAATGTTTTTATCTTGCATTATTAATTTTTGTTAAATTTGCATAAAGTACCCCCAGTACTTATTTACGCAACCTTAGTGTCTCGGAAAAACTCTTTCAAATCATAGAATATTTTTTTTAGGCCTCAAGCATTAAATTACATTCCTGATATGGTAAAAATAAAAGCATTTGTATAATTTTTTGCCCAAAGTTGAAAACAGCTGAACAGGTTCCACAGCTTTGGTGCTAGTAAGTCTTTTAAGAGTAAATAGAGTCAGTATATTTGTATTTCGTGTATTTATCAATCCATCCTGACCATCAGGACTTGATCCAAATCGAAAAATTATAACTGTTATGTAGGCCCCTGCGAATCGGATTGTTTCTATCGAATCAAATACCGAATCGAATCAGGTAAATGGTATTCGATTTCGAATTGAATTCAAATCGAATCAGACATTGTGTTGACATGTGAGGAGTTCATAAACAAAAGTAAATACTAATGAGAGAATTCATCGTACACACCGGCATTAATCCCTTGTGTGGGTTGTGGGATTGTCAACCGGAACTGATTCATTTTATCCACGGAAACAGCTGAATATGGACGATGTAATACGGAAATAAGTTGGGTTCACTCAAAATCGGGAATGACACATCGGAACGTGTCATTTGCACCGCTGGTGGTGGTTGTTGTAGCTATATAATATCTATGTTATAATTGATATCACAAATTTTGTGTCCGACTAAAAGGTTCAAGGAACAGTCATGCTGTGAGCATAAGATTATAATCAAATGGCGACATCAATTCAAATCTTGATTGTCGGAAGCATATTTAATAGCTCAGAGACTAGTATGCTGATCTGTGTGGCAGAAAATAAATTGATTCAACAATACCATCGTTATCTAAAGGTGCTCAGAGTCATCACCTTGTTTCTAGCATTATAGACCCCATGTGACGGCACAATAGTGTTATTCGGTCAACGGGCGAGCCGACGAATCGTGTGTGTGCGACAGGAAACTGGTATAAACTCTGACCGTAAACGACATCATTTGACTCAACCGTCGGCGAGAATGCCACGAGATATTCAATTTGAAAACAACGTCAACAAGATTCGAAATAAAATCGAATCGAATCGCAGGAATGATTCGAAATTTCGAATCGAATTCGAATATTCGCAGGGCCCTACTGTTATGTCTAATTTGATGCATGAAGATCATTATTGACAACCTTCTTCAGGGACCTGCAGGTTTACAACACTAACATCTCAGCGTGGATGGTGAAGATGGAGTCTAATCTGTCACGGGGGAGTAATCTAATGGAGGCCCTCGACACCAGATGTACCCTGTTCCTTCAGGTCAGTACTCATCAATATTCATTAGTATCATCTATACTCATTAATATTCATTACCATGATATCTAATGGAGGCCCTCGACAGCAGATGTACCCTGTTCCTTCAGGTCAGTACTCATCAATATTCATTAGTATCATCTATACTCATTAATATTCATTACCATGATATCTAATGGAAGCCCTCGACACCAGATGTACCCTGTTCCTTCAGGTCAGTACTCATAAATATTCATTAGTATCATCTATACTCATTAATATTCATTACCATGTCATTTAATGGAAGCCCTCGACAGCAGATGTACCCTGTTCCTTCAGGTCAGTACTCATCAATATTCATTAGTATCATCTATACTCATTAATATTCATTACCATGTCATTTAATGGAGGCCCTCGACAGCAGATGTACCCTGTTCATTCAGGTCAGTACTCATTAATATTCATTAGTATCATATATACTCATTAATATTCCTTACCATGATATCTAATGGAGGATCTTGACAACAGATGTACCCTGTTTCTTCAGGTCAGTATTTATCGATATTCATTAGTATCGTCTATACTCATTAATATTTATTACTATCATCTGTACTCATTAATATTCCTTACAGTGTAACCTGATGGAGGATCTCAACACAGGTGTACCATGTTTCTTCAGGTTGATACCAAATCAATATTCATTAGTATCATCTATATTCATTAATAGTTATTATTGTCACATACTCTCATTAATATTCATTATCATATCATCTGATGGAAGACCTCAACAACGTGTACCCTTTTAATTCAGTTCAGTATTTGTTAATATTCATTAGTATCATCTATACTCATTAATATTCATTACTCTGATATATACTCTTTAATATTCTTTACTATGTCATCTGATGGAGGACCATAACAACAAATGTACCCTGTTTCTTCGGGTCACTACTCATCACTATTCATTACCCTGGTCTTTATAAATCATTAATATTCATTAACTTGGTTTACACGGACGATGATGATTCTACATGATTTCATATATTTCAGGGCTTACTATGCTCATATAATCTGAGTCATCTGGTTCAGACGATGTTTATTCTACATGATTTCTTGTATTTCAGGGCTTACTATGCTCATATAATCGGAGTCATCTGGTTCGTATGATGTTTATTCTACATGATTTCTTGTATTTCAGGGCTTGCTATACTCATATAATCTGAGTCATCTGATTCGGACGATGATGAATCTACACGTGGCCTTACAGAAACCTATGACTAGAACTGCTGTCCTGTCACTATGTCGCCTTCTCGAGCTGCTCAAGGTACATGTTGTAAGCCGTCGGAAGAATAATAACTTTAATGAATGGCCTCATGCAGACATTAACAATAAATTTTTAGTTGGATTCTAATGTATCTGTTGTTATACATTGCAGTGTATCAGCCTTACTACTGAATTAATGAAGAAATAACCCTTCTTTAATTGCAATTATAACCAAAATTTGAAGACAAATTCTATAATGTTTGTCTTTAAACTTTTCAGCTATATCTTAATCTAAGGAGAAGTTATTTATTATATAATCGCAATATTTGTCAAGAACGTGTAGTTTTCCAAATATATTTCCATAAAATTATATAAGTTCTTTGCGAGCAACAATTATGTCCAGGAAACTAACACATGTCAAGCACGCATCCAATTGCTGAGAAACCTAATTCTGTCTCGGAAACTAGTTCACACACCTATGGTTTTTGGAAGAGTCACCGACACTGATTAGTTTATCGAGGTACAGTCGATTTTGGTTAATAGAATATGCTCGGTGCAGCAATTTTTTATTTGAATAACCGATTATTTGTTTAGACGAATTTGCACCAAAACGTTGCAATTTCGAGTTGACGATGCACCAAAACGTAATTTCGAGTTGACGATGTACCACTGACTTGACCGATGTTTGTTTGATATAAAAACTTTAAAATACCTGTTATTAAATGTGTATTTACTTCATAATATTGTTCTCTTTATTGATTGTTTCATATAATATTAAAATATTTGTAATACCATTGTCAGATTGTGTGTTTGTTGTTACTTTTTACCGAGGGAAAATTGTAAAAACATCGATCTATAAAAGCACGTGTTTAATGTTTACATTGAAGGACTGGTTAGAGTTATTCACCTTTGATCGATAGAAGCACATGTTTAATGTTTACATTGAAGGACTGGTTAGAGTTATTCACCTTTGATCGATAGAAGCACATCGAGTGATTGAGGAAGACATTTTATAGAACATGATTTATTTTAAAACATATAACGGATAAATATTAAATAACAGTGACAATATAAACAGTAATAAAAGCATACAAAGGCCTAAAGTGTTCATAGAATTATTTGATTAACCGTTATTCGATTAATTGGAATTGACTGTATAACATTAATGGCTAATTAAGTGACAACAAAATTTTATAATATTACATGAATTTACAGCTTATGATGTAATAATTGAAACACTCTCTTTCAACTTTATGGACATGTATTACACTACATTTTCAAGAGGACATCATGAAACATAGTAATTATTGACATCAACTTTTTTCTTTGGATTAACTTATACCAATATACGCGATGACGGGAATTGATTTTAGTGTTCATGCCATTGGGACTTTGCGTGTCCAGTTTTCTTGAGAGAAATGACATCTGTCTAATCTGTGAGCGCCAGCAGACCTGGTGTGTCATGCAAATGGATGTCACTTCTCTCACCAGCAAATTTAAAATAGGCTGAAGTGAAACAACTTTAGGAAGAATTCATTTTATTGCATAAATGTTCATTATGTATGTATGTGCAAGGTGGCCGTTTATGTGTGAGAGTGATTATCAAAGACATTACAACCAATGATTTTACAGGATTGTATTTTCATTTCAAATTGGGGTTTAGTTGTGAAAGTTAAAATGTGTTTCCGTTCTATCTTATGAAGTTTCCTTGTCAAGCATCTTGGTTTATAACTGTGAGGTACCTTAATAATAGCATTCATATATATTAGAGTGAACTGAATAGATTTTTATTTTTACACAGGCAATTGAACATACATTCCACAGACGGAGTATGCTGATTGCCGAATCCATCAACCACATTGCACAGCATCTTAGCTTTATTCTTATAAACTGTATAGAAACGGCCAAGGTATGTATCATGATGACTATCATCCAACATCAATATGATTCTCTGATAAGACCATTTCAAGTGGCGTGTGGTGCATGTTTCCAGTGCCTAGCAACGAATCTTTGGAGCTTTTGACATGGTTTTTGTGTCGAGTGTTGCGTGCAAGCCATCGAATTCAGATTTAGCTAATTTTCTAATTTTGGGGATGTCTCTTGTTAGATTTATCAAGTTTACACAATGACAAACAATGACAAAGTTATGGGAAATGGATAGATACCTTAAACTAAGCTATTTTTATTAATCAAGTAAGTTGATTTTGATATCTTGATTTCTGTACTTCCTTTACCCATTGAATCGATATAATAAACATTCTGACAATAGTTACAGTGTCATATAATATTATTCACTCAAATACATTCTTTTACATCATCATTCTGTATTTTATTCACAGAAGCGAATCACATCTGATAAGAAGTACAGTGAGAGACGACTAGATGTACTCTCAGCATTGGTGCTGGCTGAGAATGCATTACATGGGCCAGGTTAGTAGGGGTTCATGCTTTTACAATATTTTGTCATATCATGTTTTTATCGTCGGTATGGAGAATTTGGATAGGCAATATATCTTGGCTCACGGTATTTAATTTTTTTAATTGTTTTTTAAATATAAATTGGATAAAAATGAAAGTTATTAAAAGAAATCTAATACTCTATACAAAAGTTCATTGTAAATTAAAGACCTGTGTTACCTTTAAATTTTTTCTATTGTTATATACAGTATTTACCTGTTTTGGAGATCACTCATTCATATGGGGGCCTCGATGGCTCAGTCAAAATTTCAGCTTGTCAAGAAATGGATGTTGATTCTGACATCCCATGGAGTATGATTCGAAGTCGGTAAAACTCCAAGCGCTGGTGATGAGGGTTCAAATCCACATGTTTCCATTGGGGATGTTGTAACTCGAAATCGTTATCTGGTAGAGTTTCCAGTTACTCGCCAATGGCTGGTGGTTTGCCGCACATGGTTGACGAGTCTATCAGTCATTGAAATAACTGTTAGATTATCAGTAAGTGTGCGGATTTCCTCCCCCACTAAAACTGGCAATGTCTTGATATGGCCTTAGTTGCTGAAAGTGACATTAAACCCGAATCAATCAATCAATCAACTCATTCATGTGGTGTATGCTATTTGAAAAGCTTAATTTCAGCTTGTCAACAAATGGATGTTGATTCTGACATCCCATGGAGTATGATTCGAAGTCGGTCTGACTTTTTGTGTGGAACTTGCATCCTTTCTCTATGGAACGCCACAAAATCAACATCAATTCCTTATATTTACACTCAGCTCTGCTCAGCTATCAGATTAAAATAGCATTTAGCGCCATTTTCAACAATATTCTTGTTGTATAAGTTGTTTCAAAACAATATTGAAACAAGTTGGGACCTGTGCGCGATTTCACACAATGCGATTTCAACCAACCATCGTTCTGCATTCGAGTGTAAATATAACCTAAATTGCTATACTGAAAACCTTAGCCTCTACATTAACATCTGAACATGGATCTTGCAGGAACCAAAGATAGAAGACTTATCATGAGACTTGCTTTATCTGTCAGCACACAGATGGTAAGAATAATAATTCATATTAGCAAGATGTATAGTCGAAAATATACATCCGTCAACAATTATGTTTGGCACATACTACAGGCCACATTCCTCATCTGATTGTCATCAAACTTCATATGGATTTTTGGGGTGACCTCTAGATGGGAGCTACAAAACTGTTCTGAAGATCCTTTTAAAACATAGCTGTCAGTGGCCATCTTGGATTTCACATTTGAATCCATCAGCACACCCTGCAGCCCACATTTTTTGGAGAAATGTTTTGAAAATATACATGCATGTTTAGGATCACTTCAAGATGGGAGCTATCAAATTTCAATGATTTTCAATAAAAAAACATGGCCGCTGGCAGCCATCTTGGATTTTACTCTGCGTATGACTAAATACTTTGGCATGCCCTACAGCGAACATTTTTCATCTAATTGATCCCAAACTTGAGATTGATCTTTGTGTTGACCTCTGGTATTACTTGAACATTACAACTTTTCCACGCATTCCTTATCAATTCATTGACTGTGATGTATGGCATTATCCCCTCTCCATGTTGAGCTACAGTGTTATTGACTCTTACAATGTTTTTTCATGTCTTCTGATAGAAATCTTTGATTGTCATTGCTTGAATCCAGCATAGTATCTGATGAGCATTTTGAGTTTACTCATTTTATTCCATACCCATTGATGTGAGGCATATGTATTGAGTGCAATCCCAGCCATTGAATACATAGTATTGTATACAGTCTGATATATATCCAGACTCCGTCTCATTACTTTCAACTACGTCTGACGACACTCGCACGGAATCTGATTTCAGAGATGAAGGGGAAATTCCCTAGGTTAGGAGAAAATAGTATTTTTTTGAATGTCTTTGCAAATACAATTCTGTTATGTATAATTGTTCTGTCTGAACATTTCCCAATTATGAATAAACGTACGTTAGTTGTGATTTTGAACATACGACGTTTGGTCAGTTAAGATACGCGACACTAACGTGTCGTTTATATGATAACTTCATGAGATTGCAGTCAAATGTCGCGGGTGTGGCTTGTATGAAATAGTGAATTTTAATTGAATTTGCTAGAAGCTATTCATTGGTCAACCAACGCATCGCTTGCTGCGAATTGGCTAGATTTCTCTCGTTTGAATTAATTTTAACCATGAGATTCTTCAGACCGTAAGTTGATTGAAATGAAACACGGTCTGAGTTTTGTTAGACTGTATTGTATACTATAAGTGGAATACAAGCTGGAACAACTTTGGGTTGATGTTTTTGCCAAGAGTGATGGCGTATGTGGCCTACATAATGTCAACTATCCGCTTTGGGTGATGCACAGATGATAATTACCTGTTTCTCATCAGACTTAAACCACAACAAAGGTAGATATAGTATCAATGGTAGTCACACTCATGGATTGAACTTATATTGGAACACAACTTGCATCAAATTCTTTAATATATCGAACTCATTGCAGACCACACATAGTCACATGTCACTCAAGCTCGGCTTTCGTGTAATATATCCTTGCATCATCCGCAACTCATTCGATAAAATATTCTTGATGAAAATGCAAATTGTGTTCTGTCTATCTCTTAATCCCTTGATGACTGGAGCTTCCTGAAATTTTGCGAAAACCCTGTGCCAATGCATTCTCTTATATACGCGAGTCGCCCATAGGGTGCCTTGCATATATAACACAATTGGCCTATATTTGCAATGATCTTGTAAGCCAGTGCATTCTCTTATATATGCCAGGCTTCCCATGTGAGACTCGCATATATATAAGAGGATGCAATGGCGCAGGATCTTTAATGATGCACCAGCACAAAGGGTTAATAGTCCTGTATTTTTCATTTACCCTATTATGCTACCTACAAGTGCACTTTGTTCTGATTGTTATTATTTGATGGAAATTTTATTAACAACATGAAACAACTTTAATTTCTCTCCAACAGAAAGCATTTAGAGATGATGAATTACTAGGATTTGTTGCCACTTACAAGAAACTTGAAGCAATTGTTGACATCAGAGAAAGGTTTGTCCCATATATTCGTTCATTTCATTTATGTTTAATCGGGAAAATAACTCAAGAGCATATCATAACAATCAATATTTTGAAGCATGTTCATTTATTTGATGCAGAATGATTGTTACTTAGACAGTGCAAACTAAAGTTTCAATTTCTCAAGCCAAAAACATATTGAAAACATGCGAGCATTCCACCGGCTAGCTCAGGTTTTAATATGAGTTACCTGTGCCCATTATTACCCAAACAAATGTCCACAAAACTTAGTTGATTTATTTCACCCAATAAAGTATATATTAATCTTAGAGTTAGTGTCATACCTCATTATGTTCCAAAGTTAGCATATAAATTTCTATCAATATCTATGTTATTAAATGACCTCTGACATTTAATGATTTCATGTCATATTCCTGAGAATCTTTTCTAACTTTTACACCCATTTCTCATTTGTTTGTTTACAGGTTGAGGTCCGCGTGTGACTGTAGTTTCATATTCTGGCATAGAGTTGTCTTCCCTCTCTACTTCATGGATATGTGTGATAACTTGACAGATACTCATAGGTTACATGTATGTGATACATCTCTATTTATTAACCCATGGATAGCGTCCTATACATGTATGTGATACAGCGCTATTTATTAACCCATGGATAGCGTCCTACATAGGTTGCATGTATGTGATACATCTCTATTTATTAACCCATGGATAGCGTCCTATACATGTATGTGATACATCTCTATTTATTAACCCATGGATAGCGTCCTACATAGGTTACATGTATGTGATACATCTCTATTTATTAACCCATGGATAGCGTCCTACATAGGTTACATGTATGTGATACATCTCTATTTATTAACCCATGGATAGCATACTCATAGGTTACATGTATGTGATACAGCTCTATTTATTAACCCATGGATAGCGTCCTACATAGGTTACATGTATGTGATACATCTCTATTTATTAACCCATGGATAGCGTCCTACATAGGTTACATGTATGTGATACATCTCTATTTATTAACCCATGGATAGCATACTCATAGGTTACATGTATGTGATACAGCTCTATTTATTAACCCATGGATAGCGTCCTACATAGGTTACATGTATGTGATACATCTCTATTTATTAACCCATGGATAGCATACTCATAGGTTACATGTATGTGATACATCTCTATTTATTAACCCATGGATAGCATACTCATAGGTTACATAGGTTACATGTATGTGATACATCTCTATTTATTAACCCATGGATAGCATACTCATAGGTTACATAGGTTACATGTATGTGATACAGCTCTATTTATTAACCCATGGATAGCGTCCTACATAGGTTACATGTATGTGATACATCTCTATTTATTAACCCATGGATAGCATACTCATAGGTTACATGTATGTGATACAGCTCTATTTATTAACCCATGGATAGCGTCCTACATAGGTTACATGTATGTGATACATCTCTATTTATTAACCCATGGATAGCGTCCTACATAGGTTACATGTATGTGATACATCTCTATTTATTAACCCATGGATAGCATACTCATAGGTTACATAGGTTACATGTATGTGATACATCTCTATTTATTAACCCATGGATAGCGTCCTATACATGTATGTGATACATCTCTATTTATTAACCCATGGATAGCGTCCTACATAGGTTACATGTATGTGATACATCTCTATTTATTAACCCATGGATAGCATACTCATAGGTTACATAGGTTACATGTATGTGATACATCTCTATTTATTAACCCATGGATAGCGTCCTATACATGTATGTGATACATCTCTATTTATTAACCCATGGATAGCGTACTACATAGGTTACATGTATGTGATACAGCTCTATTTATTAACCCATGGATAGCGTCCTATACATGTATGTGATACATCTCTATTTATTAACCCATGGATAGCGTCCTACATAGGTTACATGTATGTGATACAGCTCTATTTATTAACCCATGGATAGCATACTCATAGGTTACATGTATGTGATACAGCTCTATTTATTAACCCATGGATAGCATACTCATAGGTTACATGTATGTGATACATCTCTATTTATTAACCCATGGATAGCGTCCTACACATAGGTTACATGTATGTGATACATCTCTATTTATTAACCCATGGATAGCATAGGTTACATGTATGTGATACATCTCTATTTATTAACCCATGGATAGCGTCCTATACATGTATGTGATACAGCTCTATTTATTAACCCATGGATAGCGTCCTACATAGGTTGCATGTATGTGATACATCTCTATTTATTAACCCATGGATAGCGTCCTACATAGGTTACATGTATGTGATACATCTCTATTTATTAACCCATGGATAGCGTCCTACATAGGTTACATGTATGTGATACAGCTCTATTTATTAACCCATGGATAGCGTCCTACATAGGTTACATGTATGTGATACAGCTCTATTTATTAACCCATGGATAGCGTCCTACATAGGTTACATGTATGTGATACAGCTCTATTTATTAACCCATGGATAGCGTCCTACATAGGTTACATGTATGTGATACAGCTCTATTTATTAACCCATGGATAGCATACTCATAGGTTACATGTATGTGATACATCTCTATTTATTAACCCATGGATAGCGTCCTACATAGGTTACATGTATGTGATACATCTCTATTTATTAACCCATGGATAGCGTCCTACACATAGGTTACATGTATGTGATACAGCTCTATTTATTAACCCATGGATAGCATACTCATAGGTTACATGTATGTGATACAGCTCTATTTATTAACCCATGGATAGCATACTCATAGGTTACATGTATGTGATACATCTCTATTTATTAACCCATGGATAGCATACTCATAGGTTACATGTATGTGATACAGCTCTATTTATTAACCCATGGATAGCATACTCATAGGTTACATGTATGTGATACAGCTCTATTTATTAACCCATGGATAGCATACTCATAGGTTACATGTATGTGATACAGCTCTATTTATTAACCCATGGATAGGTTACATGTATGTGATACAGCTCTATTTATTAACCCATGGATAGGTTACATGTATGTGATACAGCTCTATTTATTAACCCATGGATAGGTTACATGTATGTGATACAGCTCTATTTATTAACCCATGGATAGGTTACATGTATGTGATACAGCTCTATTTATTAACCCATGGATAGCATACTCATAGGTATTTTAAGTACCCGTTCATTTGTTGATCTTCATGACGTTATGTATTTCAGATCGGCCATATTGGCATTAGTGCGATACAGGTACCGATGGCATGTACATGGTTGCAAAAAATTACTAGTTACAAAACTAGTTACAAAACTTATTGATTGCACGTGTTAAATATGTATATATACATGTATACCTACATATATCACAGATGGTGGCACTGAGTTCATTATTATTACACTTTTGCTAATTGACACATAGACTAACATTACTTCCAACAGTATAGTTGGTTATATTAGGTAATTTGATTCCTAGCATATATAACAATTATAAATGGTAATAGCGGTATGTTATAATCATTAATTTCGGAATGATCACGTCCATTTTGATACCTGTTTACAATATTTTACAATTTTATGAATACTCTTTAATGATATGGTTTTAATCACTTATATGCTCAAGTAACAACGCTCTTTATAAGAGCCCATACTAACCTAAATAATGGCCGCAGCTCGGAAGCATTCACCATAATCAATCTTGGAATTAATAATTATGTAGCATCCACATCCCAGCAGTGCAGTTGGTCATGTGGCACGAGTTTGTTTCCGTAGCTTTTAGTTTATAGAACACATTGGCGATGAAATTAAATTTTTATAATGATATAATCACACCCCTTAGGATTTTCCTACCACCACGCGAACGCGCCTCTTTGTTATAATCACTAATTTCGCGGTAGGCATGTCCATTTTTGATACCCATTTACGATAATTTATAAAATTTTATGTTGAGTCACTTACACAGTCAAACAACAACGCTCTTTAACAGAGCTCACGCTAACTTAATGGTATGGCCCAGCTCAGAACCATTCAACATAATCTATCTTGGAATTAAGATATAGTATCCACACCCCAACATTACAGTTGGTTATATAAAGCTAATTTGTTTCCGTGACTTTTAGGGGATAGCATATATTGATGCATGATATTGAATTTTTATAATAATATAAACGCAACTCCACCTTAGGATTTCGCTAACACCACGTGAACTCGCCTCGTTGTTATAATCATTAATTTCGCGATGGACACGTCCATTTTAGATACCCATTTACGATATTTTTTACAATAGTATGAATACTCTTCAAATGTATGGTTATTAGCCACTTACTAGTACTAGTACATGCTCATGCAACTACGCTCTTCAAAAGAGCTCACACCAACTTAATGTAATGCTCGCAGCTCGGAACCATTCACCATAATCTATCTTGGAATTAATATATATTATGCACACACCAACAGTACAGTTGGTTACATACAACGAAATTATTTTCTGAAATCTACAACTTAGTTTGTAAATAAAACGCACCCGATATATATCCCTTTAAATAATTTTTGCACGCACCTGACCTGTGACGTCACTGGTAAGTACGTCATACCGGAGCGCGTGGTTGTGACGTGTTTCTGTAACGTCTGGTACTTCAGAGCTGTGACAGCCATCTTGGGGTAGACTACACATTTGTATTCAGTACCATGACATATGTAGTGTTTTCTAAAATCAGGCATATATGCCGCACGGACAATCATATATTACGTGAGGGACCACATATGAGGACTCTGACCTATATTCTTATAAAAAGGTAACATAGCTTTTCAGTTATAGCGTACATTATTGCATGAAATTGATTTGTTATAAAATATAAACACAACTCCCCCCATGTATGATTTCCCTACAACCACGTGAACGCGCCTCGTTCATCACACGAATCTCGTGTTAATATATCGTGTAAAATCTAAACAATTAACGGACTCGTGTTTACCGGTATGAGAGACTCTCGTTCGCGCGGATTTTTTATCTAGTTTGACGTCATGTATTTTGATGGAGAGGGAAATTTGGCCACATTTTTCCAGCTGGAGGTATAGAATGGTAATTTGTTCTATACGGCCCCTCTCTGGTGACCAATTAGGTCGAGCATTAAGGGCCGAAACCTATCACACAAACAGGCTGTATTTGATGTCTGTTATACCAGAGTTATGCTCTTGAGAACTCTTTGCTGGTATAGTTTTTTCGATCCCAACTTTTTAAATGCTATCTTTTGGACATGGTCTTAGTAAACATTTTCCAAAATTGGTTAATTATTTTTCCTCCAAAACCATCAGGATATACTGATAGTCAAACACTTCATAACAATAAACATATACATAAACATACCACCAGAAAAGGTGTGCCATTTATAATAAGGTTTATAAAATCAAAATATATAATATCTGACAGCGATAAACTGTTGCTGTATGTATGCATCTATGGAAACCATTTAACTCTATCCATATATTTATGAATTTACTAACAATTTTCATCCTATGGGCAACGATAACCCTTAACGATATTATGAGTAACTGCTCGTCCAATAAGAGACGATAACCTTCAACTATATATAGTTTGCCCAAATTATCATATCTGACATACACGTTAACATGTTGGCATAGAACTTAACTATGAAATGGGAAAGGAGTGATATACATTATAACTGTAAGATGTGCGTCGTATACATCATACATAAATGGGGAGGGTTACTATGCATCATAACTATGGATGGAAATGTGGTAATATACGTCATAAACATATATTTGGGAATTTGCAAACAATATCCATATCTAATATACTACGATGACCTTTAACTATATATTTATCGGGAGCTACATGTATATATTCTCATCCAATGCACACTACGATGACCTTTAACTATATTTATCGGGAACTACAGGTATATATACTCATCCAATGCATGCTACGATGACCTTTATCTATATTTATGTAACTATGGGTGTGTAACTTCTCTGTATACTCAATATATACATGTATATGCCTTATACTACTATCGCATAATTAAAACTTCACATAACCGGTGAATAATCAACCGTTCTACTATCCTGACTGTTTTTGTTGACTTTTAGATAGCCGTGGGTTCACGCCTTCCGGTTACCAGTCGATGCATCACGCGGGTTTTTATCTGCCTGCTCGGTGTGTCGGTGTGGTGCTTGCGGACCTTGCCAATAAGTTATCATTCCTGACATCCCCTTTGGCATAATTGCCATAAACCATAAAACATAGGTTACATGTATGTGATACATCTCTATTTATTAACCCATGGATAGCGTCCTATACATGTATGTGATACAGCTCTATTTATTAACCCATGGATAGCGTCCTACATAGGTTACATGTATGTGATACATCTCTATTTATTAACCCATGGATAGCTTCCTACATAGGTTACATGTATGTGATACAGCTCTATTTATTAACCCATGGATAGCATACTCATAGGTTACATGTATGTGATACAGCTCTATTTATTAACCCATGGATAGCATACTCATAGGTTACATGTATGTGATACAGCTCTATTTATTAACCCATGGATAGCGTCCTACATAGGTTACATGTATGTGATACAGCTCTATTTATTAACCCATGGATAGGTTACATGTATGTGATACAGCTCTATTTATTAACCCATGGATAGGTTACATGTATGTGATACAGCTCTATTTATTAACCCATGGATAGGTTACATGTATGTGATACAGCTCTATTTATTAACCCATGGATAGGTTACATGTATGTGATACAGCTCTATTTATTAACCCATGGATAGCATACTCATAGGTTACATGTATGTGATACATCTCTATTTATTAACCCATGGATAGCATACTCATAGGTTACATGTATGTGATACAGCTCTATTTATTAACCCATGGATAGCATACTCATAGGTTACATGTATGTGATACAGCTCTATTTATTAACCCATGGATAGCATACTCATAGGTTACATGTATGTGATACATCTCTATTTATTAACCCATGGATAGCATACTCATAGGTTACATGTATGTGATACAGCTCTATTTATTAACCCATGGATAGCATACTCATAGGTTACATGTATGTGATACATCTCTATTTATTAACCCATGGATAGCATACTCATAGGTTACATGTATGTGATACAGCTCTATTTATTAACCCATGGATAGCATACTCATAGGTTACATGTATGTGATACAGCTCTATTTATTAACCCATGGATAGCATACTCATAGGTTACATGTATGTGATACAGCTCTATTTATTAACCCATGGATAGCATACTCATAGGTTACATGTATGTGATACATCTCTATTTATTAACCCATGGATAGCATACTCATAGGTTACATGTATGTGATACAGCTCTATTTATTAACCCATGGATAGCATACTCATAGGTTACATGTATGTGATACAGCTCTATTTATTAACCCATGGATAGCATACTCATAGGTTACATGTATGTGATACAGCTCTATTTATTAACCCATGGATAGCATACTCATAGGTTACATGTATGTGATACAGCTCTATTTATTAACCCATGGATAGCATACTCATAGGTTACATGTATGTGATACATCTCTATTTATTAACCCATGGATAGCATACTCATAGGTTACATGTATGTGATACAGCTCTATTTATTAACCCATGGATAGCATACTCATAGGTTACATGTATGTGATACAGCTCTATTTATTAACCCATGGATAGCATACTCATAGGTTACATGTATGTGATACAGCTCTATTTATTAACCCATGGATAGCATACTCATAGGTTACATGTATGTGATACAGCTCTATTTATTAACCCATGGATAGCATACTCATAGGTTACATGTATGTGATACAGCTCTATTTATTAACCCATGGATAGCGTCCTATACATGTATGTGATACAGCTCTATTTATTAACCCATGGATAGCATACTACATATATCCAAATCAGTCCCAGTATTTGGTTTGAAAACATTCAAATATCAAACGAAAATTCTGGATGTTTGTTCTGTTGTCCTCCACCAATATTTCAAATAAATTCCACATGATACATTTATTAACATGGGGCGATTACATGATCAAACGTTTCAATTTGATCATTGCAAATACAATACAACCAGCATAGAGGGTGACTTGGGAGACGTCATCTCCATAAATTGTGCCACTTCTCCCTATTTAGTGACTTCTCTCTCGTATACTATTGACCCAACAGCATATTTAAAGTATATTTATGATTATAATGGTGTTGTTACTAGTGTTGAAACTATTATTCGACTACTCGACGTTGACGCGATTATTAAATTAGTCGACCCTGAAATCTGCCAGTCGATTAGTCGGAACAAACCCTAAACATTCACAACCTATCATCATACTTGCCACAAATGCAGCAAAACATCGCAATAACGAACACTCATTGCTGGAACAGTTCAAAGAATCAAGTATTAACTTGTAACACCAGTGTTTGACGATGCCGCAATGTTTTGGAACATGCGAGGGTCATGCAGAGAACTAACATTTTGTCCTTGAATGCTGTGTCCGTTAACTCTTTGATAGTAGCTCTCATAAATTTCTGTAATTGATTGATTTTCCCTTTGTATGCTGTTCATAGGAAACATGTGATCATCGTGACATGTTTCCATCTGACTTACGTACGTAATTGAACCATTCTTAACCAGGGTCTAACTCACTTGTCCATCCCTCCATAATAGCAATTTTCGGAATCCCAAATTGTCTTGCAACAGGCAGATTTTGATCGAATTTTATGATGCGATTCCAACAGTGCGATCATGTTTTTTTATGGTCTCTTTTGTTGTTAGCGTAATTTAACAACATATCCATAGCTTATCTGAAGTAAATGCGGTAAAAAAATCCTTCATTTACGCACATGAGTTCCCAAAACAGCTCATAAAAATCATGTGCTGTTGTTAATTACTCTTTCGCACTGGAAATTGTGGAAGTGGTTCGACTAATCGATTTGTAGTCGATTACACCTGGCGACTTATCGACTCCTAAAAATCACTAATCGTTTCAACACTAATTGTTACACACTATAATAGTTTTATAAATGGTCTCTTGATTCATAGAAGGGTGATGTTGGGGTGTAAATTAAACATCAGCCATTGCTACTTCTCCCTGATAACAGTCCACTTCTCCCTGATAACAGTCCACTTCTCCCTGATAACAGTCCACTTCTCCCTGATAACAGTCCACTTCTCCCTGATAACAGTCCACTTCTCCCTGATAACAGTCCACTTCTCCCTGATAACAGTCCACTTCTCCCTGATAACAGTCCACTTCTCCCTGATAACAGTCCACTTCTCCCTGATAACAAAATAGGGAGAAGTGACTTCTCCCATTTGAAACCTCTAAGCTGGTCCCTGGACAGTCAGACTAATTTTAGCAGAGTTGTGCTATGGCTAACCTATTCATAGCCTAAGGGCTTACGGTAGATATACTAAGTCCCTTTGGGACAGTCACACCTCTATTTATAATTGTGGTGTTAATGATTCATTTCAGTACTTCTTTGGTGCCATGAGAGACTGTGTTCCTCAGATGAAATCATCCAGACATTTTGAGACGCCCCAGATGATGACAGAAGCGTTTGATAGAGAGATCACGGCACAGCTTACAGATGTGAGTAATAATATAGATAGAACACTGCACAGTTTACAGATTAAAAGGTAACTTTATCCAGACTAAAATTTGCTCATTCATTCTATTTTCAAGCGTCATTGCAACAAATATGTACTTAAATAAAATTAGATAACCCTTTCATGACGGGAGCTGTGCTGGTGCAGCATTAAATATCCTGTGCCAGTGCATTCTCTTATATATGCGAGTCTCCCATAGGGACCCTTGCATATTTAAAAGAATGCATTGGCTTACAAGGTCAAGGTAAATATTATTAGGCCAATGCATTCTCTAATATATGCAAGGCTCTCTATGGGAGACTCGCATATATAAGAGAATGCATTGGCAAAGGGGTTTTTGGAAAATTTCAGGAAGCTCCAGTCATGAAAGGGTTAAATATTCTTAAATATCTCTTGTAGAGTCTGCTGCAGCCGTTATGCACTGCCATCGAGACCGACCTCCGTCTCCACATCCACTCTCATCTCAAACTTGATGATAGAAATCCGTTCCGAATCGGTCTAAAAAATCTAATCTATCTCCTCAAAGTCAGACCAATCAGATTCTTCGACAGATTCATCAATATCAAAAGTAAGCATGTTTATAAGTTGCTTCAGTCCTCAAAGTACTTAGCTGCAAGGGAAAAGCTTAACCCTATCATGATGGGAGATGCTCTGACAGTGCATTCTCTTATATAGTCGAGTCTCCCACAGGGAGTCACACATATAAGAGAATGCATTGATTTACAAGGTAAAGGTAAATATTATTAGGCCAATGCATTCTCTTATATATGCGAGAATATAAGAGAATGCATTGGCACAGTGTTTTTAAAGGGTAATTAAAGAGATGCAAGGCCCTCATACATGTGAAAAGGCATGAATGTCTGTAAAACTAACATTAGAAAGCTCGTGACTATGTGGACTATAGTGTTTGGCTTGTAGTCACTTCCAACACAGCAATAGCGATATGATTTTGACTCTTGTCAAACTGCTGATGTTTCCTAACACTGGTTAGGTATCTATTTTTGAGACATTGTCTGATTCAGATTTAGAAGTCTAGGGGGGGAGGTGGTAAATGGATGTTAAACCAAATATTACAGATTTCATCTTTTAACATATTTTCCAGGTTATGTGGAGCACTACCTAAATAAGACTGTATATAATCTAACGACTGTCGCTCTACATGATTGGAAGACTTACGGCGAGATGAAAAATGTAGCTGAACAGAAATACGGACTGCAACTTATAGAACCCCATCTGCCAAGTCAAACTCTGGAACAGGTCAGTATCTAATGTTTATAACAAATTAGTATTTTAACCCTTTCAAATGGCCTCTCCCACCCAGTTATAACTGTATACATTGGAATGGTCTATTATTCATTTGCAGGGATATTCAGGAAAAATGAGACAGGAAACAGTCGTATGATAATAGAAGTGCAGAAGACTTCATATTCATTGAAGGGAAATTTTCAGATAATACATGTGACCTATCCAGGCCTATCAGCTTTTATTATACCCCCCGCAACGAAGTTAGGGGGGGTATACTGGAGTCAGCTCGTCCGTCCGTCGTCCGTTAGTCCGTCCGTCCGTGGACACAAATTTGTCCGGAGTTTTTCTCAGCTGTTTTTTTTTATCAATTTCCGTGAAACTTGGCACAGGCATCAACCACCATGGGAACCTGTGCAACTGCGATTATGACGTCTGTCCGGCATTTTTTGGTGGAGTTATTTCCCTTTTTGACTTTGACATTTTTTTGCAACATGCCTAATGTTTTTTTAACTTGGCACAGACATTTAGTACCATGGGAACCTATGCACCTGCGATTATGATGTCTGTCTGACTTTTTTGTGGAGTTATTCCCCTTTTTCGACTTAGAACATTTTTGCAAAATGCATAATTTTGTCCGAGCTTTTATTCCTACATTTTTCGGTCAATAGGTTTAAGATTATGGTTAGGTTTGTGCACCTGCAATGGGAACTGTTATTTTATTATTTTAACTAAATGTTTACTGACATGTGAAACATCTTAGTATTTTAAAAACATGGGGGGTATCCTTAGTACCATTGGGACAGTCACACCTCTAGTTTCTTCTGTAGTTATGGCCCTTAGAGTGGAAAATACATCCATCCCTGAATCTCCATCATCTTAGGTTGAATGTGAATATCTTTAGTATATTCATCAACCACAATGGAATAAAGAGTATCTACATTCCACAGTCATTACAGGCTAGATTAAGAAACATTTTAATTAAACCACCTCAGAAGTTAGATAAACGTCAGTGGAAAGCTGGTCCCTGTTAAGTTTTACAGCCAGTTGTGCTTTCAACAAAAACAAGTGATATGTTAGGACTATGAACAACCTTTCTCTTGTGTATATGTACATAAATAATATAATTGTCTAGATACAAAAATGCTGTCACAGTATGAGTCATGTTGCTCAAGGTTCACAACCAGGCTTGTCAACCGGTACCAGTACCGGTACCGGCGGTACTTGGCCGTTTCAACGGTACTGGTTCTGATACTCAGTACCGACGGTTCTCGGTACTCGCCAAAAACAGTAAATAGATCAGTATAGATCGATTAAAATTGAAGGAACTTGGCTCTTTTAAGTGTGCCGCAACTGCCGCTTGCATTATGGTATGCTACTATGTGTCAACGGATCAAGCACGCGGCGGCGGATGCCGACATCAAAGGGAACACAGAGTTTTCCGGACAGCCGTGCGTGGGCGGGATTGCATTGATCCGCCCGGCGGATCAATGCAATCCCACCGCCCATGCACGGAAGTCTGGAACACTCTGTGTTTGATTACTTTGATGTCGGCACCTGTGACCTGTCACGTGACCTGTGACCCGTCAACAAATTATTGCATCAGTCTAGTCAGTTGGGCTTGTAAGTCGACAGCAGATAAGTGACGTGTCATTGACTCAATGTGTGTTACATTATAACTCACATAAGAGGATTGCAGCCTTGCAAGTAGCCAGGTACATAAAATTTATTTCAGTTTAAATTGTCATTCACCATACAGCACTGCTCAAATTAAGCGACCTGTTTTAACGAGGTGTACATGCGTTAATACCGCGGTGCAATACCGCGACATACCGCCGATTCGCGGTTGCACTACCACTCGCGTACCGCGGTACCACTGCGACGTTCACTGTACCACCGCACTACCAGTGGTAACGAATGTTGGTAGCGCGGTTGCACGCGGTAATGCACCGCACAAACGCGGTGACATTACCGCTACTCGGTAGCATTTTTGTAACGAGGTTAATGACGGGATTCGATGGCTGACCGTCAATCTTCCAAAATAGGACGGCCGTTCTCACGATCTCCGTCCATGATTGTGTACCGTGAAGAGTATTATTAAAATATTGAAATAGATGAAAGCCGAGTATCGGGAAATATGCCCATTATAACGGGCTTCCAGATTAAGTAAAGGTAAGTATAAGTTACTTTGAGAAAGTCATTTTTCAATTAATGTGAATAATAAAATATTACAATAACATTTCTATTCTCGTTTTATTGCCAAAAATTCCCATAAATGACACTATTTGTAATCAGTGTTGGTTATCGGGAAGGGAACAAATGATTTTGGCCATTTTAGACAGCTCGATAAATCCCGTATCTACAGTTTATATCAATGTTCAGATGTACGTGATCCCTAAATTGAATGATAACTACACTATTTAAATAGTCCCCAGAATAAATATCGTTATTAACTTTATTGACATTCATTAACTGCAAATCACAAACACCATTTGTTGACGGTATAACGGGAATTATTGTCTTAGCAATAAAAGACACAAAGTGGAACTCCCGTATATCCAGGAAAAAAACACATTCTGCGCAAAAGCACGTGTCACTGATTACGTCATACTGCAGCTGGCAGACTTTGTTAATATAAATTAAGATGTCGTCATGTCTTTTTATAACTGGCCTCAATGGGTGAAATAAATATTTGTGTTTTGTTGATGGTGCTATTAGTAAAACTACACACGTGACGCGCGAATGGCTGTTTTGTGTTTTGGACACTTTGTATTTCCATTACTTCAATGCGTCCGTTGGCAAACATACCCCGGTAATGCTCGCAGAAGGTAGTTCAGATATTTATCGATCTATTTTGGTATTGCGAATAATATTATGTGCGAACCGCCACGTGGCTTTAAACAGACAAGTAAGACAAACGCTCTTTATTGCTACCGTATCGGGAATAAACTAACAAGGACTAAAACACCGAATTCGATCACTTGAAATAATTATGTTACAATGTTAACCTCTGTATATAACCAAGCAAACATATTTAGAGGTAAACTTTCCAACACCATGCATGTTTTCTTCCGAATAACGATTAGATAGGAATACCGGTATGTGATATAATTTATACTGCGACCCACCGAGAACTACAAGTGCAAGCCCTCGCCAAAAGTTGCAATTTCACATCAAACGATGCCGCCCGACACGCACTCGTGAGCTCAATGAATGTTCACGTAACAAAATCAAAGACTGATTTGACAACGTTGTGTCTTTCAATGTTTGGTGTTTTGCGTGTGTCTTTTGTCGCGCACATTGGTGATGATAACAACTTTACTTTGCGGCATGACATGTGCCACGCTTTCTTAGTTATACATTTTATTCCCACCGACAAGAAATCTTCAGGCGCAAATGTTTGTAAATTGCTTTGCTATTTCACGCATGCGTACAATCATACGTCTTGGCGACAATATACTATTTACGCGCCGATTGTGTTTGGCATATGAACAAAACTCTAGATTTGAACGAATATGAATATTTCTGCAATGATCGCCGCCCTGGCCTCTAAGACTAAAATCGGACTCAGTGTTACTAATGCACCGTCCCCGCTGGTTTCGACCAAATTCAGATAAATGGAGGATTTACTTTTCCCATTTTATAAGAAATTTAGATTTCGGAAACACAAACAAAACAAAAAATTCCGCATGAGTGGAAACCGATATAGGAATCGGGTGCGTAAATCATTTGACAATATGTAAGATAGATGCTAACAATAGAACTATTACTCCACGGTGTTTTGCGTAATCCAGTCACCGTAAGCAACTATAGCCGAGTTCAAAAACCGCCGACGTGATTAAACGTGATGTACGTGTACATTTGTAATATGTTACATGTAAACCCGACATGTTCATATATAATCCGATTCCATTATTATTCATTTATATTCATTAAGTATACATGCAGCTTACATGTATTCGTTCAAGACAAAAGTTATTCATAAGCATTTACCTGGCGTGTGACGCCTTGTTTCAGTCGTGTTCTCTCCGCGGTGGAGGGCCGTTAGCGGTAATTTGAACGCGGTTACGAAAAAAATAAAGCGGTGTATGGCGGTAACGAACACCAATAACGCGGTGACCTGCGGTAACGAACGGTAAAAATACCGTACCAGTACCGCGGGTCAACCGCTCTCCGTCGCGGTACAGAATGATAACCGTGGTAGTTTGGTGGTAACACCGCGGTAAGTACCGGCCCATAACCTCGTTAAACAGGTCGCTTACTGAGAGCATAGCTGTATATATGTACCCATCTTTCCGATGTATGTATTTGAGTGTCTGAAGCCCTAAACATAAAAGTTCTAACACCTATCAGGCTGCCTAAATTATGGCACATTTTAGGTGATTGTTGTGGGTGATAAATCCCAACTATTTCAGACTATACTAATGCATGTATGTTACACATTTATGTGTGGCTGCTGTGGCATATGTGCATTAGGATAGTCTGACATGGTTGTATTTGTCATCCACAACAATTACCAAAAACTGGCACAAAGTGCCATACATTACCAGTAATTACCACATTAGAATATACTCTTTTAAATGTGTGATATGTAGTGGAATAAACAATACAACACCAGTACCGGTACCGGTACCGCGGTTCCAACGCAGTACCGGTACCGGTACCGACTACCTTGGTACCGGCGGTACTTTGACAAGCCTGTTCACAACTTGGCATGAAATTTTAAGTGTACGACTCTATAATCACATGTCCCTTAATTAAAAATCAAGTCACTGCAGAGAAACTCATTAGATCACCGAGGTTCCTTACATACGTAGTTTGTATTATGCCTGGGTCAGTTGTTCTATGGCCATACTTGCACTCATGACTTACCAATGTTACAAGCCAATAATTCTATAATTCAATGTTACAAGCCAATAATTCTATAATTCAATGTTACAAGCCATTAATTCTATAATTCAATGTTACAAGCCATTAATTCTATAATTCAATGTTACAAGCCATTAATTCTATAATTCAATGTTACAAGCCATTAATTCTATAATTCAATGTTACAAGCCATTAATTCTATAATTCAATGTTACAAGCCATTAATTCTATAATTCAATGTTACAAGCCATTAATTCTATAATTCAATGTTACAAGCCATTAATTCTATAATTCAATGTTACAAGCCATTAATTCTATAATTCAATGTTACAAGCCATTAATTCTATAATTCAATGTTACAAGCCATTAATTCTATAATTCAATGTTACAAGTCATTAATTCTATTATTTCAGGGATTGGATGTGCTCGAGATCATGAGAAACATTCATGTGTTCGTCTCTAAATACCTCTATAATTTGAATAACCAGGTGAGTATTTTTCGGACTATTGTACTTCAATGAAAGTGCTTTCATACAGCGTCTTGAATGAGGCTCATTCAGGCTTGATCTAGACAATTTTCAAATGAATAATTTTCTCAGAATGATGCAGAATGAATTGTAACCTACAAAAATCTCAAATAAATAAATGTGACATTTCTCACATTATGTGTAGGTGCGGGCAGCGGTAAGTCCTGCGTAGGGGACTGAACTCTGCATGGAGCTTGGTTCGCCAGTTGAAGTTGGTGATGTTCACCCATTAGTCACCTCGATTATGCGTTTTATCTTCTGAAAATTAGGGGATATAGAAACTTCCCAAAAGGGAAAAAGTAACTAAAAACAATGTTAATTTGAGGGTATAGATACTTCCCAGAAGATGAGGTCTAAGCAGAGTGAGGTCCCCAGAGGGTGAATTTGGTGATGTTAGCCCTTTGTGTGGGGTAGCGTCACTAAACTCACCCTCTGCTGACCTCATTCTACAAATGACTGACACTATTTGCAGACTTGAATCATGCTAATGTAAACCACAGCAAATGTTTTTTTTTATTATTTTCTTTTGTTTCCAGATTTTTGTTGAGAGGTCCAGTAACAACAAGCATTTGAATGCTATTAATATCAGACATATAGCAAACTCCATCCGAACACACGGAATCGGAATCATGAATACAACAGTAAGTAGGGTACTGCGAATCGGGCATTTTCATTTCAAATCCAATTTTGAATTGATTCAGCCAAATGATTCTGAGTCACATTGAATCTCGATTCAAATAATTGCATATCAATAATGAAGATGGAGATATCACTTGACTGAGTGAGCGTACTGGTATCAATATGCTCACTTCATAACGATGATAATATATGTTATAGTCAGTATACAATGTAAATATTATATTGACTAACCTCTGAAGTGATGACTAGAAAACTGGCACTGTACGCAAGAGTAACATTCAACGTAGCAGGTTTAAGCAACAAATTTCTAAATAAGTAGCTTCTACTTTAATGTGGGAATGTGAACTTGTTGGCCAAAGCATTTGCCAAATGAAAATAATTTTTTGCCAAATGTGAATTAATTTTGCATTTGCCATTCCATTGACTTAGAAACACCTATACTTGTTTTTAAATGAACACAAAATGAGAACTGTTTTCATATGAACTTTTTTGATAACTCTTGTTTCTCAATATAACTCATTGGAGATCCTCTATGAAAGACATTTAAATTTAACCATCTGAGAACATGGCGTGAAATTCCAAAATGGAGATAATTCTCATAGTTAAAGAATTGATATGAAATGTGTGTTCTGTGTGATATTCCATCACAGTATCAGATTTAGTTTCCCTAATATCCCTGGCAATGGGAATAATGGGAATTTATGGTTGTGATCGAATCCTTTTCAGTAGCTGTTTCTACCTGGTTTTATCACACCACTGTCACATTAGAAATGATCTGCAAAATGTTTCAACACTGTACTTTAATAAATTATTTCTGAAGCACAACTTATTAAACCCCGGGAGAATCCATTCAGTAAATTAAGATTGAATATACATGAAAGCAATATATATTTTTTTAGGTAAATTTCACTTATCAGTTCTTGAGGAAGAAGTTCTACATATTTTCGCAGTTCATGTATGATGAGCACATAAAATCAAGGTTAATTAAGGTACGTATATAAATATAGCTATTTTTCAGGAATTAATTTGTTTTTTTCACATTTATAACAGGGTGGAGATTGAAAATATTTAGGACAGATCTGATTTATTTCAGGGATTTGTTTAACTAATAGAGTGTTGATCCTAATGTACAGAACAGTAAGTTTGAACAAAATTAGTCATCTCTTTTTAGGATATAAAAATGACTGTTTCCGCCCTCTGACAGAGAATCTTTGTGTATTTATCAAAGGAAGAAATGATAATTCAATTCTTAGTATATACTAAAGTGAGCAATAGCACAAGACGATTATATTATTTCACTGCTTAATATATACTAAAGTGAGAAATAGCACAAAATGATTAAATTAATTCAATGCTACCAATCTTAGTGGTGATCTATTCAAAATATATCTGTTCTATTCAAATAGGAAGATGGAACTTCATGAATATCACAAGTTCTATTTTTTTCTGACATTTATCTGTATTTGATTGCTCTTACTCACATATCGTATCTAAATAATCATATCTTCTAAATTGGAAGTTGATGTGTGTACCTTCAATTACTGTTTAAGTCTTTCATATTTTTATTCAGGACTGGAAATACTTCAAAGAAAATCACCAACAAACAGACCAGCAGGTAAGGCCATTAAAAAAAAGACCCATGTCCTCAGCCATTTTTGCTCCCAAAATCAGATGACAAAACATCACTAAATTCTAATTTTTTATGCTATATGCTGAAGACATCAATTAACGCTTTACCCAACAAACCGGCCAAAACCGGCCAAATAAAGCTTCAACAGCCTAATATATCTTCGGTCTGTCTCAATAGAACCATACAAATATGGATATCATTGGAACCGGCTCCTTGACCACATTGTGATAGTTACAGTTATACCCTGTGCCAATGCATTCTCTTATATATGCGAGTCGACCATAGGTCGCCTCGCATATATAAGAGAATGCATTGGCCTAAAAAAAATCTTTTTTTAACACTTTTTACCATTTTTTCTTACATTCTTTAACAATTTTATAATATTTAATGTGTTAAGCCAATGCATTCTCTTATATATGCGAGGCGACCTATGGTCGACTCGCATATATAAGAGAATGCATTGGCACAGGGCCCTTCTGTTGGGTAAAGGGTTAATGATTATATTGTTCCCAGTTTTGTCTTGTATGCTGCACGCAGCTCTTGTTCTATTGTTTAAAATTGACCATGCCTGAAAGCTGTTGTATGCCCAACTCGGAAAACTTGAACCATTAGAAAATATCACAAAGTTTATAGTGAATGATCATATATATTTGAAGTCATTCTCCATTTTTGACATCTGTATGTGTAGAGCATTGAAGACCTACAATGTCTCATAAATATCTCCAATACCAGTAACAATTACTTTTATTTCCAAATCGGAAGAAACTTTTTGGAATTTTGAGTCCATTGCATGTCCCATGTAACAAAAAAGGAATAGCACTGTTAGTAGTTCAGTCCTGAACATAAAGCGGTATCTTCTGCTGCAATCAGTGAAAAAGATTGTCACTTTCATGTTGCATGTGTCATTAATATTTCCATATATGACCCGTGTCTCAATAAGTAGGCAGCCACTTTCAATCAGAGCAGACATAATTTTTCTTGTGTACTTTTGTTTATTGGCATTGGCATTTGTTTACTTTTAGCACATATTAAACAAAACAGTGCACACACAAATTTCGCTGGGTGTTCATAACTACTGATGAATAAAAATTATGAACTGACCGAAATTTTTTGTTTTTCTTCAGTATCCATTTGAGAAAGCAGACAAGTTTAACAAAGGAATCAGAAAGTTAGGCTTGACGCAGGAAGGGGAGAGTTATCTTGATCAGTTCAGGACACTCATCACACAACTCGGTAAGATATATATAGTAAATATAATGCATACATCAGTATTATATGTTTAAAATCAAGGCTTGGAATAACAGGAATGTCAGTTATTTATAGATTATAACAATGGATGCATTTATACAGCACACTCCACAGTAATTAAATAAGATTTAATGTGCTTTAACCCTTTACCCAACAGAAAGGCCCTGTGCCAATGCATTCTCTTATATATGCGAGTCGACCATAGGTCGCCTCGCATATATAAGAGAATGCATTGGCTTAACACATTAAAAATTATAAAATTGTTAAAGAATGTAAGAAAAAATGGTAAAAAGTGTTAATTTTTTTTTTTTTTTTTAGGCCAATGCATTCTCTTATATATGCGAGGCGACCTAAGGTCGACTCGCATATATAAGAGAATGCATTGGCACAGGGCTAACTGTAACTATCACAATGTGGTCAAGGAGCCGTTTCCAATGATATCCATATGTGTATGGTTTTATTGAGACAGACCGAAGATATTTTAGGCTGTTGAAGCTTTATTTGGCCGGTTTTGGCCGGTTTGTTGGGTAAAGGGTTAACATGATTATTACCCTGATCATAGGGCATTGATTACTCCATCCACGCTTAGGAGAAAGCAATCCAGGAACTAATGAGTTCATCACAATTTGATATCTATCAATTCCAGACACCGGGTACTCGGTTGACAGGAGAGTCCCCCGCATTAACTGCAGTATTAGATAGCTTGCCAAAGGCTGCCAATGCAGCATTTTACATACAATTGTAGAGCATTTTTAACATGATGACAACCGGGCCACTATACAACCTCCCAAAAATCACATTTCATCTGACCGAAATCCTTTGGAATTAGTGCTGGGCGGTATGACGATATATCGGGTATACCCGGTTTTAATTTTGATATCGTCAACAATATCGTCTGAAATAAAAATATCGTAATACCGTCCCAAGTTGTAATATTCTCCATGTAGGTTGAAACCAATCGTATGGTCCCAACAAACAGCGAAGTTAGAGTAAGTATAATAGTCCCAAACTTCCCGGAAATACGCAGTCGAAAACGTTTTAAAACATCGGAGCACATGCCTGTCAAGTTGGATATGCTTCGTCAGAAACATCAAAGAGATACTATATAGTAGCATCAGTTGGCTACACTGTGAGATTGGTATGTCGCGCGCATGCGACTGGCACAATGACCTCCTTTCAAGTTGGTGCAGCTTGCTCTATCAACCGTAACCGGTTGCTTGGAGACGGATTACGATGTCAGATTTGATCGTCTCAATGTGTGCAAATTGCGAGTAAAATGATTTTGTGGACATGTGCCGTACGGATCATGGCATTGCTATCGCTTCAACAAATGTCAAATTCACAAACTAATTGAACATGATTGTCTATATTTATTTTCCTCAGCTAAAAAAATGCCGACGCAAATTCATTTCACGTCGGCTTTTGCCTCGGCACTGCCCATTGTGGCATTGTCGACGCTAATTTCTAGGGCTGCCGTATATGGACATTGAAGTCCCACGGTGCTACCAACTACCAATTACCACTGATAAATAGTCTCACAAACAGCCAATTCCTCACGAATTAATAAAATGGAAATTTGAAACCGAATGCGGTGCTTAATGTGTGCATGGTGTTGAGCGCTATGGTCAAAGGAATATAACTCTAAAAAATGTATGCGAAAACGCACGTGGGCCGTGTTATATGATTATATCCCTTTGTTTCAAAGTTATTATTTCTCCGTCGACAAACTGTCAATTGTTGCAGACGAGTGGTCATTATATACATGTATACTGTGATGTTACTGATAATTGTTCAATACACATTTACTCGACCTCTCATGACCCACAAATTGTAAATAAAACGTAGGGATGTATTGTGCAAACTTTATTCATGAAATATTGCATATATTGTACATTGTACTTACCAATTGTAATATACCAAAATAATATCGCGATAATATCGTGTATCGCGATGTTGTGACCATAATATCGCGATATTTTTTGGGGCCAATATCGCCCAGCCCTATTTTGAATCTGTTATTATATAACAATACCTAATTGGATTAGATCAATCACCGAAATGGCAAAATCAGAGCTTGTGGTACATCAAAATATTTAATATTAAACAGACATGGCTTGTCTTATCCTATAAATTATTAGGCCTGTAACGATATGCTTGGTCATGATACGATACGTATCGCGATACAGGGCCAACGATACGATACGTATCGTGATACGCAAAATTTGATCCCACGAGTAAATAGCTATTCAACACTCCAAATTTGCACAACTCTCAGGTTGAGTTTTAATGATAGTTTTTCTAATATTACTGTGGACTTTCATAATTGTTTAGTTATATGTGTATTGTGGTATGTAGTAATGTAGTATGCTCGTACACATCCGGAAATACCAGTACAACATGACATATTGATACTGAAGTCGGTAAAAGAGTTGAAAAGTTTCTCACTCATCTGTTTATATATCACATAATCACAACAGCTGGCTGAGAATGATGTCGTTTCAAATGGTGCGACATTTTGGTCCTAACACCAGTCTTGTAAGAGGTTGCCGTCGAACATAATTTGCAGATCGTTTTAGTTCTGTCTGTCTTAATTCATGGCTTTCCATCCTCTTCAACGGTGTACGTCCCAAAACTGAAATACTGCCAGATTTTCGACCTGTAGGCCGCTATCGGATTGACAAGTTTTAAGCTTTCTTGAGCAGACATCTTTCCACGGCCCACGTGTTGTTTTGCGCAGACGATATATCCAATATACTAGTATTTGATTGGTTTAAATCACAGCAGTTCATCAAATTAAACCAATCAGAGCATGGCTTACAGTCTGAGGCTAGGTTACGGAGGTCAGTCATTTCACTTCCACCAACGTTTGTGTCAAAGGTCAAAGTGCGGGCTCACGGAAACAAACGAAATTTACAGATTTACTTCCGATAACACTTCGTAAGCATTCACAGCTTACGGAAACGAATGAGGGGACCCGATTGACTTCGTATGGTAACTGCATAATACGGAAGCGGAACTGTATCGAAGTGTATCGAAATTACGGACAAATGAATCGCGTATAGAATCGTGAATGATGAATCGCGATGAATCGAAATCATGATGAATCATTACAGGCCTATAAATTAGCTGGGAATTGTACTTATTTCAGGTAATACTATGGGGTATATTCGGATGATCCGATCTGGAGGCTTACATTGCTGTAGTAACGTAATCTTTGATTATATTTATTTCAGGTAATGCTATGGGGTATATTCGGATGATCTGATCTGGAGGCTTACATTGCTGTAGTAACGTAATCTTTGATTATATTTATTTCAGGTAACGCTATGGGGTATATTCGGATTATCCGATCTGGAGGTCTACATTGCTGTAGTAACGTAATCATTGATTATATTTATTTCAGGTAATGCTATGGGGTATATTCGGATGACCTGATTTGGAGGTATATTCGGATTATCCGATCTGGAGGTCTACATTGCTGTAGTAACGTAATCATTGATTATATTTATTTCAGGTAATGCTATGGGGTATATTCGGATGATCAGATCTGGAGGTCTACATTGCTGTAGTAACGTAATCATTGATTATATTTATTTCAGGTAATGCTATGGGGTATATTCGGATGACCTGATTTGGAGGCCTACATTTCTGTGGTAACTTCATCTTTGATTATACTTATTTCAGGTAATGCTATGGGGTATATTCGGATGATTCGATCTGGAGGTCTACATTGCTGTAGTAACGCCATCAGGTTTATCCCAGACCTCGAGGATATTGTGTCATTTGAGGAGCTTTGTGAAGTAGAGGGTCTGTCAGCGGAATGTCAACAAGCTTCCAAGTAAGTTATGTTTAGGGCTGTCATGGTTGTCAAATATTTTAGAAAATAATTGATTAAACTTGTACCCAGTGACTTGTGTGAATTGCGATATAATATAACAATTTTTTTACCACATATACAACCAAAGAACTACTACTGAATTTGTCAAACCATGTCAGTTTCCTTCCCTATTGCAGCTTATACTGGGTAGATGTAAGAGTACAGCATATCCATGAACAATCTTTTGTACATTGCATAATATATTAGAACTGAATGAGTTATTCTAAAATTTGTAAAGATCATGAATCAATTTGACTTTATTTTAAAGCGATGTAAGAGCTTCGCAGTGGGTAGATGTGAAAAATCATAAGTTTGTAAATTCATTATTATGAAGAAGAATATACCAACTTTCTTCTGAAATGACTATAAATAATTCTCCAATGATATTTTGAATCGGGATGGGAGCTTACCAATTTTATGAATTCTGTTGAAAAACATGGCTGCTAGTGGCCATTGTGGATTTCACATTTGAATCCATCCGCACACCCTGCAGCCCAAAATTATTGAAAATTTGCAGCCATGTTTGGGATCACTTCTAGATGGGAGATAGCTAATTGTCCCCCGACGTTCTGAAAGAAAAGGGGGACTATAGAAACGGGCTCCGTTGTGCCGTCCGTTCGTCCATCCATCCGCCCATTCGTCCATCCGTCACACTTTTGAGTACCTTCATGGTGTAATCATCTCCTACAGATTTTATCCCAGAGATTTGAAACTTCAGAATATTGTTGCCCATATATTTTTTTTTACAGAGTTATTAACCCTTTTGGACTTTTCAAATTTTTTAATAATTTTCTGTATGAGGGTACCTTCATAGTGTAATCAACTCCTCCTACAGTTTTGATTGTAGATATTTGAAACTTCAGAGTGTTGTTACCCACATATTGGAGATGTGCAACATGTATATAGATGATGGAATTTGTTTTTACGGAGTTATTAACCCTTTCGTCTTAGAACATTTCAACATTTTTTTTAATTTCTTTGACATCGACTTGCAACGTTGTCCGGGGACACTGTGGTTTGCTGACCTTTTATTTTAACGATTTTCAAGGAAAAACATGGCCACCAGCAGCCATCTTGTTACATGAGCCAGCTACAAAGCTTTGAGTTCCTTTACAGATTATAACTTTATAGTATCTTATTTTATCCAGGAATCTAGACAGTGTTGTCAGCAATCTGGCAAAGAACTTTGCAGAAGGAACAGAATACTTCAAGGTGAGTTATTCACTGGGATTACATTCCAAAACTCGCAGATTGCATGTACAAGGGAAAAGTATGATATCTAATTATGATCAAAAATATATCTTTCAATGATGTTTTCGATAGAGATCATTCTGCTGTGTTTTCTGATAGTAAATGTTTTTACATCCTTGTTCCTATAAGTACATGAATAAATACATGAATAAGTACATAAGTTATTGCTGTTCAAATATTTACAAATCCATATGGAAGATACGTTCCATATGCATATCGTTGACGTCAAATGACATACACAACATTCGCCTCAACCATGAAACCAGAACTATAAAATAAAAGAATCATCACACATGACAAAACAAGCCCTGTATGTGCCTAAATAAACCTTGTATTAAGCCTGTAATTTTAATGCACAGATTCAATGATGGGTGACATGTAATAAACACAGAACGACACATGTTAAAAATGGGTTTGTTGATACGGCACTTGTGCCATTGTCATCACAGAAGGATAGAACTCGAGGCTGTGCCTCTCATTTTATCCTTCCACACTGTGCCGTATCAACAAACCCATCAACACATTTGTGTTGTTCTGTGTATATCAGTCGACATAAATTTCGACTCAGTATATCATATAATTCATCTGAGTCGAACAGGACTGGCCGGAATTCTATTTCCAGACTTGGGGA
The DNA here is from genome assembly GCA_032622095.1 of Siphonodentalium dalli. NCBI lineage: Eukaryota > Metazoa > Mollusca > Scaphopoda > Gadilida > Siphonodentaliidae > Siphonodentalium > Siphonodentalium dalli. The sequence goes on along the minus strand of CP136061.1, from coordinate 18,394,291 downwards.
TATACCAGGGAATTCCTTGTTTTGATTGGAAGCGGTACCAGAAAGCGCTGGCCCCGATTGGCTAACCGATAACAGCTGCGCGTGTCCCGTAAAAATAGCTCAGGTGTCGTCTGTATACGGCGAATGCAATAGTCGTTTAACTCGGCCATGTGGCACTGATTTAAAGTTAGTTTTAATAGTCGTATTAATTTTGACCAGCTGCTTTATTAAAGAAAAACACTTTTGACAAATGGCATGATTCTGATCGGCGGCGAAATAACCGATGCCTCTATTCAGTGTTCTGTACTAGTAAATCTCTGCCTCTCGTAACATTCCAATACAACCGCATAAATTATTCCTTATTTGGAATGTCTGTGACATCAGTATGACGTCACGAAATTGGGGGAAGCCCATTGTCCTGGAAATGGGTTTTTACATGAATTCGTGTCGACGTAATATTATAATTATTACGGAGATGTTTACGTCGACTGTGTGTATATATGCCATAATATTAGGCTGCCTGCAAGTGTTCTTATTTATCTTCTCAAAACATCGTAAAAGCTAGCAAGGAACATCAAAATGTACCCAAATTAATCGTAGATGTGGCCATTGAATTCTTGGTCTCCAGAACAAAATGACTTGGATATGGAAGGGAAAGGGGAAAGGCAAACTTAATTTGTATCTCGACCTTACCATCCCTAGGTGTAAATTTCGACATTGATCAGCTGGCATTGTCACACGAAGCTCAGTTAAATTGTTGTACTTTGATTAAGTTCTGTATAAATCTAAATAGCCTCCAGTCACTCGCTGTACTGTATATTGTGAACAATAATAATTTAGTAAATACATGATTGCCTAATAACTTTTTATAAACCTGAGGTATTGCAATGAATTTATATACTTATTCTATTTTTAGATGCTTGTAGATGTCTTCGCTCCAGAGTTTAGGAGCTCCAAGAATATGCATTTAAAGCACTTCTTCGTGATTCTGCCTGCCTTAGTATGTATCTAATTAAAAGAATACCATACCTAAGTCCAGCCATTTATTGGGTCAACTTTTGGGGGGGGGGGGGGGGGGGGGTATCCCGTTTTGCATCTGTCATGCATTCGTCTGTGCATACGTCCATCTGTCCGATATCTGTTCAGGTCATAACATGAACAGTAGTGTTGGGTCTCAATTAAATTTGGTATGGATGTTCACTACTATGAGGACATTCAATGGAATGTTCAGTCATTTTGTTGAGTTATTCATCTTCTTTTATCTGGAAATGTTGACTGTTTGTCTGTCTGAGCAGATATCTCCACCACCAGTTGTCGGATCTCAATGAAATTTGGTGTGGATGTTCACTACTATGAGGACATTCAATGGAGTGTTCAATCATTTTGTTTGGGTTTTCCGTTCTAGAGTTATTCATCTTTGTCAAGAATGTTGGGTTTTTTTTCCCTTGGAAGCAGATAACTCAACCATAGGTTGTCAGATCTTCATGAAATTTGTTATGGATGTTCACCACTATGAGGACATTCAATGGAGTGTTCAAACGTTTTGTTCAGGTTTTTTCATTCTAGAGTTATTCATCTTTGTTTATCTGAAAATGCTGATTTTTGGGTCCATCTACCTGAATATCTCAGTCATAGGTTATAGGTATGCACCGGACGACAGCCCATCTCTTTTTTTAAATTAAGAATGACAGCCGATTACATAAAATTCCATCTATCTGAACATAATATTAGTCAACTCCTGATCTGTATCAATTAATTTTTTTTTTATCTGTACAGCACATTCAGTACTAAGCACATAGCAGCTTTACATCATCAGACTGGCTGATTAAAAGACTTGTTGTAAAACATTGCTGTTAATCCTTAAAGCAACTTTGCTGCTTGCAATCAAAATTACACCTAATGATATTCTCATTAAATACTTGAAATACCTTCATATGAACACTATGTCTCCGAAAGATGTAGCACAAATTTGCCGAGCAGCTCTGGATTTTCATCCCATGGTCTACATGTGCAATTTTCAAGAGACCATAAATTAACCCTTTACCCAACAAACCGGCCAAAACCGGCCAAATAAAGCTTCAACAGCCTAAAATATCTTCGGTCTGTCTCAATAGAACCATACAAATATGGATATCATTGGAACCGGCTCCTTGACCACATTGTGATAGTTACAGTTATGCCCTGTGCCAATGCATTCTCTTATATATGCGAGTCGACCATAGGTCGCCTCGCATATATAAGAGAATGCATTGGCCTAAACAAAATCTTTTTTTAACACTTTTTACCATTTTTTCTTACACTCTTTAACAATTTTATAATTTGTAATGTGTTAAGCCAATGCATTCTCTTATATATGCGAGGCGACCTATGGTCGACTCGCATATATAAGAGAATGCATTGGCACAGGGCCGTTCTGTTGGGTAAAGGGTTAAAACAATTCAACTGACACAAATGAAACAATCTCAAATTTACGAAAAAATCTAAGAAACAAAGCATGTTTTTTTCAGCACTATATCATTCTGAAATCTTCCATGTCGGTATGTCTTGAGATGATGGTTTTGGGGTTCAAACAAGACATGTCCATTTAAAGAGTTAGAATGGTTGCTAGATGGTTGTTGAAGCTGTTCTCTCTTTATACAAATATATAAGTCTTGAATAGTTATACCACATTTCCCTCATACTAGTCGGATTATCGTTTTCATTGATGATAGTTATATAGTAGCTATTTACGTTTATCATTTCAGACCCTCAACTATGTTGAACATTCCATCAGCTGTAAAGAGAAAATGAGTCGAAAAAACAAAGTTGGTGCTGCCTTTACTGATGATGGCTTCGCAATGGGTATGGGATTTATCTCTGCATTGTTTAGTATGGGAAATTTTGTAATATGGGAACTAAATTTATCTGTTCATTGTATTGTATGGGAACTAAATTTATCTGTTCATTGTGTTGTATGGGAACTAAGTTTATCTGTTCATTGTGTTGTATGGGAACTAAGTTTATCTGTTCATTGTGTTGTATGGGAACTAAGTTTATCTGTTCATTGTGTTGTATGGGAACTAAATTTATCTGTTCATTGTGTTGTATGGGAACTAAATTTATCTGTTCATTGTGTTGTATGGGAACTAAGTTTATCTGTTCATTGTGTTGTATGGGAACTAAATTTATCTGTTCATTGTGTTGTATGGGAACTAAATTTATCTGTTCATTGTGTTGTATGGGAACTAAGTTTATCTGTTCATTGTGTTGTATGGGAACTAAATTTATCTGTTCATTGTGTTGTATGGGAACTAAATTTATCTGTTCATTGTGTTGTATGGGAACTAAATTTATCTGTTCATTGTGTTGTATGGGAACTAAATTTATCTGTTCATTGTGTTGTATGGGAACTAAGTTTATCTGTTCATTGTGTTGTATGGGAACTAAATTTATCTGTTCATTGTGTTGTATGGGAACTAAATTTATCTGTTCATTGTGTTGTATGGGAACTAAATTTATCTGTTCATTGTGTTGTATGGGAACTAAATTTATCTGTTCATTGTGTTGTATGGGAACTAAATTTATCTGTTCATTGTGTTGTATGGGAACTAAGTTTATCTGTTCATTGTGTTGTATGGGAACTAAATTTATCTGTTCATTGTGTTGTATGGGAACTAAATTTATCTGTTCATTGTGTTGTATGGGAACTAAATTTATCTGTTCATTGTGTTGTATGGGAACTAAGTTTATCTGTTCATTGTGTTGTATGGGAACTAAATTTATCTGTTCATTGTGTTGTATGGGAACTAAATTTATCTGTTCATTGTGTTGTATGGGAACTAAATTTATCTGTTCATTGTGTTGTATGGGAACTAAATTTATCTGTTCATTGTGTGGTATGGGAACTAAATTTATCTGTTCATTGTGTTGTATGGGAACTAAATTTATCTGTTCATTGTGTGGTAACCTTTACTGATGATGGCTTCGCAATGGGTATGGGAACTATATTTATCATAATAAATAAATCGACTAAAAGTCCTTCTTGTTCATCCCCAGTGGGGGTGTACGTAGAGTGAAAATACACTGTGCTTAGGCTGTGTCACTGGTGACATCTGAGAGTGAGAACACTCAAGGCCATATCTGAGTGTTGAAGTTGGCGAGGAAGGCAAGAAAATCAAGAAAAAACTCCAGAGAACTATATTTATCTGTTCATTTTCTGGTATTTGAACATTTTTTATCTTTTCATTGTGTAGTATGGGAAGGAACTACATTTATATGTTCATTGTTCAGTAGCCTGGATCTACAATTTTTTTTATCAACATGACATTTTGTTGCTTTTCAAAAATAATGCTTACAAGATGAAGAAACTCACTTTCTACAGAAGATTAGATTTTAAATTTATCAATTCAATTTAATTTTAAATTTAATATTAAATCTATATGTACATATATGCATTTTTTTTTTTATCAACATTATTGACTATAACCTTGGCACATGGATCATGGTTTTGTTATGAGAGGGTGGTGCAATTGTCAAGTGTAAGTCCCTTAGTCAATAAATTAATCAGGTTCTTTGACATTCTCATTTTTGTGCAATTATTTAAATGTTCATACATTATTGTTTTTAATTACTTCATGAATTTTTAGGTGTGGCCTACATTCTTAAGCTGCTGGATCAGTACCACGACTTTGATTCCTTGCATTGGTTTCAATCTGTCAGGCGCAAGTACAGAATTGACAAGGTTTGTCCAATTTCACCAAAATTAAAATTTGCTGTTTAACAAGATGGCATATTGTACTCAAATTGATTATTCCAGATAAATAAAATTAATCAATTAAATCTATTTCTTCAAAAATTCTTCAGACGTAATCTTGTGAATGACATCAGACAAATCATTTACTATTAGTTTAATTATACAAAATGTAGGAAAAAACCTTTTTACATTCATTTAAATTCACTGCGACACAGATCATGGTATTTTTTATAATATAGCCCCCATAATTCCAATTTGTCTGTCATCGGGGTTATTATGCATTTAATTCTGAAGGACATAAATCTTCTCAGTTCTCATACGTGTAAAGTCTCACTCTTTTCGTATGTAATGCATGCTGTCACATCAGTGATCATCATCTCAAGTTTTTTTTTTCCATATTTTAATATTCTAGGACCAGACTTCAAAGTCGTCTGCAAATCGATCAGATGAGAAGTTACAACAAACAATGACCTTGACCTTGAAGAGACTCGATGTTTACATCCAGGTTATTATGCAGATTTATGTCTATGGAACTGTAATAGACTTGATGTCTGTGTTGATGGAATTCCCTTCATTCAATTGGTTATGTGTGCAACAGTTGTTTTCAAGGAAGAATTCATTCTTTGTAAACAACTGATAACAACTACAAACAGCTAAACAATTGGTCATATTTAATTGCAAGATTGGAGGTCAAAGATATATTGACAATTTTCCTACACACTGCGAAAAAAACCAAATTTTGTAATACAGAATACAGGTGATATATTCATAATTCATTACACTCATCACAATCTAGGAGACATTATCTTTGAGTTTTTATCAGTTAACGATAATTATTGCTGATTATTCATTCATTTCCTGTTGTTTTCATAAATACTTCTAAATACTATTACCACACCAGGCATGCATTCCATATTTGGAAACAATTTATTATGTCATCTTGGGAAAGCCCCATCATCCTAGAAATCAAGGTTTTATCATAGTTCCACAGACATAAATTAGTTAGAATTATCATCAGTTTATAACCCTTTACCCAACAGAACGGCCCTGTGCCAATGCATTCTCTTATATATGCGAGTCGACCATAGGTCGCCTCGCATATATAAGAGAATGCATTGGCTTAACACATTACAAATTATAAAATTGTTAAAGAATGTAAGAAAAAATGGTAAAAAGTGTTAAAAAAAAGATTTTTTTTAGGCCAATGCATTCTCTTATATATGCGAGGCGACCTATGGTCGACTCGCATATATAAGAGAATGCATTGGCACAGGGCATAACTGTAACTATCACAATGTGGTCAAGGAGCCGGTTCCAATGATATCCATATTTGTATGGTTCTATTGAGACAGACCGAAGATATTTGAGGCTGTTGAAGCTTTATTTGGCCGGTTTTGGCCGGTTTGTTGGGTAAAGGGTTAACGTGACTGGTTATTATGTATGAATTTACTTTGTAGATGGTTCAAGGTTTCATGTTACTCGATTACATCCCTCTATTTCCATTTAATTCATTAGTATCTGTATTGACCTCATACTTCTGTTGTGGCTGGAGACTCGCCTGCTAACCATTTCATGATGGGAATTGCGCTAGTGCAGCATTAAAGATCCTGTGCCAGTGCATTCTCTTAATATACGAGTCTCCCATAAGAAAATGCACTGGCTTAAAAGTTGGCTTAAACGGTCAAGGGAAATATTGTTTGGCCAATGGGGGACTTGCATGTACAAGAGAATGCATTGGCACAGGGTTTCGCCAAATTTCAGGCAGCTCCAGTCATGGAAAGGTTAACTGAGTACCTGGTCAGGAATCAATGTGCATTGTGAGTATACTAATCCTGATGTTCTCAAATTGCTTCTTCCTACATATTAGTGAGGATTGGTCATCAATGCCCTACGATGTGGGTATTAATGACGTAAAAGTGCATCCATTATCAATTTATTTCTGTTTAATTTGTATTCCTAAGCAGGTTACACAGATTGTATTATCTGCTCGATAAACTACAGTTACAATCTACATTAACCCTTTACCCAACAAACCGGCCAAAACCGGCCAAATAAAGCTTCAACAGCCTAAAATATCTTCGGTCTGTCTCAATAGAACCATACAAATATGGATATCATTGGAACCGGCTAATTGACCACATTGTGATAGTTACAGTTATGCCCTGTGCCAATGCATTCTCTTATATATGCGAGTCGACCATAGGTCGCCTCGCATATATAAGAGAATGCATTGGCCTAAAAAAAATCTGTTTTTAACACTTTTTACCATTTTTTCTTACATTCTTTAACAATTTTATAATTTTTAATGTGTTAAGCCAATGCATTCTCTTATATATGCGAGGCGACCTATGGTCGACTCGCATATATAAGAGAATGCATTGGCACAGGGCCCTTCTGTTGGGTAAAGGGTTAATTAGATAGTAATCAGAGTAGACTCTTTGAAAGTCCAAATAACACATTTTATCACATAATTTGGCCATAAAATCAGTTTCATAATTATCGGTAATAGACACGTTTAATATCAGCGCGTGCGATGACGTCACGGCGTTCTTCAAATAACTTGCGATCGCTGTAGTTTATGATTGTTGTTTTCGGTGAATATTTCGCGTTGCTTCGGGTTTATTTGATCATGTGATAAAAGGTATCTCACACTCGTCCTATTTTATACGTAATTTATCAACCTCGTCCTCTAAATTCAATTTGAGCCTCGGTAAACCTCGGCTCAAATCGAATTTAGTGAACTCGGTTGATAAATTCCGTATAAAATAGAAACTCATGTGAGATCCTCATTTTATTACATGCTTGTTCCTAGAAGTACAGTGTTATTGCTGTTCCATATTTACAAATCCATATGGAACATATGCATCTCGTTGAGTTCAAATGATGTACATGACATTCGCCTCAACCATGAAACTGGAATTATAAAATATAAGCATCATCACACATGACAAAACATGCCCTGTATGTGCCCATATAAACCTTTTAAGTCTGTATTTTTTCAACACACAGATTCTAGGACAGGTGACATGTAATAAAGATAGAACGACATGTGTTAACCCTTTACCCAACAGAAGGGCCCTGTGCCAATGCATTCTCTTATATATGCGAGTCGACCATAGGTCGCCTCGCATATATAAGAGAATGCATTGGCTTAACACATTAAAAATTATAAAATTGTTAAAGAATGTAAGAAAAAATGGTAAAAAAAGATTTTTTTTAGGCCAATGCATTCTCTTATATATGCGAGGCGACCTATGGTCGACTCGCATATATAAGAGAATGCATTGGCACAGGGCATAACTGTAACTATCACAATGTAGTCAAGGAGCCGGTTCCAATGATATCCATATTTGTATGGTTCTATTGAGACAGACCGAAGATATTTTAGGCTGTTGAAGCTTTATTTGGCCGGTTTTGGCCGGTTTGTTGGGTAAAGGGTTAATGGGTTTGTTGATACGGTAACTTGTGCCATTGCGTACTCAAGGCTGTACCTCTCGTTCTATCCTTCCATGCTATCAACAAACCCATTAACATTCCCATGTTTTCTGTGTATTTATTTTTCTGAAGTTGGGTTGAAAATGGCAGCTGTCAAGGTATGCCTTAAATGTTGAAAACAATGTGGTGGTGATTTTGTGCTTCTTTGTGTATTACTTATATATCTGGCAGCAATATTTGGCTGTCTTTCTTTGTTTTGCCTCCAAGAATGTCAATGTCATCAAATGCTTCACCTATTTAACCATTATTTGTACGATATCATTTACATGGGTATGAAATTTAAATTCCCTATAAATATGGGTACTCTGGTCATGTACGCTCATTTACTGATGTACTAAAACATACATGCTCTAGTAATATTGTACTGTAAAAGTGGAGTCAAAAACAGAAATTTTGTGACAATGACCAACATGAATGGCAAGCCTTGCTACTTGTAACTTTTCGAAGCATGTTATAGATATCTGATGTTTTTTGCAGGAATTTGAGCTGCTGTACTACTCATTGAGCAGTGCTAGAATATTCTTCAGAGCCGACCTGACCGCTGCTGAGGAAAAGGAAGAGAGAGTAAAAGGTTGGCTACTGATCAAAATTAGATGCCATGAGCACAGATTGGCTTGTTGTTTATGTTAATTTAAATTAGATGCCATGAGCACAGATTGGCTTGTTGTTTATGTTAATTTAAATTAGATGCCATGAGCACAGATTGGCTTGTTGTTTATGTTAATTTAAATTAGATGCCATGAGCACAGATTGGCTTGTTGTTTATGTTAATTTAAATTAGATGCCATGAGCACAGAATGGCTTGTTGTTTATGTTAATTGAAATTAGATGCCATGAGCACAGAATGGCTTGTTGTTTATGTTAATTTAAATTAGATGCCATGAGCACAGAATGGCTTGTTGTTTATGTTAATTTAAATTAGATGCCATGAGCACAGATTGTCTTGTTGTTTATGTTAATTTAAATTAGATGCCATGAGCACAGATTGGCTTGTTGTTTATGTTAATTTAAATTAGATGCCATGAGCACAGATTGGCTTGTTGTTTATGTTAATTTAAATTAGATGCCATGAGCACAGATTGGCTTGTTGTTTATGTTAATTTAAATTAGATGCCATGAGCACAGATTGGCTTGTTGTTTATGTTAATTTAAATTAGATGCCATGAGCACAGATTGGCTTGTTGTTTATGTTAATTTAAATTAGATGCCATGAGCACAGAATGTCTTGTTGTTTATGTTAATTTAAATTAGATGCCATGAGCACAGATTGGCTTGTTGTTTATGTTAATTTAAATTAGATGCCATGAGCACAGATTGGCTTGTTGTTTATGTTAATTTAAATTAGATGCCATGAGCACAGATTGTCTTGTTGTTTATGTTAATTTAAATTAGATGCCATGAGCACAGATTGGCTTGTTGTTTATGTTAATTTAAATTAGATGCCATGAGCACAGATTGGCTTGTTGTTTATGTTAATTTAAATTAGATGCCATGAGCACAGATTGGCTTGTTGTTTATGTTAATTTAAATTAGATGCCATGAGCACAGATTGGCTTGTTGTTTATGTTAATTTAAATTAGATGCCATGAGCACAGATTGGCTTGTTGTTTATGTTAATTTAAATTAGATGCCATGAGCACAGATTGGCTTGTTGTTTATGTTAATTTAAATTAGATGCCATGAGCACAGATTGGCTTGTTGTTTATGTTAATTTAAATTAGATGCCATGAGCACAGATTGGCTTGTTGTTTATGTTAATTTAAATTAGATGCCATGAGCACAGATTGGCTTGTTGTTTATGTTAATTTAAATTAGATGCCATGAGCACAGATTGGCTTGTTGTTTATGTTAATTTAAATTAGATGCCATGAGCACAGATTGGCTTGTTGTTTATGTTAATTTAAATTAGATGCCATGAGCACAGATTGGCTTGTTGTTTATGTTAATTTAAATTAGATGCCATGAGCACAGATTGTCTTGTTGTTTATGTTAATTTAAATTAGATGCCATGAGCACAGATTGGCTTGTTGTTTATGTTAATTTAAATTAGATGCCATGAGCACAGATTGGCTTGTTGTTTATGTTAATTTAAATTAGATGCCATGAGCACAGATTGGCTTGTTGTTTATGTTAATTTAAATTAGATGCCATGAGCACAGATTGGCTTGTTGTTTATGTTAATTTAAATTAGATGCCATGAGCACAGATTGGCTTGTTGTTTATGTTAATTTAAATTAGATGCCATGAGCACAGATTGGCTTGTTGTTTATGTTAATTGAAATTTGTGCCCAGTGGATGTGTTATAACTTACTTGTATTTAAATTAGCACAGTACTATTTTTCGCTCAGATTTCAAACACAGAGATGTGAGATATAACAGTTCACTACCAGTTATAACTCAAACACAGTTCACTAACAATTAGTACTCAAACACAGTGATGCTGTATAATTAAGTGAGATATAACATATATCATAGGGTGTGAATAATTAAATACATAAATTAATACTACAGTCAATTCCAATTAATCGAATAACGGTTAATCAAATAATTCGTTTATTATAATAATATTTCGGATTCCAAAACCATTTTAAAAGTACATCTGTATTTTTTAATTGCTTATTCGAATAGACTCCCAAGCGGACTATCGCTTAATAGAATAGAATATTCGCAAAAATGTGCTCCGAAAGTCGGTATTTTCGTGCATTCTAGAACTTAGTTGAAGGTATTTCATCCAAAATATTATAGTTTATGTCAAGAAACTGCAGACAATCGTATTAGATCGAAAATGGGTGACATAAAACGTTTCAAAAGCGAGTGCTTTACTGTCATAAGTTACTTTAAGAAAGTGATTTTTCAATTAAATGTGAATATTAAAATATTATAATAACAATTGTCTTGTTGTTTTATTTGCCCAACATTCCCATAATTAAATTTTGTAAGCAGTGTGGGAAATCCCGCATCTATAGTCTATATAGTAGTCTATAGTTTATATCAATGTTCAGACTTAATCCGATTAAGAAACTAATAAACCCAACGCTTTATTCGTGATCCGTTGTCCACATAGAGGATGTTACAATAGCGATTAATTGCATGTTTAACAAAAGCCAGTGAGTGTAATTATTTAACTCTAACAGTACTGACAAAAGACAGTGTTGTATTTCTGCTAAAAAGCACGTGTTTAAATAAATAGAGTTATCGCTCCTAAACTGTTTATACTGTAAAACGTGAACAAAATGCAGCTTAAAAATGTTAATGTCAATAACCTTTATTTTGGTTTCGAGTACATAACATTGACATAGTTTGGAAGACATTGTTGTTCAATGACAAGTTCCCCTTCTGCTCCATTACATAACCAGGAAGCCAGTTCTCTGTGTTTGGTTACATGAAGGAACATACCGACGTTGTCACTGAACGCGAAAAATATGTTTTTACAATTTACAGTACTGTAGTTGGACAGACACCTGCTATGGGGGGTTTGGGAAACTTTCCCGGGAAGATTTGAAAGGGGCGGAACCCCTCTCCTACAACCCACTGTTGAATTTAATTTGGTACATGTAATGGTGTTACATTAACATGAGATTGGTGAGGGTGAAATGAAAATGATCTAGACATAGTTATTTCTTTTTCTTGGCTTTCTTTTTTTTTCTGTGTTGGAGTTCTGTTTGTTGTTGTTGTTGTTGTTGTAGTTGGAGATCTATTTGTTGTTGTTGTTGTTCCTGTTGTTGCATTCTTTGCCGGAACCTCAGGTTGTCGGCCTTGACCGACGCCAACAGTCTGTCGGCTTCTGCCTGAGTCTCCAGCGCCATCTTAACTGTTTCTTCGATAGAGAGAGTGGAGCTGGTGCTGGTGGTGCTGTTGTTGTTGTTGGTGCTCGTGGAGCTGGAGGACCCTGGGATGTGTTGGTAATCAGGTGTCCGAGGTGTAAAACTGTCCAGTTCCACGTCGAAGCTGGCGGCAGGAACATCTGGGGTGGTATCCACGTCCCTGTCTCCGCAAGCTTCGACGACGACAGCAGGGACCTCCGGCAGATCCACGGAGTCCCTGCTAGCTGGTTCAATGTCGTCAGTCTCCAAGCAGGTCGAGTCGTCTGGGCGTCTCTCAGACAACTTCGACCCGCCGGCTATGACTATAGACGGCTGAACCACATGGGGAGGGGTGACCGGTCGATCAACGGTCGCCCCCATCTTCTTCTTCCACTTCGCCCGTCTAGCAGCGTCCCTTCTGCGCCTAGAAGGAGTCTTTTTCTTCGTAGGCCCAGTCTTCATGGTGCAGCGGGTGGCTTTGGCGTTGACGTCCCGGTCTTTAGATCTCTGGTTACCAGCATCTTTGGTCCGGAACTCCAAGCAAAGTGTCAAGTAGCCCCCGCTAGACTGGAGAGACCAACTAGCGATGTTAACTACCCGACTACTTTGCACTGCAAGCAACGCGGCTTCGGGGATCAAGTCCTTAATCCGTCCTAAGCCTAATCCAAAACCATCTCACTGGCGCTAAGCACGGGGGCAGCTGCAACCTAGATCGCGACCGCACAACTCACCCGTGCTCAGTGTCTGACAAGAGGAACAGCAGACAGACAAAGCAATTATGAACTGTCCCGCTCGACTCCTGCCAGAGGACAGACACCTGTTTGCGACTCGGTTCTTTTGTATTTGATGTCTGTTAATGACCATGCATAAAGAATTAGGCTGTACAAACTGTTTTGTTCGTTTCGCACTCTATGGCGCAAACAAAGGATTGTCCCATTCATGGTGACAGAGTGTTTGTTTAAGTATTTGTTTGAGTACACCCGCTAACAAAGGGCAATTTAACGTGTCACTTGTAAAAACATAATCGTACCAGGGCTATTATAAATGCGATGTGGTGGGTACACCAGTCATAATTACTCAGTCATTATGAACTCGAAACGAAAGCGCAACGACCTCTCCCTGGCTGATAAGTTTGAAGTGATTAAGTAGAAAGTTACTAGACCAGAAGTTTGGACTGGGCAGCCTTCTACAAAATCGAGAACCTGTTCCAATCTCTGATTTCTAAACGCCGGCGCCAATGTAAAATCACTGAATTTGCATCGTGGATTCCATGAACACTTTAGGCCTATGTATGCTTTTATTACTGTTTATATTGTCACTGTTATTTAATATTTATCCGTTATATGTTTTAAAATAAATAAAATAAATCATGTTCTATAAAATGTCTTCCTCAATCACTCGATGTGCTTCTATCGATCAAAGGTGAATAACTCTAACCAGTCCTTCAATGTAAACATTAAACATGTGCTTCTATCGATCAAAGGTGAATAACTCTAACCAGTCCTTCAATGTAAACATTAAACACATGCTTTTATCGATCGATGTTTTTACCATTTTCCCTCGGTAACAAGTAACAACAAACACACAATCTGACAATGGTATTACAAATATTTTAATATTATATGAAACAATCAATAAAGAGAACAATATTATGAAGTAAATACACATTTAATAACAGTTATTTTAAAGTTTTTATATCAAACAAACATCGGTGAAGTCAGTGGTACATCATCAACTCGAAATTACATTTTGGTGCATCGTCAACTCGAAATTACAACGTTTTGGTGCAAATTCGTCTAATCAAATAATCGGTTATTCAAATAAAAAATTGCTGCACCGAGCATATTCTATTAACCGAAATCGACTGTACTAGTAAATGCCATTAAAGGTACATCCAATATTATTGGAACATAGGGACATGGTATATCATATCAACCGATTCCTCAGTTGTTGAAGCTTTCAGACCTTCATCGACATTTAATTGAACCAAAAACAACACATAAATTAATAATATGATTTTGGTGATCATACTTCTTCCTTCAAAATAGTGAATTTAATAATGTTTCAGGTGAGAGTGAGAAAGAAGAACCTGGATCGTCTGATACAGCATCGAGTCAGTCCACAGGTAACTTACAATTTATATACATGTATATATAAAGTGGGATCTGTCTGTCTGTTCACAATTTTTCTCCCAGGACTGATTTCAACCAAGTTTCTGAAATTTGGTGTGGTGACTCGGATTAGCCCGGCAGATGTTATAACAGCAATATATTTTCTAAATTTTTATTTAAAAAAAAAAAAAAATTATTTGAAGCTTTTTTTTTCACAAGTTTGTTAAATTGAACAAGGAGTCTGAACTAAAAAAAAATTAACATAATTATTTTTTTCATTTTAAATAAAAATGTTTAAAAGATCAAAATATGCCCTTTGCTCAGAGGCTTTGTATGTTTATTTTTTTCCAAGAAATCCAACTGAGAAATATTTATTAATTATGGACGTATAGACCTTTTATTGAATAAAATCCTGCAACTTTTCAAGCCACCTATAAAATATCTTATAATTATCCAGTGTATTTTAGCCACTATATCTTGATCAGTAGCATGTCTGATTTGAGTTCATGGAAATACTGGGCAATTTAACAAATAAAAATATATGATGAGGCCCTTTTCAGGTGATGAGGCAGAACGTTGTATTGTCAGTTATTTTCCCTAGTAATTTATCAGCCGTTACATTGTGTGTTGAATGAGAGTGCTGTGATATTCAAACTCACAACTCATTAAAATGTGCATGTGACTTTAATTACATTACAAATATGGTTTCCATTTTTATGACTGAAGAACAGTTGTTTTATGTGAATGGTTCTTCCATCTTCTTTCTTTCCAGATGATAATTATCATTTTGATGGTCAACACCAAACTTTGTATCTGACTGAATTAGCTCAAATTGTTAGTCAGTTTCAAATCGACATTCAGTCCAATGATTTTACTTATGTTCCGAGTTAACTTCCAGCTGCATTTTTCATTAAACAATTTAGTAGTAACGAGTAAAATCTTAAATGATTTGCGAAGTTTTTGGTAAATGAAAATTATTTTATTCATATCATAATCCAGCACTCAAAATTAGCTGCGGTAAAAGGTAATACCGTAAAAAGCTGTAGAAGCCAATATAGAATTTCATGCAATTATAAAACAATGTCATAGAACAAAAATACCAATTTTAACCCTTTCAGTGCCAGGGGCCGATCTCATCGGCCCTAATTTACGGTCTGTAAAATCGGCCCTAAAAAAATAAAAAAAATATAAATTTGTTTGTTTGTTTTTTTTAGATTTTTTTGGGGTGAATTTTTTTTGGGTATTCTTAAGCACGCTATAGTGAATTTAAAAACAAACTGGATAAAACCTTAGGGGCATGTTATAACTCAAAACTATCACCAAGTATTCATAGTAATAATTTTGATGCCCATGAAAAACGTAAGATACCCTGGCACTAAACCTACAAAATATGTCTGCTAAAGAATATAAGAAAAAATTATTAAAATTGTAAAAAAAAATTTAAAATAATAACAAATGATGAAAAATTGTTAGGCCAATTGCATTCTCTTATATATGCGAGGCGACCTATGGTCGACTCGCATATATAAGAGAATGCATTGGCACAGGGTATATGGGTTGATACAAAAATCGGACCTGGAACTGAAAGGGTTAAGGGCTGATAATCGACTTGTGTGACTTTATATTTCTAATGCATTCTTTATTGACATTAAAGCATGACGTTGAAGGAGTGGTAAGATTGCTTCTTTTCATAAAGTAGTGTTCAGGCGAGTCTGTTGCATAGCGTTCAGACGAGTCCGTTGTGTACATTGCATTGAAATTGGATTACAGACAATAACACTAAGGTGTTCATATGGCTGTGATGCATCCATTATGCTTTATCCGTTAACACATCCAAAGAAGATATTCTATTTTCAACAGCTTAATGAATACCTTATATGGCATGAGTCATGATGTTTCTTGTTTTCAATCGATAAAAGATGGTGGCCGTCTTCGAAGTGACGCAAAATCAACTTTTATTTATGTCAATAAAGTGTTAGTTTGTTGGGATTTGACATTATCGTGGAATAAATTTATTACAGATTGATTTGCAATATTGCATTTATTCCAATATCGAACTTAATAGCTGCAATTATTAATCGGCAGCTCTGAATTATAATGCAATGTACGCACCCCTGTCAACTGTTTAACACAGACAACAGATCATTTTAACACAATGTACGGACCACAGTGGAATCGTTGTCTGAACACTACTTACCAGAATCTTTATTGTTTTATCTTTACTAGAGTTCTAAGAACTGCCTCTACTAATCTACTAATACATGTAAACTATAGATTTTGACACATAACTTTTGTTGTGGTAGCTTCATTTTCTCAGGTCAATTCAATTTGAGACAGCTTGAATTATTTTTCAAATTTATAAATAACACA
This sequence comes from Siphonodentalium dalli, assembly GCA_032622095.1. NCBI lineage: Eukaryota > Metazoa > Mollusca > Scaphopoda > Gadilida > Siphonodentaliidae > Siphonodentalium > Siphonodentalium dalli. Next base: position 18,377,801 of record CP136061.1, on the reverse strand, counting down.
CTTCAAAATTGTTATTTGTTTGCAAATTAGCACTTTATATAGGTTTGATCCAGTATTTTCTTTTTCTGTTGTTCTGCTTTGATCTAGCAGTTATTGAGTTGCATGCAAAATAAGTTTTTAGGGTGTCACCCCCTTTTCTGGTTACACTGGAGTTAGGAGATTATAAGAGGTGTGCATGATAACTGTCCCCCTGCTAACAGGCACTCAGTATTGATATGCCCAATTCTACCGATATGCGAGATTCGACAAAAAATATGCTGGTACAGGCGCAGCTTTTACATCACTGTTCAAATTATGATTAATTTATGGTCCAAATACATTTTTTTTTATGAATGTCTATCCTCTCTCTATATTGACAATTTGGCATTTACTTCAATAAAGATGGGGAAATAAATACACTGTGAAATCTGTCATGGGTTCCTGGTTTCTTGGTACATATGTTTCCCCTCTCTCTGTTAACTGATATTCAGGATTCGAGGGGGTAGTTGGTGACACCTTCATTCTTTATATTTTTTCATTTTATTAACTTTTAATTATTCTAATTTACTGTTAACACAAACATTAAAACTTAGCACAATAAGCTTATTAAGCACTTGGCTAACATATATTTTGCTTGCATGTCTATGGCATGTGTTTGTTGAGAAATAAAATTCATTTCAAGTTTGCTCTGTATGATATAATCCTATTTTACACAGGCCTTGTAATAGTGTGTCTGACATTTAAAGAATGAGGTCCCCAGAGGGTGAATTTAGTTACCCTATCCCACTTAGGCCTCAACTGCTATGGGAGACCTGGTATCAGATTGAAGTTCCCCAGCTGAAGTTGGTGATGTTCACCCATTACTCACCTCGATTATGCATTTTATATTCTGCAAATTAGGGGATATAGAAACTGAACAGAAGGGAAAAAGTAACTAAAACAATGTTAATTTGAGACTATAGATACTTCCCAGAAGATGAGGCCTAAGCAGAATGAGGTCCACAGAGGGTGAATATGGTTATGCTGTCCCACTGTTTGGGGTAGCATCACTACACTAAATTCACCCTCTGGGGTCCTCATTCTGCATATGTCAGACATACTATTTCAAGTCTTGCCAATCTGGGTTGCTTCAGTATATTTGTTGCACATCCATTTGTTTACTTTTGGGATATTCAAGGTATGCTTTGCTATTCCTGATGCCATAACTATTACAACAACTTAGTGATCACTTAATGGACTTTTCCACAGCTGTCAATCAAATAATTATTAGCAGATATTATCTACCAATCACCGACTGAGCCGGTCACTTGCTGCAATGGATATTCTATGTTCACCCAAATTTTGATATCTGCGCTAAATTGCTTAGTTTCAAACAACTCTATTGTTGTCAAAACATAATGTATTGAAATTTTTATTTGTGCCATGATGTTGGAAACTCACCCATGATTATAACACTGCTATTCATTTTGCGTGACACTTGTCATATGTTTCACAATTAAAGGCGAAAAGAATGTATGTTCTCAGGTGTATTATAGCTTAACGACAGACGATCTAAACTATATCTGCAGACACAACCATAGCACCTAGCAACCTATCCTCCAAGCATTTCTATTTTTTGTTATTGAAAAGTGTAGAAAGAAACTGCTTTCACGTTGGTACAAAGTGGTTACAGGAGCAGGTCACATCTAGTCTCATTTATAATAAAAGAGACATGGCCTGACTGGTTCCTGTCCCCATTGAAGACAGGGGTATATGCAGTACTGATGTCTACACTCATAAACTAAATGAACCCCAAAATATACAAAACAAATAATTTAAACTGACCATTTAATTGTAAATCTCTATAATTTCTGTAACTTTTGCAAATATTTGTAATTTTGTATGACAAGTTTGAATGAGTATATATTTTTGATCTAAAAAAAAAAGTCTCCAAGAAACCATAAGCTCCTCCCACTAATGAATATGTATGGTAACCTCCATTCTTTATAGTATATTATAAGCTACGTGATTCTCATTGCAGGACTACCACCAGAGGCAAACACTGGCGGGAATGTGCCACCAGCTCCACCACCACCTCCTCCAGATAGTGGTTTTATACCACCTCCACCGCCTCCACCACCTCCACCTCCATTCTAAGGGAGCTTAAGAAATTTCAGTGCTTGAAGAAACAAGAATATTTATGCATTGTCACATGTGTGTGTGATCACATGATCAGTTGAATTATTATATCACTGACTAAGAAAATGTGTGCACATTTTATATACATGTTTAATTTAACCCTTCAATGACTGGAGCTTCTGGAAATTTTGCGAAAAACCCTGTGCCAATGCATTCTCTTACATATGCGAGTCTTCCATAGGGAGCCTCGCATATATAAGAGAATACATTGGCCTAACAATATTTAACTTGATCTTGTAGGCCAATGCATTCTCTTATTATATGCGAGGCTTCTTATGGGTCTAATGCTGCACCAGCGCAGCTCCTGTCATGAAAAGGTTAAAGCCACCTTGTGATTGATAATTTAAGTTTATTGTTCTGAGGCCAAATACATGAAAATGCTGCTTATCCATCATCACATGCAGTGGCCCTCATCCAAAATGTTTATTTGCAAATTTATCCAGAATTACGAAAGAGTTCAAACTCAATCTGCAATTTATCCACAATTAGAAATTTATTACACACTTGTTAACCCTTTCAGTGCCAAGTCCGATTTTTGTATCGACCCATATTTCCTTGATCATTTTTCAAATTTATTGATTATAATAATGTGATACATTGATGGAAAGAGCTCTTAGAGCTCTTTCCATCAATGTATCACATTATTATAATCAATAAATTTGAAAAATCGATCAAGGAAATATGGGTTGATACAAAAATCGGACTTGGCACTGAAAGGGTTAAGTGTTCCTGCTGTTCAATATTTACATTTTCGTAAATTACGCATTCCTTATGCATCCCGTTAACATCACATCATTTAAATGATATTCGCCTGAACTATGAAACCAGAACTGTAAAATAAAAGCATCATCACACATAACAAATCAAGCTCTGTAAGTCTGTTGTTTTAAAATTCAAGGGTGTCATAGTCACATAATGACATGTGTGTTAATGGGTTTGTGAATAAACTGAATATGGCATATGCTATGGATAGCTTGGAAATTTTAGGATTTTATTCAAAATAATAATACATCCATCACTTTCTGGTACTCTTAGAATACATAACAATATAAAGCCTCCCTCCCTCATCCAAGTGTTCATACATAATTGCATGAGAACACTTGTAGTTATTTTAATTGCCTAATATATAACCTAATAAGTGGCATTGCATATTTGGACAAGATACGGAACTCCTATGACCTAAAATGTCTACAATGTGAGAGTAAGCCTCATTTTAAATGCATCTTTAAGGTGGCATTCTGTAAACAAGTTAGCATCAGGTCACAATGTGAGTGCATCCGTTTGCTAGGATCGAGTTTAACAAAAACAGTGCTTCTGCCACACCTTATTCTAGCACTGGAGCAGAGACAGCTGCCCCTCTATTTGCTTCATAACAATTTGAACTGTAGACCATGTGAACAGAATCTAGAGCTCTTCGCTGAAACATTTATGGACTACATAATTTTGATGTCAGTATACATATTTCAAAATAACATATTTGAAGTTTATTTACTGATTAAAGTTGTGTACTTATTCATTAGAATGGTGTGATAAACAGGCTCTTGTATTGCATAATACTTATTGGGACCACACAAAGATGATGTTAGAGAGTAAATTGTACTTCACCCATTATGGCTTCTCCCTGATAATAGTCCATTTCTCCCTAATAATCTAATAAAGAGAAGTCACTTCTCCCAATTATAATTCTCTAGGCTGGTCTCCTACTCTGCTGCTTCGTGCCAGGATATTATAAATAAAGGTGGAAATCACGCTAAATCTAGATATGCACAAATTTCGCTCAACTTGACAAGGTCAAGTCATTGCATCAAGCTGAACATTCATTATTGATGGATTACATAATACGTGAATTTTGCAATTATTGTTGATGTTATGTTTGAATATATTGAAACATTAATATAAAATATTTATTACTGAATAAATAATGAGAGCTAATATACTTACAATTTCTACATTCCCTGAGAGGAAGGCTTCAAGAGGTAAATAATAATAATGATAATGATGTAGCTTATATAGCGCGTATCCCCTCGAGGGCCCTAAGTGCTTCACATTATTACCCCAGCTGTTGAGTAAATGCCATGTTGAGTAATCCTTATGCTGCCATAATGGCGCTTCACAAGATTGCTCTTGGCTTACACTTACCCAACAACCAGGTCCCTATTTCTCGTCTAGGTACGACGAAGCGAGCACAGTACAAGTGACCTTGCCCAAGGGTCACAACCTGGCGCGAGATTTGAAACAGCGTGTGGCTATATATAGCGCACCACCGCTTAACCCTTTACCCAACAAACCGGCCAAAACCGGCCAAATAAAGCTTCAACAGCCTAAAATATCTTCGGTCTGTCTCAATAGAACCATACACATATGGATATCATTGGAACCGGCTCATTGGCCACATTGTGATAGTTACAGTTATACCCTGTGCCAATGCATTCTCTTATATATGCGAGTCGACCATAGGTCGCCTCGCATATATAAGAGAATGCATTGGCACAGGGCCCTTCTGTTGGGTAAAGGGTTAATCTGGTCAACCCACTTTTTAATAGGTGATACTACATATCTCTACTCTTGGCTACACCCGTACTCATACCCGTACTCACACCCGTACTCATACCCGTACTCATACCCGTACTCACACCCGTACTCACACCCGTACTCACACCCGTACTCACACCCGTACTCACACCCGTACTCACACCCGTACTCACACCCGTACTCACACTCAACTAGTTCAAAACCTGGGAACTGTTTGAGGTTATGACATGTTCTGACAGGGAACTTTATAACATTGAACAAACAACCCAGGTAGTATATTTATTTGTTAATACTTGTTTCTTAATAATCTATTTCACAGTAGGGTCTGGTCCCAGCTCAAAATTGCATGATTTTTGTGACTTGTGAGCAGATATCACAGTAATTATTGAATTGATTACCTGGGAGAAATTCCATGACTGTAAGCGATGCAAAGCAAAATCAACTCACCAAAATCATGCAATATCGACCTGGGACCTTCACCTACTGTGAAATACATTGTTAAGGAACAGGTATTATTAACAAAGAATATATTAACCGCATTGTTTTTTGTCGAAAATATTTTTCTTCGGAGGACTATTATAATCCGAATGTCCGTCCATACATGCGTGCTTCCAGGTTGTCCAGATCATAACTTTATACATGTATTAATCCGAATTCTATGGGATTTGGTATATAATTGTTAGTTGAGAATACACAAGTCAAGTTCTAATTTGGTCAAAATCCGATGATATTTTACAGAGTTATGCACCTTTCTTGACTTAAAAATTGCTGTTTTGGGGTTGAATATAACTTAAGCAGTATTCAACTCAATTTCTTGGTAATCTCCATGTGGTTATAAGTCTTAATTTTTGGGTTTTCCAGATGATAACTTGAGCAAAATTCAACGAATATCTTGATATGTGGTATGTAGTTCCCATTTGAGAAAACACAGGTCAAGTTCTAAAATTCCCACGGCCCGAGAGTTTTGACAGAGGTATGTCCCTTTTTCGACTCAGAAATAATAAATTTTTGGTTGTCCGGATGATAACTTGATCAATGTTAAGGCCCACTAAATTTTTTAATCCCCAGATCACATAAATGACATAATATACAACATATTCCATATTATATACAATTTGGAAGAGGGACCAAAAATATGTATATGCTACTGGAATATGGAACAGCTGTGGAGTGTCCACCAAGTGAAAGAGATTCTCAGATTCATCATAACCAAGATTTCCCCTGTTACTCACCCCAGAATGCATCATAATTCACAATAAGAGATAGAGTTATTCCACTTCCATTGAGATTGAGATTAAGCACATAACACATGTCGGTACCTCAACAATGTCGGTACCTCGACAAAACAACATGTTCACAGTTTATACGACCGGATAAGTTGATAATATAATGATTTGGAGTTTCCTCTTTCTAAAGGTATATAACTTGAATATGGAATACATGTATGTTGTATATAATGTGATCTGGGGATTCGAAAATTAAGTGGACCTTTAACAGAATTTTCTTGATATTTGGTATATTCATCAGATAAAAAAACACAGGTCAAATTTGAATTTTGTCATGGTCCAATGATATTTTACTGACTTATGTGCCTTTGTTAGAATCATAGTATTTTCAAATGAATCTCTTAAAGATGGATTATCTCTTTAAATACAAATTTTTAAATAGTTGCGTGGTTATAAAATAATAGATATGAACTGAAGACCTATGTCCGGAAAAGCTTCTATCAATTAATATTGATTTTATTTCGAATATTAAATCGGGCCCGGTTATGTTACTATTTTTAGAACCGACCATACGGATGAGACCGTATTGCGATATAGAGCACTGGGCTGTTCATACGGCTACGCAACGAATGTAAAATGTCACAGATTGGTTGTTTGTATTGTTTTGTTCCACAGATATAAGCGATAATGAGTATAATTAACGTTTATTTATTTAGAAAAATCACCGAAATTCCCTCATATTCACATCATTGGGCATTATTGTCGAGACAACTTCACCCATGCTTACAGTTGAATTGGAATACTAAGGGGACGTAATTACCTTACATCTCATGCAAGAAATGGTTTTCCAAATCGAAGATGGCAGCCAAAATGGCGACCGAAATTTGAAAACACGCCTGCATTCTTTTACTTTCTTACGATGGGCATTATTGTTTCGCGATTTCTACCCACCATTGCATGTTGATGTGGAATATTGATATGAAGTATTCATTAGGGTTTGGCAATTGATACTGACAGTCAAGATGGCGACCAAACTGGCGGCCAGAAATTGAATAGAAGTCGATATTTATCACATGCTAATTTCAACTTTTTGTCATAATATCGGTATGTATGGACGAAACTGTACATAAACCTTCTATTAGTTCAACTTAAACGTATCAAAACGCATGACATAGCTCGTATCCTTCTGGAAAGATGAAAACACACAATTAATATCGCGATGTGGCATTTCGAAATCCATTCTCCACTCAGCGCCGATAATGGCCGTAACCGTAGGTGCGCCGAATAGTCATATCAGAACAATTACCTGATAACAGATTCTGATTTGCCACGTCACGTCCATAATTATCTGGACCAGCTTCCATTTCTTTGTCTGATAAATCTAGGTCGCTCACACCGACAAAGTATTCACCAATTCCTGGGAGAAGGGTCCCTCTAATCATAACGTTTCAAACAGCTCATTTTCCGGTGTCTAGCTTACGATTTTAAATATTTGCTAAATATGGGATTTGTGCGTCATCTTGAACTAGGAAGATATATGGTCGATGAGTATACAAGCTTACAGAAGGTCATCTCTATGTATGTGTCCCATACCCCATGGGGATAACGACATGTACACCTGGCGAACCAGTTAGCTGGTCACTTCTCAATAGATGGTTCGTCAACTCGCAAACTCAGCGAACTCAAACTCAGTGGACAACTTTGACAGTGTTTCGAATGTTGCTAGCTGTCTCATTCCCTTGGACAGATGTATATCTGCTAAGGAGAATACCATAATGTACCGACTACCCACACTTCTTGACCATGATCCGAAGCAAACTGTGTAACGTTCAGCAGTTGTCTCGTCGAATATCTCCCAGCAGACAAGAACAATACTCGCGATGCTAGTTTGTGGACATGCACCATGATAGTGGGAATGAAATGGGCCAAGGTATACTCCACCCCTATACCTGGTACATGGTTAAGATATAGAATGTAATGCGTGTCGGTTTTTTTTTGGTGTGGTAAGATTGTATTTCCATATCCGATTCGAAGCCGTTCTGATTCAACTTGACCAGACGTACAATATTGTCTGGATAATACTATGCTAGCCTCCCTCAAAACAGTCGGGTGGACTAAAGGATAATGTCTTTATGGCATGAAGGTATGCGTTTTTGTTATCCTCTCGCAGGGTTAGTGTCAGTATGTGGGCGGTATTATTCAAGAAAATGTCAGGAACTGTGGTACATTTATTTCACTGTGTATTTAAAGCACAATTTATAGTCTCGATGGCAATGGCTGTGGACGTTGGGGAACGCGACCTTTATGATCATATAGCTTTATATATATATAACTTTAGAATATAGTAGTTAATATCTCATGTATAGGACAATGGTCGCAATGGTGATGTTACCAAGAAATGACTTGGTGTGCCCAACGTATGTTGAACTGAATGCCAGAGCTCATCAGCGTAACATTCCTCTGGATGTTCTTCGCGTTGAACATTTCACCCTTGTGTTAGTGGCATTTGTACTTTATTGAAACATACCGATCACCACCCATCATGAGTATGACATATCAACCAACTATCAAAGGCAGTCTGGTGGGGCTTATACAGTAGTAGCCAATGGTTCACGCCTGGTCCACTTGATTAAGAACGGTTTCCAAACGGATGGGAACATACAATCTTAACATACAAGGTGCAGTCATGGTCCAATTTCATTTCCACTATCATGACACATTCCCACAAACTAGCACCGTGTGTATTGTTATCAGCTGCTTGGATCTGTTCCGTGAAACGATTGCTGGACGCCAACAAGATTGTTCTTATGATCATGTTTAAGAAGCGTGGGCATTTTATGTATTATGGTCACCTGCGCCTTGGCAGAAAGGCATCCGTCAAATCTCAGGCTTTCAACCTTCGAAGCCATATACAGACGTTGTCCGGGTACGTCAGTGCATTAGGTGAGTATGTGAATTGATGAACTATATATTGAGAAGTGGCTGTTTGCGAAGATCACCAGGTGTACATGTTGTTATCCCCATTAGGTCACCAAAGCTGAAAATACGCAGATAGATAGGTCCTTCTGAAAGCTAGTATACGCATCGACCGAATACATGTCTAGTTTATCGCACAAGATGACGCCCATACCCCATATGTTGCATCTGAATTATACCATAAGCTATACCACGAATGAAGCTCGCCAAGAATAAGGATAAGAATTCAAAGCTTTCGAAACAAACACGTGAGCTGGACACCGGCATATATATTGTTTGAAACATTCCGATTAGTGGGACCCTTCTACAAAGAAGTGTAGAAAATAGTGTTGTTGTGAGCGAGATAGATTAATCTGACGAAGAGATGGAAACTGGTCCAGATAATGCTGAATGTGGCAAATCAGAATAAGCTCAGGTACTGTTGTTTTGATTCTTGGAAGTCATAATTTGACTATTCGGCGCACCTATATACGGTTACGACCAGTATGGGCCCTTTATAGTCAAGAATGGATTTTGAAATGTCACATCGCGATTGTGGGTTTTCATCCTTCCAAAAGGCTACGACTTATATTGGAACTAATATATGGCTTATATTATGTACCGTTTCGTCTATACAGATCGATATTATGACAAAAATTTGAAATTAATATGTGATAATATCAACTTCTTTTAAATTTCTGGCCGCCAGTTTGGCCGCCATCCTGACTGTGAGTATCAATCGTCAAACCCTAATGAATACTTCATATCAATATTCCATATCAAAATGTAATGGTGGGTGAAATCGCGAAACAATAACGCCCATCGTAAGAAAGTAAAGAAATGTAGACGTGTTTTCAAATTTCGGTCGCCATTTTGGCTGCCATCTTCGATTTGGAAAACCATTTCTTGCATGAGATGTAAGGTAATTACGTCCCCTTAGTATTCCAACTCAACTGTAAGCATGGGTGAAGTTGTCTCGACAATAATGCCCAATGATGTGAATATGAGGGAATTTCGGTGATTTTTCTAAATCTGTCCGCCATTGTGGTGCCATTTTGGATTTGGGGGACTTTTATTTGGATATGGTACAAGGAAAGTTCTTCGCCTAAGTGTTCCCAACTCATAGTAAGCAAGTGTGGAGTTGTCATGACAATATATAATGCTCACTGATGTTAAAATCAGCGATTTTCGGCGATTTTTCTATTTCTAGTGGCCATTTTGGCCGCCATCTTGGATTTGGGTGAATATTCCTCAACTCAGATATAAGAGGAATCCTAGCTCGAGCATCTCCTGCACATAGATATGCATGGGTGTTGTTATGATAGCAATAACATTCATTGATTCGAAACATTACATCGCTTTATTAACGTCGATTCGGCTTTGACCTATTATACCGGCATTTGGGAAAACGTGATATCGGACGAAATATCCCACAATGAATGTATATTATGGTCCCCATGTGTTCGCCAATGACTCTTCTATACGATAAATGTATAATATCATGCCAAGATACCAATATTTTCCCACAGAGACAAACAAAAGGTGGTGAAATGTCAGAAAAATAGCATATTTTCACATTATTTCGGCGGCCATTTTGGCCGCCATATTGGATTCTGGTGTCGGATTTTTTGGCAAATTTGTAAGGGTTGTATATTAGCATAACGAATCGAGCGGAAAGCAAGACCGCATGTGATATCATCTTTACTATAACGGCGATCAAAGAGACCTGGTGCATATCAAATAAATGGCCGCCACGATGGACGCCATCTTGTCTGGGGTCTCTGCGGCCGAAAAAAAATTAGAGGATACATTAAGAACAAAAATTAGTGGGGTGAAGATGAGTCCTGGGGGGGGGGGGGTGGGTGCAGAGGTCGACCAATATCTCCTGGTCTAACGGATCATGTATTAATTCCCGTAATAGTTAATATTTGCACCATTTGCAGTCATTCTGAGGCGGCTGGTACACAAATGACAGGATGCGATGTTTTGATGGACTGCATATCCCTCTATCAGAATTTGTCCACGTGTATATGGAGTTGACATTCTGGAGAAATAGGTCATCACAGATCACGTATTCCGTTATAGTTCATATTTGCACCATTTTAGTAAACGGCTGACACAAAAATGACATGTGATGGTGAGAGGACATATGTTTTGGATGGAATATCAATCACACTATTATAATCTGACCGCACACAGTTTAGATTCTCAAGAAATAGGCCTATATATATGTCATAACGGATCACGTATATATTCATATATAGTTCAAATTTGTACCATCTCAATCATTCTGAGGCAGCTGACACAACAATGACAAGAAACGTGCATGCTTGTCGAATTGCGATGTTTTGTATATGCTCTGTCATAATTTGTCTACACGCAGTTGGTCATGCATACTGCAGATATAGGTCATCACTGATCGCGTATTCCGTATATTGGACCATATTTGCACCATTTTATTAATTAGCACGCCCGCGTGTATACTGTTGGCCAAATATTAGAAAGACGTGGGCCGATGGGTGTTTTATAAATAGAAAATTGTTTTTTTTCCGGTTTATTTAAAAGTCGAACTACGCGACCAGGAGGCCGAGTCCGGTAAAAGGTGTAGTTGGGAATTTCAATTTCGTTTATTGTCCTTTACATTATTATGTGAATAATGTTGATTTTTGGTTTGTGACAAGCTATGTCAATTACCAATAAAAGAAATTTAAAAGATAATTTGTAAGTCTTATATTTCAACTTATATAGATATTTTTCGTTCTGCAGCCCACTGACAGTTGTGGTTCGAGACGGTCGAATCGGCCGCCGGTTCGTTAATTAGGTGCTGGTTGTTATTGTTATTTTAACTGAATTCTGAGTTGGTCATTCGCGAAACCAATATATTTTATATTCTACAATTAAAATCATGGGTATATAATTTTTGATCTTGTTTATGGATATTGTAGGAAGACTAAATTAAATCTGGCCGTGTCAAATTGAGCTACAGTAATGCCCTAAGTAATCCACTCCTTAACCACAGCGGAATTATGGGTGACTTTTCGGGATTTAGTCGGAAATATGGCCCCGATCGAGAGCTTTCCGGTGAATGGCAACAAGCCATATTCATGCACTCTTGGCCGGAACACAATACCTCCGATTTTTGATCCGCATTTAGAAGCTTTCTTGTGTGGTGAATGAGAAACCTGCAGTAATAAGCCGTAGTTTTTTTGTAATAATTCGAAGGATTAGTTGTTTTAACGGAATTATGAGGCGGTGAATTCATGTAACCAATATATTTTATATTATAATTTATATTTATGGCTAATAATATGATCTTATGGGCGTTACCATTTCTGACTATGGTTTTCTTGTTCTAATTTGAAGTCGGCTGACACAAAAATGACCGGTCATATGTGATGGATGGAATGTCAATCACACTATTATATAATCTGACCGCACGCAGTTGAGATTCTCAATAAATAGGTCACCACGGACCAAGTAACGGCCCGGTACCGGCATAGCATAATTATTAAACTACGCGGTGACATGGCTACTATACTTATTACCAGTTAATTATGTCTTTTTCGGAAAAATTTACATTTCACAAAATAAACGGTGCGGTATAATTATGTTGATCCAAAGTATGCTAGATCTAGCCCGTGCGATTGTGCAGCTCTAGGAGGTGGCACCCATGAGTGTCTCGGTATTTGTGGGCCGATTTTTACCAAACGGTACACGTGGTATGGTGGCCCACCCCAAGTTATGTTAGTAAAAACCGAGAACAGCACCCCTATAGCCAGTGTGGTTGCACATACTGGACACCCTGTGGGATAACCAGGGAACATATACATATGTATATGTTCCCTGGGGATAACCCTCACTAGACTCGCAAAATTAATTAGGCCTGGCCTTCTTTGTGACACCTTTCTCGAATGGAGCAGGGGAATTCCCGCGCATGCGCATGATGTGAATTTCCGCTGTATTATTTTGAAAACTGTGACCAAGTGCATGTTTTGATGATGAATAATTGGGATTTCTGATGACATAAAGTGGAATTTTCCTAAGGAATCGATATATATCGAACTATAGACAATGTTTGTGCGACATATATTCGAATTTGGGTGATGAATTTTGTTTGACATGCTTTTGTTTTTACACACGCACCTGCAAGTTGGAAAAGTGATGGTGGACGCGCTTCCGCAAATTCCTGTCACCATTCAGTTCGCTGTCCTGTATAATAATTGGAGTGTTTTTCGTGGAATTTAATACACACGAGATATTAAAACCCGTTAACCGGTGATGTACAGAAATTGTTCATGCCTGATATGGTAAACTGATGGTTCTGTCAAGCATGATACGCAACAAACCACCTCAGCTGAACAAGCCCCCTCCCCCACCACCCAAACCAACCAACACTGAGAGACATTGGAGTCATATAGTTTCAGAAACGGTGGTGTCAACTTTACCAGATGAAAGTATACTTATTTCTATTGAAGGAGGGGCTGACAGTGGTTATTTCTGTTATGTTTCGGAAATTAATACAGACAAAATTACATACCATAGTGGAAAGATATTTGTTGATGACATATTGTTGGAAATTCAAGGCCAAAAAGTTTCTGGTTACACTCTACGAGATTGTAATTCTTGGCTCAAGCAAGTGAGCCAAAATGGCTCTCCTGTGATGATAAAAGCGGTTAAACCGGGTATGTTATACATTCTTATCTTTCTTCATGATATGACTGTCATCTACAGTACAACTGTATTTGCTCTCAGTCTCAGCTACATGTACCGTACTAGTACCCTGCTGGACAAAACAAGTGTCCACTTAACCGCGATGCGGTTAGCATTGCCACCACGGCCGAAATGCAACTACAATGTACACCGTGGCTACAACGGGCCGCGGTGTACTTGCCGTTTGGCCATGGTGTAGTTGCCGAGGTGTACGTTCATTAAACCGAAAAAAGACAATACCAACCAGAATTCTAACCACGTTGTACATGCCGTTCGGCTGAGGTGTACTTGCCGTTCGGCCATGGTGTACTTGCCGTTCAGCCACGGTGTACTTGCCATTCGGCCGCGGTGCCCAACTGTAGTTACAAACTCTGACATCGCGGCTGAACGGCAAATACACCGCGGTGACAATGGACACTTGTTTTGTCCAGCGGGGTAGGTGCCTGTTAGTGATGGTCTAATAATACTATTAAATATTGATGGGTGGGGATTTGGGCTGAAATTAATAAGTGATGGCAATTTCACTCTACACATGTATGTCTCAATGCCAAATAATAGTGTCAAAATTAATAATCGTTCTGACACTAATATTAGGCAATCGAGAGTACCGTAAACATGTACCCCTATCATCGCAACCACATAACCTCAGTGGTTTCATTCAACGTTCATTCGGCCGTGGTGTAGTTTGCCATTCGGCCTCGGTGTACATGCACTAGTACCGGTACTTGCTGTTCAAAATGTTACTAGTATACTGTTACAGCTACATGTATCATGTACTAGTATGCTCTAATTATTTTAACCTCCTTAATGAAGTTGAGCATCGGTATTACTGCAGTACCGTACTTAATGGGGTTCATGTGGTCAACCACGGTAATAAGGATTCGAAAGTCGTGGTCTCCTGTCGGTAGGCTTCATTGTGACCGCAGTCATCACTATTATTTTTTTTCGGATACCGGAGATGACATGAAGTAAAATTCCAACTGTGCATTACCTGTGTATATGTTGATTGGTGTGGTATGTGTGCTATAATAGATATAATTAATATATTATTCATATATTAAGCACCAAAAAATATGTTTCTGATACCGGTACCGGTATGTCGACATGTCGGTATGTTGCCAATGTGCATAAAATGTGCTCCACTCAAAATAAATAATATTCAGGTGTCCTTTACAACACCATGCATGTACATACCGGTAGATGGGATTAACTTTCCTATTGCTTGTGTCAGTCATCTATTAATTAAGGAGATTGTTCAACAGGCCCCCTCCCCGTTGTGGTTTTCCAGGTACCGGTATCTAATAATGGTAGGCTACACAGCGGAATTCAGCAGGCCACGTGGTCTTATGTCGGAGCACATACTTTTTGCCCCCAAAAAATTTCATATTGCTCCAAAATTCTGAAATAGTCCCATTGTGTCAGAGCTTATTTTAATTTATGTGTTTATTTATTTAATTAAATTTTTTCAAATCAAAATTTTGAAAAACTAATGACATTATAACCTCCGCCAGGTTACCCAGTCACCACACCAAATTTGTTTGAAATCGGTCTTGGGGTCTGGGAGAAAAATCCAGACTGACAGACAGATCCTACCGCTATACTTAAAGTAATTGACCACCAATAACGTAGTGTCACCCCGTTAATATGGCGGTACTATACCGCGGTATTCTCCAATACCGCGGTACTGATAACGCTTGTTAACGCGAACAAGTATGTGTGAGTAAATACCTCCCCTAAAAGAGTTCCATGAAAATCACCGCGGTATTCAACAAAATTAATGCGGTGCCCGCTAAAAGACCACGGTATCATTATCGCCCAATACCGTAACTCCACGCCATGACCGTCTCGATACCGCTACCGTTTATTACCGGTATCACCGTGGTCATGACCGGGGTATCACCCCGTTTTTCTGGTCAATTACTTTGAGAATAGCGGTACCCTTTTTTTATACCCTGGTACCGGGTATATCAGGTATATACGGTAGATCAAAATTAGATATAAGGTAGGCAGGGAAGTACAGTAATGCTCTAAATAATCGACTCCTTAACCACACCAGAATTATGGGTAACTTTTCAGGATTTAGTCGGAAATATGGCTTGTTGCCATTCATCGGAAAGCACTCACTGAGAGCTTTCCGATGAATGGCAACAAGCCATATTTCTGACTAAATTCTGAAAAGTTACCCATAATACTGCTGTGTCTAAGGAGTCGATTAATTAGGGCATTACTGTATACACTACAGTGGGACAACTGTATGTAACGGGACAGTGTTGCCACAGACATTATTAACGAACCTACAGTAAATATTTCAAGGCCATGGACTTGATTTTCAAGTGTTATGTTGTTCTATTTGCTAAACTAAGCAACTTATTTATAAAAAGGTGGACCGGACCACTTTGGACCGGTCCAGGCATGAGAACTGGACCACAGAAGACTAGACCGAATTGGTGTGGTCCGGGCCGCATCCCTACGTCCAACTACCCGGTACTATAATACTCACTCTTCTATTGTGGCAGCTGATTTTACTTCAGTTCTATCTAATCTACTTCCACAATTCCACCTAAAAATATTCATGTCATAAATATAGATACACAGGTTTGTCACATCATAATTCAACATTGCTCTTATCATTATCCCCAGTCTGTTTAATACAGTAATGCCCTAAATAATCGACTCCTTAACCACAGCAGAATTATGGCTAACTTTTCAGGATTTAGTCGGAAATATGACTTGTTGAAATTCGTCGGAAAGCTCTCAGTGATAGTTTTCCGATGAATGGCAACAAGCCATATTTCCGACTAAATCCCGAAAAGTTACCCATAATTATGTTGTGGTTAAGGAGTGTATTATTTAGGGCATTACTGTTGGTGTCATTGTTTAATCAGTGAATGTTATCTGAAGCCAAATAATCTCTTTGAAGCTAATCCACACCTGCCCTGACTTATCAAAACACTATGGTATGTGATACTTGACTCAATTATTGGGCTATCGAGTGTCTGGACTGAGAGTCTGAGACAATATATTTTGATGTTTTAAAGATGGTAAGATGCAATACTATTTTTTATTCATTGTTTTGATACTGGTAGGTTATATGAAGTTGCTCAATAATATTTTAAATTAAGATTAAAACATCTTATAAAAATATTTTATTGGTGGAACAATTTGTGCTCTTTTGTGGCTCTGCCATCAGTAATGAAACCTTTATAGTTGTATCCAATGGCCCATTCAAATATATACTATAGTAAGAAACATGCTTTATCTCAACTTTCTTCAAAAGTAATCTAGAATACATGTACATGGGCAAGATGTAATAAAAAAGTAATTGAAAATTCTCTCCAATTTTCAAAGTATTTGATTACATATACAATACTTTGACTCATAGAATTCTTCATTACAAATACAATACAAATACAGAACACGATTACCCCATCCCTGTTTTCTACTTAAAAATGAACCCATGGTTGAGAATTACCCCCCCCCCCCCCCCCCCATGCAGGCATGCACCCCCATCACTCATTACATGTTTACATAGTTTTAACCCTTTACCCAACAAACCGGCCAAAACCGGCCAAGTAAAGCTTCAACAGCCTAAAATATCTTCGGTCTGTCTCAATAGAACCATACAAATATGGATATCATTGGAACCGGCTCCTTGACCACATTGTGATAGTTACAGTTATACCCTGTGCCAATGCATTCTCTTATATATGCGAGTCGACCATAGGTCGCCTCGCATATATAAGAGAATGCATTGGCCTAAAAAAAATCTTTTTTTAACACTTTTTACCATTTTTTCTTACAATCTTTAACAATTTTATAATTTTTAATGTGTTAAGCCAATGCATTCTCTTATATATGCGAGGCGACCTATGGTCGACTCGCATATATAAGAGAATGCATTGGCACAGGGCCCTACTGTTGGGTAAAGGGTTAAATAACCCATATGAACCCCATAGCGCAATTCAGAAAGGCTGCTGATCATGCAATCATATAATTTCTACATGGTAATTTGATACATTGTCAAAGGTCAAAACACATGTGGATTGTGTGGGAGGGGAAATTTGGGCTGGGGGAAAGGGACCCTAAAAGAGGGACCCACTGTCCCTCTAGCGGAAACCGTGTCATAATGTCATTATACCATTAGGTACTGTATGATGATTCTAAAAAAGTGTGCCATCCAAAGTGACATACTTTATGCATAATACTGTATGAAGGTTGTCAAAATTTGTGCCAGCTATTTAATAGTGAATATTTTATTTATGTACCGGTACACTGTCAGGATTGAATTTAGCTATAGACTCAATCTGGGATGGAATAACCTCATGAAAGTTAAATGACCATACCATAACTGTGGCACCAGACGCCCACATACATTTACAATATACGGTACAGGTACATGTACAATGTTGATCACTGCTGAGTGAAATCGTACCAGTATCTGCTAAAAAAAATAGCTGATCAAATTTCTTTTTGCCTGAGCTCAGCCGATAGCCGACGCTAATTAACATGGTTGTAATATTATACACTCTCATGTAAATAACAACTACATATACATGTACATATACAATTACATGTTCCGGTACTTGTGCAGTACCAAATTTGGTGACACTTATTCAGCCGTCATCTACTGCCGGTAATCTACTTTTAAATTATCGAATAGTACAACTACTGGTATGGTACCGGTATATGTAATACAACATTCAAGATACCGTTAGTTTGTCCCACCATCACATACAGGTAGTATCATCAACATACATGTACCGGTATATGCAGATAAAATGGTTATCAATATGAAAGCCGAAGTTCATGAGTTCAGATCATGGAACATGCAACACCATTCTAAACATCTGCATCATTGTCTGAGGCTAAATCTATGTACTAGTAGCTAAAATACATGTATTTCCTATTCTACCATAAATGCAGGGTACATGTCCCATGGGATTTTTATCTTCCACTTTCCAAAAATAAAAAACAACATATTGTACATGTACATGTAGTCTGCTATGGAAATAATATAAATCCTCTTCACCCTCTTCTGTTCTAATCTGTCATATAAATCATAATGTTCAATGTCTTGTTTCATGTATACATGTACATTGTATTAATTGAGGGTAGAAATAAATATTGTTTAAACCAAATAATATAAAAACTATTTTGAATGTTGTATTGGTGATGAAATACAGTACCTGGAGTGGGTATGTTTTTGGTATAATGGTAGATGTAAAATGCCGCACAAGTCTGGCTTTGAGTTGGTTAAATTCGCAATCAATTTGATAAAATAAGTTTCGGATGAGAGATCAATTTAACATGAGATACGCCTGCTTGAGCTGAATGATATTGCATCCTATTTTATGCAATGAGGAAGCTATCCATTGGGTTGTGAAGCCAGTTACTTTTTTCACACTCGTATTATTAAGTGTAATCTCTAGCATTTGTGTTTAGGATGTGTGAGTCATCTCCTCTCACACATTCACCCTGCTATCCCCACTGAGTATTCTTTACCAGATTACCAACGGGTATTATACAGTTTGTTTGACTTTGTGTGGTACAACTACCGGTATTAGAAAATTGTGTGTATTCTGAAACAGGGACAAACATACCGTAGCGGTAGGGGAGACATGGGAGATGTACTACATGTAGTACATGCATAGTGTCATTACCCTTAAATTTGTTTAATTTTGCATACTAGTACTACCTCCTAGGACGGTATGTCCAGATTATAACTTCAATAATATTACTCAGATATTTGGGTACTACGTACCGGTACCGGTAGTTTAAACCGGTATTTGAGAATGCGCATTTTGGCGGAGTTATACTGCTATACCCCTTATCAACTTAGAAATAAATTGATTTTAGTTGTGCAGATAATAAGTTAAGCACTGAGTATCCTTTTAATATCAGTGATAATGATGGACAGATTTTATGTAGCACTTATGTTACATGTATCCCATGCTACATGTACACAAAGCGTTTGTATCAGTATTCTGCAGTTTATTTGTGTTTGTACTACTAACACAAAGAGATGAAAATTAATCACTGTAAGGATTATTTCATAATAACAATGACAAATATTGATCCATTTACTGTACAACTGGCATTAGACAGTAATTACCATAAATACATGTAGTTTCATTACCTGGTTTAATTGTTACACCAAAACTGATGTGTTTCTAGCTACTGCGGTCCTAATCAAAGGAAATAAGTTTAAATTGCTATGCAGGAATTTTTTTCCATCAGCAATGACTATTATGGTACATGCACCGGTATGTATTAAAGATACTAGCAGTGTCTATTCCCTCAACTTTCTGTATACATGCCATGGGGACGCGGGGGGGGGGGGGGGGGGGGGGGGGGGTTATAAACTAGTATTGAGCCGAGGAAACCAGTCAACAGGAGTTTCAGTATCTAGAAAATATTTTTAAAAACAAGTTAACCCTTTTATGATGGGGACTGCATGCACTCTATATACATGTAAGTGAATGCACATAATTTCTAGTAAACTCATTTTCAAATCATGAAATATTCAAAAAAACAAAACAAAGGAAACATC
The DNA here is from genome assembly GCA_032622095.1 of Siphonodentalium dalli. Classification (NCBI taxonomy): domain Eukaryota; kingdom Metazoa; phylum Mollusca; class Scaphopoda; order Gadilida; family Siphonodentaliidae; genus Siphonodentalium; species Siphonodentalium dalli. The sequence goes on along the minus strand of CP136061.1, from coordinate 18,357,671 downwards.
TTGTGTTACACTTTAACTCTTCCATGACTGGAGCTTCCTGAAATCTTGCGAAAACCCTGTGCCAATGTCTTCTCTTATGTACATGTACAGTAATGCTCTAAATAATCGACCCCTTAACCACAGCAGAATTATGGGTAACTTTTCAGGATTTAGTCGGAAATATGGCTTGTTGCCATTCATCGGAAAGCTCTCGGGGAGAGACGACTAAATCCTGAAAAGTTACCCATAATTCTGCTGTGTTTAAGGTTAATTAGAGCATTACAGTACATGTACACGTACTAGTATGCGATTTTCCCATAGGGAGAATGAATAAGAGTGTGCAATGACTAACAAGGTCAACTTGTTAAGGTAAATATTGTTAGGCCAATGTATTCTCTTATATATCGGAGTCGGAGAATGCATATAGCACAAGGGTTTTCACAAAATAAAACATATTTCATGTCTTGAAAATGAGTTTAATAGAAATTTTGTTGTTGAAAGAATTGCCAGAGATTTTTAAAAATTAAAGTTGCGACTTGATGTTGTATGGATCATGGCATGAATCTCTACCCTGCATCTGTAGAGATCATATTCCACCAGTATAAAACCTGCAAACTTTTTGAAGTTTTGACAGGGAACCTTATAAAGTTGAAAAAATTATGCAGGGAATATATTTCTTAGTTTATTATCATTTCCTTAATAATGTACTTCACTGTATGTGAAGGTTCCAACTCCAAATTTCACGATTTAAGTGACTTTGTGAGCAATTTTGCTTTGCATCGCATACAATTTATACTGGGTAATAATTAATGCAATGTTTATTGCGATATTGGCTCACAAATGACTCAGAAAAGCATGCAATTTCGAGTTGGGACCTTCACCTACAGTGAAGTACATTATTTTAAAGGAACAGATAAAAAATAAGAAATATATTCCCCATGTTATTTTTTCGACTTTATGAGGTTCCCTGTCAAACCTTCAAAAAGTTCCCTTTTTTGTACTGGTGGAATATGAACTCTATGGGGGCGTTAGAGAGGGTGGAGATTCATGACATGATCTAGACAATTGTACGGTTCTCTTTGTTTCATAACCATGATGGGAAATGAGACAATCGTTGATAATCTTCTGCGCAGCCGGCACTCAGCTGTCAAACTCTGCAGCTCAATTATCTAAATTGGCTGCAGTAATTGCATTTTGCATCTCAGGAGTCGACAAATCAAAAGCTTTTTTTGTTTGTTAAAAATCTAATAAAGTGGCGTGGTAACAGAATTAAGTTCCTATTCAATCTGGTCCCACAGGGGTTGCCTCAGAGTCTAATATTTAACAGTGTCTGGCTTATGATCTGTTGTGACTCATGTGTCAAGAGTGTTTAGTTTTCTGGTCAATAAAGAGGTAGATATTCATTTCAAGTGTGCATATACTAACTAGTACATATACCGGTAGGTATCACACATAAACTGGGGGGGGGGGGGTCTAATATTTAACAGTGTCTGGATAATGATCTGTTGTGACTCATGTGTCAGAGTGTTTAGTTTTGTAGTCAATGTAGAGGCAGATTTTCATTTCAAGTGTGCATGTACTAGTGCATGTAGGTTCCGTATGGTGGTATCAGACATAAACTGGTCATAATAACATATTCAGGGATGTGCTCATGCCGGGTGACACCGGGCAGGATCACCCACCATTCCAAATTACAGCCTTAGGAAAAATGTCCCATGGCAAATTTAATACTATGGCATGTTAGATTCCACATATTTCCCACGGCATTGCTTATTGCCATGGCCAGTTTCGAGGACTGAAGTTATCACCCAGTCACTCAATTTTCGAACAAACACCCAGCACATATTTTTTTCATAATAGTACTCTCTTTGCAAAATTATTCAAAATTTTAAGGAAATTAACACTCTGCCTGTTAGTGAGGACCTGTTACCAGCTGTGACAATTTTTAAGGATAAATAATCTTAATTAACGCTCCTAAATTACTAGTACTATTCTTTGGCCTCGGTGGAAAAAATATTTGATTCGAGTTGAGGAACCCATCCCTCAGAGCTCAGAGTTATATTCCGGGATGTGCTCACGCTGGGAGTCACTGGGCGGGAGCACCCACCATTCCAAATTATCACCCAGGAGTCACTCCATTTTCAAACAAACACCCAGCAATTTTTTTTTTTCATGATGGTACTCTCTTTGCATGTGCTTACTAGTAAATTCATTTTCTTCCTTGAATAATACCTGATTTTCACACATCACCCTTGAAAAGTGTTTGAATTTAGTCAAATTGAGAATTTTTGAACAAGCCTTTCTTTCAAATCCTTATAAATTTTTTATCTGATAATATTTTTTGAGCTGTATTTTCATAAAACATATACCCCTTGCAATGTTTCTTTCAATGTTATAAGCAAACAAAAAAAGTGTATGCGAACAATGTCTGCAGGCCATTATAGGATAGCACCAAAATATAATGGTCAACAACAAGGATTGTTTTATTATTATTATTACAATTATTATTGTCCTTGAAATCTGTCCCTGCTGTCTATGAAAAGTGCTTGAATTTGGATAGCAGAAATGAGTGGGGGGAAGGAACCCTGTGTGAACTATTCAGGAAATGAACATGCCTGCTAGTGAGGACCTGTTAGCACAGCTGTGGTAATTTTTAATGCCTCCCATACAGTCCCATGAATGCATGTGGAGAGTCTTGATTAGTGATTTGTCAAAGTGAAAGAGATTTCAGCCAAATGAAACCAATTTAACCATGCCTAATACTGCAAAAAAACTTTGGAAGATAGTTTTCCCCTGTCAAATTTGTGTGTCTCTCTCTCGCCTGGGACTACCGTATTTTTGGAATTGGCTGCATTATTGGCACATCACTGCATATTATCCTACTTTCTGTGCATGAATTTATAATGAGTTGTATGGTTTATTTACCATGGGGTGGTAGATCAGAGCCATGCAGGCGTCCAACTCACACCCGCCACCTCATCCCCCCTACCACCGCCCCCTTGTCTAATACTGATGTCTGTAAAATGTAAATGTTGATTACTGGCAGTAAATTGTGCCCCCTCTCCCTTCTGTATGTCACCCCTGCATATTAAAAATGCAGTGGTGGGATACTGAACTGCTGTACTGATACTGTACTGCCCTAAGTAATTGACCCAGTAACTGGGGTTTTTGTCCCCCAAATTTTTTTTTTCGGGGGACTATTAAAATAGCCGGTGTCCGTCCATCCGTCCGTCCGTTCCCACAAAATGCCACTTATGTGTCTTCGAAGCCATTCAAATACCATTTGGACTCAAATGATTGCTTATGTGGCTAGTCACATAAGCAATCTCATTTGACAGCTGAAATGTGATCTAAGTGGCCTGAGAAAGTCACTTGAAAAAAATGTTCTTTAATAAATGGAAACAATTTGTCCATCAATATGGATGTCCAACCAGTGTTCTATGGACACGGACGGACGGCTTAAGTGGCTAGCAACATTAGCAACCTTATTTACAAATATACAATATTTTTCTTAATCGCGCTTTATTTCTTAATGAACTCTCTAAATTGTGAATGAAGGGTTGAAAAAATACAATCTGCTGACTACTTCACATGCGCCAACCTTAAATCACAGAATACATTGACACTTGATTTGCAGCCTCGCAAGTAGCATTTCGTGAGAACCCCTTTTGAAGCCACGTAAAAACAAGCAGTCATGCACATAGGTCACACCATTTTTTCTAGCCACTTAAGTTTGTAGACACATAAGGGGCAAAATGTGGGTCCGGATGATAACTTTAGTTTCGGTTATTAGATCAAAAGCAAATTTCATAGGTGAGTTTATCAGACCAAAATAAAGGTCAAGTTCGAATATGGGTTTGCTCCGTCCATTTTTGCGAGAGTTATGGCACTTTTTTGACTTGGGGAAAACCCCTGAAAGTTGGTTTCCGGATGATAACTTTAGTAGAGTTAATTGGATTCAAACCAAATTTTGTATATTACTTTCTCCCAGCAAAACACAGGTCAAGTTCGAACTTGGGTTCTGCCCGACCATTTTTGACAGAGTTATGCCCCTTTTTCGACATAGAAAATTAAATTTTCTCCTTTGTTTTTGGTTTCCGGATGATAACTTGATTTTGGATTGTTTATATGCAAAACCCGTTTTTTTGTGGATTACTTATATCAAAATACAGCTCAAGTTAAAATTTCGGTTTAATCCGATAATTTTTGCGAGAGTTGTGGCCCTTTTTTGTCTGCCGACCGGACATATAATTTAACCCCAAAAGTTGGTGTCCGGATGATAACTTTGGTAGAGTTAATCAGATTTAAATCAAATATGGTATGTCTCTTTCTCCCAGCAAAACACAGGTCAAGTTCGAATTCGGGTACCGCCTGCCAATTTTCACCAGAGTTATGTCCCTTTTTGACTTAGAATTTTTGCCAATTTGAGGTTTCCGGATGAAAACTTTAGTAAATGTGTACTGAATGAAATTAAATTTGGTATATGTAGGTTTACTAGCACAAAAGACAGATCAAGTTCGACGAATTTGAGTTTGAACCGATGATTTTGCTCAGAGTTATGGGCTTTTCGACTTAGAAAATTCAATTTTTCTTGTAATTTTCTTCATTTTGTGCCAATTTGAGGTTATATTTTGACTTTAAGAGTTTTTTTAAGATTTGGTTATTTGTATGCATGACAGTAATGAGACAATGCACAAGTGTCATATCCATATAGTATACTTCTACAAAGCCTCCGCTCCAAATGAAGCCACCGGTTCGGGGGACACTGTGGCCGAGCGGCCTTTTATTATACATGTACATTAAAGATACGGGCGGCCTTTGCGGTGGGTATACATGTAGCTGTTAAAATAGTCACATCCGCTAAAACCACCATAAACAGAAAGAATATTATATAATAAACAGATGTTGTTCTTCTACCAATCACAAATATCATGTACATGTATATTGCATGTTATTGTCACGTTTGTACGCTTTGTTATGTAAACAAACAACATAAAACATTACAGAACCATTTGTTTTATAAATACTCGGAACTACCAGATCGTCCAATGAAAATGTTCTGTTGCACTGTGGAAGAGGAATATAAAATTATGGGCGCCATCAACAATCGCATTCAAATCACAACAAATTTTATTTTAATGGACCCATTCTACCTGCTGTCAGTTAAAAATCCACGTTACTTCATGATTGGGAAATGATCAGACTGAAAATGTGTACATGTGCATAATACATACTAGTATGTATATTTGTTCTTCCAAAGAGTTGAATATTTTTCATTCCAGTTACCAGTAGTGTTTTCTCCTAACCTACATGTACATGTAGTATATATGGTAATACATACCAGATAAAGAATTTACTAGGATAGTATTGTGAGTTGTAAGTTGTAGACGCACCAAATTAGAGGTTTTACAACTGACGTACATGTTTAATGTTCGCGAATCTAAATAAAAATGTTGCAATAGCATGACTGCTTATAAACAATTAACTGCACTTTTTGTGAGAAACTTAACAACAGTCGACCTGCATTTTCTCTTGAAAAGCGTGTTTTGTGAATACTATCACATTCATATCACCATCATGCTGTATACTATTAGTATATTCCAGAGGAAATTATCATAATTTGATAAATGTATGCGAGAGAAGTCAATTCTCTCTACGACCAAAATAGGGAGAAGTGGTATTTGTAAATTATAGGGAGATGTCTCCAAAGTCACGTTCTAGGGTGGTCCCTGAAATATATATGCATTACCTTAGATGTCTAACTTCAGCACTTGGTTCTGATGGTTAAAAGTGCAAAAAGCCTGAGTGATTCTCATTTGCACACATAACATTGGTATTTCTGAAATGTGCAGTGATGACTTAATGATCACGTAATGTTATTATTCAGTTTATACAGCTGGCGGGGTTATCCATCATCTCCAAATCTTGATTAAAAACAAACAGGGTAATCAACTCGCAGCTTACTGTACATGTGCTGTAGCAAACTCTTAACCCTTTACCCAACAAACCGGCCAAAACCGGCCAATTAAAGCTTCAACAGCCTAAAATATCTTCGGTCTGTCTCAATAAAACCATACAAATATGGATATCATTGGAACCGGCTCCTTGACCACATTGTGATGGTTACAGTTATGCCCTGTGCCAATGCATTCTCTTATATATGCGAGTCGACCATAGGTCGCCTCGCATATATAAGAGAATGCATTGGCCTAAAAAAAATCTTTTTTTAACACTTTTTACAATTTTTCTTACATTCTTTAACAATTTTATAATTTGTAATGTGTTAAGCCAATGCATTCTCTTATATATGCGAGGCGACCTATGGTCGACTCGCATATATAAGAGAATGCATTTGGCACAGGGCCCTTCTGTTGGGTAAAGGGTTAATTCATTTACACCTCCGTCACAGAACTGGTTAAAAAATTCTGTCTGCTATTTCACATGTACCCGTATATGATCAAAATATATCACCGTAGTAATGCGGGACATGTTACTTAAAAATTCCTGTTATTTGAGGAAGCCACTGTACTCTTGAGTGCCTAATAAACATACATGTACGATTATTAAAATCGAGGTAAAATTCCCACCTGTACGATCGTTATTTGGTCCTGTACGTTTATTAAATTAAACAAAAGAAATAATTCACCAATCTTAAATTGTGTTATTCATAGATAAATGAACTCTGTTGACAGTGATCAGCACACTGTAGATTCACAGACCTGGCTATCCATCGAAACTATTTCTGTCACATGGCATCAGTAAACCAGTCAGATGGTGCGTTTTGTTGGGATGTATGGTACTAATATTTCCAGTCTGTACGTTTATTCCGCCCTGTACTATTATTCAGTTACGCGACATTTTCCAACCCGTACTATTATACCACCCTGTACTTTTATTAGGCACTCAAGAGTAGTGGGAAAACTCAATACATGTAGTTCATAATGACTGGCAGGTGTCGAACTCATATCACTGTGTCCATAGCTGTGACCAGCCTGGATGTTGACAGTTCTAGATATTGAAGCAATATCCTACATGTATCTTATATATTACAAGGTGATTTAGATTGTTCAATTTGATTAAAATAGACTTATTAATGGATCATTGAAATGTAATTTGATGATGAATCCTTCCATGACTGGAGCTTCCTATTTTTTTGTGAAAACCCTGTGCTAATGCATTCTCTTATATATGGGAGTCACTCATAGAGTCACTCACAAGATCAACATAAATATTGTTAGGCCAATGTATTCTCTTATATATGGGAGTCACTCATAGGGTGACTCCCAATATATAAGAGAATGCATTGGCCTAACAATATTTATGTTGATCTTGTAAGCCAATGCATTCTCTTATATATGAGAGACTCGCATATAAATCGAGATTGCACTGGCACAGGGTCTTCAATGCCCTGTGCCAATGCATTCTCTTATATATGCGAGTCGACCATAGGTCGCCTCGCATATATAAGAGAATGCATTGGCCTAAAAAAAAATTTTTTTTAACACTTTTTACAATTTTTCTTACATTCTTTAACAATTTTATAATTTGTAATGTGTTAAGCCAATGCATTCTCTTATATATGCGAGGCGACCTATGGTCGACTCGCATATATAAGAGAATGCATTTGGCACAGGGCCCTTCTGTTGGGTAAAGGGTTAATTCATTTACACCTCCGTCACAGAACTGGTTAAAAAATTCTGTCTGCTATTTCACATGTACCCGTATATGATCAAAATATATCACCGTAGTAATGCGGGACATGTTACTTAAAAATTCCTGTTATTTGAGGAAGCCACTGTACTCTTGAGTGCCTAATAAACATACATGTACGATTATTAAAATCGAGGTAAAATTCCCACCTGTACGATCGTTATTTGGTCCTGTACGTTTATTAAATTAAACAAAAGAAATAATTCACCAATCTTAAATTGTGTTATTCATAGATAAATGAACTCTGTTGACAGTGATCAGCACACTGTAGATTCACAGACCTGGCTATCCATCGAAACTATTTCTGTCACATGGCATCAGTAAACCAGTCAGATGGTGCGTTTTGTTGGGATGTATGGTACTAATATTTCCAGTCTGTACGTTTATTCCGCCCTGTACTATTATTCAGTTACGCGACATTTTCCAACCCGTACTATTATACCACCCTGTACTTTTATTAGGCACTCAAGAGTAGTGGGAAAACTCAATACATGTAGTTCATAATGACTGGCAGGTGTCGAACTCATATCACTGTGTCCATAGCTGTGACCAGCCTGGATGTTGACAGTTCTAGATATTGAAGCAATATCCTACATGTATCTTATATATTACAAGGTGATTTAGATTGTTCAATTTGATTAAAATAGACTTATTAATGGATCATTGAAATGTAATTTGATGATGAATCCTTCCATGACTGGAGCTTCCTATTTTTTTGTGAAAACCCTGTGCCAATGCATTCTCTTATATATGGGAGTCACTCACAAGATCAACATAAATATTGTTAGGCCAATGTATTCTCTTATATATGGGAGTCACTCATAGGGTGACTCCCAATATATAAGAGAATGCATTGGCCTAACAATATTTATGTTGATCTTGTAAGCCAATGCATTCTCTTATATATGAGAGACTCGCATATAAATCGAGATTGCACTGGCACAGGGTCTTCAATGCTGCAGCAGTGCAGCTCCCGTCATGAAAGGAGTTAAGGCATGAGATAATAATTAGCATAAAAGATATGATTAATAAAAAAATTTAGGACGGGACTAAATTTAGGGTTGGGAGGGGTTGTAAATAAAAAAAAATTAATATTGTCTTAACCCTTTACCCAACAGAACGGCCCTGTGCCAATGCATTCTCTTATATATGCAAGTCGACCACAGGTCGCCTCGCATATATAAGAGAATGCATTGGCTTAACACATTAAAAATTATAAAATTGTTAAAGAATGTAAGAAAAAATGGTAAAAAGTGTTAAAAAAATATTTTTTTAGGCCAATGCATTCCCTTATATATGCGAGGCGACCTATGGTCGACTCGCATATGTAAGAGAATGCATTGGCACAGGGCATAACTGTAACTATCACAATGTGGTCAATGAACCGGTTCCAATGATATCCATATTTGTATGGTTCTATTTAGACAGACCGAAGATATTTTAGGCTGTTGAAGCTTTATTTGGCCGGTTTTGGCCGTTTTGTTGGGTAAAGGGTTAACAGGGAAAAGTCATTTACACCCCAACATCACCATTCTATGATCAACTGAGCATTATGCATTACAAGAGCCTACCCAGTATAAAACCATAAAAATGAGCAAATATTATTTAAATATGCTATTGGGACATATTCATACTGGTATGTGAGAGAGAAGTAACTTCACCCTGGGACAAAAATTGGGAGATCTGGCAGATTTTAGGGAGAAAATGTCTCCAAAGTTGCCCTCCAGGCTGGTCCTTGGTCGACAGTACAACAAGCCGAATGTTCTTAACTTTGGACCAACGTTTTGTGTATGTTGCTCATTTTTCTCCTTAGATAAGTAATATATGGTCCAGGACAGTACTTCAGTTGACAACACATCATTATGTTGGTTCTGCTCCTGTCCACGCAGTATTAAAGAATTTAACGGAACATAAACATGAACGAAAATAATTAAACTGTCCACCTAATCATGGGTCTTCTGACAAGTAAATTGTTCAACTGATGTGAGCAGAACACTAGAAAGCTGGATCAATCAACATTTTAATACTCATGCCGTCACCAGCATTCATTTACCAGGAAGCAAATCAGATTTCTCAAACATGCCACAAATGATGTTAACCCTTTGAGTGCCAGGGGCCGATATTATCGGCCCTAAACCTACACAATAAGTCTGTTAAAGAATATAATAAAATATATTAAAATTGTAAAAAATTGTAAAAAAAAAAAAAAAAAATGTTAAGCCAATGCATTCTCTTATATATGCGAGGCGACCTATGGTCGACTCGCATATATAAGAGAATGCATTGGCACAGGGTATATGGGTTGATACAAAAATCGGACCTGGCACGCAAAGGGTTAATGATTTGCAACTACTGTATGTGTATTGTACATTACCTATTGAATGCCCACCATCCAAAAAAATTGAAGTACTGGTAAACGTACTGGTACGTGCAATGGAAATACTTAGGGCTGTTCAGAAACCTGTTACCTGTTTGGGCACTCCAACTCTAGTAGAAGCCCAAATGTCCACAAATTTCTAGTGCACAGTATCTTATCAACTTGAAATTTCTACTTTTTCAAAGAATAATTACCTACTAGTAATTCAGCAATATTCTTTGCAAATAGTAAACCACCAGTTGTAACTGTGCCTTTAGTTGCATGTTCAATTGTTCTATCAGAAAAAAATATGTCACCTTTAATAATATGGGGATATTCTCATCTGGAAAATAGGGGTCCCCTAAAAACCTCTGGATTTTTCGTGTTTGCAGGAAGAACTGCATAGATGTACATGTACTTAGGTGCTCTCAAATTGGAAGGGGGGTGTCCTCCGAATTTCCAACTGCAAACCTCTCTCTAAATATGCTAGAAATGATATAATAAATTATTTGGAAATTATCCTACTGTGATTTTCCTACTATTATTCAATATCCACCCTCTAATAAAAAAAAATTCAAAGTGCCTGTTTGTACATGTGGGGGAACATGTGGGGGCTCTCAGATTTGATGGAATCACAGTGTGCATTTGGAAATTCTGGGGACACCATGTACCCTGGGCTTTCGCAAACATTTTGGAAGCTTCAGTCTTGAAAGGGTTAAGGTTTCTTTAATCATGATTTGAGAAGAAATACTTTTTTACTGTCTATTGTCTGCTGTGGTGTGGCCAAATTAAGCTAATTTAAAGTCCTCCACTTAGATCTAGCCTCCACAGTGTGAATATCAATCTACTTCACATGTAAAAGTTGATATTGTAACCAACCAAGGCAAAATTAGTACCGGTATGTTAACAGATTTACATTGTTGAATTTTTGACTTGCAATTCAATCTGTTTGAACCCGGTTCACTGCTAGTAAATTATAAAAGCACAAGTTTTAGATATCCTTTCAGATAAATCAAATACATTGCTTTCACTTTTACAAATTGTTATTTTTTGATTGTATCTATCAAAAGTGTCTACAGGCCAAACCACTGAAATTTACATGTAGCCATGCAGTACAACGATTTCTTTCATGTTTTTCACCTTTGGCTAAGTGATGAATTACCATAGACCTACCGTACTAATATCTGCCTTTTGTGATCTTTCCTACACCTTAAAGATACATAATCCAAGTTAACGGTTTAAATTACTATTTCTTTGGCTTCGGGGGGCAAAACATATTTGAATTGAGTCAAGGAACCCACCCATCAAAGCTCAAAGAGTTATCAGATATCAATTTTGGGGAAAAAACCCTGTGCCAATTAATGCATTCTCTTATATATGGGAGTCGCTCATATAAATTTTTGAAATCTGTTATTTTTCACTACCTGGAATATTTGGCAGCCTAGCAAATATTGTTGACATGCCAAACGACATACTCTTGAGACCAAACTGCATGGAACAAAATTGAATACATCTTTAAGACTTGTATGGCTGTGTAAAGGCATGTGTGGCCTTGGCTGTAGGTGATAATTTATAAATAAAAGTTTACAACTTATGTTACTATCACAGCCTTCATAATTGGCTACGGCAATCAGCATTGCCGAAGCATTTTGCTGAAGCAAACTGGGCCACGGCATACTGTTGCTGTAGCAGATTGCCGAAGCCAAACAATCTGAATTAAGAGGGCTGCTATCATTATACTATACTATTAGTATATTCTTGAGGACATTTTCATGATTTGTTAACTTTATTTATAAATTATCACCTACAACCAAGGCCAACCATGCCCTTACACAGCCATACAAGTCTTAAAGATGTATTCAATTTTGTTTAACACAGTTTGGTCTCGAGAGTATCCATAAATTGCACTTGTGCGAGCAAAGCGTTTGTTTATATACATGTATAGCACGTAAAGAGTGTGCGATAATCAAAACACTCAACACCGTGGTGATTTGTTTGAGAGCTTGATTCACAGTGACTCATTCAGCACCAAAATATTGAGTGGCGAGGATTTTCTAGCATATTAATGGTATGTTGTAAACATGTACATTGTACAGTTTTAACAACAGTTCACTAATAGTGGGATCATCTCCCCGGTGTTGAGTGTTTTGCTTATTGCACACTCTTTACATACTGTACTGTAACATAACATGGTTATTTTTATTTTTTTACTAACACTGCATACAATCTTGACGATAACATGATATTTGTGCGATATTTATGATTGGGACATGTATAAGAACAAAATCTGTCTATATTTAACTCTTTCAGTGCCAGGGGCCGATCTCATCGGCCCTAATTTACGGTCTGTAGAGAGCCAGGGCCGATAAAAACTGGCACTGAATGAGTTAAACAATATAAGAAAAAATTATTAAAATTGTAAAAAATTGTAAAAAATAATAACAAATGATGAAAAATTGTTAGGCCAATGCATTCTCTTATATATGCGAGGCGACCTATGGTCGACTCGCATATATAAGAGAATGCATTGGCACAGGGTATATGGGTTGATACAAAAATCGGACTTGGCACTAAGCGGGTTAAATATTCTTTCCATTCATGGTGGTTTTAACAGATGTTACTATTTTAACTGTAATACCTATCGCAAAGGCCATCCATATCTTTAATGTTACAAAATTTGTTCAGAGAAATTTAAAAGTTACTTTGTGTGGCCTAAATTATATTGATAAATTGCCTATTGTAGCTGATTGTAGACCCATAAATTCAGTGATTTACTCATTCTTCTTGAGATATCCTGGTTTACATGCTCTCTACATGTCTATTCATATTTACATATATTGTACTTATGGCATGGAACCAAACAATAGTTTAGCATCTAATAGTTATGTAAACGTTTGTGCCCCAGCAGATTGTCCCATAGGTGATCCGACTGTGTGTCAAGCGGACTGTGTGTCAAACACACTCATAACATTACAATCATTCTTCCTCAATGCGTAATATGCCTGAGTGATTTCTTTAGGTCATCGGAGCTTAACGAATACATTCAAACTATGTGACCCCTCAGGTATTTCCTTTCCACTATCATAGTAGGCTGGTGACAATTAATAAATTTGAAATGCTTGATCTGATTGTAATAAATTTTTAAAGAGACTTAATGGAATTCCCAATTCAGTTTCAGTCTGAAGCTTTTTATGCGAATCCAGGTCAAACTGCTGATGCCTAGCCTGGATATAGTGTGTCTGACATTTGCAGAATGAAGGACCTCATAGGGACCTCATTCTGCTTAGACAGGCACCAGGGGAGGGGCTCGGGGCGCACAGCCCCACTGTCTGTCGGGGAGGGTTAACCCCCCTCATTAGGGAGATCTGCCATAGCACCCCCCCCCTGTCAGGGGAATCATAGCCTCTGCTTCGGGGAAATCCTGGCGCCACCCCTGTGCTTAGGCCTCAGCTTCTATGGGAGACTTAGGATGAGATTGAAGTTTCCCAATTGAATGTTCGTGATGTTCACCCATTAGTCACCCATTAACTTCTGAAAATTAGGGGATATAGAACCTGAACAGAAGGCAAAAAGTTACTAAAAACAAAGTTAATTTGATATTATTGACACTTCCAAGAAGATGGGGCATAAGCAGAATGAGGTCCCCAGAGGGTGAATTTGGTTATTCTAGCCCACTGGTGCAGTATAACATCACTAAATTCACCCTCTGGTGACCTCATTCTGCAAATGTCAGACACACTATATCCAGACTGGGCTGATACTGTATCTTTTATTTAAGGAGGGCCTAAGCAGAATGAGGTTCCCAGAGGGTGAATTTGGTAATGCTAGCCTGATGTGTGGTATAATGTCACTAAATTCACTCTGGGGACCTCATTCTGCAAATATCAGACACACTACATGTATATCCAGACTGGGCTGATACCTTATCTTTTATTTAAGGAGTGTTTGTGTTTATATGGTGTTATCTGTCCATGCATGTGTATTCCACCATGCATGAGGCCTACTCCCATGCATTTATCTTTGATGGTCTTACTGCCCATTATTTAATACTTAGCTGCTTACTCAGCTGTTGATAATAGTATCATAGAGGCTGTATAACCAGCTGTTGTTAAAATAATACAAATGCAAAGAGGCCAGAGCAATTTGTGTGAATCATGTTCCATCATATTTAAGATTAAAAATTATTCCTTTCTATTAACCCTCCCATGATGGGAGCTTCCTGATATTTTGCGAAGACCCTGTACCAATGCATTCTCTTTTTTATTACACGCTTGTTCCTAGAAGTACAGTGTTATTGCCGTTCCATATTCACAAATCCGTATGCAACGTACGTTCCATACGCATCTCGTTGAAGTAAAATGACGTTAATGACGTTCGCCTCAACCACGAAACTGGAACTATTTAAATAAAAGAATCATCACACATGACAAACACGCCCTGTATGAGCCTAAATAAACCTTCTAATCCTGTATTGTTAATGCACGGATTCTAGGACGCGAAGCGTGTAATAAACACAGAACGACACGATGTGTAAATGTGTTTGTCGATACGGCACTCGTGCTGTCGCGGAAGGTTCTATCCTGACGCGACAACACTCGTGCCGTATTGACAAATCCATTTACACATCGTGTCGTTCTGTGTATATATGGTATGCGAGTCTCCCATAGGGAGCCTTCCATATATACATGAAAGAGAATAAGAGTATGCACGCACAATATCTTTAATGCTGCACCAGCGCATCTTCCATCATGAAATGCACATCAGCACAAAACTAGTCAAAGAAAGATCTCCAGGGGTGGGGTTGGAGCTGGGTTAAATCACATCGTTAGGCCAAAAGAAAAAACTCCTCTGTTTCCGATAACATTGGTATAATTTTTCAGACAGGCAGGCAGGGATTTTTTTTTAACATTTTTTATGAAAACCTTTCAGCCATAAGTGATATAATACTGTAGTCACGGTCCCATGGAATATGGTAGATCAATGTGTATTGCAAATGAGCCAAGCATTGGAAAAAAACATGTTGTCCCTTGAATTCATTCACTCTGCATTATGGTGAGCAACTTTAAATTATATATTTTTCAGTCCCCAAATTATTGGTAATATTTCAAGCATAAAATATCTGACTGTTGAAAATATTGTAGAGAATTGTGATTGTGGAGGGGGTAGGGACCAGCCTGGAGGTAGCAAATTGTGAGGATTAAGTCACTTTTCCCTGTTTGATTATTAGGGAGAAGTGAACTGTAATCAGGGAGAAGTAACAATGGACTAAGTTCAATTCACAACTCAACCTCAACCTTCTATGATCCAATAATAAGTATTCATCACAAGAGCTCATTTCTAAAACCAATATAGTGAGTAAGAACACTATTATAATCAGTAAATACCCTTGTCCCTTCAAATATGTATATTGAAATATACATACTGGTATATGAAAGAGAAATCACTTCTCCCTGTGACAATAATAGGGAGAAGTGACACATTTAGGGAGAATATGTCATAAGTCGCCCTTTGGGTTGGTCCTGTGGGGGGGGGGGGGAAGGTTGGTGAAACCTCATGTCTAAAATATACATGTATTTGAATGATAATTGAATAGAGACAAATTTTACTTTCAGTCACAGTGTTTCATGTGTATACATTGATGGTAATCAATTTACTAACGAGCTTGCTGCCCATTCCTCATCATTATGTCAAGCCCCTTCCATCCCTGGGGCAATGCATCCTCTGCAACATTACATATGAATTTACAGTGCATGAAGCCATGTTCACCACACAGTGACTCCTGATCTACAGGCAACATCAAGTCTGGATATACATGTACACATGTGGTGTGTTGACATTTGCAGAATGGGGTCCCTAGAGGGTGAATTTAGTGACGCTATCACGCTTGGCATGCTGGCATCATCAAATTCAACCTCTGTTTAGGCCTCAACTGCTATGAGAGACCTCTGATCAGATTGAAGTTCTCCAGTTGAAGTTGGTGATGTTCACCCAGTAGTCACCTCGATTTATACGTATTTTATCTTCTACAAATTAGGGGAGAAAGAAACACAGAAGGGGAAAACAACTAAAACAATTAAGATGAGACCATAGATACATCCCAGAACATGAGGCCCAAGCAGAATGAGGTCCCCAGAGGGTGAATTTGGTGATGCTAGCCTGCTGTAGGGGGGGATAGCATAACTAAATTCACACTCTGGGGACCTCATTCTGCAAATATCGGACACACTACATGTATATCCAGACTTGTTAACGAGTGTGTTGTCCACTCCTGTCCATCAAACCTCTTTCATCCTCCAGGCAATGACTTCAGTCTGTAACATTGCATCACTTGTCATAGGGTAGTTAGTTCTGAATGTGTTTGCCCCTACAGCTCTGCATTGCCATATCTACACACTCATATTAAGCATATAATTTCACTGTCCCTGGTCATTAATCAAATATCTATTAGGGCTTGAAGTGTGAATTCCTTTCTGTGGGGTCTTATTGATGATCAGCTTAATATTCCTGTGATAGCCTGGCCTTTGATGACTTTCTTCGGGTCATCGAGTGCAACTTAAGGCAAGTCTAAGTAAAATATCTGTGTTGTTCGTTCAACTATTACATGCTTGTTCCTAGAATTGCAGTGTTCGGGCTGTGCCACACATGTACATGTATTTACACAAATCCATATGCCTCACGTGTTCTATACACATTCCGTTGACGGTACATGATGCAAATGACATTTGCCTCAACCATGAAACTGGAACTACCTATAAAATAAAAGCATCATCACACATGACAGACAGGCCCTGTATGTGCCTGAATAAACCTTATAAGTCTGTTTTTAGTCAAGTTTTGATATGTCAAAACTCAACTTAAGGTTTGATGAGGGACAGTTGCCGGGTGAGCATGTGTACAGTCAGCAACTACCTGTATCATATATAACATACTGTACAATGTAGCCATTCATTGATGGTTTCTGACAATGTTTTAGTATGTGAGTTATTTATCATGTGCGACAGCTGCACACAGAAAATCAGGTCTGTCCTGACTTTCCAACCAGAGTTATGTCACTTTTTTCTATTTATAGAATTGTTATGTGTATAGCTCGTTAACTTGAACAAACATTAACCAATTTCATTCATATTTGTTGTATGGATCTTTCACAACAATATCTCGATCGAGTTCAAAAATTAGTTTTGTTCGATTTCTTCTACCTGAGTTAGAGGCCTTAGTTTGTCTATTGTTTAGAATTTTAGAAAATTTTATGTCTGTTGGCAGTTAGCACAATAAATTGAACAAACATCAACCAATTTCATTCATATTTGTTATTGGATCTTTTACAACAATATCTCAAATGTGTTCGGAAACCAGATTTGTCCGATCCTTTTTACCTGAGTTTATACAACCCTTATGGATTCTTGAGGCAATTAAAAAATGTTAATCGTAATGGTCGATTATTGATTTGCTGGGATGCACAGGTAATTTAAGCAGACGTACAACTGATAAATAAAAGTACAGGTACAGAATTGTCGTACATGTATTTATTGAGGGAAATGTTTAAATAATACATGTACCGCTATACTTAAAGTAATTGACCACCAATAACGTGGTGTCACCCCGTTAATATGGCGGTACTATACCGCGGTATCCTCCAATACCGTGGTACTGATACCGCTTGTTAACGCGAACAAGTATGTGTGAGTAAATACCTCCCCTCAAAGAGTTCCATGAAAATCACTGCGGTATTCAACAAAATTAATGCGGTGCCCGCTAAAAGACCGCGGTATCATTATCGCCCAATACCGTAACTCCACCGCCATGACCGTCTTGATACTGCTACCGTTTATTACCGGTATCACCGCGGTCATGACCGGGGTATCACCCTGTTTTTCTGGTCAATTACTTTGAGAATAGCAGTACATGTATTTCCAACAAACGACCTACATGTACATGTATGGACAGCTACCCATCGATGATGTTTTAGTATATAACAGGGTTATGGGGTATCAAGCTAAAAAAATCCAACCCAAAGGGGTTGCGGGTGGAAATGGAAATTCTAAGTGGATGCCCTCCCCTAGCCATGTCCCTACTCCACTCCCCTATCATCAGAAGGAGTTGATGGTACCATATAACAGATATACTATGAGATTTGATTTTTTTATCTAATGCAGAGGTAATAATATGCCCCTCTTTAGGCTATTTACTACCTTTTGTGTATGATGAGTTGTGATGGTTTTATTCTTTTCATTCTCTCTTGTGATACCAGTAGTTAATATTTTTCAAGGAATGACACATTGGTCTTAACTATTGGCTATCTTTCAACTGACCACACATTTGATAGTGGTAGCTTGTAGAGTATATGTAACTCTACCTATACAGGGTGATACTGGTACATGTAGTTAATAATATATTTCAAAGAAATGAAGTGAAGTAACACCAACAACACATTGGTTCAACCTTTTTCTGGATTTATCTGTTGGCTTCGTTTAAATTGACCACACAGTTGATAGTGGTAGCTTGTAGAGTATCTCTACCACCTATATATCTATATATCCTATCTTTGTAATCTATTGAAATTGATCATGTCACTTTGGTGGACTCATTTATTTCTATTCTGAACACCTTTATCTGGATTACCTGTACTACAG
This sequence comes from Siphonodentalium dalli, assembly GCA_032622095.1. Lineage (NCBI taxonomy): Eukaryota > Metazoa > Mollusca > Scaphopoda > Gadilida > Siphonodentaliidae > Siphonodentalium > Siphonodentalium dalli. Next base: position 18,338,996 of record CP136061.1, on the reverse strand, counting down.
AGCAAACAATTCTCCACAAATATGGCAGTGTTTACACAGTATCAAATAAATATTTATCTCCTCTGCCTTCCTATTGTTACTTCTTACAGCGACAACCAAAACTAATGGTAATCTTCTGTGCACTTAACCTATACCAACAACAGCTTACATCACAAGCTATCACTGTGTTTGTCTTATCTTTTATGCAGAAAGCTTCCAAACACTTCTGACTTTTTATACGACTGTTTACAAAACAGGACATATTATGTTATTGATCTGTCCATCAGTTAGTCTGCCAATGGCAATGTCAAAGAAAATAGCATCTTCTCTTTAGCACTTTAGCACTTAAAAGTTCCAAACATATTCTTTAAACACTAGAATCTGCATGTAAATAAAGAGTGAAATAGATGTCATCAAAATTGGCCTGGAACCCTGAATATATCTTTAATATACAGTTTTTGACTTACAATAGTACATTATATCTGTAATGTCATGAACTATGTATCATACACAAACATTGGCATGCAGCTGTATGTAATGTATGTGCTTTCTGGCTATTGTTAGTCGAGTTTTTCAAAAACTCGACTTATGGTTTGGCGGCGGGCGGGCGGACCTAAAGAATGCCTTATAACTTTGACATTTGTGAACGGATTAAATTTTTTTTTGGTATGGCAGTTGCTCCCAATGACTATTTACTGCCTGTTGAAAATGGGTCACGTCCGAACATTTTTACAAGAGTTATCCATGTTAGATGGTTTTTAGTTAAGTTTTTCACCGATATATAGCGCGATAACTCACGCAAATATTAACCAATTTCAACAATATTTGGTATATGAGACTCTTGCAACAATATCTCGGACGAGTTCGAAAACCAGGTTTGTCCCAAATTTTTTCGCAGAGTTATGGGTCTTAGTTTGTCTATTTTTAGCAATTTTATCACCGATAGCGCGATAACTCGATGAAATATTAACCGATTTCAACAATATTTGGTATATGAGTCTCCTGCAACAATATCTCGGACGAGTTCGAAAACCAGGTTTGTCCAAAAAATTTTCGCGGAGTTATGGGTCTTAGTTTGTCTATTTTTAGCAACCGTTAGCGCAATAACTCGATGAAATATTAACTGATCTCAACAATATTTGGTGTATGAGTGTCCTGCAACAATATCTCGGACGAGTTCGAAAACCAGGTTCGTCCAAATGTTTTTCGCGGAGTTATGGGTCTTAGTTTGTCTATTTTTAGCAATTTTATCACCGTTAGCGCGATAACTCGATGAAATATTAACCGATTTAAACAATATTTGGTACATGAGTCTCTTGCGACAATATGTCGGACGAGTTCAAAAACCTGGTTTGACCAAAAAAAATTCCGGAGTTATGGGTCTTAGTTTGTCTATTTTAATAACAATTTTATCACTGTTAGTGCGATAACTCAATGAAATATTAACAGAATCAATTGATATTTGGTATATAGGTCTATTGCAATAATATACCACCGTCCGACTTTTTTCCCCCGAAGTTGTGTACCTTATTGGCAGAAGTTGACTGCCAAAAAACTCGACAAAAGCATCTTAGATGCGTACCCCTTGTTTTAATTTAATATCTTTACACATACATGTACAGGTACATATAAATTGCATGTGCCACCCGAAAAAAAAGGTGTGGTCTCACAGAAATTTCTGTTGTTGAGACGGAGTGTCTTTAACCCTTTGGCAGGTAGAATGAGAATTACGTCACCTTATGGTTGACATGTACCGGGTATACATGTTTTTGGTAGATTTAAGGTAATATAACCCTATGTTATGTTGTACATGTACATAACTGAAAAATCATCTCTTAAAGGAAACTTATTGCGGATATAATGTGGATGGTTTTTATTTTTATTATTATGTTTACCCATACCATAGTATGGTAAACATAGTGTTGTCCGGATTGACCACTTTTCGTTAGACACTTTACACATGGTGCGATAACTCAAATATTTTCTATCTGATCGGAACCAAATTTTGTATATGAATTTCTCAGCACAAAAGACAGATCAAGTTCGGATAATGGGTTTGATCCGACTATTTTTAACTGAGCTATGGCCATTTTTCGAAAAAAATATTCACTCTTAAAAAAAAATAAAAAATTAGTTTGAATTCCTTGCTCAATTTAACCAAAAAAAAAGAAATAATTAAATAAATAAATAAATAACCAAATATATAAATTTAAAAAAATAAATAATTTAACTAATTTTTTAAAAGTTAAACAAATTTGAAAAACTAGCACCATTATAACTCTGCCAAGGGTACCCACGAGTCACCACACCAAATTTGTTTAAATCGGTCCAAAATCTTGTGTTATGTACTGGTAAATTTGTTTGGAGCGACATTAAATCCAATTTACCAATTCCATCCCATGCCTTTGGACTACTTAGCTATTGATCAGGCTATATTATTTTCTGATGTCTCTTATGCCAATGTGCAGATAATCTGATAAAGAAAGCTATGGTATCTAATTTAAAATAAAGATTCAACAATATACATCACATGATATTAACAATAGACTTGGTAATCTGTGCTGCCTTGCACAGCTGAAGAGATCACTCTACAGATGGTCTGAGGTCATTATAAATGTTATTGGTTTAATAGAGATGTCAACTTTCAACATAAACAAATCCTGTGATTTGTTGACAGCTCTGTTTTATAATTGATATTAATAGGTCAGCAGTGAGGTGGCTTTTCTTGATCTATATTGTTGGTAGAATTTGACATATTATCATTGTAAACTTAAATTGGACTCCCTTAACCCAAGTATTCCATGTCCTTTCACCTTTCACATTTAACCCAAGGCTGTGGTGGTGCAGCATTACAGATCCTGTACCAGTGCATTCTCTTATATAAATGCAAGTGACCCATAAATTCCAATAATTTGTGATATGTACATTTGTCTATAATAGTACATAACAGTTTACTCTATAATTCAACACCAAAACTCTCATTTATGATTCCGATCATAGTAATTTACTATAGCCAAGGGATGGGTTAACATATGCCGATCGTGATCGGCCTCTCGTTATTTTATTTATTTATTATTTTTATTATTTATATTGATTCGTACTTTAAATAATGTTGTTTGAATTATTTATTTGTTACTATAGTCAATTGTATGACGTCATATATACTTAACCGCCTAAGGATTAATTAGACCTACATGTATGTCTTATACATGTACATGTACATGCATATTGTCCAGCATTCAAAATAAGTTAGACCAATGTGTGCTGCAATTTTCAGATATTTACAATACTAATTGATATATTTTCCCAATCGATATTCAGTGAGTTGTACCCATAGATTCTAATGATTCTATTATAAACAAGGTATCGCAATTGCTATATATTTAAGAAATAAATACACTGCCCATCGGCGTGTATAGTAGAATTTGACCACAAAGAAACTGATTATAGGACGATGTGAAGCGGAGTCATACAATCAGTTTCAGTGGTCAAATTGTACTATACACGCCAATACCATGGGTATTTATTTCTTTTGTAAATCGACTATGATTTGGTCGAAATTGTTGTGACATACGTTCAACCTGCTATATAATAGCAGTTTCTAGCCCGGCATGGTATGATTTTCCACCAAACAGTTCTTCTCATAGAACTGTAACGTCAAACATGACGTCACACTTGAACGGCGACCCCTTTTCATTGCCTTTTTGGCAAAAAACATTTCAGTTAAGACTTATTTTTTTTCTATCGTAAATAAAATTCAGTATAGTACAGTACATGTACTAGTAGGTAGTCAGTATATGTCTCGTTCTTTAGTATATACTAGTAGCATTACATTAACAAATGCCTGTGTGGTTTGACTTCTGAAAGTTTTACCACATTTCTTTATGGTACGATTCAGAATATCTAGAATTGTACCACAAAACAACGGTCGTGTCTCCATGGGAATAAGGATACTGACCAATCAGGACGAGCCTTGTATTTAGGTTCAGGCAAGGTCGTATTACAATCTATTTTATTTGTAGAAACAGTTTTACTCATCCATACCATTATATATTTTTCAGGTGGTTTACCTAAAGACTTGAAGCAGTATTTACAAGGAAGATTCCAGAAATCGTCAGTAGATCATGATCTACAACAGACTATTCGTGATAACTTGTATATGCGGACAGTGCCTTGTAAGTACATTGTACATGTACCCAGTGATGTACATACATTTATGTTCATGATTCAGTGCCTTGTAAGTACATGTATCATGCACGCTGAGTTGTAATTCAGTGCCTTGTAAGTACATGTACATGTATCATGCACGCTGAGTTGTAATTCAGTGCCTTGTAAGTACATGTATCATGCACGCTGAGTTGTAATTCAGTGCCTTGTAAGTACATGTATCATGCACGCTGAGTTGTAATTCAGTGCCTTGTAAGTACATGTATCATGCACGCTGAGTTGTAATTCAGTGCCTTGTAAGTACATGTATCATGCACGCTGAGTTGTAATTCAGTGCCTTGTAAGTACCGCTATTCTCAAAGTAATTGACCAGAAAAACGGGGTGATACCCTGGTCATGACCGCGGTGATACCGGTAATAAACTGTAACGGTATCGAGATGGTCACGGCGGTGGAGTTACGGTATTGGGCGATAATGATACCGCAGTCTTTTAGCGGCCACCGCATTATTATGCCCCCGATCTCCGATGGAGATTTGGGGGTATATAGTGGAGCCCTCCGTCCGTCCGTCCTTCCGTCCTTCCGTCCGTCCTTCCGTCCTTCCGTCCGTCCGTCCTTCCGTCCGTCCTTCCGTCCGTACGAACATTTCAACTCATAACTTTGGTTTCGCTAACTCAATTCAGTTGATCTTTGGTATGCTAATAGACCAGCCGGGGGGACAATATTTCCCCATAACTGCGGTTTCGTCCGCCCATTTTTTCCAGAGTTACGCCCCTTTTTGGACTTAGAAAATTGTCCGTACGAACGTTTCAACTCATAACTTTGGTTTCGCTAACTCAATTCAGTTGATCTTTGGTATGCTAATAGACCAGCCAGGGGGACAAGATTTCCCCATAGCCGTGGTTTCGTCCGCCCATTTTTTCCAGAGTTACGCCCCTTTTTGGACTTAGAAAATTCAGGTTTTCTGCTACTTTTTTTGGTTTCCAGATGATAACTTGATTTTGGATTGTTTACTCATGAATAACATAACTTTACAAAGTGCCATTTAATAAGCATTTGCACAAAAATAAGAAAAATCCTCTCTGATTGTACAGTCGGGGGCGTTACCTCCGCCCAGCGGTGCACTTGTTTTTTTTTGAATACCGCTGTCTTTTAGCGGGCACTGCATTAATTTTTTTGAATACCGCGGTGATTTTCATGGAACTCTTTGAGGGGAGGTATTTACTCCCACATACTTGTTCGCATTAACAAGCGGTATCAGTACCGCGGTATTGGAGGATACCGCGGTATAGTACCGCGGTATTAACGGGTTGACACCACGTTATTGGTGGTCAATTACTTTAAGTATAGCGGTACATGTACCGGTATCATGCATGCTGAGTTGTAATTCAGTGCCTTGTAAGTACATGTATCATGCACGCTGAGTTGTAATTCAGTGCCTTGTAAGTACATGTATCATGCACGCTGAGTTGTAATTCAGTGCCTTGTAAGTACATGTATCATGCACGCTGAGTTGTAATTCAGTGCCTTGTAAGTACATGTATCATGCACGCTGAGTTCAACTGGGGAACATCAATCTGATCCTCAGAGGTCTCCCATAGCAGCTGAGGCTTAAGCAGAATGATGTCCCGAGAGAGCGAAGAATTTGGTGAAGCTAGCCCTGCTGGATAACATCACTAAATTCACCCTCTAGGGACCTCGCCTTAGACATTTAGGAACAAACTAGTACGTGTATGTCACTAATGTAACCTCCAAACCATCTTTTCAGACATTCAGGGACCTTCGTCACTAATGTAACCTCTAAACTGTCACCTCAGACATTCAGGAACCAACATGTATGCCAATAATGTAACCTCTAAACCGTCGCTTCAGACATTGGGATAGCTGCTATCTGGAAGTCATGCAGGGGATGGGCTAGCTATTTGGTGCTAGAGTTACAGTATTGTACTTGCGAGTGAAAGGGTTACATGTATGTGCATTTTACGAACATCTATCAAATGGTTGAGGTGTGTTTGAACTTTGATGCTCAAAATTGGAACACAATGGACACCCCCTATTTTCTATGTAAATTTCCTTTATAAATATGAGTTTTTAACAATTACAATTTTTTTTAATGTGCTTAGTGAATTTCCACAGCTCATGTACTGCGTTAGTTGATCCCATCAGACAAACATTAATACATGTTTTAATTAAATATAACATCAAATTCGCTTTGGGTTAGACTTGATTGTCATTGGTGATGCTGGTTCCTGATCCTGGTCAAATGAAATGTTTTATGGCTCCATTCATCACCAGAAATTGTTAGACCAAGAAAATCATTAAAAAATAGAGAGAACGTGGGCGAGTTACTGTTGTTGAGAGAACGTGAGCGAGTTACTGTTGTTGAGAGAACGTGAGCGAGTAACTGTTGTTGGCACCTTCACATGTTGTCGGGGGTATCTTTATGATTATTGATTTACGTTTACACAAACACAACAAACCTTTCATAAGACATTGATTGTTCTAATAAAACAATTCATAAATCTCTGCGACTAAAGATGGAACCGGTTAAGCCTGACCTGCTTAATGAGGGCTCTACTTCCGCGAGTCGTGGGCTCGGCAGACTGGTTCTTAAGGTAGAATTCACGGTCCTATTATGTAAATGTTTTGTTGGGAGTTCGTAAGTCTGTTCATTCAGTTCATTTCCAGATGACAACTTTAGATTCAGTGAAAGTATAGAAATGAACCTTCATGTTTGCGTTTGATGATTTTCCCTTGGGAATTTTTCAAATTTGAGTTTTCTTCACTTCTAAGTGAACGTTCAGACGATCATGATTCAATTGTCGGTGGACAGTTTTCCATCATGGCTAGTAACCGGTAGTTAGACTGCGCATGCTCACGACAAGATCGCGAGTAAAAAATTAATATCAAGCACTGTTTGATTTTAGATATCGACAATGTGGTGTTTCCTTGGTTAATACCTCCACTTGTGATGGATTGCAGTCATATACAATGTATACGTAAAAATTGTATCTGGAAAGATCGTAGGGTATAGTCAATCATGTGGTTATCCATGGCTTATGAACAACGCATGATATCCTCATCTGCGATGACATCGCATTTATGTGAACAAACTATCCACGATTTTGTTGGACCCGATTCCTCAACTTATGATTGAATCGTGGTCATCTGAATGTTCACTAAACGATAACTCCAGTTACCAGTACTATTGTTGCATGATCATTACCATTACAGTAATGCTCTAAGTAATCGACTTCTTAACCACGGCAGAATTATGGGTAACTTTTCAGGGTTTAGTCGGAAGTATGGCTTGTTGCCATTCATCGGAAAGCTCTCTGGGAGAGCTTTCCGATGAATGGCAACAAGCCATATTTCCGACTAAATCCTGAAAAGTTACCCATAATTCTGCTGTGGTTAAGTGGTCAATTACTTTGGGCATTACTATACCTGTTGACTTCAAACGGAGTTTTAATGTTTGAGCGGCATAATTTTTTCTTTTCCCCACTTAATCATGACCTCTGACTACATGTATTAACCCTTTCAGTGCCAAGTCCGGTTGAAAAATGATCAAGGAAATATGGGTTGATACAAAAATCGGACTTGGCACTGAAAGGGTTAAACATTCTCTTTTCTTAAAGTTCTGCCCCTGCCTGCTGCTTCCACCACCCCTTGTTGGTATTTTCCTATTTGAAAAATGAAAAGCTACCATTTATATCAATATGTTGAGTTATGCTGGTGAACATTCATCCCACTGCCATGATAAGGTGTAATGGTATGGAATTTATGGCCACACACTGCCAGGGATCAATACTCAGACTCCATCTCAGCATGTCATAACAGCGATAATGCTTCCGAGGTGATGAATGATTGATCGTGAATTAAATTTCTCTGTGTGTGATTTCAGTGTGATTTAATTGAAAGATATTGAGCATCAGCAGCTAAAAAAAATAACCTTATATGAGTTTTGTTGGCGGTCGGGGTCCCTTATTATAAATCACCTTATCTGAGATTTGTTGTCAGTCATTGTCCCTCGTTTAATATGGAGTCTTGGCGTATGCGATCTTTCTTGTACTCTACCACAGAATACACATATCAAGGGTTGATTTTCTTTATTGAGGATATAAACTATGATGGTGGGTGCAATTTTGTAGTACCAATAATGGTACATGTATATCTATAGCAAAACAGGTGATGCAGGTACTAGTACGGTGACAATACTGATATATGCATGCTTATAATATCTTGAAGCTTGAAATACAAACTTAAGTACTGCATTCTTGAAAACTTTAGTCAAAAGCTAGTTGAATTTAGAGTTGTAGATAGAGATTTTATTTGAGAAATCTATGGTTTTTGTGTATGGCAGTTATATACTAATTAAATTCCAGGATAATAACACTTATATTAAGATAACCTTATCAAAATCTTAAAGGGGTACTGTACACTAAATCCGGTCTTTTATGAGACCATCTCCTTTTATGCTCAACAGAATAGATGCAACAAATGAATGAATTTGAGCCATGAATTAGTGCAAAATGTACTTGTGTGCTCTATGAATGATGCAACCAACATGGTATTTATCACAGGTCCCCAGAACAAAAATTTACCCCAACCCCAATAATACTTAATCCTATAGAAAGGTATCCAACTTGGCCCGGCCTAATTTTTTTATTATTTTGACAATGTCCACAATCAGGTTAAAATACACCAAAATAATTTTTGTAACATAAATGCCTCATATATAGTTAGAAAGATATGTTATTATGCCCCCGATCTCCGATGGAGATTTGGGGGTATATAGTGGAGCCCTCCGTCCGTCCGTCCGTCCTTCCTTCCGTCCGTCCTTCCGTCCGTCCGTCCTTCTGTCCGTCCTTCCGTCCATACCAACAAATGGGTAGATATGTGGCTTCGACCTATGTGGCTAGAAATGGTAATGTGGCTTTAGTTTTTATGTGGCTTCTCAAGTAGCCATAAAATTTTAAGTGGCTATCAAGTAGTAGATAGTGATAAAACTCCAGATTATGGATTCATAACATGTTGGAATTATAGCAGAAGAAGCTGATTAAAACTCAAAAACTTGCTCACAGCAACTGGGACAGTGGAATAGGAGAAACTGACAGGTCCGTGATTGGGTGGCTAGCCACATAAATGTCTTGTCAGTGTCCGACATCTCCTATTGACGGGTCATGGATGTCTAAATCGATGGACGTTTTTTCTCCAAATTTTGAGTGACTACAAAATTAAATAAGCTGATTAGGCCAAATAGATCATTTTAGAACGTCCATCTGAAAGCTGTTACGTGGCTAGCCACGCAACGGAAGTTATGCACATAAATATCCATTTTACACGATCTTAGCCACATAAGTAGTCATTAGTAAACACGTCCGTCCGTCCTTCCGTCCGTCATTCCGTCCGTACGAACGTTTCAACTCATAATTTTGGTTTCGCTAACTCAATTCAGTTGATCTATGGTATGCTAATAGACCAGCCGGGGGGACAAGATTTCCCCATAACTGCGGTTTCATCCGCCCATTTTTTCCAGAGTTACGCCCCTTTTTGGACTTAGAATATTGTCCGTACGAACGTTTCAACTCATAACTTTGGTTTCGCTAAGTCAATTCAGTTGATCTTTGGTATGCTAATAGACCAGCCGGGGGGACAAGATTTCCCTATAACTGCGGTTTTGTCTGCCCATTTTTTCCAGAGTTACGCCCCTTTTTGGACTTAGAAAATTCAGGTTTTCTGTGGCATACGAACGTTTCAACTCATAACTTTGGTTTCGCTAATTCAATTCAGTTGATATGTGGTATGCCAATAGACCAGCCGGGGGGACAAGATTTCCCAATAGCCGTGGTTTCGTCCGCCCATTTTTTCCAGAGTTACGCCCCGTTTTGGACTTAGAAAATTCAGGTTTTCTGCTACTTTTTTTGGTTTCCAGATGATAACTTGATTTTGGATTGTTTACTCATGAATAACATAACTTTACAAAGTGCCATTTAATAAGCATTTGCACAAAAATAAGAAAAATCCTCTCTGATTGTACAGTCGGGGGCGTTACCTCCGCCCAGCGGTGCACTTGTTACTCTTCAATTTGATGTATCCCATGTAAAAATTGGTTAAGAAACACTCTGGTTATGAGCACAGGTCTGACGCAAAGCGGCTGTAAAATTTCACTCGTTCGAGATTATGTCCGCTAACTGCGTCAAAAAGTGAGATTTTTACACCGACTTGGGCTTCAAAAACACAATCAACGGTTAGTAGAATATATATATTATACATCATTAGCAGCGGAATTGTTTACTTACCCACCCAAACCAATCAAGCTACATCACGGCATCGTATCTCTCGTATTTATTGAAAAATTCAGTTTCATAAACCCGGAAGCAAAGTGAAAAAATTAGGCCGGGCCAAGTTGGATACCTTTCTATAGGATTAAGTATTATTGGTGTTGGGGTCAATTTTTGTTCTGGGGACCTGTGGTAAATATAACGAAAATGAATTGATGGCCTGATTAGTGTACAGTACCCCTTGTAAGTTCCACTTCATATCTAGTTCCTTAGCTCTCAAAGGTAACAACGACTTGAAGAAGGGCACTTTTCACTTTACAAATTCGTATACAATCAAATTGCTTCCTGCTTTGACACCCTGTGTGTGCTACACACACTCCTTGTTGATAGGCCATGTTTAGTGTGTCAATTACTATATGGTTTATAACGTGCTCTGCTTTGTGTTTGTAGGTACCACTCGTGCCCCTCGCCCTGGAGAAGTGAATGGTGTAGATTATACATTCCTGTCTATCGAAGAATTCATAGAGTTAGAGAAAGGCAACTTGTTGCTTGAAAGCGGGCTCTATGATGGTAAATATATATTTATTCAGTCAAGCTTAAAATTGTGAATTATTCATGTGATAATTATTCCAGAACTGCTTGGGATATATTGTGTCTGTACTAGAGCCCTGTGAATCTTATTTTAGGTCAAACCGAATCTTGAAACCGAATCTTGTCTTGGTTTCCCTATTGTGTCATACACAAGGATATTTCCAACATGAATCATGTGTGTGAAAACTATCGAAAGACGTTGGTAACATAGTTTTAAAATATATAATTAGCCAATCGTTTTGTAATGTGTGCACAGTGCTGCATCTACAGGTGATTTATGAACGACCGGTGGTGTTGGCTTTGCTCATTTTGCAGGACCAACTCAAAATCTGAATCTGAATCCCAGTCAAAGGTTTCGAACAGGATTGAATCATGTTTCAAATTAAATCAATTCTCGAAAGGTTTGCAGGGCCCTAATATATATAGTGCCAAAAATAAGTGTCCTATGTGCCACAGATTTTCAGATGCTTATAACGCAGTGAGAGTGTCAATGTAATTTGGTGACAGAGGTTTAGATGTACTGTATCACCAAGTTAAATGCCAAAGTTATAGATCTATCATAGACGTGTATCGTCACCACATTGAGAATTGTTACTACCGTGATAAGCATTGTGTATTAACATGGAAACAATATTGGTGGTCTTTATTCAACACAGTTGTACCATGGTTTAAACACAGTGGAGGGGACACTTATTTTGATAATGTCTGCATAAGATGCCAAATCTGCAATCAAAATGAGAATTATCATGTCTATATAAGCTTTTGTTTCAGGTTATCATTATGGAAGAAATTTCAATGAATGCTGCCAACGATTCAACTCAAGTCTAGCTTGTTGTTCCCACACATTAGAACGTTGCTTTTATTTTACTTAACCCTTTACCCAACAAACCGGCCAAAACCGGCCAAAACCGGCCAAATAAAGCTTCAACAGCCTAAAATATCTTCGGTCTGTCTCAATAGAACCATACAAAAATGGGTATCATTGGAACCGGCTCCTTGACCACATTGTGATAGTTACAGTTATGCCCTGTGCCAATGCATTCTCTTATATATGCGAGTCGACCATAGGTCGCCTCGCATATATAAGAGAATGCATTGGCCTAAAAAAAAATCTTTTTTTAACACTTTTTACCATTTTTTCTTACATTCTTTAACAATTTTATAATTTTTAATGTGTTAAGCCAATGCATTCTCTTATATATGCGAGGCGACCTATGGTCGACTCGCATATATAAGAGAATGCATTGGCACAGGGCCCTTCTGTTGGGTAAAGGGTTAAACAAGGCCACTAGATTGGTCAAAAGGTTGTGTCAAAGAGTCATGAGATGTATTGTCGCATGTTTTTATAAAATGGGACGTATTATGTTATTGGTCCATCTGTTCATCAGTCCGTCCGCTTTTGGTTGTCGGATGATATCTTTAAATATTCTCTACTGAATGGAAAGAAATTTGGTATGTGGGGTTACTAGCCCAAAATACAGGTCAAGTTCAAACTCAGTTTTGCCCGTCAATTTTCACCTGAGTTATGGCTCTTGTTGGAATAACTAAGGGCGTATTTTGCCATGCCATAGCAACACCCTTGTTCGAGTTATAAGAACAGGCTTGTATTACAATATTTATAATCACTCTCTAGTTAACCACTACGGAATAACGAAGCCACTTAAGGAGCTGAATCCATCGGTTCACAGAGCAAGCTCAATGGGTAAACTACCGAGCCACAATTGTTAACCATTTACCTTATATTATAGGTAATTATTACAGAACACCGAAGCCACCTAAGGAGCCGAATCTGTTGGTTAGCAGAGCAAGCTCAATAGATAAACTACCCAGCCACAACTGTTAACCCTTTACCTTCTGTTACAGGTAATCATTACGGAACACCTAAGCCACCTAAGGACCCGAATCCATCGGTTCGCAGAGCAAGCTCAATGGGAAAACTACCAGGCAGCAATCCCGAAAAAATGAAACGCAGCCAAAGTAACACAGAAACCCTCTCCACTGCTCACGAAGATCTACCTCCACCGATGACGAGGAAGAAATCACTCGAGCGTGCCCACAGTACGGGAGGCCTCGGGTCGTTACCTGGCAACTGGGAAATGGCAACCTCAGGAGAGGGCCAAACATATTATATCAAGTATGTGTTGTTATCCTTTGACAGTTAAGAGGATGCTACTTTTAGCTTCCTCATTGCTACAAGTCTTTATGGAAGGAAAATGCCCAGTCTCTTTAAAAACAACAATGCGATTCAGATTTGATTTCTGCATTGATATGATTTCCTTCATTCCATTGGTCAGACTGGGTGCTATTTTATTGGATGTGCACCAGAACTGTTAAGTTTCACAGATTGTCCGTGAGACTCACGGATTGCCATGGCAATTCCCCAAATACGGATAACCCCCAATTTCTCCCGGATTCAGCAAAAACCCGCTTTCGAAATAAAAAAAAAGAAGATTTATGTTTCAAATAAGTGAAATTGCGGGGATTCCCCCAAATGACAGGGATTTCCTTATCTCCCACTCACAGTAGCTCTCATTACCATTTTATTTATGTCTATATATTTATAAAATAAACACAAATAGAAACTCATAACAAATATGTAATGTTCATCATAAAAATTATTTTTGGAACATGAACATATTTGGCATACCTCCTGCAAAAATCTCCCGGATTGACATTTTCAAAACTTAACAGGTCTGATGTGCACACAACAGGTCATTGCAAGGTGGAATCCAGTCTCTTTAAAAAGTCGATAATAATTACAAACACTGCTTAATTATTAGTGGCATTTAATTGGGAGAGATAGGAGGTCAATTTCCCAAGCATAGCAAAACACAACAATTTTTCTAATACAGAATATAGCAGACATATACATAATTCATTACACTCATCACAATCTAGGAGACATTTATATCTTTGAGGTTTTATCAGTCAATGATATTTATTACTTATTCGTTCACACCCTATTGTTTATATAAATACTACGATTTTCACAAACATTTACTACACCAGACATGTGCTCCATATTTAGAAACAGTTTATTATGTCATCATGGGAAAGCCCCATCCTCCTAGAAATCAAATCGGATTCAAGAGTTCCAGAGTGGTAAATCTCATATTAAGATTATCATGGTCTTTTTAACCCTTTGAGTGCCAGGTCGATTTTTGTATCAACCCATATACCCTGTGCCAATGCATTCTCTTATATATGCGAGTCGACCATAGGTCGCCTCGCATATATAAGAGAATGCATTGGCCTAACAATTTTTTTTTTTTACAATTTTTTACAATTTTAATAATTTATTCTTATATTCTTTAACAGACTTATTTTGTAGGTTTAGGGCCGATGAGATCGGCCCCTGGCACTCAAAGGGTTAAAGTGACTGGGAAAATGCCATGTGTCCACCAGTGAATCTACAGTAATATCAACATCTATATATTATGCAACCAGACGGGCATACCATGTGTCGCCACAGCTGCATATATATAAGCCTTGAAATAGTGTGTCTGTCATTTGCAGAATGAGGTCCCCGGAGGGTGAATTTAGTGATGCTACCCCGCATAGTGGGCTAGCATCACCAAATTCAACCTCTGGGACCTCATTCTGCTTACAACTAAGAAGAATGAGGTTCCCAGAGGGTGAATTTGGTGATGCTAACCCGCTATGCGGGGTAGCATCACAAAATTCTCCCTCTGGGGACCTCATTCTGCAAATGACAGGCACACTATTTCAAGGCTTGCATATATATATATTCCTTGCTTATTTTGTTATCAAGAATTGTTCAGGAATTTTTCTGCCTGTTTTGTGAAGGGGTTCCTTATAAAACCATTATAGCATGTAAGAACACCATTATAATCTGTAAATATACTTTAAATGTGATGTTGGGACATATGCACACTGGTATATGAGAGAGAAGTCACTTCTCCCTGTGGCAGAAATAGGGAGAAGTGGCACATTATAGGGAGAAGCTGTCTCCCAAGTCACCCTCTATCAAGCCTGAGTTTAGTGTGTCTGTCATTTGCAGAATGAAGTCCCCAGAGGGTGAATTTAGTGACGCCACCTCGCATAGTGGGCTAGCACTAAATTCACCCTCTGGGGACGTCATTCTGCATATGCCTCATCTTCTCTGGAAAGTTTCTTTATAGAAACTTCTTTGCATAGATTCTCTTTCTTTTTTAGTCTAGTTTCTCTATATCCCCAAATTGGCAGATGACATATTGCATAATCGAGGTTCCCAATGGGTGTACATGTACATCACCATCTTCACCATCTGAGAACAAATCTGAGTCTAGATCTCCGATAGCAGATGAGGCCATGAAGAATGAGGTCCCCAGATATACATACAAGTCTCCAGTAGAGAGACACGCTTTTATAAGAGAATACATTGGCCTAACAATATTTACCTTGACCTTGTAAGCCAGTGAATTCTCTTATATATGCAAGGCTCCCTATGGGTTAACCTATGAAAAATGGGGAAGTCCTATCTTTTGTTCACAAAACAGCAGACTTTCTATGAGTTTGGAGTTTTAGGCTCAGAAATTCAGATTAACCTGACTATTTCCCATTGGGGAACCCGGCCCATTCCAGCCCCTGTCTTTATCTAAAAAAAATCCCTGTTGTTTCATTGTTTATGTACTGTATGAATCACTTGGGCGCATCAAATGTATTTGTGTACCTGATTGAATATTTCTAAGTTTGTACATGTATGTTAGTATGTCATGTCCTTTTAAATTCATTTCCAAGTCTGATGATACTAGTAATTGTAATTCAGCGAAACATTGTCATCTTAGTTCAGAAAATAAATGACAATCAAAGAAGTAGTGTCTAGTTTTCTCAATATCTCTACAAACAAAATGTGTCCTGCAATCCTGTAAAGAGTGTGACTGTCATTTGCGGAATGAGGTCCCCAGAGGGTGAATTTAGTGATGCTATACCACAGAATGGGCTAGCATCACCAAATTCACCCTATGGGGACCTCATTCTGCTTAGGCCTAAACTGCTATGGGAGACATATGCTCAGATTGAAGTTCCCCAGTTGAAGTTGGCTACCATAGGTCACCTCGATTAAGCATTTTATCTTCTGCAAATTAGGGTATACAGAAACTTCCCATAAGGAAAAAAGTAACTAAACAATGTTAATTTGAGACAATAGATACATACACAGAACGACACGATGTGTAAATGAGTTTGTCGATAGGCACGAGTGCTGTTGCGGAAGGATAGAACGAGAGGCGCTTGCGCCTCAAGTTCTATCCTTCCGCGACAGCACGAGTGCCGTATCGACAAACTCATTTACACACCGTGTCGTTCTGAGTTTATTACACGCTTCGCGTCCTAGAATCCGTGCATTAAAAATACAGGATTAGAAGGTTTATTTAGGCTCATACAGGGCGTGTTTGTCATGTGTGATGATTCTTTTATTTAAATAGTTCCAGTTTCATGGTTGAGGCGAACGTCATTTTACGTCAACGAAATGCGTATGGAACGTACGTTCCATACGGATTTGTAAATAACGCTGCAATAACGCTGTACGTCTAGGAACAAGCGTGTAATAATTTCCAGAAGATGAGGCCTAAGTAGAATGAGGTCCCCAGAGGGTCAATTTGATGATGCTAGCCCGCTGTGCGGGATAGTATCACTAAATTCACTGTCTGGAGGCCTCATCTGCAAATGACAGACATGCTATTCACAGGCTTGCAAAGAAGTAGTGTCTAGTTGTCTCAACATCTCCACAAAAGAATTTTGTCCTGGATGAGTGGTCTTCCATGGTATTCCTCTGGGAAATGTGTCCTGGATGAGTGGTCTTCCATGGTATTCCTCTGGGAAATGTGTCCTGGATGAGTGGTCTTTCCCTGGTATTCCTCTGGGAAATGTGTCCTGGATGAGTGGTCTTCCATGGTATTCCTCTGGGAAATGTGTCCTGGATGAGTGGTCTTCCATGGTATTCCTCTGGGAAATGTGTCCTGGATGAGTGGTCTTCCATGGTATTCCTCTGGGAAATGTGTCCTGGATGAGTGGTCTTTCCCTGGTATTCCTCTGGGAAATGTGTCCTGGATGAGTGGTCTTTCCCTGGTATTCCTCTGGGAAATGTGTCCTGGATGAGTGGTCTTTCCCTGGTATTCCTCTGGGGACCATATACCACTTTTCCTGTTTGTACTAATCCTGGTAGAGGTGTTAGAAATGTTTAATTATTGATGATTGATCTATTGACCAATGTTTCATTGCTGCATTATGTAGTAAGATGGGGGCTTAGCCACTTAGGCCAATAGAATATATACCTGTGTTATCAGCCACTTAGGCCAATAGAATATATACCTGTGTTATCAGGCAATTGAGCACGGAAAATTTATGAATAGAATTAGGGAGGCTTAGGCCAAAAAAAAAAACATCTGTGTTTCCGGTTTCCCGACCGACCTGCCGAAATTGGGCCGACCTGGACTTTTTTTCTTCAAATTTCAACCCAAAAAATAAAATTCAACCCAAAAAAAAAAACAAAAAAAAATAATTATTATTTTGTTAAATGCATGTAATTGGCATGTAGACACATCTACCGCTATTCTCAAAGTAATTGACCAGAAAAACAGGGTGATACCCCGGTCATGACCGCGGTGATACCGGTAATAAACGGTAGCGGTATCGAGATGGTCACGGCGGTGGAGTTACGGTATTGGGCGATAATGATACCGCAGTCTTTTAGCGGGCACCGCATTAATTTTTTTGAATACCGCGGTCTTTTAGCGGGCAGGGCACCGCATTAATTTTTTTGAATACCGCGATGATTTTCATGGAACTCTTTGAGGGGAGGTATTTACTCCCACATACTTGTTCGCATTAACAAGCGGTATCAGTACCGCGGTATTGGAGGATTCTGCGGTATAGTACCGCGGTATTAACGGGGTGACACCACGTTATTGGTGGTCAATTACTTTAAGTATAGCGGTATGTCTTATCTGTTGTCATCTGCTTGCATGTCCTGAACAACCCTCTGAATGAATAATAGATCATTCAAATAAATTCTTTTGTACTTGGTGGGAGAATCCATTTAGTAAAGAAAGGGTTATATCAAATTTTCGCTACGATAAGGCAGCAATGATTCATAGCCCCTACAATTCAGTGGAATCATGAACTTATTTACAACATACCGCATTACCGGTATAGCCATTTAATAAGCTAAATCTCAGATTTTGGTGTTGAATGGGTCACCATGAATCACTCTCAACCTAATCAATCGCCACAGTGTTATGCTTATCGCTCACTATTTACATGCTGTATATATACAAACGCTCCGCTCACACAAAGTGTTTTGCGGAAAATAACGCATTCTTAATATATTTCATTATTCTACATGTACGGTATACTATTAGGATATTTTTGAGGAAATTTTCATAATTTGGTAACTGTTATTTCTAAATTATTACTTATTACATGTACATACATGTATGTACATGTACACATGTACCGGCAGACTTTCATTTTTAGAAAATGTAGGCGCGCAGAGTCCCGCTCGCTGGGTTTTGGCCAAGCGCGCGGTTTCTATCAAGATAAAATAAACAGCGGAAATACATTCATAAATGCCACGTAAATTGAATTTGTTTACTCACGATCGATGTCCAGTGAATCTCTTTGATGGTTTAACACTGCTTAATCCACTATCCATAAGCACAAGTGAATGTTACACACTATGTTTTATATTCTACATGCTCCTATATTAAATGTAATTCATAATTATTAATAAGGAATCAATTTAATACTCAGATTCGAAGCTGACAGAATAAATATCAACATCTCCCAGCCACGTGGTCTCGCTTTGATTTTCGAGGAATTTATGTGACGTCATAAGCCATACCGGTACATAGAAATGTATTTTTAGCTTCGATTCATTCAGTCTCAGACAGATAGTACATTTGACACGTCACACCGTGTGACCTTGTCTGGGTAGACACTAATAATAGCGTTATCAGGTTCGCTCTCTGTATTTGGCCTAGGTGCGCAATCGATCACTCGCTGGTTTTCAGTTTTAGCCGTGCGATGGTGCGCAAGAGCGATCGCGCGCCTCAAAAATGAAAGTCTGTACCGGTACACTTAGCTGATGTGCCTGACTTCATCCGGGCTCTTTAGGGAACAACGTTGCCAACCGGTATACATGTACAATGTATGAGTATATATCGAGGTCGCAGTCAAGGACACAGTCGCATATGAAATTGGACCCACCCATATACCGCTATACTTAAAGTAATTGACCACCAATAACGTGGTGTCACCCCGTTAATATGGCGGTACTATACCATGGTATCCTCCAATACCGCGGTACTGATACCGCTTGTTAACGCGAACAAGTATGTGTGAGTAAATACCTCCCCTAAAAGAGTTCCATGAAAATCACTGCGGTATTCAACAAAATTAATGCGGTGCCCGCTAAAAGACCACGGTATCATTATCGCCCAATACCGTAACTCCACGCAATGACCGTCTCGATACCGCTACCGTTTATTACCGGTATCACCGCGGTCATGACCGGGGTATCACCCCATTTTTCTGGTCAATTACTTTGAGAATAGCGGTAGTTCCCGGGATCAAAGTAGGCCTTTGGTAAATTAATACCAAATTTAAGTCCGATCAGTCGTGCAGTTTTCAAGTCTATAACACACAGAGACAGAAGTTCTAAAATATAACATAATAGACCAAATGATGTACCTGACTTCGTCCGCGCTATTTAGGGATTTCTCTATGATCGCCTCCGTTTGGACAAAATATACAGCATCTGGTCAGTGGAAAAACGATCAGTCGAGGTCCAGAAACCGATGAGTGTATATGTGCGCTACCGGTAGGTCAATGTCAAGGACAGTCGCATGTGAAATTAGACCTCCCTTATTGTTTCCAGGATGAAAGAAGCCTACCGTGCATACAATGTACATGTACATGTACCAATCGATTGGTTGAGGTCCAGACACATGCCTATAGTATACCGCTATTCTCAAAGTAATTGACCAGAAAAACAGGGTGATACCCCGGTCATGACCGCGGTGATACCGGTAATAAACGGTAGCGGTATCGAGATGGTCACGGCGGTGGAGTTACGGTATTGGGCGATAATGATACCGCAGTCTTTTAGCGGGCACCGCATTAATTTTTTTGAATACCGCGGTCTTTTAGCGGGCAGGGCACCGCATTAATTTTTTTGAATACCGCGATGATTTTCATGGAACTCTTTGAGGGGAGGTATTTACTCCCACATACTTGTTCGCATTAACAAGCGGTATCAGTACCGCGGTATTGGAGGATTCTGCGGTATAGTACCGCGGTATTAACGGGGTGACACCACGTTATTGGTGGTCAATTACTTTAAGTATAGCGGTATATCGTTAAATATATACTATATACTATGTTTACATTAAGCGGGCAATAATTTTAGATGGAATTTTCAAAAACAATTTACTTCTATTAAAATACATATGTCCATTTGTGGTTGCAGATGAATCCCAATCTCACCAATAAATCTGCAGTCTTTAAAACCTGCCTGTGGTTATCTTGTTTATTCAACTCCCATGTCTTGTGGGAAGAAGTCTTATCTGTTAGAGAGCAATATACATGTAAAAGACATTCTATATCAGAATTTATAGTTCCTCTCCCCAGTCAATCAAGGAGTCATAGTGTTCATGCATTATATAGTTACTAGTATGTATACAGACAATATAAAGATGACTGCATGTCAACCATATCAAACACCCTTCTGGGGTGGGTACTAAAAAAGCACATGAAATTATCTACTGTTTGTTTGGGTGTATCAAACTTACAAGCATGCATATGCCAGTGTGTATAAGGAACTTCAAAGTTGGGACCAATTTGAATGGTGAGGTGTGTTACCTCAGTCAAGGTGTGGCCTGTGGTACCATTTTCAGTGTGGTGTGGGACTTTATATTTCAGTGCAGTTGAGGGGTGTCTGAGGAACATTTACACCCTGTCCAATGTGTCTGAGGTGCATGTGAGATATGTGTCTTAGGTCCTGAGGTGTATGACCAAATATTTAAGTGAGGTTTGAATTAATATCATACAAGTTATGTTATTATAAAGTAATAGAAAAGCCCTATTATGGTGTATGTCTTGGGCCAGTTGATATGTCAATATTGTGCTCTGAGGAAGATGTGCCACCACAATCTAAACTGAGAGAATAATTACAAGAGAGCTGCATAATTGAGTGCCTGGGAGGCATTTGTTTGTTCACATTGATAATACTTATCATATTTTTGTACTACATTAACTGTTTACTTGCAATATACATGGACAGCCTTAACACAAGTATAAGAGTAAGCATTAATGTACTTCTTAACTGTTCGGGGAAAAAATAAAAAAATATTACCAAAAAAAAAAAAATCCCTACCTACCTACCTGGAATTTTTTGGCACCGTAATAGGAAACAAATAAGTTTTTTTTTTTTTGCCTTATTATAAGCGCGTTTTGAAAAACCGGGACGTATTACTTATGTTATTGGTCTATCTGTCAAGCCGTCCATGTGAGGGCATCCATCCTTTTACCTTTTTCGTTACTGGATGATAAATATATTAAGTCTGAACAGAATGGATTGAAATTGATATGTGGGTTTACTAGCACAAAATACAGGTTAAGATCAAATTAGGGTTCCACGTGCCAATTTTCACCAGAGTTTGTTGCAATTTGCACTAAATTTTCATTTCCGGATGATAACTTTAATAATTCTGAACTGAATGAAATTAAATTTAGTATGTGATTTTACTAGCCCAAAATACAGGTCAAGTTAGAATTTGGGTTCGGCGAGCTAAATTTTCACCAGAGTTATGGTCCTTTGTTGAAATTACCATGGGTGTATTTTGTCACACCCAAGTGATGCACTTGTTATATTTTATAAGAATTTTAAAAAGCCATGGATATGTGGATAATTTTTTGGAATAAACTTCTCCAATATTCCAAGCTCTATAGAATCTATCATCCAGGTCTTTTAGCTATTACATCGTAACACAAATCTATTAAAATTTCTAATTCTGGGCAAATTGGAGGTAGAATTTTGAGCTATTTGCAAATGTTTGATAAATTTGTTAAAAACATTGTTTTTCTGTTAGTGTTGATGGAGGAGCATGAGAACACATAATTTATATTTATGTTCAACATGTTTCACTCAAACAACCATAAATCATTTATAGAATAACAACTACAAATTAAAATGTATGACATTTAATTTATATAATTTGAATGTATATAGACAACTGGATATTCACTGCAGCTTTCGTATGACGGTAATATTACTATAGTACACTTCCAACTGGTTTTGAAGCTGAACATATAGTGACGAGAAATCTGCCAATCGTGTACCAAAACATTTATGATTACGCTATTTGCATGCAAATCTACCTGAACTTTATCACTTGATTGCCTTATCGCACGACTTTCGCAAATGAGCCCAAAATAAAATCAGGCACAAATATAAACAAACCGGCATCAAAACAGCTGATGGGGAAAACCATAGAACTGGAGTCGAAAGTATATGTGGTTAGCGTGTGATCGACTTGAAGTGACGCAGGTGAGTTCATTGCTTTTTATGAAGTTGAGGCTTCAGTTATTGCTTGATAAACCTTGGAAACATTAATGTAAACAGTATCGTGATTTTGTACTGATTCTTACATGCGCTAATTATGTGAATGTATATGTATTTATTTGGCCTGAGATAGGTACTTCATATATTTGTTCTCTGTCTTTTACAGTCATGATGATCAGTCTACTCACTGGGTGGATCCCAGAGAGGCCAAGAAGAAGAAAACGACGGCTTTCGACTGTGAAGATCATGGTAAGTTTCAGTATTATGTGTCCTTGATTTGTCAGATTTCGTGTGTAATATTTTTCAGCTGCCGTTATGAGTATCCATGGAATTCAGCTGCCCAGGATGAGGGCATCACTGCCCTCCCCATGGGATCTGGAACATGGCTAACAAAAGGGAGAATCAGGCATTTACATTTCGAATCAAATTTCGAATCGGCAAAATGATTTAGAATTGCATTGAATCTCAAATCGAATCATTGCATCAGGCAAAATATAAATAGTGAAGATTTATTTATCACTTAACGATGATAAATTACCATCAGTATACAATTTAAATATTATCTAATAAATGGATCAAATACATATCTAACCAATTAAGTGCACATTCTTTGTGGTCGTCTCTGTTATACAATAATATTTACATACTAAGTGTTGTCATCACTAAATCCAGCATTCTGATTGGTCGGCGCCCACGTGGCTAGTTGCAGTTATTTCTCGGTGAATGCGCAACCTCATAACACCAAGCTCATAACACCATCGATACGTCATTGGGTTTGGAAAGACGAACGCGTAATGTTTTGGGCGCATTTGGAATCGCGCAGGATTGACTTAATACATTATCGGGTTTCAATATGAAGAGAAATTGTTCCTATTAACTTTTGCCAAGGGTGCTATTGGGTATTTTGGGCTGTTTTTGTCACGATACACTTTTCGATTTAAATACATTTACAAAAGTGGCTTTTTCGCTAAATGTATATAAATATAAGGATTAACTGTCATGTGGACTATTTTTATGGAGATGTAACCGTGAGGTAAGTGGTCATAACTTGTATGTAAAACCCTTTGGGTTTTACACAAGTTATGTCCACTTACCTCACGGTTACATCTCCATAAAAACAGTCCACATGACAGTTAATCCTTATATAAAACAGTATCAGAAGCAATATTGAAGCCATGAAAGCAATCACATTCACAAGATTTACATAAGAATGAAATTTTGCTTGATCAGAAGTATATGAGTTGGTATCATAATATATCTATGAGAAAAAGCAATGTGGTCTGTGAAGAAATGAGAATGCAACTGGTGCCAATGATTTGATACAATTTTAATCGGGACAGCTGATTATTCGAATCGAATCAGATGAAAGATTCCGAATTGTATCAAATCAAATCGTTTCGTAGGGCCCTAGATATTTTCCTCATCAGTGTAATTCACATAGCACATGTTAAGGTTCATTCATATGAAATGAATTACAGGAGGAAGAAATTTGTTTTCCTAACTTCAACCCACAGCTTCGACAACATCATTTATATTACTCAAGTAAATGTTAGCTGCATTGCTTTTCTACACATTTACAGACTCGAGAAATATAAATTTTGAAGAAAATACGTAAATATATTTACCTAAAACAGCCTAAAATGTAAAATATGTTTGAAAGTGGATCCAGCTACACATTCAGACTCTGGCGTACAATACAGTCAGAATCCGGCATACTGCTCCAAAACACCAGGAATCTGGTGGATGAAAAAGGGGGCTGATACCCTCCAGAATAAAACTTATATATAAATTGGTAAGTTTGAGGGTGGAATGGAACATCTGAATGTGTTGACTCTTTTCCATTTTCATTAATTTATAGATATCTGTTTCCATATAATGGGTGTGGGTTTTGATGAAATGTAAGTAATGGGAGCTAACTCTATTATAACGTAAATCAGTAAGATTGAGTCATGACCAAGGCAACACAGGTAATGGAAGTTAACTGTATTTAGGACTGAAGATTATGCATAAAGTTAGAGTTATTTCTCTTGATACCATTTGGTAGCAGATTTATGTGCTGTATGCTATAAGTTGCAAACATAAATAGAGTTATGCATCCTTGTTAATTCTTCCAGCAGAAACAAGAATCTACATTAACAATTCTGCCAGGTGATTTGTGTATTGTCTCTGAAGTTAATATCGATGAAATTATCATACCCTGTGCGGCCCTATGTAGATATGGGGATAATTCTGTATCTTTGGCAAGGAAGCTTTTTGCGAGAGGGTGCTTGAGTATTTTTAGGCTTCCAAATTTGTTCAAATAGTTGGTTAGTTGTGAATTTCCAAGATTTTAGTTAAGAAAAAACTGTTTTATCTGCACTCCCTTCCACTAAATGGTGTCCCAGGTGATGCTCTATGCAAAAATTGACCATTTTAATCTAGGACTCTTAGATTATCGTCAGTGGAAGTTATTTCCAGGCAATTTTTATTGGCAATTTTTATTGCCTATTTATTGCCTATTTTATTTCATGTTTCTAGGTGTTGGAACTGATTACTTCCTCATCATAATATAATACTCTTATTGTTATTCACAGTTTTCTATCTTTATAATGTGATATATCACTTACCTCTTCGTGGCTTCCACTAGGCCTTTACGTTTGTATCAAAACATTGTCATTACATGTATCTCCTCACAAATCCCTGTGAAGTCTTAAATTGTTACTTGTTGTGAAGTTTGAACATCTAGTTTCTGACATGACATTGGTTAAAATTTTCGTTTACATTATTTCGATGTTACATTCGCTGGTTGAATACTATAAAATACCAATTTGAAATGTTGCAGTAAGAAAAAGAGTCCAGAATCTAGAAACTAGAACATAGAAACTGCATGTGAAACATGGTGTCTTAGAGCATCACGCAGAAAACAGTGGAATCAAATACTGATGCACACTTATATCTGCAAAATTCCTGTGTATATAAATTGTAAATATACCATACATAAATGTATATATAGGATATCCATATTCAACTTGATACACACATTTGAAATGTTATCTGATTTCAACTATAAATGAAATAAAAATTACACCAATTGATACTGGTATGTGTCAATAAATGAATTAGAATTTTAACCAGCAAGTGTCAGACCTAATTACTTCCCTATCATGCTTTAATTCTCTATTGTTATTCACAGTTTTCTATCTTCACCTGTTGCTATAACACTTTAGTTCTTCATGGTCCCTTTATTGAACACTGTGGCCTTGTCAAAGCGTCATTGACACTTGATTATCTTCTCAAAATAATTTAATTCCATGTGAAGTAACAGATAGTAACTTTTTTTTTGGTGAAGTTTGATGATGTTGTTTCTGATATTGGTTTAAATTTTTAATTATATTAGCTCAATGTTATATCATGATATCTATTTAACTTTTGTGTTATCTGCTTTCATCAATAAATCATTAAAATTGAACTGAT
Source organism: Siphonodentalium dalli (assembly GCA_032622095.1). Classification (NCBI taxonomy): domain Eukaryota; kingdom Metazoa; phylum Mollusca; class Scaphopoda; order Gadilida; family Siphonodentaliidae; genus Siphonodentalium; species Siphonodentalium dalli. Next base: position 18,312,960 of record CP136061.1, on the reverse strand, counting down.
AGCGATCAACAATAAATTAACTAGAATTTTAACCAGCAGGTGTCAGACTGATTACTTCCCCTCCACACTATAATACTCTATTGTCATTCACAGTTGTCTATCTTCACCTGTTGCTATAACACTTTAGTTCTTCCTGATCTCCATTATGGAACACTATGGCCTTTGCTTCTGCATGATTGCATCGTTAACCAAAATTCCATGTGAAGTAATAAATATTTATATTTTTGTGAAGTTTGAACATTTAGTCTCTGAAATGGCCTACCAGTTTTGGTTAAATTTTTTGTCTGAACTAACTAAATGATTTTGTCTATTCAATGTTTCTCTCGCCGATTGAGTAGAATAAATTACATGTTTGAGATGTTGCAATAAGTGAACTGTTTACAGAATCTACATGTAGAAACTGTACGACAAAAATATGGTTGCTTATTGCATCGTGTGGGAAACGAACTACTGATCGATAGACACTTAATATAATATTAAAATCCTTGTATGTAGAACTTCTAAATATAATGTACATTCATATTACATGTATATACTATATATTAGATATCCATATTCAACAGTATATTCAAATTCATTGTACTGGTATAGATTTCACTAATAAATGAATTCAAATTGAATCGATAGGTATCAACAATAAATGAATTAGAATTTTAACCAGCAGGTGTCAAACCTAATTACTTCCGCATCAGATTAAAATACTCTATTGTCATTCACAGTTGTCTATCTTCACCTGTTGCTATAACACTTTAGTTCTTCCTGATCTCCATTATGGAACACTATGGCATTTATTTCTGCACCAAAGCATCATTAACCTCTGATTATGTCCCCACAAATCCCTGTGAACTGAACTCAACATGTGTCATTCTGGATCACAGCTCCATCTGCCCCCAAAGAGCATCTGTCCTTTACAACTTCATCTGTCCTATTGTAAGAGTTTCTTTTGGATGTTTTGTATAAAATAAGATTATGTCTGTTACCGTGATTTTTGTACCTTTGATTCTTTATTAAAATTTGACAAAATAACAACCTTCTATTCAGCTCCATTCACGCTAATTTTTGGAAATTAATTGAGAAAGAAATTTTGAGTGTGTGTGTTAGATCTTTTTCTTTTCATTGATGTGGCACATGCCAGCCACTATTCAATGTTCCACCTGCTGTTCCCTGTGGTACTTTACTGGTTTGGTATTCATTCGAGTTTCTTGGGAACCATTTGCTGCCCTGTAGATGTGGCCTGAGTGTTCTTATATTTGTCTCATTTGTGATGGTGAAAAGTGATTATTTTATAACTGTGGATAAAAGATACATTTCAACGTTCGAGGACCAATTCCATGGTAATGTTATATAGGTTTAATGTATTTGTCAACTTTTGTTTTTATATCTCTTTGTCCAGTAATTTAGCCCCCAAACTTGTCTCCTTAACCCTTTACCCAACAGAAGGGCCCTGTGCCAATGCATTCTCTTATATATGCGAGTCGACCATAGGTCGCCTCGCATATATAAGAGAATGCATTGGCTTAATACATTAAAAATTATAAAATTGTTAAAGAATGTAAGAAAAAATGGTAAAAAGTGTTAAAAAAAAGTTTTTTTTTAGGCCAATGCATTCTCTTATATATGCGAGGCGACCTATGGTCGACTCGCATATATAAGAGAATGCATTGGCACAGGGCATAACTGTAACTATCACAATGTGGTCAAGGAGCCGGTTCCAATGATATCCATATTTGTATGGTTCTATTGAGACAGACCGAAGATATTTTAGGCTGTTGAAGCTTTATTTGGCCGGTTTGTTGGGTAAAGGGTTAAAAAATACATCCTGATTAATAGGTTAGAAGAATATTATTTGTCTTATACAGTCCAGGTTAAATATGAATTTTTAATCTTATTGAAGCTTATATTGAATTGCAGTTTATTGGTCATTTTGTCACCAGAAAATAATTTATACCATATTAAGCTGTCTTAATTTTCTCAGTCAAATGAATTTTTGAGAAATGCATCTTGCTTGCTCATTTATCATGATTGAGTGTTCAGTTGTTTTTGTAAAATGGAAATTTTCCAGAATATCAAAGAAATGTTCTCAATTTTGTCAAATTTCTTATCACTTTATAGACACTATTACATAGGCCTATATTAATTTTCAAGGATTAAAGTTTGTTATATATATAAATATGTGTTCCTGGGGGAAAGAAATAGGCTGGAATATGTAAACACAATCTATTTTTTACCCATTAAATATATTTATATACTCTTAATTGATAGAAAATGCATGTTTATCACCAATAGTGTGAACAGTAACTAAACAGATTTCAGACTCAACCGTCAAAAGAACTGTCCATCTCAATTTCCAGATAAAACAAATTGAGATAAGTCTAGGAAATCATCATTAGGCCACAAATGCAGGGCATGGCCTCTGAGGTGCTACAGCTTCTGGGGTCATGGGTGTGTACTAGACCCCCCTCCAGCATGAGGCACTCAATTCTGGACAATGCTGTGATTGGATCACCATGGAAATTTAAGGGGACTGTTGACAGGTCACCATAACTTTTCCTCTCCACAAACTTCATGCCCTCAGTTATATGTACCGTATAATATAATAATATAACCTTGAACATTGTGGACTCCTTTAATAACTATTGTACTAAGTCTTCACATCACAAGTGCAACCGATTATTCAACAAAACAATGTCTGCGAAAACCATTTAGTCCAGATAGACACATCAAGAAATAACGCCCAGACGCCATCTGTACATTTGCACTGGTGAAGTCATGTATCACTCCAGCTGTTTGGCTGTTCAGTCTGATGTAGGACCATAATAAGAATATACATTGTTTCCCCGGATTTTACCCTTCCAACAGGAGGTCCTCAAATCAAGAGGATTATTCTTATTCTTGCCCACATATCTAATTGACCATAATATGAACTACTTGTCACCCCTTGTTACAGATAGTTTTAATATTGACCCAGAGAGCGCTTTGGAAACCATATCCCAAAAATCATAGATCCGCATCAGATATTTTCAGCATCTAAACACTGGCCCCACTGAGTATGAACAGGAAGGACTTCATTCATATTCTTCAAAATTGGCCTTCCATTTCATCAGGTTTTAACCTAGTCCACCAAATTAGACTAATCGGATAAGGGGTATTTTAATATTTGGACATTTACGAGCCACTTATTAACATTTTGAGGGAAAGAACAGTCATAACGTCCAAATATAAAATAAGTTCCCCCCGATAAGTCTACTTTGGTGGAAATCACAAATTATTCAGATGATAAACACAGGACCTTGAAAACAAAGACTATTCTTGAATAAGTGCTTAAATCCCCATATGTCCCTTGAATAGACTTCGGCGATATCTGTATTCACTGCTCATCAATCTTATAATTGAAAAATAATTGTAGAATTGTTACGAAACAGCCTAGAGTTTCAGAATTCAAGGCCTTGAACAGACTTAACATTTTCATGCAATGGAATTGAATGAACGTGAATTTCATCAGTTCTAAACTATGAAACAAGTGAAATAAAGATACTTTTAACTGTGGCCTAAGCACCTTTCATCTGTCAGACTCTTGTAACAATCCTCCACCCAGACTTTCTTCTTATCTTGTTGACCCCAATCAATTATTGTTCATTTCTTCATTTTATTTTTTTACCTTGTGCTTTAACTCAGATAACACACAGTTAGGTTTTCTCTAAGTTTTTTGTTTATACTTCAGCAGTTTTTCCACACCAGGCATGTGTTTACTGACAGATCCAGATGGACTCCTGGCAGTCACTTGGCTGTCAAAGGCTGTTTGGAGCATTTTCTACCATTTGGCATATGATGCTATAACCTTTATAAACAAAAAGTTAATTTCTATTCTATTCTATTTTTTATTTTGCCCTGACCTTAACAGCTGCTTACAGCTGCTTGGGATTGGTATCCATATACAGAAAGTTTAGACAGTATATATTGGGATATCACAGGTTGAAAGTTTGCGAAACTCTATTAACCCTTTCATGATGGGAACTGAGCTTGTGCAGCATTAAAGATCATGTGCCATTGCATTCTCTTATATGTGTATTTTTAAGAGAATGCACTGGCTTACAGGGTCAAGGGAAATATTGTTAGGCCAATGAATTCTCTTATATATGGGAGACTCCCATATATAAGATTAATTAGCATTGGCACAGGGTTTTCACAAAATTTCAGGAAACTCCAGTCATGGAAGGGTTAAATTTGCCCCTTTGATCGTTGATACTTGTGGATTGATAACTTTGTGATTCCTATTCAATCATTTCCTATTCAATTTCTTATTAGAACTATTTTTGATTACTGTGAAATTCAAAGTATGATCAAAATTATCGAAAGTATTAAAATTTGACTGCCTTTCAATGGTGTATATAAAGGGTGATTTGTTATATGCTAATTTCAAGTTCTTTATATTCTTAATACAAATTTAATAATCAGTATAAAGAAATGACAAAAACTCCTACGAATAAGGCTTGCTCCCTTATACATATAATGTTTATATACATAAATATACGAATAAGGCTGGCTCCCCTATACATATAATGTATATATACAAGAATAAGGCGGGCTCCCCTATAAATATACGAATAAGGCTTGCTCCCTATACATATAATGTATATATACATAAATACACCAATAAGGCGGGCTCCCCTATACATATAATGTATATATACATAAATATACGAATAAGGCTGGCTCCTATACGTACAATGTACAATGTATATATATGCATGAATACACGAATAAGGCTTGCTCCTATACGTACTGTACAATGTATATATACATGTATCTGAGATGGAAGGTTCTGTGCATATCAAACTAGAAAAGCTGGTGTCAATTATCAAATTCTAATCAGTATTAAGTTATGATTACTGTGAAGGTTAAAACAACGATTAAATTTGTTTTGCAATTATTAAAATTTAACTGGGCAAAGGTTTCTTATATTGTGGTGATTTCCAGTAAGAAATTGTTTATCCCTGTTGCAAACTTATGTGATACTCATAGATAAGACTCAAATAGCTACATATTACTTTATCAATGAGTTGGAAGGCTTTGTCACAATCTGGAAACTGTTTTGCTTTTGTTGAATCATAATTAGAAATAAAGTGCTTCGTTATTAACTTAATCAGAGGATTCTGGCATCTCTAACATCCCATTTGTCATGTCTTGCTTAAATTTTGGCTGGACTTCATATCTTTAGAGTATGATTTCGCTTTTTAGTCAGCAGACACATTATTCATTGTTGGTTAAGCGCCAGGAGCTAACTCCAATTCACCTCAGAGATTAGAACTAGTCTACATATGATAGGGTCTAACACAAGTTACTGTTCTATCTCTCCTTAATATCACCCATTCTCATGACTCAATTTGTTATTCCAACTCCAGCCATTGAAGGATTGCTAATCAGGAATAGAATATAGATGGATTTTGTGTTGGTCTGATGGCGAAACCCAAACATTTGATGCTTTTTGTCTAAAGATTCATTCCTACTCGTGATAAATTCTCAATTAATCGGGGTGGAAACCTCCATGAAAAATAAACAGCCGCAGAGATCGTGTGATTGAAACGTTACAGATCTCCTGCCAAACCGTGACTCAATATGCTTCACTGTCTATTTTGATGGCTGTTTGTTGCAAACACTTACAATTGTAATTCACTATCTTGCCTCGCTGCACTTGCCGCCTGCATCTGTCAGACTATACTGTTTATATGTTAAGTTTGCACATTTCCACAAAAAAAAAAATGTTTTCTTTCCATCTAACGTTCTCCAGAAATCAGTTGCTACACTTATACATGTATAAAAGGCCATCACATACAGTAATGCTCTAATTAATCGACTCCCTAACCACACCAGAATTATGGGTAACTTTTCAGGATTTAGTCGGAAATATTGCTTGTTGCCATTCATCGGAAAGCTCTGGACTAAATCCTGAAAAGTTACCCATAATTCTGCTGTGGTTAGGGAGTCGATTAATTAGGCCATCACATAGTCCAGTCTGGTTATAGTGTGTCTGACGTTTGCAGAATGTGTTTTCTGAAATGCTATGAGCGATGTGCTTGGATTTTTCGGTAATGTTAGTTGAAAACTATTTTCTTTCAGTAGACAAAGTGCTTGAGTACCCACTTATCAGGTTCGGTCACTAAAAATAAGAGCACAAAATGTATTCAAAACTATCTTTGGCCATGCAATATCAGTTTCTCGAAACCTAGCATATGCAACCTTTTTATTCAGGTTTGATATGTCGGAAAGATAATAGTTGGTACGATTTAATGGCTGCGGGCAACTGAAATTAAACCCAGACCTAGACGACCAAGACTAATTAATAATCGTGCGGATGCATGTTTAAAATAAACCTTTGGCCTGAGAAATGGAAAATTGACTTTGCACGGCCTTTAATTACTGATGCTTAACTGCACACAGGCCTCAGCTCACAAGGCGACTCAGGCGAGATTTTCGCCTTACTGTCGCTGACTTCGCCCTATCGTCGCTCTAAGGCGAAATCGAAGTCGCCTTCAATTTTAAGTAATTTTTTTTTTTTTTTTTTTTCTTAATTTTTTTTTCTAGTTTTTTTCCCAGACATGTCTGTATATAGATGAATTGTGGCGGCCATCCCAAAAAGAAACGGACGATGCAGAGACAAAGTCCCAAGTGTTTAAAATAAAATATGACCTATTATTTTGTGTTGTTATTCAGTCGCCGTTGTTCCCTTTGCGGCAATGAATGTTAATCACGAATGTTTTGACACGCTGAAAACACGATGAGATGTTAGCAACTTAGCATCTGTGTTGTTATTGACCATCGTGAGTGTCACAAATAATGTTTTAATTAACTTAAAAGACCGCTGTCCCGCATTTCAGATATAAAACAAATACGACATTATTAGAGTATGTACCAGGCGCTTCGGAAGTTCGTTTCGGTAACGCGTTGCACTTTTTGAAGAGACCGCGTCACACTTTTTGACGGAAGAGACCGCTTCCGTAAATAAATAAATGTCAAGTTTATTGCTTTAATCGGATTATACCAGTGATGTTGGCATTAATTAAGGGAGGCCATTAATTAATAAAAGCTTTAGCAATAAAACTAAAAGCTTTTGCAACTCCTTTGTTAGTTAATCCTTATTGTTTATTTTAGCGGACACCCACATTACAGCCGTGACCAAATTAAACTTTCAAAGTTACAACTTACATGCATCATGATTCAGACTGTACAAATACAATCTGACAATAGTCAATACTACAAACGTATCTTCCAGGCTGCAGTCTAGGAAATAATACTTCTTCCATTTAGTTAAAAAATTAACTACTACTGTAACTTGATAATTGTCTTGCTTAAATGATAGTTACACAAAACATTTCCAAAAAATTTAAATGTAAAATAACAATTAATTAGGCTAATTTCAGATAAAGTCAAAATTTTTTAGTTTTATTTCTTATTTTATGTTTTTAAATTTTTTATTGATGTTATAAAATAAAGCGATAGTTGAAAATTGTCAATTTTCCGTTGTCTCCACTTCTCCCTGAAGTCTCCCTAAATTTCCTGAAGTCTCCCTAAATTTCCTGGAGGGAGACTTCAAGTCTCCCTGTTCTGAACCCCTAGGCTGAGGCCTGACTGCACACCCCACCCCCTCCCCTCCCACCACATTTCACACATTTCTGAAAATTATTCTTCCACCATTGACAGGTCTTTCTACAACTGTCTCAGTACAGTCACATCAGTGTATCAACCCATGAGGTTGGAGGGAAAAATAAGTAGAATTACGTCCCTTTCATTTTTACAGGCATCTCAAATACGAGTTTAAAATATTCTGGCATGCGTTTTGCATATAATATTTCAAATAAATTTACAAATTCAAGAAATGTAATACCCATGGCATGTAAAAATGTGTGTTTTTCCTAAGTCTGAAATGCGCTTGTGTCCAAACAATGGCGGGAGATTGTAGCTAGGTATTGGCTGTCGGCAACCTTTCAAATTTTGTACAAAAAGTGGGGTTGTGTGGAAATGTACATTGACAAATTGAAAAAGGCATGGTTCCAATAATACTCCTACATGGCAAAAGACCTTAGAAGGGTTGGTCTTAACCAACATTATGTCTCCATGTACTGCACAATGTGTGCCACAGAGTTATCATAATAATGTATGAACATTTTGTCTCCATGTACAGCACAATGTGTGCTACACACTTATCATAATAATGTATGACATTTGCCAGGCTTTGATAACAAACCATAGATTGCTTGTAAGTCTATAGATAGGGTACCTTATCTTAATGAGATCACCCTGAGGCCCTGCTCATATGGGAGATACAGGCAGATGATAAGTTGATTTGCATACTTGTTGTGGAGTCCTTATCTAACAATTGATGTAATTGGTCTTTCTCAGTTGGTAGTCCTTCTTTGTTTGTGGTTATTTTTAAACATTTTCCTCCCCAGTAACAACTTGAAGATTTGAGATGTAGAGCGTAATTTGTGTACTTGAGGAACACTCATCGAGAATGCATGAAATGGTCGAATCGAATGTCATCTTAGGTTACCAGCCAGGTGTAAAGTTTAGGGATAAAGACGCTTCACTTCTCTCCTCACAAAATTGAACTCTACGATGCAAATTATATTTTTTTGTCAAAATTTACCCCATTTTAGAAGATTGAGCACCATTTGGATTTTTAATGCGATATAAATCGCCCTAGATGCAGTTTAGTCTCTTCATTAATAAAGATTTCTATGATATCAAATTTCCACAGAAACTCATCAGTTGGTTATACAACATATTTCTTATGAGAAGTTATTTGAGTAGAAGAATTGTTGTTGACAGCCTAGTTGCTTTGACAGTGATATATCATATTCATTCAGATACTTATCATACTTGCCTCAAATTTGTTTCACAACTGAATGAATCATATCTTTTAAAGATACTGAAACCAGGCTATACATATTGTTCCAAGATCTTACTAGAAATATAACACCAATCTCGCCATTTGAGATATCTTTTATGACGTACATATACTATTGACATCAGGTTAATATGGTAGATGAATTGTATTTTTTTCCATAACTATTACATGAGTCAGTGTAGTAAATCTACAGTTGATAATACATTATGACATTAACCCTTTACCCAACAAACCGGCCACAACCGGCCAAATAAAGCTTCAACAGCCTAAATATCTTCGGTCTGTCTCAATAGAACCATACAAATATGGATATCATTGGAACCGGCTCCTTGACCACATTGTGATAGTTACAGTTATGCCCTGTGCCAATGCATTCTCTTATATATGCGAGTCGACCATAGGTCGCCTCGCATATATAAGAGAATGCATTGGCCTAAAAAAAATCTTTTTTTAACACTTTTTACCATTTTTTCTTACATTCTTTAACAATTTTATAATTTTTAATGTGTTAAGCCAATGCATTCTCTTATATATGCGAGGCGACCTATGGTCGACTCGCATATATAAGAGAATGCATTGGCACAGGGCCCTTCTGTTGGGTAAAGGGTTAAGTATTACCTACATCACTTGATTGCAGTTTGAGAAGATGCGAACACACAAACAGCAGAACCATTAACCAGAGATATCTCACCATTAATGTATAGAAACTCACAGGTCCCCTGGTGCAGCAACCCTACCATGAGTATATACCTTAATACAGGTCCCCTCGTGCGACAACCCTACCATGACTAAATACCTTAATACACAGGTCCCCTGGTGCGACGACCCCACCATGAGTATATACCTCATGCACAGGGGGATTTTGATGAATTTTGAGTCCATGCTCAATATAGGTTTGATAGTTATAAACCTTTTATTAAGGTATCAGGGATGAGACTCTTCAGCTAATGAGCTGAACTCAGCTATTTTTATATGAAAAATTTAGTGAATTTATTGCAAAATCATGCAGAATTTCAAGAAAACCAGGTGATTTCAGCTAATTTGATTAAGGGCTGCATGGTCCCATGAGGTATATACTCATTGTGGGGTTGTCGCACCAGTGGACCTGTGTATTAAGGCATATACTCATGGTTGGGTTGTCGCACCAGGGGACCTGTGTATTAAGGCATATACTCATGGTTGGGTTGTCGCACCAGGGGACCTGTGTATTAAGGCATATACTCATGGTTGGGTTGTCGCACCAGGGGACCTGTGTACCTGCATACATAGTTCTCAATCAATGAACACGGGACAGTTTATAATACTAAAGGTCCGGGCAATAAGGGAGATAGATGAAGAACACGGGACAGTTATAATACTAAAGGTCAGGGCAATAAGGGAGATAGATGAACATGATACTGCATCAATAGGAGGGGCACATGGGGGGGGGGGGCAGAAAATGCATTTTAACTTTTTAGCAAACTATTTGGGTTGCTTAACCCTTTACCCAACAGAACGGCCCTGTGCCAATGCATTCTCTTATATATGCGAGTCGACCATAGGTCGCCTCGCATATATAAGAGAATGCATTGGCTTAACACATAATAAAAATGATAAAATTGTCAAAGAATGTAGAAAAAAATTATAAAATTGTTAAAGAATTTTTTTTTAGGCCAATGCATTCTCTTATATATGCGAGGCGACCTATGGTCGACTCGCATATATAAGAGAATGCATTGGCACAGGGCATAACTGTAACCATCACAATGTAGTCAATGAACCGGTTCCAATGATATCCATATTTGTATGGTGTTATTGAGACAGACCGAAGATATTTTAGGCTGTTGCAGCTTTTAATTTTGGCCGTTTTTGGCCGGTTTGTTGGGTAAAGGGTTAATTACATATATGTATCAGCTTAATCCATGAAAACGATTAAAATACTGTTTAAGTAGCACATTTCTGCCATTGGCATTTTTGCTCGACATCTAACTTAGCCGAGGTGGTTATATAGGTCCTGGATACCATCGCAGTCTGCCCTAGTTGAAGCGGTGTGTTCAAACCACGAATTAGGTAGAAATGAGAACTGATTTTCAAGCTTGATTTTAGTTGAGAGATCTCTCAAGGTGCCATTCCGATTGTACATGTACATGTAACCAAGCCTTGAAATAGTGTGTCTGTCATTTGCAGAATGAGGTCCCCAGAGGGTGAATTTAGTGATGCTACCCCGCATAGTGGGCTAGCATCACCAAATTCACCCTCTGGGGACCTCATTCTGCTTACACATCAGCAGAATGAGGTCCCCAGAGGGTGAATTTGGTGATGCTAGCCCACATAGCGGGTAGCATCACTAAACTCACCCTCTGGGGACCTCATTCTGCAAATGACAGGCACACTATTTCAATGCTTGCATGTAACCTGACCATTTTGATAAGAAATGATAAATAATTCATACTGAGCCATACCTCCACCCATTCTTGTATATTAGTAACCACCAAGGGTGCTTATACCTAAGGCAGGTGAATGACGTCATAGCAAACACCAAGGGTGCTTATACCTAAGGCAGGTAAATGACGTCATAGCAACCACCAAGGGTTCTTATACCTAAGGCAGGTGAATGACGTCATATAATAGCAACCACCAAGGGTGCTTATACCTAAGGCAGGTGAATGACGTCAGATAATAGCAACCACCAAGGGTGCTTATACCTAAGGCAGGTGAAAGACGCCATATAATTTTTTTCTATATCCATCAGTGATTTTTCAAGATCGCGGGTATAGATTTTAGAGAAATTGTCACGTGACTTCCGGTTAGCAACCGTGTGGAGATTGCAAAAAACATGGAATTGGAAATGAAGCATCGCGATAAAAATGAAAGTAACTATACTTCACAACTTAGGAAGAATTCACATGTGATTTATGTCTATTAATTTCATTTAGACCAATTTCGTTGGTCAGCTTAATGAAAACGAAAAATGATGAAGTCATGACGATAATCCAGACAAGATTTTACAATCCACGACAAGTTTTGTTAATTTGGCATGTCGTCTCCGACGTGACCACTGCATGGTGTTACATAAATTATTCTCAGCATTATGTCGCCGAAAAAAGTCAAATTTGAGGCACATCATGTGTGGTTGCTCAACTACGTGTCACGTACGATTCATATTATGTCAAATTTATGGAGCTATGAATATGAGTGTTCATTGCTTCAAATGTGCTTGCTTCAGTGAGCATAAACAAGTTCTAATTTGTTTATATTACTAAATATCACAGTTGTTCAAAGGGTTAATTTCACCATGGAAATAACTCCACTGCACGTAGTATCACCACCGAACCCTGGTAAGCAACTGATATTTGTGGTGTGTAAATCTAATCCAAATATTATGGCAGAAATTGTAATATTCTTTGGTCAAAGAAGAATTTGCCTGAGAAGAAACATTATATACATTCCTCAGACAGTCTCCAGCCAGGAGACAATCATTGTATAATGGTCGCTGTTGGCATTTGAATGAGCAATCATTCTTCCATTAGACGGTGATGGTATTCATGGGAATATCAAACATACCACAAAGGTAGTGTTTAAAACAGAAAATCAATCCCAAGTCAATATTAGAAGATACACTTCAGGGGAATACACACAATGGATTCATGATACACTTTACTATTACATTGAGTATATTGTGTAATAACTCTGATCAAATACTTAGTATAAAAGTCAGGGACCAACCTACATGTAGAGGGACTGTAGAGAGAAGTGACTTCTATCATATACCAGCATGCATTTGTCCGAATATTATATCGAAAGTATAATTACTGCATGATTATAATAGTTTTCTTACTCACTATAATGGTTTTATAAATGGGCTCTTGTTTTGTATATTAAATATATGCTGAATTATAGAGGCGTAATCTTGGAGTGTAAATTTAAATTCAGCCATTGTTACTTCTCCCTGATAACAGTCCACTTCTCCCTAATAACCAATCAGAAGAAGTGACTTCTCACAATTTGAATACTCTAGACTGGTCCCTGACAATTGTCACATACATGTGTTAATATTGAAACTAATCAATGATAAACTTAAGAGTGGGAGCTACCTCCCAAAATATGTTGTATAAAGTATCATTCTTTTAATCTAATGTGTGGTATTCTCATTCATCCTTGATTTTAACCCATTCGTGATGGGAGCTATGCTAGTGCAGCATTAAAAACCTTGTGCCAGTGCATTCTATTATATATGCGAGTCTCCCATATGGAGCCTCACATACATGTATATAAGAGAATGCACTCATTACAAATAGCATGAACCAATAGAAAGTTAATATAAAATATGAGTTCACAGCCTGTTGGTGGACTATTGAGTTTCTTCACGATATTATCTTTGTGGGATTAAGCAATGTGTGACTGTCGGGTCATATGATGTTCAAACCTTTTGCAAAGTTGTACCCCTTGAGCAATGTCACTCGTACAGTGGGACAGAAGTCTGATATTAGGCATGTACTTGTTCCTTTGTATCTGGGAACCACCGTATACCATGTCGTTTATATGTATTGATAATTAATGGACAAGTATTTGTAGGTCGTGGGCTAAGAAATTGTCTAGGCCAGAAATTGTTCTTTGACTAGAAAGACTAGAATCCGCATACATGTACATGTAGTTGCATGTTCTACACATATAACTTTAGTTTACAATTGGAACTTGGTCCCTTATGCCATTCATGGCAAACTTTTGTTGGGTTTATAATTTCTGATTAGTAATATAATCCTTGTTATCCCAGTAATCCTTGTTATCTCAGTAGTCCTTGTTATCTCAGTAGTCCTTGTTATCTCAGCAGTCCTTGTTATCTCAGCAGTCCTTGTTATATCAGTAGTCCTTGTTATCTCAGTAGTCTTTGTTATCTCAGTAGTCCTTGTTATCTCAGTAGTCCTTGTTATCCCAGTAGTCCTTGTTATCCCAGTAGTCCTTGTTATCTCAGTAGTCCTTGTTATCTCAGTTATCTCAGTAGTCCTTGTTATATCAGTAGTCCTTGTTATGTCAGTAGTCCTTGTTATGTCAGTAGTCCTTGTTATGTCAGTAGTCCTTGTTATATCAGTAGTCCTTGTTATATCAGTAGTCCTTGTTATCTCATTAGTCCTTGTTATATAAGTAGTCCTTGTTATCTCAGTAGTCCGTGTTATCACAGTAGTCCTTGTTATATCAGTAGTCCTTGTTATACCAGTAGTCCTTGTTATACCAGTAGTCCTTGTTATACCAGTAGTCCTTGTTATATCAGTAGTCCTTGTTATCTCAGTAGTCCTTGTTATGCCAGTAGTCCTTGTTATACCAGTAGTCCTTGTTATATCAGTAGTCCTTGTTATCTCAGTAGTCCTTATTATATAAGTAGTCCTTGTTATCTCAGTAGTCCTTGTTATATCAGTAGTCCTTGTTATCTCAGTAGTCCTTGTTATATCAGTAGTCCTTGTTATCTCATTAGTCCTTGTTATATAAGTAGTCCTTGTTATCTCAGTAGTCCTTGTTATATCAGTAGTCCTTGTTATCTCAGTAGTCCTTGTTATCTCAGTAGTCCTTGTTATCTCAGTAGTCCTTGTTATACCAGTAGTCCTTGTTATACCAGTAGTCCTTGTTATGTCAGTAGTCCTTGTTATCTCAGTAGTCCTTGTTATATAAGTAGTCCTTGTTATCTCAGTAGTCCTTGTTATATCAGTAGTCCTTGTTATCTCAGTAGTCCTTGTTATATCAGTAGTCCTTGTTATCTCAGTAGTCCTTGTTATTCAGTAGTCCTTGTTATCAGTAGAATTTTTGCTGTCTGCAGACTACCACGGTGCAACATTAAGACATTATCTCCAGCAATTTGTTTCAATTTTGCACATTGTTTCAATTTTGCGCAAAACATCAGCAGGCTTTGAAATTTACCTGGGTTAAATAATAGCTGATGAAATAACTTTTTGCCTAGACATTTACCTCCGCTCATCTGATAGCCGACGCTAATTAACAGGGCTGTATATATGTACCTGTAGTTACATTTTCAAACAACTGCATGCAGAGAAAATTCTTACCGTTCAAAGCCGAAATTCTTCTACTACGGCATTTAATATGAATTGCTTTGATGTGGAGAACAGAATGACGTAAAATGGATTTGAGTGTACAAAGCAATACCACAAATACAGATCTTATTACTTAGAAATTACCTAAATATGCAATCCTAAGCCAGAGGGTATTGTGGTGGTGTGATTAGCTTCCGAGAGCAAATTTAAAAATCAAACAGCATTCTAATAAAAATAATATAAACAACTTTGAAAACTAACTCGAAACTATGACGTCTGTTTTTTATTACTTAGTTCTGGATTGATGTAGCTAATCATATTTCAAGTGTGTAGTTTCCAGAAAGGTTATTTCTCAATGTTTAGTACAAATAAATGGCATCTCCAATGGCTTATTATTCCCACTCCCACGATTTAAAGCAAGCCTCACACCATAGACCAGCTTGAAGTTATCCTATTCAGAGAAGTTCCTTCTGAATGAATGCTTTATTCTCAGCCATTTTAACATGGGACATGAGACCTAATCATATGTTCTGGAGAAGTTGTCTAATAATAATACAGATAAGTCATAATGCCAATATAACAAAATCAATAGATTCTCATCCAACTATTTTTTAACCCTTTCATGAATTGAGCTTCCTGAAATTTTTTGAAAACCCTGGGCCAATGCATTCTCTTATATATGTGAGTCTCCCATAGGGCGCCTGACATATATAAGAGAACATTGGCCTAACAATATTTACCTTGACCTTGTATGCCAGTGTATTCTCTTATATATATGAGGCTCCCTATGAGGAACTCAATATATAAGAGAATGCACTGGCACAGGGTCTTTAATGCTGCACCAGCGCAGCTCCCATCATGAAAGGTTAAGAAGTCACTTCTCCCTAGTATTCATGTATTTTGGAGAAGTGGTCTAATAATACATATTAGTCATAATTAAGGCCAATATTAAAAAAAATATATCGATTCTCATCTAACTTTTTTTGAAAATTGATCAAAATAGATTAATTAGTGGGTCATTGTGATGTAATTTGAAGGTTAAAGACATATTATGTACTTGTTCGGGTGCGTGGAACTGGTAAATTAGTATTAAGGTACTATGCCAACTGGAGGAATGTAGCATTCTACTAACATCACCGAAAGTCTCAAGCAAATCGATCGTACCACTCCATAGAAAACATTGCCTGAACTACGCTAAATTGTAAATATTTAATTAATATATAAGAATGACGGTGTGTGTTGTCAATTTAGATATAATATTTGTAAAAATAACTACTCTGAACAATATTATTTTCCATTTCTATTTGATCACCATACCGGAGTGTTTCACATCACTTTAAGGCATGAGAAATAAGTTTACATAAAAATGATCCAAATAAAACATTTGAGGAGGGGACAAAAAATAGAGTCGGAGGGGATGAGATTCCAGAATGCTTTAGTTCCATTTTAGCTCCTCAACCTCATGGTCTAGATTTGATAAGTGTACGTCTTCTATAATAATCAGTTAACACACTTTGATCTTTTTTTCTTTTTATATTTACTGAAAATTTTCTCCCTTTATTTCTAAAAGTATACATTGGAATGGTCCATTCTTCATTTGTAGGGATGGTCAGACAATATAAGCAGACAACAGACAGTGCAACAGAAGGGGTGAATATCCGTAAGTTTTTCGTGGCGCACCCTGATGGCATATATTATTCCCCCCTCTAATAAATAACCACCTCGGCGCACCCTGATGGTATTATATTACCTCCCCTCTAAGAAATAACCACCTCAGCGCACCCTGGTGGCAGTATATTATCCCCCCCCCCCCACCTTGACGTAATAACCACCTCGGCGCACCCTGGTGGCAGTATATTATTCCCACCCCACCTTGACGAAATAACCACCTTGTTTTGACAACCTGAAACTATATCTACCCTCCCTAACTAAACAGTTACTAGTAGTATTTATTAATAACCATTTTATTTTATTCAAATTCAGGAGTTCAAACTTTGTTTCTTTTATTGTCCGCTATTAAAATGACATAATTAAGACGTCCTCTCATTTAGGTTTTGACGCGTTTTACTTTGCTGGGACCACAAGGTCCTAACCAAATTCTTAAGGACAACTAAGCTTTCGGAGGCAGTGAACACTTAATTCATTTGTAGGAATGTTCAGTTAATTAGTAAACAGTCCAGTAACCCTTTGTATACTAAATAGATTCTACCTTTCAGTTATAAAGGTCTACATTGAATGATCTAGTATTCATTTGGAGGGATGTTAAGGTGATAAAAGCAGAAAATAATAAAAGTGCTGAAGGAATCTTATTTATTGAGGGAAATGTGTTTATATAATAAGTTCAATAAAACGACATATGGTCCAGAAAATCATATTTCTGCATCTGAAGAACAGGGTATTTTTATTGGTTTAATTTAAACGGGTGGTCATGCTTCCTTTTCATTTGATACCAACTACTGGTTGTACAATCCTTGCTTCGGGGACCAGCTTAGAGTATTCAGATCAGGAGATGTCACTTATTAGGGAGAAATGCAATTTTATCAGGGAGAAGTCATAAATGTTTAAGTTCTTTTTACTCTCTAACATCGCCTTTGTGTGATCCAATACAAAGAGCCCATATATATAATATCATTATAATGAGTAAGTACACCATTTATAATCAGCAAATACACTTTAAAATACACTTTGAAATATGCATACTGGTATATGAGAGAGAAGTCACTTCTCCCTTATTATTATAAATAGGCAGAATTTAGTGGCACATTTTAGGGAGAAGATGTCTCCTAAGTTGCCCTCTCGGCTGGTCCCTGCTGTGGGTAACAATAAGTTCATGTTGAAGTCCTTAATATATTATTCCTTTACTATTAGAATCCTGTCAGAATATACTATATACCCTACTGTATAATACATCATCGAGTCATTTCAGTGCAAGCAATTTTACCTAATTGAATCATGATATAAAGTGCCTCTCATAGATAATTCTCAATAGAATACCATAGTAATACCACGCAATTTAGATCATTATCTATTAATACTAGAATTGATCAGTTCAAAGCAGTAATGTAGGATGTGTTCGTGTAAAACTATGTCAGAAAATATCTTTAGAAAAACCAATTAACAGCGAAATAATGAGTATTATTCTTTGAAAAAAAAAAAACCCTTATTTTCGCAGATAAAGCTATCGCATTGAGCATCAATAGCTATTGTTAATTATATGAGTTGCGTGTCATAGGTTAATCATATTGCCTCTGAATCCATGGGAGAGCTTCTATTGTTCTCGGCTTGATAAAATTTCAGACTTTGAAAACACTACCAGTATTGATAATTGATGGCTGTATGCAGGGACAGTGCATTCCACTTACAGTCTGAACTATTGAACATCTAAAGTGCTAAGTGTGGACATCTCCTGCTAACTTCCTGGAGTGAAGTTTGGTGTCTGTTTAAAATTATCTGGATGTGTGGGTTACATCAGTTCATTGTGTGGCTCCGTGCCTAATGGAGAATCGTGTAAGAAGTGGTGCGTTGTCAATAAAGTAAAGTTCTTTGTGCATAAATGGAGGCCAGTGGAATATCTTTCTGGATTTGGATTAATACATTCTAAAAAACAATTTTAGGTGGAATTACAGAAAGTTTGGATAGCATTTAATGTTAGCAAGAAATACGTTTGAAACATATTCTGTGATCATATCACTTCATTTCTTCTAAGAGTGATTTAGATCGCACTTCTCACAGATGTGGAGTTTTCATATTCGGTGTTGGTCTTTAAATCTTATAGAGTCTGAGGCATTGTTTGTGGTTCATTTCTGATAAATAGGACAATATTAAATTGTTTCACTTGCAGTGGAATACTAGTGAACATTCTTGTGTGTATACAGCAGTTATGATTGGTTTTGAAAAAAGTCTTATGTCAGTCTAATGTGCTATGCACCCTACCATCTGAGGGGGTGTAGTGGTTTAGAGGTGTGAAGCTTTAATGGGCAATCTCAAGATTTATAATAGACAACAATCTACCATTGATGATTTTTCCCATTCACTTTGCTTCTATTCTGTTTCCAATTAACAATACTGGCCACAGATTTATGACTTTTCACATATGGAATCTGACCCCCTGTTTCCTGAGGTCATGCCATGGAGGTCCTGGCACTGTATTTAAATCCCCCTAATTATAATACACAGCTCCTTATTTATCACCCTGTTTCAGCTCTATATCTACTGGTCACTGACACATTGTTATCAGTCTACATATTACAGGTATCAGGACTGGCAATTGTTTGAAGACTTATGGCATTCTGTTACTTGACCAGATTCTGTGGCCTTGTATGTGAAAATTCAAAGGTTCTTTAACCCTTTCTATAATGAGTTGTTTCTCTCTTTCAGTTATATAAGGCCAAAAAAAAACATTTGTGTTTCTGGTTTCCCGACCGACCTTCCGAAATTGGGCCGACCTGGATTGTTTTTTCCCCCCAACTATTAAAAAAAAATTTATAATAATAATAAAAAAAAAATGTTGTATATATTTTTTTATGCATGTAATTGACATGTAAAACACAAAAACACATCTATATTGTTAAATATATACTACTAGCCGATGAGCCCGACGTTGTCCGGGCTATTCAAAAACCAAATTTCAAGTCGATAGCTCCACCCGTTTCCGAGATCTGGTCTGCGCATGCGCGAAGCTGGCGTCGCACGGGCTCGGCGACCCGATAAAACTCGTATCCGGGGCAAGATACATTCACATACCAAATTTCAAGTCGATAGCTCCACCCGTTTCCGAGATCTGGTCTGCGCATGCGCGAAGCTGGCGTCGCACGGGCTCGGCGACCCGATAAAATTCGTATCTGGGGCAAGATACATTCACATACCAAATTTCAAGTCGATAGCTCCACCCGTTTCCGAGATCTGGTCTGCGCATGCGCGAAACTGGCGTCGCACGGGCTCGGCGACCCGATAAAATTCGTATCTGGGGCAAGATACATTCACATACCAAATTTCAAGTCGATAGCTCCACCCGTTTCCGAGATCTGGTCTGCGCATGCGCGAAGCTGGCGTCGCACGGGCTCGGCGACCCGATAAAATATGTATCCGGGGCAAGATACATTCACATACCAAATTTCATGTCGATAGCTTCACCCGTTTCCGAGATCTGGTCTGCGCATGCGCTGCACGGGCGTCGCACGGGCTCGCCAATACGACAATGACGACCACCTGGTCAAACTACACACACGTACCAAGTTTCGTCCCGATCGTTCGAGAATCGTAGATTTGTATAAATGACAGACAGACAGACAGACAGAGGTCTTCAAAATATATTATAGATATACTATGTTTAAATTAAGCAGCAATAATTTTAGATGGCATTTTAAAATACAAATTTACATGTCTATTTGTGGTTGCAGATGAATCCCAATCTCAGGAATAAATAAATCTGATCTGATCTGAGAGTCGGATCGCAATTAAGGCAGGGGAAAATGCGATGTCAACATGATGGCATGGAAGTTTTCTAGAAAATTTCTAGCAATGCCAATACTATCAATGTTGTCATGGTGCTATGAGCCACAGGCCCATGGGGAAAATTACTAAAATAACAATATAGACTATAAAGGTTCCAATCATCGATTTTGGCTAAAACCACACCCAACTATCAAAACCCTACAAATTCTAGAAATCGATAATAGCAACCAAAATATCCCCCAGTGTGTCTTATTGGCAACTAAATTCCCTTTATTTGACATATAACTTGGAGAAATCGAACGAAGGGAAGTCGAGATATGATATCGGAAAGTACCGAATTCTACCGAACAAATCGCCTTGTCAGTCTGGGTGTCCGCCGAGCGCCCTTTGACCTCGTTATAAAATCAATATTTTCGAGCAATAAATTGTCGCGAACGTGTATTTAAATGTGATGTCATAACCTATAAATGCTCACATATATTCTACAAGTCATTCTGAAAGTTAGAGCTTTCCGATGAATGGCAACAAGCCATATTTCTGACTAAATCCTGAAAAATTACCATAATTCTGCTGTGGTTAAGGAGTCGATTATTTAGGGCATTACTGTACTGGGAAGTACTGGGAACAATTCCATTCATTTGAATGCTTGACTGACAGTTCACTTAAACCATAAGGTTGTCTGACTCCACTTGCCAAAACACCCACCCATCTTCCATAATTGTTTGCCTAATGTATGTCATATCATCTGAGTTATTTGAAATTTATTCTTTCAAACAATCAAATGTTGTAATATCTGTTTGTAACTTTGATCAATGTCTAATTAGAGAAAGCTTTTGTATGCATAAATGTTTTTACTAATTGCTTATTCAGAAACTGATTCAGATATAATTTTCTGTAATCCCTTCAAAACTAAATTTCCCTCACTCATGATATAACTACATTGTATTTATATATGTGTACTGTAGTGTACAGAATATAATTGGTTCTTGTGTTGGCTGTTCTTCCAGAATGCTTAATTCTCAAAGATGGAGTTTCTCTCATGGGAGCAGAGAGTACTCTTCCTTCCAACAACTGGAGAAACTCTTTGACAAGTTGGTCAGTTAGTTCCGATATGTCTATTGACAGCTGCACCAAAATCTAATAATCTTTTATAATGTTGAATTAGCACATTAGAGTAGTGCAAAACAGTCGCAGAACGACTTTTATCATGTGTTATAACTAGCTGCAAAATTTGACCAGGGTATAACTCTACAGTCACTCTGCTTAACTCAAAACCTAGGCTCTTTTAGGATGCTCAGCTACCCACCAACAAA
The DNA here is from genome assembly GCA_032622095.1 of Siphonodentalium dalli. Classification (NCBI taxonomy): domain Eukaryota; kingdom Metazoa; phylum Mollusca; class Scaphopoda; order Gadilida; family Siphonodentaliidae; genus Siphonodentalium; species Siphonodentalium dalli. Next base: position 18,291,268 of record CP136061.1, on the reverse strand, counting down.
CCTCGAAGTAATATCGCTGTGTTGAAAGCGACTCAGCCACTATAAGCAGAGCACTCTTAACCATTGTGCCACCGAGGTCCCACAAATAATATACTTATAAGCTCAAATAAAATCATGAATGTCAGACTGACTGAAGGCAATGTGTTTCGCTTCTGTTCAACAGGGCACTTTCCCCAATGTAAACTATGCATCCATATGGGAGTGAGTCGAGGACAAGTAAGGCTAGTGCCTCCTGGTCTGGACTTCTGATCATAGCCATACACAGGGGCGTCCAAATTTTTAAGGGGGCTGAGACTTTTTGCCCGAAAATTTGTACATGATACATGTATATTCATGATTGTAATGCAGTTTTTGTGGAATATACCTTGTATATACACATACATATAAGAAAATAGATTCATATTAACCAGAATTAACCATAAATATGTATAAGTCAGGCAGAACTGTAAACAAAAATACTGTAATCTGCCACAATTTTGTCTTGAAATATCATTCAATTTGCCTGAAAATATATCCAATTGTTCCAAAAATTACCCAAATTTTGAGCTTTCAAACGTATTCTGGGAGCTGCAGCCCACCCCAGCCCCCTGACCCACATGGCTATGGCCTCTATATTTGAGGGAAGTTTCAGTGCACTGAAGTTCACATGATTTATGAAAAAAAATTGGTTAATTTGAATGAATGCCTTGTTTGTAAAAATATTATGAACTACTGTTTTGTTATAATAACAAATAGCTCTGTGTGAATAAAGTTGGAATGCTTTGTGGATGTGACTATGGGAATTTATGCTAGCAGTGGGACTGGCAGGGAAATTAGCCAGTAGGGCCACAGGGGAACACATGTTATATATCCTAACCAGAAATCCATGGCCTTTAATTACCTCTTTACCACTCTAGGTTCCTTGTTAATATAAATTCAGGAATATGTCACTCACTGTATCTGAGAGTAACAGGAATCTGGCTAATGTGTTATCTGTACTATTAAGCACTTGTCTAATGTTATTAATTTTCTAGAGTATCCATTGGTCAGTGATTGGAGAAGGAGCTTCTTGCTGTGATATTAATACCAGGTTCATTAAGAACTGCCCATTTATTGGAGAATTGATACTCTGGTCATTCTGACATGTGGAGGATTTCAGTTTCTGGATTAATTTTGGAATGTGATTCTATTTGGATCGTTCGTGGAATTAATGGTTTCTGAGTCTAATGTTCTGATATTCTGGATTTATAGAAATATTTCTTCATCGATTCCACTTTCAACTATATGCAGGATATATATTATAACATTCGATTTCTTGACGCTGTTCACATGTTTGAAATATGAGCTCTCCTCTTTTTTTTTCTGTGGATTTTTTTGATTAATATAAAGGTCAAAATGCATGAGAATTAATGCAATGGAATCAGGCCTGAGTATGCCTGTCATTTGCAGAAAGAGGTCCCCAGATGGTGAATTTAGTGACGCTATCCCACATATTGGACTCGCCTCACTAAATTCACCCTCTAGGGACCTCATTCTGCTTAGGCCTCATCTTCTCTGGAAAGTTTATTTATTATCAAATTTATATTGAAACTTCTTCATGTAGATTCTATTTCTTTTATAGTTTAGTTTCTCGATCTGTATCCCCAAAATTGGCAGACACATTGCATATTCATGGTTCCCAATGGGTGTACATCACAATATTCACTATTTGGGAACTTCAATCTGAGTATGTCTCCCATAGCAGATGAGGCCATGCAGAATGAGGACCACAGAGGGTGTATTTGGTGATGCTAGCCCACTATGTGGGATAGCGTCACTAAATTCACCCTCTGTGGTCCTCATTCTGCAAATGACAGGCACACTAAACTCAGGCTTGAGTGGAATGGTTAATCGACTTCAGCCCTATGTACAGTAATGCTCTAAGAGAGAGAGATAATTTATTGACAAAGAGCAACTCCAACAAAATATGCACAAATAATAATGAAGATGATAAAGTTAATACAGATTAAAATAAAATACAACAAAATCTATGCTAACCCATCTGGGATAACTATCCACCAGATGGGCTGAGTGCTCCTTGCCTGGGGAGGGCATATCCAATAATTGGCTGTCTTACTGCCCACCCCAACTAGTCATTAAAATAACACTCTGCTCTGCCTGGAAGCTGCGTGGACCATGGTATATTATATAGAATAACTGTGGTCAATTATAAAATATACAATTTGTGTATAGAATCATTTAGAAATGAATTAGAAATCAAGGGAGCATACGGATGAGTAACCACGCGAGTTTAACCTATATATTTATATCGATTGGTCATATCACGCAAAAACTCTTTATGTATTACTTGTATTTACAATCATTAATTAGAAAAGCCGCGGTCATAAAATTAGGTGAATAACTCGCGTGGTTCCATTGGATGAGATCCAGTCAGAAAGTCATACATTAGCTAAAGCAATGTACGGCGGGAAATGTCATTGGTGTAGATGAATAATATGGCACGAGAGCCATGAACATTTATATAATACATGTATATACATAATTGATGGGGATATTATTATGAACATTCCGGGCAATATGGATTGTACAAGTAACTTCAGTGGGATAGGAACTAATACATTTGCTAATGAACCTTCTCCTGAATATCTTCCGAAAGGGCTCTTCTCGAAGCTTTTTGTTTAAGTCATTCCATATGGCAGGAAATTTAAAAGTTGGAAAGGAGTCAAGCGATTTGATTCGTGATTTGGCGATTTTGAACAAACCCTTTTGACGAGTGTTCCCTTGATTAATTGCAAAGTAGAATTTAAACGATGCAGGCAGTCTATCATTTCTCCAGTCTAACATTAAAAGGGATATTCCAAGTTTGTAAATGTCATTTAATTTTAATATGTTATTTCTACTGAAGAGGGGTCAGTGTGTGAATTATATTTTTTATTGTTGAGAATTCTTATTGACTTTTTTTGAAGTAGGAATAGTTTGTGGGCTTGCCTACTATGACCCCAAATTTCTATGCCGTATAAGAGATAACTATGTACAAGCGAGTGGTAAAGTATCTTCAGAGTGCTCTAATTAATCAACTTCTTAACCACAGCAGAATTATGGGTAACTTTTCAGGATTTTGTAGTTTACACATAATTGATTTGAAGCAATTTGATTGATCCCGTGTACATGTAAGTGGGAAGAGTCTCATGTTCATAAAAATAATGAGCACTAAAACCACATGTAGCCAGGGGCGCCGGAAGAGGGGGGCAGAGGGGGCAGCTGACCCCCCTGCCCTTGACCAAGGGGGGCGAGCGGGGGCAGGACTTGCCCTTTTTCTGGAGACAGAAAATGCTTTTTGTGTGTTTAATCTCGTGTTTTTATAGCAAAATGTGACTTTTTTGGTCCAAATACCACCAATTTCACAAGGAATATTAATTTTTTGTCAATTTTATCACAAAACGGCCATAAAAACCGACAAATACCATTAAAATAGGGATTTTTGCCACAATGAATTTATGGTTATTTTCCCGAGTTTGCAGAGAAAATGCCCTTTTTTTTACGGAAAAGTGCCCTTTTTGTAGGCTCTGCCCCCCTGCCCTTGGATGCTTCCGGCGCCCCTGCATGTAGCCTATCTTAAAATGTGTCCAAAAAACTGAATGTTAAAAGATCAGTATCCATTGGTTATTGATTGGAGAAGGAGCTCTTTGGTGTGATATTAATACCAGGTTTCATTAAGAACTGCCCATTTATAACCAGGTTCATTAAGAAGAGCCCATTTATTGGAGAATTGATACTCTGGTCATCGTGACATGTGGAGGTTTTCAATTTCTGGATTAAATTCGGAATTGGATTGTGTCGGGATCATTTGTGGAATTGGTTTCTGAGTGCAGTGTACTGATATTTACGGGATTTATATAAATATTTCTTTATCGATTCCACTCTCAGCAATATGCAGGATTTACAATAAACATTTGATTTCTTGACGCCGTTGACATTATTGAAATATGAGGTCTTATTTGAATATCTTCTCTGGACTTTTGGATTGTAGCAGTGAATCTCATTTGAATCTCTTTTCTGGACTTGTAGCGGTGAACCTGTATGTTTAATACCCTCGCTCATTTTTACCAGAGATATGTATCTTTTTCGACTTTATATTTGATTTTCTTGGTCTCTGAATGGAATCTAAAGTTAGGGTCACACTACATGTACATGATAATTTCCTATGATATAACTCCAACTGTTATCCACGGTATCTTATGGCATGCATGGTACTGCTCTTGCCTATTACTATATATGCCAGTAGTTTTTACAGACAATGAAACAAGCATACAACATATCTTTAACCCTTTCAGTGCCAAGTCCGATTTTTGTATCAACCCATATTTCCAGATCATTTTTCAAATTTATTGATTATAATAATGTGATACATTGATGGAAAGCCTCAGGGGACCTCATTCTGCAAATGACAGACACACTATTTGAAGGCTTATAAATTAGTATACTTTTGTAAAACCGATTTGAGGTCAGATATTTTTTTTAGAGTCTTGATGGCTTTATTTTTTGTTATGAAAGACATCATCCCTTCATTTAAGACTTTGATTTGTTGATTCTGGCATGAGTAAGGACCTGGCTATAAGGTGAAGAGATATCAATTTATTATGCCGAGGGATATGAGTAAGGACCTGGGTATAAGGTGAAGAGAGATCTAGATATTGTGCCGTGGGATATGTATAATAGATCACTGGGAATAATGATCAATCATTTATTGAACCAATAGTATATCTCCGACTCGATCCAATCACAGACTCTCAGGAACGGATTCTTTGAAAACATGAACACTCTCGGAAAGTGATTAATTGTACAGTTGGCTGACTTTTATGCCCTTTTAAGAATATTTTATTGGCTTTCGATGGATATATATTGATTTATTATGGTGCAGAATTGTATTGCTTTTAGATTCATGCTTTTGATTGTTATTGCATCAGTATTTTTCTTAGAATAATTGATACATGTTGAAGCATGAGTTTTCATCAATAATTATGTTGGTCTTTGGTTCAATGATAATTGTTGACGTATACAGTTTTCTTAGGTTTTGTGTTTGATGGTCATAGTTTGAATGCCCAGAAGGATATTTAGTGAATATTGTGATTTTTATTCATCTCTTGACAAGATCATCAGGTAAACTGTTGACCTATTTGGTATTTCTTATATCTGTAGATATTTTCACCTTTCGTTTTATCATTGTTCATTGGTTGTCAGCCAGCAATTGATCCATATTCATTGTGTCAGCAATAACCCTTCCATGACAGGAGCTTCCTGAAATTTTGTGAAAACCCTGTGCCAATGCATTCTCTTATATATGTGTAGCTCCCTTAGGGAGACTCACATATATAAGAGAATGCATTGGCACATGGTCTTTAATGCTGCACCAGCGCAGCTCCTGGCATGAAAGGGTAAAATTTAATTGAACCCTCTATAGTTCATATATGGCAAATTTTTGTACGCCGAAAAACATCACAACAAGTACCCTGTTACATTGGTTACAAATTAGAAAAAAAATAAAAGTAACAAATGTAACATTAAAGTAACCAGATGTAACCATTTGTACCCCGTGCACCCATGGTCCTGAAAGTAGTTCAGGAAATATTTTTTCTAAGTTTCTAAATTTGTGCTTATAAAATGTAACCAATGTACCCGACGTAACAACAGGGTACAAAAGTTGTGTTGTTTTGCTGCGTACCAAAATTAGACATACATTGTATCTACTATAGTTATCATAAAACTTAATTTTCTATCCATGTTTTTTTTATAAATTGGCTTGAAATTTTGTCACTTCCTAATTTAAATTTAAAACAATATGTAAATTTAAAGCCACACCTTTTTGAATCTTTATTATTATAATAATTTAAGCTATGAAACAACTTTCATGACACACTCTTACCATAGAAAAAGAACTGAAAGTTAGTAAACACCAGCATTGATCGAACAAGGCAGACTCTGACATAGTTGGGAGGCAGCACCCTTGGACTCTTCCACTGGCTTCAGACCTGATTAATGGGTATTTTTCTCATGTTTATAATTTGAATGTAATTTAATAGTAATCTATATCCTAATTCATTTTCCAAGTATGTCTTTTATGGAAAAAATTACTCTAACCTATTTTATAAGCTCAGAAACTGACAAATGGTTCACCAATCCATGTTGTAAATTGCTGTAAGTTCCCACCTCTTTATTAAATGACCAGCACAGAGCTATCTATTTCTACCTGGCCAGATAGAGGTATTTCTCTGTGATAATAAATGCTTTTAGCACACCTCAGTGATGGTCTCCCATAGGTGCTCTTTAATTAGAACCTATTTATCACTCTCACTATCTGTCTCTCACAACACACAGATCTGTCAATGACCTCAAGTGATGGTGTTTGTCTCTGTTTGTGGTGTCCGAGGAATTTCTTTCACATTGTTTGCTGGTCATTGTCATATTATATCGAAGAATTTTAATTCATTGTTAAGCTGGTGTGAAAATTTTCTCATAGGGTTGTCTTCACTCTTGTCAACTGTTCATTTATTTCAGAAAATGAAATTGACTGCAATGAAGGGTCACTTAATGTGCTTTCTATCATTCTATTTTGTCTGACGTTGGACTCTGGATGTTTTTTCGGACTTTGGATTAATAATGGATCTTGTGAATAATATTCACAAAGTATTGTTGTTTAATGGTTTTTGGATGGTAGTGATAGCACATTTCATTTTCTAGATATTTGATTTTTTAACTCATTTCTCAATATAATTTCATTGCCTGCACAGGAAAAATGCCATCTTATCAATTGTATGACTAACATGCCGGTTTTAACACAATGAAAATTAATAGTTAATCATTATAGTGCATTTATCACCATTTGAGGCAGGACTGTAACCTTTTCCCATCATCTATTATACTGCATGTGTTATCGGGATACATTCTGGAATATATGGCCTGCTTGAAATGACTTTATTTCTTTTTGGGCATATAGTTCTATATTAGCACATTCAGCTAGTCCTGGTCTGTTGATAATTAGTGTAATATTGTTCTTTATATGTAAATCTAAACATTGTTGACAAAAGTAAAACAATATGTTCTTTGACACGGTCACTGAAACAAGACCTAGTTGACATAGTATTACTATGACCCATATGCCTCTAAAGAGATTAATTATTTACCAAGTGGATCCAGATGGTTAAACAAAGCATGATGTACCTGGGGAATAATTTAATGGAGTAAACATTGTGCTCACTTACTCATTCACACCTTCAAAGCCAGACATGGTGTTTGGAATATTGTTTAGACCACACATTACAATAAACTGGTTTTACACAGGTTTGGTTGAAAAACAGATGCAGCAGGAGAACAAAATAAAAATTTATATCATGACAACAATTGCCTAATAGCGGATCTGTTCATGAATGTCACAAGATTTTTGAATACAATAAGTCTTACTCATATTTTAAAAATAAACTACAGTATTTCTTCCCATAAACAGTTTAAATAATGGAAAATAAGGTGAAAGCAAAAAGAGACTCTACTATCAACTATTTTCTTCAACACTTTGCTTCATATTTTTATCAACACTATCATAAACCAATCGGTAAATTTTTTGTCCATAATATTGAAAAAATGTTGAAGGATGGGTTTATAAACCAGACTGTAAATTGCCGTCACCTTAAACATAAGGCCAAAATAAAAAAAGGCCTGTGTTTCCGGTGACCCGCCTGCCCCTATTCCGGCACCCCCAACCGTTTTCATTTTATTGATTTTTCAAAATTAGTACGCATCCGATTTTATTTTCCATGTCAACTGATTCATTTCCGTATGAAACGGACGCATCGCATGTACTGTTAAACTGGAAATTATACCACACATCAATTAGGTCACAGCCAAATCAAACTTATTACACTATATTCTAATATTATGCACTTAGTTTTATTATTTTATAGTACATTACAAACAAGGAGTAGAAGTCTGGGGTGGGGTATTCATATTTATTTTGAGCAAAGTTGAAAATAAAATGAAAAAATAAAATAAAATGAAAACACACCCATTTTACATCACTTTTATTTCATGTATTTACCGACATACCTTATTTTAACCACTGGAACATAACAAACTGAACATTTCAATTTCTATGTTTAGTTTTATTCTTGAAGTTTATGAGAAATTAATTATCTCTTAAAACACTGCACTAGTGGTATAATCCTGGTATAAATCTGTAATTTTTGACATTTATAGAGGCCCTTTGTCAGCTGTTGAAGTTATGGTAACGGAACGTGCCTATGACAGTGGTTAATAACTTCTAGTACATGATAAACTCATCTGCTCAGTGATGAAGCTCTACATTTATGATAGTTTCAATCTTTCAATCATTTGTATTAGAAAGGTAGAGAAAAAAAACTTAAATAAGAAATACACCAGGGGTATATTTTAATACATGTATTTAATGCTAGAACATTACAAAAGTTAAAATTTCTATATTTAATTTGAAGCTTGACATTTATGAGTTGCCATAAAATAGTTTCATTATCTCTTAAAACAGGGCACCCATGGTATATCCTCTATATAAATCAGGAAGTTTCGTTATTTATAGAAGTTCTCAATCAGACTTCGAAGTTATGGCCATTATTTTTGGAATCTACAAGACAGATGGGTTGATGTTATACAATATGTCAGTTACAAATCTCCTTTCAAATGAGGAGCTGAAAAAAACAGCTCTTGTCTTTGAGAAATGCAGTAGTAATATACCTATATTATATGCAGATGTGCATGCTTACAGGGGTCAGTAACTACATGGAAAACCCATCTGCTGGGTGACAAAGTTCTACCTTTAATAATAGAATCAATCTGCTAAAACATAACTGTTATGTATTGGGAATTCCAGATTTAGAGATAGTGTCACTCTGACTCCAGTTTGACATCTGTAAACAGAAATTTTCTTGTCAGAATTGCCTAAGTCTGCCAGAAACGGCATATGTGTGAAGATATATACTTTGATGCAAGAGCATTGTTTATAGAACTTGGATGTTAATGGCGAGAAGTTTTTGAGGCTTTTGTGAGTCACATGGGTTTACTCGGAGATTTAATGATGAGCTAGACACGTGTCGACAATCTCCCCATATCAGCCTCCCATTGTTCTGATGATGTTGCCATATGAAGATGGGTCGTTGTAGTACACGTGATGAACTCGTTTAAAGGCAATTGTTTTGGTGAAATTGCGGCATGAAGATTTGTTTGTCCATCCATGGAGATGTGAATTCGTAGATCTGATTGATCAGTCCATTAATAGAAGTCGGAGAAACTTTCCGGATATTGTAATCGGTAATAAATTGTTAGCGTTGTCAGTTAATTCGGATTCAGTGACCGAGCTGCAATGCCTTGCCATTAATTCCAGTGAATGATGAGATACAATTACATTTGTGAACATCAATCTGCGGGCCACACAGCTGATGCGAGTCATCTGTGCTTACTCGTGTGTTTAAGTGTGTCTTGGTGACATTCACAATGACGCGAGGACATAAGCTGACAGTGTGTTTCTATTGTTAAGGAGCATATTTACAATGTGTTTCTCTTACTTGGATTTATATCGTGCAGTGGATGTTTTTAGCAGAGATGACAGCTTATCCCAAAATCTGTGTTATTTAACATAGTACTGGATTTTATCTCAATTAATTTTCATCTGGATTTTTATGTTAATTACTTTCTTGGATTGATATTATACACTGGATGTTTTTGCAATAAAAAAAAGTCTTATTAGCTTATTAAACTGGATTTTGTGCTAGTTTAATAATTTAAACGACTGGGTTTTATTATCTCGGTGATAATATTCAGAACAATCCACCATGGTAGTAATCCAGAGTTCTAAACAAGAAGTTGTTAGAGACAAGTCTCCTAAAAATAAGGAAAAGGATTGTGTAAAAATTAAAAAGACGAAAAGTTTGACCAAACTTTCTGAAGAAATTCCATCAAAAATTGAGGATGTTGCTCCGATGCCGGATTGTGTTGAGGATTGTAAAGGTTCGGACAATGCATCTCCAGAAAAGGAAGGTCCACCGTTCCCGGGAAGCTGTAAAACTCCTGACTGCGATAACTGTAAATGTCAGATCAAGTTTATACATTCACCAGGCATGTATACATTCTATTAATATGATTTTTTACAATATTAGCCAGTCAACGTACATGTAGGTTCAACTGAGAGATGAAAGTCATCAGGGATTTACATATTTTTAATAACATTTTCAGGGAATATTAATATTTACATTTTGATAGATTTCCTCTGTTAGAGGTCATTTTTCATGGTATGTACAAATCCAGCCGAAATGATTGACAATTAATAATTGGCCAAGTGTGTCATCTTGTTGATAATTACATGTTGAAACAGGCCAATATTAACCCTTTCATGCTGGTGCAGCATTAAGACCCTGTGCCAGTGATTTCTCTTATATATGCAAATCTCCCAGCCTCATATATATAAGAGAATGCACTGGCTTACAAGATCAAGGTAAAGTTTGTTAGGCCAATGGATTCTCTTATATATTCGATGCTCCCTAGGGAGACACCGTTGCTAGTGAAATTGGACACACCTATATTATTTCCTGGATCAAAGGCCTACCTGTACATACCAAATATGTGTACTATCAGTCGAGGTTCAGAAACATGCCTATATGAGCGAGGTCAAGGACACGGTCGCACATAAAATTGGACCCGCCCATATTGTTCTCGGACCAAAGTTGGCCTAAACTCCAAATTTGAACCAATCGGTCCAGCAGTTTTCGAGTCTATAACACACCCACATATATACAGACGTTCCAAAATATATAGGAGATTAGCCCGGGTACTAAATATATGAACTCTATTAAAGGGGACTACATATAGGGTCACCAGACTATGACAACTGTAAATGTCAGATCACGTTTAATACGTTTTTACCGCAATTAGCAAAAGCAAACTTATGTTCCACTCCCACTAACCCTTTCATGATGGGAGCTGCGCATATGCAACATTAAAGATCCTGTGCCAGTGCATTCTCTTTCATATGCGAGGCTCCCTATGGGAGACTCGCATATATAAGAAAATGCATTAGCACAGGGTTTTCGCAAGATTTCATTTTGAGAAATGTAACATGTAAATAGCATCCGAAAATGCATGATGATACAGACCAATACAGCACTAATATTACTTAACCCTTTGATTGCCAGGTCCGATTTTTGTATCAACCCATATACCCTGTGCCAATGCATTCTCTTATATATGCGAGTCGACCATAGGTCGCCTCGCATATATAAGAGAATACATTGGCCTAACAAATTTTTTGTTTTTTGTTTTTTTGTTTGTTTTTTGCACAATTTTTTACAATTTGAATATATTTTATTATATTCTTTAACAGACTTATTGTGAAGGTTTAGGGCCGATTAGATCGGCCCCTGGCACTCAAAGGGTTAATGAATTGAGGTCTCTATAGTCTCCAGTTGAGTTAAGGATAAACTGGTGAATGTACTGTTGATATTCATATAATTGTTATGGATGTTCACAATGTTATCGAATTCTGAGTTCTCTACATGTAATAGTAAGGATATTTATTCACAACAGTCTAAAATTGAACATATTAGCCAGGGCACTGGTCACTATGAGAACTATGGTGTCACAACCTATTAGCAGAGATTCTTGAACTACAGTAATGCCCGAAGTATATGACCCTTTAACCACAACAGAATTATGGGAAATTTTTCAGGATTTAGTCGGAAAAATGGCTTGTTGCCATTCATCGGAAAGCTAAGCTATCACCGAGAGCTTTCCGATGAATGGCAGCAAGCCATATTTCCGACTAAATCCTGAAAAATTTCCCATAATTCTGCTGTGATTTAGGGATCAATTATTTAAGACATTACTGTATATATATAAATATATATATATATGTAGCAGGCATATGGCAGCAGTCAACATCAGGGGGGTAATACCAACTTAGCTGTAGTGCCTAGAAAACATAATGGGGGTCCACCCAATTACCAGGGTACTAGAAGAACTACTAGTATACACCAACCTGTCACCAGGGGGACACTTGTAACCTTTAGTGCACATTCGCTGCTCCCGCATGACCCGTTTTACTGATCTAGCATTCAGAGAGTTAAAACTAATGCATTTTAATGAATTTACATTTAGAGCAATTCCTACTGTTTGTGATAAGCTGTCAGTGTCGAATTGGATTCGATAATTGAATGTTAGGAATTATCATTGTCACTGTCTCCAACCGATTTCTTTTGTGCATTATAAAAAATTGATGAATTTAGATTCTTAATGAATAACCAATCCTATTGATCTTTTGTTGGGCTTTTACATGTAGGTCACTGAAAACTGCTACACACAGTAATGCCCTAAATAATCGACTCCTTAACCACAGCAGAATTATGGGTAACTTTTCAGGATTTAGTCGGAAACATGGCTTGTTTTAACCCATCCGTGACTGGAGCTTCCTGAAGTTTTCCGAAAAACCCTGTGCCAGTGCATTCTCTTATATATGCGATCTCCCATACAGAGCCTAGCATATATAAGAGAATACATTGCCTAGCAATATGTACATACTTTGACCGTGTAAGTCATTGAATTCTCTTATAGAGGCTCCCTATGGGAGACTCACATATATAAGAGAATGCACTGGCAACGGATCTTTTATGATGCAACAGCAGGGCTACCGTCATTAAATGGTTAAATCACAGTATCGTTTGTAAGAACTTTTGTGATAAATTTATAGGACTTTATATATGGCATATCATTCTCAGTGATTTGTCTGATACATGTGGGATTTACTTCTGTGGTTAAAATTAAATATTTAGATGTAGGGGATTGTATGATTATGGAAAGAGAGAGAGAAAGAGAGAGAGAGATAGAGAGAGAGAGAGAAGAGATTCTCAAGATCTACCCTGGCAATTTGGCAAGTTGTTGGGTATACTAGTATTGTTAGTAAGTTTGTTATCCCCCCCAAACAAAGTTTGGCAGGGGATATATCAATGGGCTCTGTGAGTCCGTCTTGGTCACCATCAATCCGATTTTATAATCTTCGGTATGTTGATGAACATGTACATGTACTTACAAACAACGGGTTTCATCCATTGATTTTTTCCCCTCCGTGTTACGGCCTTTATTTTGTAATGGGACTTTGGGAAGACGTGGCCAAGTTTGATTATGGTTGGTTCAATGATTTTTGACGGAATTATACCCCTTTTTCTACTGCCACCTCGTTTCGGAGGACATGAGGTCTGCAAACTTTTATTCTATTCTCTTTATGATATAAGACAAATTAATATACACGATTCTTTCCAACAAAAAGTGTCGCTCCTGATTTCAGATCAAAATCTCTTCAAAATTTGGATGAATTCCAAGAATATAGTAATGCTTTCATTTACCACAAATGAATATTCAAATTTATATTCTGACTCTTGTCAACTTGTTGATGAGATGAGTTGGAATTGATGCATTACAATATCATTGGTGTTAAATTTTGAAGGAATTGGTTCCATACCAAGTTACTAGTATCATTTATTTGCTATTCTGTTGTATAACTTGCAAGTTAAAATTTATATCACTACCATGAAGGTTCTGTGTTTGGTATTTAAAGCTCAATTCATTCTTTAGGTTTCATATATACATGTACATGTACTACCCCAGAAACTGTAACACATTTAGTACAGAGCACAAATTTGGAAATTCACAGATGTTAGTGTTTAGTGGGGCAGGGGAGGGTGGGGTGGGGGTATGGTGGTGGGTGGGGTGGGGGTATGGGTGGTGATGTGGGGTGGGGGTATGGGTGGTGGGGTGGGGTGGGGGTATGGGTGGTGGGGTGGGGTGGGGGTATGGGTTATAGTAGCATGTTCATGTTACTGAGGTGCTTGTTATGGTATATTAGTTAATGCTCTAGACAATTGATCTCTTTGCCTGTGTCAGTATTGCATGTTTGACCTAATGATACCATACCTAATGGGAACATGTCGGCATACCTTGTCAGTATTGCATGTTTGACCTAGTTATACCATACCAAATGGGAACATGTCAGCATACCTTGTCAGTGTCATTTATCCCACATCATCCCATGATGAATGTGTTCTTATCAAGTTATGTGTTCCTGTCACCAAATATAGCTTGACACAGCAGAGTGAAATGTTGAGATTTCACTGGGTTCACTTAGGTAACCCTCACCATGTCCTAATGGCAGTTCAGTTGCTGTTCCAGACAGGGGTGCTAGAATCAACCAAGGATAAGTGGGGCACAATTAACTTCCAGAAAAGAGTACTTTTTTCAGCAGAATTATGGGTAACTTTTCAGGTTGTAGTCGGAAATATGGCTTGTTGCCATTCATCGGAAAGCTCTCACTGAGAGCTTTCCGGTGAATGGCAACAAGTTACCCATAATTCTGCTGTGGTTAAGGAGTCGATTATTTAGGACATTACTGTAATGGCATAAATGTCGAAAAGGCAAAATTTTTGGTTATCATACCACATTTTAAAGCACTTTCAAGGACTAAGCTCAAATTATTCTGCTGGAATGTATATAATGTTCTCTAATAGGAAAATATAACCCTGTCTTTGTGAACATACACTCAGATTCATATGGATACTGAGTATCATATTCATGCCAACTTTTCATTTCTCTGAAGGCTTGCGGTAATCCCCCGAATTACGTCGCATCACGCTGTGATAATCGTTTCGATTGGACTCCTTTATCTTAGTGCTACTAATAGTGAGTTCTGATTTGTGCCACTGATGTGGAATCCCGGGGTTGGGAAATGAAAACTTTCAAGGACTAAGTTCAAATTATTCTGCTGGATTTTATGTAATTTTCTCTTTAATAGGACAATATAATAGTGCTATTTAGCTGATGTACATATATGAGGTCTTTCTTGCATTTCGATGAAGAATTAAAGGGAACTTTATCCCCTCATGTGGACCCTCTTGGTTCAGAGCATGAGGGGCAGTAGCCCACCCTCCGCTCCCACTCCAGCACCCCTGATTCCAGGGCTTGAAATTTCTGCAAGGAACAGTTAGACTATTTTTCTACCTGTCACTTAAGAATTTTGTCTGTAGATGCCCTTATATGTGGGACAATAACACGTCTCGGAGGAGTGGACAGATCAGATGATTTCATCATTTCCAATAATTTTCTTATTGGGAGATAAACTTAGTCTGTTGAGTTGGATATTCAGAGATTCAAGCATGAAAACAGTTTGTGAATGGGTCGGCTTGAACGTTATTCATACAGAATCCTTGTTCTGAACAGCCTCAAAATTATGAAATGGAATTGTTTACACTAGCAACTGAGTATCAATCAATTTGGTATACAAGACAGAAGTGCAGAATCAAACATGTTTTGGATTATGTCATTTTAAATTATGAGCTGACATATAATGACAGTATTTCGATGGCATAATTCCTGGCACTCAATCAACAAAGGGTTAGTGTGCTTTCCAAACACATAACTCCAATAAAAATAGTAGTTTAAAATGTTTGAGTGAATAAACATATGTTATAAAACATTGAAGTAATTTTACAAGGTTTGGAATCCTGTGTTTATAGCTTTATGCCAGTCATGCATTGATGTGTAGGCTTCTTTGACGAGGGCATTTCCAATGCTTATGTATAGCTTGTCACAGTTGACGTGGAATAATTTATACAGGATGGGTGCTCAAATGTCTTCTCTTATTCTGACCAACAGTAAGTTCTCATTTTGATTTTAGATAAACTTTTAGATGTTTAAAGTTAGCATGATTAAGATGATGATAAAAATTTAGGTTATAATAATACAATCACCTTCTAGGTGAACTTTTATGTACAGTATTGCCCTAAGTAATCGACCCCTTAACCACAGCAGAATTATGGGTAACTTTTCAGGATTTAGTCGGAAATATGGCTTGTTGCCATTCATCGGAAAGCTCTCGGGGAGGACTTTCCGATGAATGGCAACAAGCCATATTTCCAACTAAATCCTGAAAAGTTACCCATAATTCTGCTGTGGTTAAGAAGTTGATTAATTAGAGCATTACTGTATTTGACATAAATAACAGGGTGATATACCCTGGTAAAGACTGCGTTATTACCGGTAGAATACTGTATCCACAGCGGTATTTAGACAGTCACTGCAGTGGACTTACGGTACCATGTTGTTATCATAGTGGTCTATTAGCAGGTCGTCACACCAAAAGAAAATGAAAATAATTCGTCCATGAGTATCTTCTTAAGTTCCACGGATATATACATGGAGAATCACTTTATTTTCATGCCTGTGAACCGTGACTGTCAGACCACATGCATCGTGGTGTAACCGTTTATGCATGGTTTTGAAGTGGTAACCTTACCGCTGTGTTGGAGGTTACCATGGTATAATACCTCAGTATTACCAGGTGACACCTTGTAAAATTACTTCAATGTTTTATAACATATGTTTATTCACTCAAACATTTAAAACTACTATTACCCTGTGCCAATGCATTCTCTTATATATGCGAGTCGACCATAGGTCGCCTCGCATATATAAGAGAATGCATTGGCCTAACAATTTTTTACAATTTTAATAATTTATTCTTGTATTCTTTAACAATTTTATAATTTCACCCATACAGAGCCCCAGACAAACATGAGCAGACAACACTCTTCTATATGCTTCTCTATATGTGTGGGGCTCCCTGCAGGGTAATGGATGTTTTATATTTTATGTCCTAAAAATTGTAAGAAACATTTATTTAAAACAAATGATAAAAAATTGTTAGGCCAATGCATTCTCTTATATATGCGAGGCGACCTATGGTCAACTCGCATATATAAGAGAATGCATTGGCACAGGGTAAATTACTTTAAGTATAGCTGTTATCATAACTGTGCTGTAATTGCTATTCTGTCTTCCTGGCAATGTGGAGATATAATTTAGAGCCAGCAATGTTCTAAGATAGATAACTCTAAGTTGAATGTATGTTTTATTTTGTTTGCTGCCACATTTAACCATGCACACGAAGAGAGGTAACTCTGTAATAAATTTGTGAAACAGCAATATTAGAGTTACTGATCTTGTAATAGTACATGGCATCACAGTTGGGGTTTGCTTCTATTCTTAAGATTATGCCATTCTAAAAGATTAGGAGTTACTAAAGAATTGAAACATGAGAACTTATCTAGTTTATACATCTGTAAACCAATCACACCTGACACTGTCTTACATTTAACGACATATGTGGATATACATGTAGTTTGTCTCATTTGCAGAATGAGGTCCCCAGAGGGTGCATTTAATGACACTATCTCACACAGTGGGCTAGCATCACCAAATTCATCCTCTGGGGACCTCATTCAGCTTTGTCCTCATCTTCTGGGAAGTATCTATAGTCGTAAATTAACATTGTTTTTAGTTACTTTGTCTCTTCTTTTAGTTTCTATATTCCCTAATTTGCAAAAGATAAAATACATAATCGAGATGACCAATGGGTGGACATCACCAACTTCAACTGGGGAACTTCCATCCGATCCTACATGTGCCGTAGCAGTTGAGGCCTGAGCAGAATGAGGTTACCAGAGGGTGAATTTGGTGATGCTGGTCCACTGTGTGGGAAAGCGTCACTAAATTCACTCTCTGGGGACCTCATTCTGCAAATGACAGATGACACACTTTGACATATTTTGATCGTTTAAATATTTGGATTTAATTTTTTAATTTTTTTTAGATTGAGGCACATTGAGCTAACTCCTTTCTCAATTAAAATTTTGATATTTGTTTTTCATTTAATAACATTTAAAAATATAAAATTATGAAAAACTAACACTGCTATAACATCTGACAGTACCCCTAGTCTCCACATGAAATTTGGTTGAAATTGGTCCAGGGGTCTGGAAGAAAAATCCGAACATACAGACAGATCCTACTCTTTTATATATGAAGATTAGATATGTTTACACCAAAAATGTAACTGGCATGTATCTTCCAAGGATAAGATGTATTTTTTTATTGAACCTCTTGAAAACATCAGCATTTGCTCTATCTCTCAAATATAAGCCGATGGGTTAGCTGAATGGGTGTGCAATACTATCTCATATATAAGCCAATGGGTTAGCTGAATGGGTGTGCAATAAAAAGAATGCCTTCCTTAATTTGTCCTGGAGTGCGATTTCCCCTTAAAATTTAGGTGAGTGAGCCAGGTGCCTAAACAAATATTTCTGAGGTGTTATCCAGTAATAAGTGCCTATCTCCCCTATGGTGGGTGGTCACACAGTGTATTATGGCTGCTTGGGTTCCACTATCTCTAGACAGACCTATCTCTTTGTAGCCCCTGGGATTCCATTTAATGATGCAGTGAAGAGATATCACAGGTGGAGCCACTGTTTTCTGATCTTCCTGACAGATTACTTCCCTTGAGATACATTTCCTGCTTATCAATGTCATTGTTTACCTATTCACTGCAGAATATAACTCATCAAATTCCCAGTGGCATCGTAAGACATACATTCCAGAAATGAGTCCATTTGACATACATTCTAGAAATGAGTCCATGTGACATACATTCCAGAAATGAGTCTGTGTGACATACATTCTAGAAATGAGTCCATGTGACACACATTCCAGAAACGAGACATGAGACATACATTCTAGAAATGAGTCCATGTGACATACATTCCAGAAACTAGTTCATGTGACATATATTCCAGAAACGAGACGTGATACATACATTCCCGAAAGAGTCCATGTGACATACATTCCAGATACGAGACGTGATACATGCATTCCAGAAATGAGTCCGTGTGACATACATTCCAGAAACGAGACGTGATACATACATTCCAGAAATGAGCATACATTTCAGAAAGGGACATGAGACATACATTCCAGAAATGAGTCCGTGTGACATACATTGGCCTCATTCTGCAAATATCAGACACACTATATCCATACTTGATTCTTTAGCATTTATAAGGTCATAAGGCTCTGTTCACACACACTATGTTATACTCTGGCTATAATAACGACCATATTTGGGTTATATCGGCGTTTTGTTTTAGTTGTTTTGATATTGATTCTGTCTGGACATCCATGTTCATATTAGTTCTGTTTCTGTTTACATTTTATGTTTTTCTTGATATTCTTTGAAACATGATTGGAAACTTTCTGCTCACTTAGAGGGCCCCAGAGTGTGAATTTAGTGACACAATCCCGCATAATGGGCTAGCATCACTAAATTCACCCTCTGGGGACCTCATTCTGATTAGGCCTCATCTTCTCTGGAAATTTTCTTTATTATCAGATTTATATAGAAACTTCTTCACATAGATTCTATTTCTTTTTTAGTTTAGTTTCTCTATATCCCCAAACTGGCATATGACACATTGCATACTCGAGGTTCCCAATGGGTGTACATCACAATATTCAATATTTGGGAACTTCAATCTGAGTCTTTGTCTCCCATAGCAGATGAGGACATGCAGAATGAGGTCCCCAGAGGGTGATTTTGGTGATGCTAGCCCCCTATGCAGGATAAAATCACTAAATTCACCCTCTGGGGACCTCATTCTGCAAATGACAGGCACACTAAACTCAGGCTTGTTTCCTTCTTATATGACTTAATATGGTAATACTAGGCTATTATATTTTCAAATTGCATGTGAAGATTTAATTTACGCAGTAATATTGTCAGCAATCCAAAACAAAATTAAATGAGACAACTTTCTTGAAGTTTTTTCGCATTTCAATCACCCAAAATGAGAACATTGCCTGAAAGATATTTCAAATTTGCATTCATCTCCTGGAAGATTATCTTCTACAAGAAATAACTGTCTACTTGAATTTTTTTTTTTAAAAGGGCGTTTACCAAACTAATATACAGATGCAATAGATTTGCTTGAACCTGTTGGGGTTCACTTCCTATATTTCACTCATGTGTTGATTTAAATTTGACAAATTCATGTTTTTAAGATCATCTTCTTCACTTTAAGTGGCTCCCCAACAAAAAAACTTATGTAAAATCAATTTAACTTGGAATATTTTACATTCTGAGTAGAGATTGCACAACCTATTGGAAGTGAAATTTCATTACGAAAACATAATAAATCAAGTGAAAATGGGAAAACCTGGCCACAGACTGCATATCTAAACAGTACTCAGGAGTAATCAGACTCCCAGTGTTGAGTCTATATTACTGATCCCCATGTGTAAGCAGGAAGTATATAATATAGCCAACAGCAGATAGGTAGATACCTCACTACCTATTACCATGGTATATTCTCAAACCATATACTCTACACAGTCTATACATATAACACATATCTTTAATGCTTTTCTCATACACTTGTGTGCTAAGTCCATTGCTCATAGGAATTCTCTGTGAAATTTATTACGTGCTTGTTTTTACCTGCTCTGTGAAAAGGTGTCTTTCGGAATATCTTGGATATAAACAGTGGTTGCTTTGTAAAAAATCGTGCTAATTGACAGGAGAAGTTAATTAGCAGTTTGAGAGGTAATTAAGATGATTTGACGTGGTGTTTCTTTTCTATATATTATGTAATATGTTTGGCATATTTTGTGTGTTTATATTGGTGTTTGTGTTGAGTGCTCATATGTAGTGTTATGTCACTGGTATGATAATAACAGTCAGGTATCCCACACCCTTCTAGTAGTGAAACTCGGAGGAATATTATCCCTTTCATGACTGGAGTCATAAATTCATTTTCATTATACATTGTAATTACCATGTCGTTTGCATCGTTCATAGAGCACCCAAGTGTATTTTGCACTAATCCCTGGCTTAAATTCTTTCATTTGTTGCATATATTCTGTTGAGTATAAAAGGAGATTGTCCCATAACTGGTCAGATTTGGTGTACATTCCCTCTTTAATATATAATATCAGTGTCCACTGTTCATATTAGGGACATAATTATCCAATTAATGGGAATGACAATGCTCATGACATGGTGCATACATGTAGCTTTCTACCAGAGGCTTTCTTCGATGCAACAAATTATCTTTTGATTACATATCGCCAGGTTGAAGTTGACTAATACCTGTACATTTCCACAAAGTATTAGTCAATGTTTACCTGGTGATATTTAATCAAAAATTCATTTGTTGCACCAAAGAAGGCCTCTGGGTGAAAGATATGCACCATGCAATATGCGTTACACCCCATCTGATTTTACAACATATTGATCAACAAATTTTTTTACCACTTCAAAATAATTTGAATATTACTTTCAATCAACATCATTTGTAATGCATGCATAATTAAGACCCCATAAACCAGCATATACATGAAAAATAATATGCTGGGAATAAGCATAAAAGTTTAAGAAACAAAGTTTGTTGGGGGATATAAATGTACAGGTAGAAATGGGCTCTGTGAGTCCATCCGTCCATAACAATTTTTTTAGCTGTTAGTGGGAAACGAAACTATATATTCTCTTTATAATATACATGTATGTATGTGACTGTCCAGCATTTTGAACATTCAACCAAAAATCAAAACCTTGTAAAACTGCCCAAAACCTGGTAAAACTGCCTCGAGTTGAAAGTCAATATCTGACAAAAAAAAAACTCAAAATAGGTTCAAAGGTTCAATCTTATTATTTGCTGGTATTGATAGCTTACAAATGGTAGCAAGCCTGGATATAGTGTGTCTGACATTTGCAGAATGAGGTCCACAGAGGGTGAGTTTAGTGATGCTACCCCGCACAGTGGGCTAGCTTCACCAAATTCACCTTCTGCTGAGGCCTCAACTTCTGGGAGGTACATGTATCTATAGTCTCAAATTAACATTGTTTTTAATTAATTTTTCTATTTTGTTCAGTTTCTAAATCTTCCAATTTGCAGAAGATAAAATGCATAATCGAGGTGACTAATGGGTGAACAAACCAACTTCAACTGGGGGGGGGGGGACTTCAATTTGATCCTGAGGTCTGTCACAGCCGTTGAGGCCTAAGCAGAATGAGGTTTCCAGAGGGTGAATTTGGTGACACTAGCCTGTCGTGTGTGGGATAGCATCAGTAAATTCACCCTCTGGGGACCTCATTCTGCAAATCTCAGACACACTATATCTAGACTTGAATGGTAGTGTCAATTGGATGTGACATCTTTGAAGAAATTGATAAATGCATGCTGTCATGCATTTCTGTATAAGAAGTTGTGACATCGACCCCTTCAATGTGAGGTACTAGATCATGCCATGAATCTCTAATCTTAAGCTACCCACATATGGGAGCTACATTGTATAGTAGAGATTCATGACATGATAAATGTGAGGTACATGCTCTTGGCATCCATGCATTGTTACTCACTCTTATAATATTTCCATGAGATTGACAGTCTCAGTTCATTACTTAACATGTTCTACTGTTGACATTCTGCCATCCTATTTGACCATAAAATTGCCATCTTTTTGGCAAAAGACACAGCTTGATTGCACTGCGAAAAGATACTTTCTATCAAAAGGAATTGGCAGTTCTGTATACCTCGCACGGTTGCAACTTGCCAAACAATGTGTCGAGTGACTTCATTTTGGAGTCACAATAATTAAGGAAATGGCATTTAGAAGCAAGATGTGTGTGAACTATGTCATTACCGAGGTAAATTGTTCTTTATACTTTATCTTCGCCAGAATGCTAAAACTCCGCCAAATCAGATCTTTGATGTCTCATACAATTGCGCTGCTATGATTTCTCAGAGATTTTAGTTCAGTTGTTCTCACCATTTGTGAATCCAAATGATCTATATATGCTTCAGTACGGGCGTCAGAGACAGGGGTGAGGGGGCCACAGTTTGGGGTGTGTTTTATTGAGTGATAATGCACAGTGGCTGTTGGGCAAATTGTGTGAACTGCAAGGAGGTCCTCATTAAAGGTACTCCAATGGCCACTGTGAAATATACCTATTGACATAGTTTCTGCTTTGGGTTAGAGACTTGATTGGAGACTTAGGTTCCTGGCCTTTGTTCTCAAGGTTTTCTTCCCATAGTCAAGATTAAACCATGATAAAGGACATTCCAATCCACCATGGGACATTAAGGGTACATTCACATGCTGTAAATATCCAGGCAATTCATCATAGTGTGCTAAGATTTGAATGAAATCCTGCTGATAAAATGCACCTGCCCAACAGTTTATGACATGCACAGCGAGATCATTGTAAATCCTTAAATTGTTATTATGTTATAAAACTGACATTTGCCCGAAATTACCTAAAAGTATCTGGCAAGAATCAAACATATTATTACTTGTAGCATTTTAAAACTATCAAAGACATGTATTCTGTAATATCAAAATTTATCATTCAAGATTGTGTAATAGATATACATCTAAGAATAATATCATGAAAATTTGCTACGTCAATTTGTCAGCCGTGTGAACATACCCTTATTGGGAGGATTCCGAAACAATTCAAAGATCTTTAAAAATGTTTAAAACATGTCTGGATGTGAGTGTATACAATGTTCATATTTAGTAATAGTATTTCTTGTTGAGTGGATGAAATCCTATTAGCTCACGTAGTTGGTATGTGTATAAGATTGGACATGTGTGTTTCTGCTACTTAGGTTAATTCATCAAAGAACAGCTTCGGTAGGTAGCTAGATAAATAAAGGTAGACACATTAATGAGATTTCAATACACATCAGCTTACTTTGAAACAATTGTTTATAATTCGGTCTGATCAGTGGGGAACATCTGTGCATTCCACATTTGTGGAACTCATGTATACAGTGCTGGCCAAAAATATCTGGCAAGCTTCTTGTGCAAAAGATTCTAAAATTGTTTATTCTTCAAAATTTATATTCTCTGTAAAAGATGGTCAATGTAAACACTTTCATGACTGGAGCCTGTGCCAGTGCATTCTCTTATATATGAGAGTCTCACATAGGGAGCCTCACATATTGTTAGGCCAATGCATTCTCTTATATGCCAGGCACCCTGTGCATTGGTACATGGTTTTCGCAAAATTTCAGGAAGCTCCAACTGGTCATAAAAGGGTTAAATAACACTTTTGAAATTGACATGTAGCAAAACACCATATGGATTCCTATTCATTCATTTGTAGATATGTTCAGTTGATAAGTTGAACAATAAGTTGTAGATATGTTCAGTTGATAAGTTGAACAATAAGTTGAACTTATAAAACTTATTCTTATTCATTATCTGTCAATGTCAAGGAGAAATATTTTTCTGGATGAAGAATATTGACACTTCTTTGTTGTTATAGTTAAAGAATCTGAAGAGTACACAATTCAAACCAGGCCTCAAGATATGGTGCTGGTCATTAGCAGCATGAGGTCCCCTAAGGGTTAATTTAGAGAGGCCTCCCCATACATCGGGCCAGCAGCACTAAAGTAAATCCTCTGGAGACCTCATTCTGCATGGCCTCATCTTCTATGGCAGAACTAGACACAGATTTAAGTTCTGAGATGGTGAAGATGGTCATGTACCTCATTGGGCACATAGATTATGCATTTTGTCGTCTGCCAATTTGGGGATACAGTAGTGCTCTAAGTAAGCGACTTCTTAACCACAGCAGAATTATGGGTAACTTTTCAGGATTTAGTCGGAAATATGGCTTGTTGCCATTCATCGGAAAGCTCTCCCCTAGGCAGAATGAGGTCCCCAGATGGTGAATTTAGTGATGCTAGCCCACTGTGAGGGGTAGCATCACTAAATTCACCCCCTGTGGACCTCATTCTGCAAATGTCCAGCACTGTATTAGAGGCCTGATTCAAATGATGTAAGGTGACTTATATCCGAACCATATTATGATGTATTGTTTTTTTATTTTCCTTCAGTGTTTGAACACAGATGACCTTCAATCAATCATCATCATAGCTACAAATATCATATGTTCTCTCATATTAACCCTTTACCCAACATAACGGCCCTGTGATGGTTATAGTTATGCCCTGTGCCAATGCATTCTCTTATATATGCGAGTCGACCATAGGTCGCCTCACATATATAAGAGAATGCATTGGCCTAACATATTAAAAATTATAAAATTGTTAAAGAATGTAAGAAAAAATGGTAAAAAGTGTTAAAAAAAGATTTTTTTTAGGCCAATGCATTCTCTTATATATGCGAGGCGACCTATGGTCGACTCGCATATATAAGAGAATGCATTGGCACAGGGCATAACTATAACCATCACAATGTGGTCAATGAGCCGGTTCCAATGATATCCATATGTGTATGGTTTTATTGAGACAGACCCAAGATAATTTAGGCTGTTGAAGCTTTATTTGGCCGGTTTTGGCCGGTTTGTTGGGTAAAGGGTTAAGGTAAACACTATCATCTTGGTCATCTTTGTCAGGTATACTCTAGTTTCTGTCTTTGTTCACGTAGACTTCACATCTTATGTTTGTTTTCTGTTCTGTATTTTCAGAGTTACCATTTGGTTGGGAGAAAGTAGAAGACCCACATTACGGGACATATTATATTGAGTAAGTTCATTAGTTCTTATAATATAAAGGGTAGAATTTTAAGACCCATATTACGGGACATATTATATTGAGTAAGTTTATTAGTTCTTATAATATAAAGGGTAGAAGACCCACATTACGGGACATATTATATTGAGTAAGTTTATTAGTTCTTATAATATAAAGGGTAGAAGACCCACATTACGGGACATATTATATTGAGTAAGTTTATTAGTTCTTATAATATAAAGGGTAGAAGAGACATAGTATATTGTGCGCTGAGGGTTAGCAGTACGGTTATTGTCAGGGCAGTCCTACCCGAAACAATTCTGATGCAACATCGAAATTCCCTTATAAATTGTAGGAAGTATCAAATATATTTCATGTACTATTTTAGACAACCTGTATATACATGTAGGTGTGACCATATCATGGGATACTGCTGTCATTTCTGTCGTGGAAATTAATCAAGAAATTTAGGTTATGGAGAAATAATCTTAACAGCTAAATTCAAGTTTGGAGTTTGAATGATAGCCAGGAAGATTTGAAAGAAGAGGGATGACGCTTTCACCCCTCTCCTACAACCCACTTTTGTATGTTGTGATTCTGCTGAAGAGTGTACATGTATGTAGGGTTTGTGAGTTTGTAAGTATATTACTATCTGCCCATACACAGTAGGTGTTTGCCTACTGTGTATGGGGTGGTTGCCACCACAGCAAGAAGCAAAGCCCCCCCCCCCCCCCCCCCAATCCGAACCTGGACCAGCTATGAAGATAATGGTTAAATGCGTGACAACCAATGGTTTTATAGTATTTCGTGGATTGACAGCTTATGATTAAATTATATTTTGATAATCGTTTCCTGTAATATACAAGCCTGCTAATATTGCGTCTCAGGGACGAGCCGAGAGGGCGACGTGGGCGAAGAAGTCTCCCTATTCTTGCTCACTTCTCCCCTAATTTTGCAGTCAGGCGAAGTTTAAGTCGCCCTGAAATTTCCGAAGTTGACCGATGAAAATCTCCGATTTGGGAGCGTATTCACACCTGAGAGTTGATTGCCGACAACTGTGAATACATCGTAATGTGTCTGCAGTGACTTGTGATTTTGGGATTATCAACGTTGAAAGCAAATTCATTTGTGTAACATGGTAATATCTGTATCCAGCTTATGCACTTTTAATGAGTGAGAATATTTAGGATTTCGTTTCGTTTAGTAATTTTTTCGTACTCATAAGCATTGTTTAATAAATTGTTTTTGGTATTCATAAGCGGTTCTAAAAATTAGATAAAATGCCACCATTCTCTCACAATTATGTTTGGACAATATTCATAGTTATTAGAGTTATGATTTGAACATAATTATTCCATATTTGAACCATTGTTTCATCATTTTAATTTAGATATTACATATCTCCTATTTTCGTTATATAGGTGACTACTGTAGTGGTTGATTTAAATTTTGTAAAGGCCACTTCGCCCTATTGAGCGCCCATTTCGCCTTATTTTTGTGACAGGGAGAAGTCACTTCACCCTGAAAATCAGGTCTCGCCTGGTCCCTGGTGCGTCTGTCATTTGAAGCAAGATTGCATCACTTAATTCACCCTCTGGGACCTCATTCTGCTGGGGCCTCTACTGCTATGGGAGATCTCGGATCAGATTGAAGTTCCCCAGTTGATATTGGTGATGTTCACCCATTAGTCACCTCGATTATACATTATCTTTTTCAAATTTGGGGATATGAATGAGGTCCCCAGAGGGTGAATTTGGTGATGATGTCTCATGCACACTTAATTCACCCTCTAGGGACCTCATTCTGCAAATGACAGGCTTGCTTGATGATATAATGAAGATGTTTTATAACTAGCTGGGTTAACTCCATATCTAGTGGGACTGTTTCATCTCTTTAGTTTCTTTCGAGGCCGTGTATTTTCATCTCGATCTAAGTGCATAATGCTCTCAGCTTGAAGTGCCAGTGCATAGTCCTATCAAACGCTGTTTATTTCTCATTCTGTTCTTCAGAAAATATTGCGGGAACCCTGCGGCGATTTTATTAGATTTGCTCAAGAACAGGAAAAAACTGAAGTAAAAACATCCTATTTTCGCAGTTATTACTTGTTTGTTGCAGATCTCATGAATTTTAAATGAATTCCATATGTCCCGGATATATTGGCAGACGTTTATCTCTCTCTTAATCTCTCTGCAATTTTTTAAAGCAGGAGGAGCATAGCTTGATATGATGTAGATAATTTAATCCATTGGTACAAAAGACCAAAATAAAATAAGCTATATTCCAACTTCTCTGCACTCTTATCTATAACCCCTTCATTAATTATACCCCCCCCCCCCCCCTCCCCAACAAGTTATGGGGGGAATATGAATTAGCTTGTACTTCCGTCTGTCCGTCTGTCCAAGCTTTTATCCCTACAATTTTTGGTCAATATTTTTGAAACTTGGCACAGATATTTAGTACCATGGGAACCTGCGTTAATGAGGCCCGTCCGACTTTTTTGGGTAAAGTTATCCCCTTTTTTCGACTTAAAATTTAGACACACTGTTCATCTCTGTGTGCAGCCGACTTACCTTTCCAGAAATTGAGTGTGTAAGACATTTCCGCCACTCGCTGTGATGGGAAGTATCCTTAGCTCCATTGGGACAGCCCTCTAGTTGCCGGTTTGTTGGGTAAAGGGTTAAGTCGCCCTGAAATTTCCGAAGTTGACCGATGAAAATCTCTGATTTGGGAGCGTATTCACACCTGAGAGTTGATTGCCGACAACTGTGAATACATCGTAATGTGTCTGCAGTAACTTGTGATTTTGGGATTATCAACGTTGAAACGTTGAAAGCAAATTCATTTGTGTAACATGGTAATATCTGTATCCAGCTTATGCACTTTTAATGAGTGAGAATATTTAGGATTTCGTTTCGTTTAGTAATTTTTTTTCGTACTCATAAGCATTGTTTAATAAATTGTTTTTGGTATTCATAAGCGGTTCTAAAAATTAGATAAAATGCCACCATTCTCTCACAATTATGTTTGGACATTATTCATAGTTATTAGAGTTATGATTTGAACATAATTATTCCATATTTGAACCATTGTTTCATCATTTTAATTTAGATATTACATATCTCCTATTTTCGTTATATAGGTGACTACTGTAGTGGTTGATTTAAATTTTGTAAAGGCCACTTCGCCCTATTGAGCGCCCATTTCGCCTTATTTTTGTGACAGGGAGAAGTCACTTCGCCCTGAAAATCAGGTCTCGCCTGGTCCCTGGTGCGTCTGTCATTTGAAGCAAGATTGCATCACTTAATTCACCCTCTGGGACCTCATTCTGCTGGGGCCTCTACTGCTATGGGAGATCTCGGATCAGATTGAAGTTCCCCAGTTGATATTGGTGATGTTCACCCATTAGTCACCTCGATTATACATTATCTTTTTCAAATTTGGGGATATGAATGAGGTCCCCAGAGGGTGAATTTGGTGATGCTGTCTCACGCCCACTTAATTCACCCTCTAGGGACACATTCTGCAAATGACAGGCTTGCTTGATGATATAATGAAGATGTTTTATAACTAGCTGGGTTAACTCCATATCTAGTGGGACTGTTTCATCTCTTTAGTTTCTTTCGAGGCCGTGTATTTTCATCTCGATCTAAGTGCATAATGCTCTCAGCTTGAAGTGCCAGTGCATAGTCCTATCAAACGCTGTTTATTTCTCATTCTGTTCTTCAGAAAATATTGCGGGAACCCTGCGGCGATTTTATTAGATTTGCTCAAGAACAGGAAAAAACTGAAGTAAAAACATCCTATTTTCGCAGTTATTACTTGTTTGTTGCAGATCTCATGAATTTTAAATGAATTCCATATGTCCCGGATATATTGGCAGACGTTTATCTCTCTCTTAATCTCTCTGCAATTTTTTAAAGCAGGAGGAGCATAGCTTGATATGATGTAGATAATTTAATCCATTGGTACAAAAGACCAAAATAAAATAAGCTATATTCCAACTTCTCTGCACTCTTATCTATAACCCCTTCATTAATTATACCCCCCCCCCCCCTCCCCAACAAGTTATGGG
The DNA here is from genome assembly GCA_032622095.1 of Siphonodentalium dalli. Taxonomy (NCBI): domain Eukaryota; kingdom Metazoa; phylum Mollusca; class Scaphopoda; order Gadilida; family Siphonodentaliidae; genus Siphonodentalium; species Siphonodentalium dalli. Next base: position 18,261,787 of record CP136061.1, on the reverse strand, counting down.
GGGAATATGAATTAGCTTGTACTTCCGTCTGTCCGTCTGTCCAAGCTTTTATCCCTACAATTTTTGGTCAATATTTTTGAAACTTGGCACAGATATTTAGTACCATGGGAACCTGCGTTAATGAGGCCCGTCCGACTTTTTTGGGTAAAGTTATCCCCTTTTTTCGACTTAAAATTTAGACACACTGTTCATCTCTGTGTGCAGCCGACTTACCTTTCCAGAAATTGAGTGTGTAAGACATTTCCGCCACTCGCTGTCATGGGAAGTATCCTTAGCTCCATTGGGACAGCCCTCTAGTTGTCCTCCAATTTTTTTTGGGGGTACTATTAAAATACCTGGTGTGTGTTGAGCCGTGCGGAAAGTTGATGAGAACTTTATTTTGGACTATCGGATCGAAACCAAATTTGGTATCTGAGTTTATCAGCTCAAAACACAGGTCAAGTTAGGAAAATATGGGTCAGGTCTGCCTATTTTTGCTGGAGTTATGGCCCTTTTTCAACTTAGAATCTGTTCGTCCATCACCTTGTATTATATAAGGATTAACTGTCATGTGGACTAACGGTGAGGTAAGTGGACATAACTTGTGTAAAACCCGAAGGTTTTTACATACAAGTTATGTCCACTTACCTCACCGTTACATCTCCATAAAAATAGTCCACATGACAGTTAATCCTTATATTTATATACATTTAGCGAAAAAGCCGCTTTTGTAAATATATTTAAATCGAAAAGTGTATCGTGACAAGATCAGCCCAAAATACCCAATAGCACCCTTGGCAAAAGTTAATAGGAACAATTTCTCTTCATGTTGAAACCCGATGATGTATTAAGTCAATCCTGCGCGAGTCAAAATGCACCCAAAGCATTACGCGTTCGTCTTTCCAAACCTAATGACGTATCGATGGTGTTATTAGCTTGGTGTTATGAGGCGTTATGCATTCACCGAGAAATAACTGCAACTAGCCACGTGGTCGCCGACCAATCAGAATGCTGGATTTAGTGATGACAACACTTAGTGTGTAAATATATAAGATAGGATGCTGCTTCAATATCTAGAACTGTCCATGATCACATTTATGTCAGGAAGAATAAAATATAAAACATATACATTGTAAGTTGGATGTAAATCTAGCAATTTATTTATATTGGCCTTTCCTGAGGGAACTACTCATTAACCCCTCCATGATGGGAACTGTGCTGGTGCAGCATTAAAGATCCTGTGCCAGTGCATTCTATTATACATGCGAGTCTCCCATATTTTTAGGCCAATGTGTTATCTTATATATGTGAGGCTCCCTATGGGAGACTCACATATATGAGAGAATGCATTGGCGCAGGGTTTTTACAAAATTTCAGGTAGTTACATTTCATGAAAGGGTCAATGAGTATTTACTATCCAAAGGGTTAAGGTACTAGTATTTTGGGTCTCACTATACAGACCTTGACATAACAGTAGGCATTACCATTTTCTCATGTCCACCATGTTATGAAGTAAAAGCAAATACTACATACAGATGGCATCCTGAAAATCTTAGTCAATAACTTCAACAAGCCTGCAAATAGTGTGTCTGTCATTTGCATGGTGGGCTAGTGTCACCAAATTCACCCTCTGAGGACCTCATTCTGCTTATGCCTCATCTTCTAGGAAGTATCAATAGTCTCAAATTAACATTGTTTTTAGTTACTTTTTCTGGAAAGTTTCTATATCCCCTAATTTGCAGAAGATAAAATGTATAATCGAGGTGACTAATGGGTGAACATCACATCTTCAACTCGGGAACTTCAATCTGATCCTAGGTCTCCCATAGAAGTAGAGGCCTCTGTAGAATGAGGTTCCCAGAGGGTGAATTTGGTGACACTAGCCCATCGTGTGGGATAGCATCACTAAATTCACCCTCTGGGGACCATTGTTCTGCAAATGACAAACACACTATTTGCAGGCTTGTCAATAGAAGTCTTTATTTCAAAAGTACACATGTGTAAATTATTCAAGAGTTTCTCTCAATGTTTCTCTTTGAACTTCCTCCTGTGTTTGACACGTTATTGTCTTTAACGGACATGAATGGAATACTTGCATACAGACATATGGTATCCATGGAAAATATAAGGGTTTGAGTTTTTATTTGGTAATACCGAGATCAAACACACCATGAAATGCCACCTTCACATTGTTTTTATCTGTGATCTGTTATTGTAGCCATGTGAACAAAAGGACCCAGTATGAGAATCCGGTCATTCAAGCAAAGAAGGCACTCACAGATTTAGGTAAGTTAATCCTTTTATACTATAATGAACCAGGCTTTTATATTCCCGTAATGTAGGCACACCATGGCGGACTGTGGACCCATCAGACCAGTGAAATTTGTTGTTTATGTTTGAGGGATGGGTGTTCGAGATCAGACAGGAAAATACTTTCGTTCCAGGGATGGTGTGTCCCAAAAATGAACATAAAACAAAAAATTCAACATTGTATACTGGAGTTGATTCCTGTCATACAAGGATCATAAATTATGATATTCATCAAGCCATTTTTTCCCACTCACCACTTTTACAATCCTATTGAATCTGGAATGGGGAGGGTGCCCCAAGTAGAAAGCAACATGTCAGGGCTGCATACAGTTCTAATTAAAACCATACTCAGACTCTAAAAAGTACTGAGTCTGATGAAATCCGCTATCTGTCGCTATAAATAACTTCCACAGACAACCCCTGCAGTATGACGTCACCGCCCACATTTGTCTTTAAAAATAGCTTCGATTGACATAATGTAGTGTCGGTTTCATTTCCACGTAAGAATTTCGTTTCTGCGAAAGACTTCGTTTTCGCAAAAGACTCTTTATGCCAGTTCCTGGGAGAATTGATGCTACGCATTCTCTCAGAATATCTTCTGTGCTTTGTGACATTATTTTAACTGAGATTAATCACGTTTAACAAACTTTAAATGCGTTTATGAATCGAAACAAAATATATTTTCTTTGTTTAATTTCGAAGTTAACATCATATGCGACTTCTAAATTATTCGGTACTAAATGTTGAATTTCTTAAAAACATTCAATTATGTTGGACATATTAACTAACATTGGTCAATTCTGCACTCTTTAAATACGCTTTTCAGTGTTAAATTTGCTGTCGTAAAACTCTGAATTTGTAAACATTAGCCATGCAGCGGAAAAGTTATTGTGCTATTTATAACTATTGGGCGGGTTTACTGGAATCGGCACCGGCTGAAGGAAATACCCTTGTCTTGGGGATTTCATGTGACTATTGCCAGATGGTCACATCACGTTCCTGAGGATATTGTGATTGGCTGGCAACTACGTAATTCCTGCCGGGAGTAATGGAACCTCTACCCATTTTCATCAGACTCAGTACTTTTAGAGTCTGAGTATGGTTTTAATCAGAACTGGGCTGCATAAAATTCTAAGCTTGGAAACTTTGCTCCATTTCAACTTTCGAGTTTCCAACCTCTGTAATAGTCTGTATCATGCAACTGTGAGAGTTATATTGGATATTTGAGACCTGAATCTCTTGTTTTTGTCAGATTTCCTTGTTTCCTTGTTATAGCTAGCAGGGGCGCCGGAAGAGGGGGGGCAGAGGGGGGCAGCTGACCCCCCTGCCCTTGACCAAGGGGGGCGAGCGGGGGCAGGACTTGCCCTTTTTCTGGAGACAGAAAATGCTTTTTGTGTGTTTAATCTCATGTTTTTATAGCAAAATGTGACTTTTTGGGTCCAAATACCACCAATTTCACAAGGAATATTAATTTTTTGTCAATTTTATCACAAAACGGCCATAAAAACCGACAAATACCATTAAAATAGGGATTTTTGCCACAATGAATTTATGGTTATTTTCCCGAGTTTGCGGAGAAAATGCCCTTTTTTGCGGAAAAGTGCCCTTTTTGTAGGCTCTGCCCCCCTGCCATTGGATGCTTCCGGCGCCCCTGATAGCTAGATATATTACAATGTACTGGTATCTCATCCTGGACGAATATGCTTAAACACAACCAAGAGTTATTTGTCTGCCTGTATTTCTAGCTACAAAGTACTGTTGGAGTCAGGTCAATTCAGCTTGTCTTGAGACATTTTTGGTCGGCATTCACAACTAAAACCTGTGTGTCCTGAGTTTATACAGCTTTATTTCTGTTATTCCTGAGTTTCATGAGTAATGTCTGTAAACACTGAAGTGTGGTGTATCATAGAGAATGCTATCAGAACGGTGATCTCTGGCAGGCTAAGATGGATCAGAACGGGTGATCGGTGATCTCTGGCACCTGTACCATGAAGGCATTTCAACAATTCACCATTTACCTGTAGTCCATCATTACCTGTCTGCTCAGTGCAAAGTGATCATTCATTCTCAACATGACTTGTTCAAGAGCTGTGTTACCTCCTCTATTCCTCTGGAGTGACGAAAGCATGCTTCTTTTATTTAAAGTGATGTGAGACACTCGGGTATGGTGATCCAATAGAAATGAGAATAATCTTAGTTAAAGTAGTTATTTTTACAATATATACAAATTGACAACACAGACCGCCCTTCTTATATATTATGCAAAGATTCACAACGGCAAAATCATTAGCATTAGTTTATCGCTGATAGTAGTGTCTCCAATAGAGATGTAAAATTTTACAATTGAGCATAATTCAGACAATGTTTTCTATGGAGTGGTACATTGTCGATTTCTTTTAGATCTTCAACAATGTTAGTAGAATTCTATATTCCCCCAGTTTGCATAGTGCCTGAATACTAACTTATCAGTTTCACGCACCCTAACAAGTCCATAATATGTCTTTAAATTGTGAGTCATATTAGAAGTTTAGTGTAGGTGGATATCAACTTTCCTGTCCAAAACTGGATATAGTGTGTCTGACATTTGTAGAATGAGGTCCCCATAGGGTGAATTCATTGGGCTGGTATCACCAAACTTTACTATCTCGGGACCTCATATTCTGGGAAGTATTGATAGTCTCACATTAACATTGTTTTTAGTTGCTTTTTCCCTTCGGTTCAGTTTCTATATCCCTTAATTTGCAGAAGATAAATTGCATAATCGAGGTAACTTTAACTGGGAAACTTCAATTTAATCCTAGGTCTCCAAATCAGTTGATGCCATGAATTCATCCTCTTTGGACCTGACCTCATTCTGCAAATGTCAGACACACTATCCTGGCTTGTTCATGTCTATTACTGAAATTTAATAGTTAAGTACAGATATGCTGTATGTAGCATTCTATAGCTCTATAACTCTTACATGACTGCATGGAGCTTCCTGAAATTTTGCAAAAACCCTGTGCCAATGCATTCTCTTATATATGTGAGCCTCCTATAGGGATCCTCACATATGTAAGTCTCCCATAGGGATCCTCACATATGTAAGGGAATACATGGGAGACTTGCATATATAAAAGAATTCATTGGCACAGGATCTTAATGCTGCACCAGTGCAGCTCCTATCATGAAAGGGTTAAGTATTCAGATATGCTGTATGTTGCATTCGCTAGCTCTTTATACTGGGCATTAATATTCCATGGACGAGGTTCTGGGCATATAATCAAGGGATTCCTCAGTCTCATTCTGTCCGAGGGCCTACAAACATTTCACCTGTATGTGTTTATTGTGTTACTGTATATCATAATGAATGCTATCAGGACCTGTGATCTCTGGCACCTGTACCATGAATGCATCTCAACAATCCACCATTATCCGGAGTCCATCATTACCTTTCTGCTAGGTGCAAGGCCATCCTTTATTATCCGGAGTCCATCATTACCTTTCTGCTAGGTGCAAGGCCATCCTTTATTATCCGGAGTCCATCATTACCTTTCTGCTAGGTGCAAGGCCATCCTTCATTATCCGGAGTCCATCATTACCTTTCTGCTAGGTGCAAGGCCATCCTTCATTATCCGGAGTCCATCATTACCTTTCTGCTAGGTGCAAGGCCATCCTTCATTATCCGGAGTCCATCATTACCTTTCTGCTAGGTGCAAGGCGATCCTTCATTCTCAAGATGACATGTGCAAGAGCCTCTTTCTTCTGTAAAAAAGTTCTGTTCCTTTGTCTTGAGTGATTAAACAATTTCTTTTAAAATTGTGAGTCATGCTAGAAGTCACTTGTAGTGCAAATGAACTCTCCTTCTTCTTCCTGAAATTAGAGTGGCTGAAAGCCTGCAAATAGTATGTCTTTCATTTGCAGAATGAGGTCCCCAGAGGGTGAAATTAGTGATGCTATCCCGCTATCATCACCAAATTTACCCTCTGGGAACCTCATTCTGCTTCGGCCTAAACTGCTATGGGAGACATACATGTGGGATCAGATTGAAGTTCCTCAGTTGAAGTTGGTGATGTTCACCCATTAGTCACCTCAATCATGCATTTTATCTTCTGCAAATTAGGGGATATAGAAACTTCCCAGAAGGGAAAAACTAACTAAAAACAATGTTAATTTGAGACTATAGATAAACTTATGTCATTTTGTCTTATCAGATATTCTCTTCAGAATGTTGTGTGTAAAATTGCCTAGCTCATTGCTTCACTATGCCCCTGTTTCCTGGAAGATGTGCAGGGCATATAGTTAGGGCTGGTCAGTCTAATTTCGTCCATCCCTTTTCACCTTTTAACTATGATTTGGTATATCAGGAATGATATTAGAACCGGTGATCTCTGGAATCTTAACAATCCACCGTTACTCTGAGTCCATCATTACCTGTCTGCTGGTGCACTGTGGTCATTCATTCTCAAGAACATCTTTCTTCTGTTCCTTCATCTTGAGTGACTTAACCCTTCCATGACTAGAGCTTCCTGAAATTTTGCAAAAACCCTGTGCCAATGCATTCTCTTATATATGCGAGCTCTCAATGGGAGCCTCACATATATTAGAGAATGCATTGCCCTAACAATATTTATATTGACCTTGTAAGCAGTGCATTCTCTTATATATGCAAGGCTCCCTATGGGAGACTCACATATATAAGATAATGCACTGGCACATGATCTTTAATGCTGCACCAGCACAGCTCCCATCATGAAAGGGTTAAAGCATGCTCCTGTTCCTTCTGCATATAAATAGTTTCTGTTAAAATTTTGAGTCTTGTAAATAGCTTAGTGTAGAAAACCAAACAGGAGAAGTTTTTCGTAATCACTTGAAATTGCTATTTGACTATTTGCCAGTTATCTTTGAATATTTTTAAGAGATACTGAAAAGTTACAATCATAAGGCGAAATACTCTATGGCTAAGTTTTTGACGACCTTTTTTCCTGACGACTTTCACCTGAGCTATGTACCTCTGGTTTAAACGTATTTAATCTCAATCAATCAATTATTAATATGTATTTACATAATATAATAATCATGAATGAGAATAGGATTGGGCAGTAAGCTAAAAGCTTATTTGTGCCATCTCCTATATGTAATGATATGAATGAACGGATGATGCAAGTGAGTACAAATTATGATTGTGTGCCTTGGTGCATACAAATATCATGTTCTTTTTGTTTATTTTCGTTTTGTAATGGTTTCTTTATTTGTTTCGGGGCCTTACACCCACTATCCCTAAGTTTTCTTGAATCGAGTCTGGGAAAGTTTAACCATCATGTACAATATAGTTGACCCCTCTGTTAGAATGACCTTTGCTATTTACAATGTGTAAAGCCTGGTTACACCATTGTGGAACTGAATATTGCTGGTGTGCTTTATTCTTTAGATAGAACTGCACTTAACATGAGACTCATAGAGTTGAGAGTTTGGCCAGGTGTGTGTTATCTGGTACTCACTAATTTCCTATATTTATTCTGATGTTATAAAAATGATCCATGAGTTGATCATGTTGATATTTCTTAAAAAACATACCGCTCTTTAGCCTTTGATACCAGGACTTCTAAGAAACATCTGGATAAATTGATTGATTCATCTGGCCACATATTCTCTGCTGGATTATAATTTCGTTATCCAATTGATATATCTCTATAGTCTTCCTGTTCCGACCTCTGTCCTGATAGATAACTGAATTTGCATATTTTATCTCAGTGTCTCCACAGAATTCTGTGCCCAGTACATCTATGTTTAGAAGGCAACTGTTGGATGTACTATGATTTAGTATTGTGAATTTGGAATAAGCGCGGCTGTTTTTCACTTTCAAAAGTAAGCATACAGGTATATTTCTGCTCTCTGGGGACTATCAAAATGAGTGTTGTCTGTTCATCTGGCTAGATCCATCCATTTGAAACACTTGGTTATCTTGATTAAATTTTTTTTACTTTTAGTCAACATTCAAATTTCAGGTTTGCTCCTTTTTTTCAAAATGTAATATTGACTTAGAATTTTATATTTATCTTGTGATCTGATTGATAACTGCAGTACTAATTAACTGTGGTAACACTTCCATGACTGAAGCTTCCTGAAATTTTGCAAGAATCCTGTGCCAATGCATTCTCTTATATATGTGAGTCTCCCATAGGGAGCCTTGCATATATAAGAGAATACATTGGCCTAACAATATTTACCTTGACCTTGTAAGCCAGTGCATTCTCTTTTATATGCGAGGCTCCCTACCTAAGTGAAACCACTGGCACATGATCTTTAATGCTGCACAACCAAAGTGGTCATTTCTCTATCTTCCCTAAGTCATTCCAAGGCAAATCATGTCTATGAACTTATTTCACCTTTCTATGGAGCCACTTTTATCCACTGTAACTGGGCAGGAATGTGATAAGAGAGAGTATGAAATGAGGCTCCAGACTGCCACAAACCACCATGGCCTTTAACAAGCCTTGAAATAGTGTGCCTGTCATTTGCAGAATGAGGTCCCCAGAGGGTGAATTTAGTGATGCTACCCCACATAGCGGGCTAGCATCACCAAATTCACCCTCTGGGGACCACATTCTGCTAATACCTCAGCAGAACGACCCTCTGGGAACCTCATTCTGCTAATGACAGACACACTATTTCAAGGCATGGCCTTTAATAGTCCCCTCTTGGTCTCTGAGATTGAATTCCATGCATGTTGGCCCCAGATAACCTTCCAGCAGTTATTCAACAGACCAAGACTGAGTGCCTAGCCCCACACTATATAATTTGATATATTGAATACCAATCATAACTAATAGCTCCACGGGCTTCATTCTTTGCCCCCAACAGCAATTCTGTTTCTAATTTTCTTGGATAATTTTTTATTTATTACACATGTCGATATAGCTCAAAAAAGTACAGTCAAGTGCAAAAAACAATGTGTGGTCTATAGCTAATAGATAGGAGTTGCTGGTATCTCCATCATGGTATATATCAATGATGATAAATCACAGCTATCTTAGATTAAGGTGGTTGTATTATTATCAGTGCCAAACGAATTAGCTTCATTTATAGTGATTAATGTGAACATAGGTGCTATGTGGAATGGTGATGAATCCATCTTATTTTGAGCTCCCTGGTACTAAATGCTGTGATTATTTTCCCATGTTATGATTTAAAACAAAAACAGTTTACTGATGTTTCATACATTTGACTTGGCAGTTGGTGTGAAATGTGCATTTGACGCCCTTGAGGTGTTTTATGAGGGTAATTCTTGGAGAAATATTTTGAGGAATATCTTTTGAAGTGGATTTATTTCTGGCGGGGATTAACTTTGATTAGGACGGTCATGGAATCATTCTTTTCTTGTATCTGTGGTAGGTTTGCTCAAAATCATTTAAATTCATAGATTTAATTCATTTTAATATTTGCTTATTTTGCCACAAAGATGATCATCCTCATTATGTCATTGTTCATAATTTTAAACCTTTGATTGTGTGAGAAGACAGATATAGAAATGATGACGTTTTCATTCCTATTCAGCAGTTGCTATCCTGAAGAAATGTTTTATGAATAAGTTGTTCAAGGATATGCATTTGACAATACATTCAACGCTCAATACTCTTTCTATTTAGTACTTAAAAGTACAAATCTGATTCCAGAAAGTATTATCAAGCAATATACCTGACAATACATATCAGATATAACGCTATTTATTTGTGATAATATTGACATGTCTAGATGGCCCTTAATTGTTAAAATAATGAAAATCTGCACAGTTCTCCATTTGGCTAACTGACTTAAATTGTGACCCCAATTTTGTCATTTCTTGTATCTGTGGTAGATTTGCACATAATCATATTTAAATTAGATTTAATTCATTTATGTGCTTAATTTAGAATATTGGTGAATATTGTGATGTACACCCATTGGGAACCTCGATTATGCAATGAGTCGTCTGTCAATTAGGGATATAGAGAAACCTAAGCTAAAAAAAAAAAAAATCTATGTGAAGAAGTTTCTAAATTTGATAAGAATTTTCCAGAGAAGATGAGGCCTAAGCAGAATGAGGTTCCCAGAGGGTGAATTTACTGATGCTAGCTCGCTATGCGGGATAGCGGCACTAAGTTCACCCTCTGTGGACCTCATTCTGCAAATGACAGACACACTATTACAAGGCTTGGAAGACAGGGAAGCACTCTTTTACAGTAATGCCCTAAGTAATCGACTCCTTAACCACAGCATAATTATGGGTAACTTTTCAGGATTTAGTCGGAAATATGGCTTGTTGCCATTCATCGGAAAGCTCTCCCCGGGGAGAGCTTTCCGATGAATGGCAACAAGCCATATTTCCAACTAAATTCTGAAAAGTTACCCATAATTCTGCTGTGGTTAAGGAATGGATTAGTTAGGGCATTACTGTATATCCGGGAGCACCAGCATATGTGCCCTTTTCAAACTGGATCTGTGTAGATCAGATTTTGGACTCCACAATGAAAATGAAATTTTTTTAAATAGCAATTCTTGCTCATTTATTTTAAAAGTATGGGCAATGTCCTATTTATTTAGAGTAATTGTTACCTTGTTTCCACAAGGTGCATTTAAATTGCAGACATTATTGTTGGAATCTGAATTCTTATCAAATGCCCTCTTGGCAAAGACTGATTAAATTGGCTCTTATGAAGCTTATTAAGTATATTTAAATGTTTAAATTATCTTGAGTTATCTGCTCTGAGCCACACCACTTCTGTCTGGCACCCTGCCAGTTACCTCTCCCTGTCTCTTTCTCAATTATTTCACCAATTATCTGTGCATGTATCTCACAGTTGAAATCTTGGCAAAAAGTTCACTGACATGGTGTACTTGAAGTGTGTGTTGAAAGCTGGGCGGATGGTAGAGGTGGAAGAGCACTTGTGACCCATTCCTGTGTCCCTCCTGCCTTGCAGGGGGTGGGGGGGGGGTGCGCTGGCAGAAGATTCCTTCCCAGAATGTATAAAAAATCCTGGTAATACAATCATGTTGTTTCACATTGGTATTGCTGTTGCATATAAGTGGTGTGATAAACGATTCATATATATATATATATACATGTATATATAGGGTCTCTTAGAAGTTCATATATAAAAATATGGCTTCAGGCCCTAAGACATCGGACATTTGTGATCATTTTAATCTCGACAAACAGAACAAGAAAATCAAATGCAATCAATGCCCATCCCGACCATGTTGGGAAGTATTCTGGCACAACTAACTAATCTGTGGAACTTCATAAAAAGTAAGATTGAGAACATACTCTGACACAACTGAGATATCTCAATAGAGTGTCACAAATATAACCTTCACTCGAATACTACAGCCATTTATATATTTGTGTTGTGTTACAGCTTATAGCAAATTATTATGGTGCCGTTATTGATTTGTTTGTTTAAAAAAAACAAGCTATGTACAAAAGTATTCGTATTTTTACATTGCCCCAAACATTTGAATATTCGCTCGTTGAGTTGGGCGATTAATCAAATGTCAAAATTGGCTGAATACGGTTACTGAACACTAATTTCTAAGCAATCTTAAGGCCCATGATCACATTAATATATCAGAATGGATAGCCCCACCCCTCCCCTGTGACCCCTCCAAGCTGCATCTGCCCCTCTCTTGTGCCCCCTCCAAGCTGCCTCTGACCCTCCCCTGTGGCCCTCCAAGTTACCTCTGCTCCTCTCCTGTGCCCCTCCAAGCTGCCTCTGCTCCTCTCCTGTGACCCCTCCAAGCTGCATCTGCCCCTCCCTTGTGCCCCCTCCAAGCTGCCTCTGCTCCTCTCCTGTGACCTCTCCAAGCTGCCTCTGCTCCTCTCCTGTGCCCCCTCCAAGCTGCCCCTGCTCCTCTCCTGTGCCCCCTTCTAGCGGCCTCTGCCCCTCCCCAGCACCATCGCCCCTATTTTTGTTTCTTCTTGTTTCCTGAGTGTTCGTATATATTTAATAGTGGTCAGCATTCTACCATTTTTGTAGGTAGATGGTAAATTCTTTGCTGTTGTTACAAATTACTCCACCAAACAATTCAGAAGAGTGGTAAACCCTCTTTACACTTTACTGACATAATTACTTCTAGGCCATGATGTTACATGGGTTTTAAAATTCATCAAACTGGATACACTCTCATCTAGGTGGACAGTTCTTTGATACTGTTGGTAAAATTTGGTTTCAAGAAGAATACATGTTCTGTAATATGACGTCTTGGATAGGATCTTTGCTTAACCGTATAAGTTGTTTTTCAGTTAATGATGTGAATACGTCAAGTACCTTTCCACGACCGAAGAAACCGCCAGACGCAACCAAGAGATCTGCTAGTGATTCCAATATGAATGAAAAGCCACTGCCGCCTGGTAAGTTAAAATTTCTTTTGAAAATGAAAAATAAAATTATATCTTCAAATCAGGAAATGGTTTGAAATTTACCTGAAGTTTGGAAATAAAGCTGTGATTGTATCAGGTAGGCATGAGTAATATATAAAACGACTACTTTTAAAATATATGTACAATCTCCAAATAGTTAGCCAATAGAACAAAGTGCTTCTTGTATCAGACAGAATCCAGTGACCATCATTCGATAAAAAAATTATGTCATCACTAAGAGCTCCATACCTGAGGATCTATACACTTAGCTGGTTTAATTTAGTTTAACATATTTCATTGCTTAACCCTTTCAGTGCCAGGGGCGCTAACAAAATTATAAAAGAAAAAAAAAAGAAAATTTGTATTTAGATTTTTTTGGGGTTGAATTATTTTTGGGTATGCTTAAGGCCAAAAAAAAAAACATCTGTGTTTCCGGTTACCCGACCGACCTGCCGAAATTGGGCTGACATGGACTTTTTTTCTTCAAATTTCAACCCAAAAAAAAAAATTCAACCCAAAAAAAAAAAAAAAAAAATTTTTTTTTATTTTTTTAAATGCATGTAATTGGCATTTAAACACATCTATATCGTTAAATATATACTATATACTATGTTTACATTAAGCAGCAATAATTTTAGATGGAATTTTCAAAAACAATTTACTTCTATTAAAATACATGTCCATTTGTGGTTGCAGATGAATCCCAATCTCACCAATAAATCTGCAGTCTTTAAAACCTGCCTGTGGTAATCTTGTTTGTTCAACTCCCATGTCTTGTGGGAAGAAGTCTTATCTGTTAGAGAGCAATATACATGTAGAAGACATTCTATATCAGAATTTAAAGTTCCTCTCTTCAGTCAATCAAGGATTCATAGTGTGATTAGTGTCCATGCATAGTTACTAGTATGTATACAGACAGTATAAAGATGACTGCATGTCTACCATATCAAACACCCTTCTAGGATGGGCACTAAAAAAGCACATGAAATTATCTACTGGTTTGTTTGGGTGTATCAAACTTACAAGCATGCATATGCCAGTGTGTATAAGGAACTTCAAAGTTGGGGCCAATTTGAATGCTGATGTGTGGTACCTCAGTCAAGGTGTGGCCTGTGGTACCATTTTCAGTGTGGTGTGGGACTTTATATTTCAGAGCAGTTGAGGGGTGTCTGAGGAACATTTATACCCTGTGCAATGTGTCTGAGGCGCATGTGAGATATGTGTCTTAGGTCCTGAGGTGTATGACCAAATATTTAAGTGAGGTTTGAATTAATATCATACAAGTTATGTTATTATAAAGTAATAGAAAAGCCCTATTATGGTGTATGTCTTGGGCCTGTTGATATGTCAATATTGTGCTCTGAGGAAGATGTGCCACCACAATCTAAACTGAGAGAATAATTACAAGAGAGCTGCATAATTGAGTGCCTGGGAGGCATTTGTTTGTTCACATTGACAATACTTATCATATTATTGTTACATTAACTGTTTACTTGCAATATACATGGACAGCCTTAACGCAAGTATAAAGAGTAAGAATTAATGTACTTCTTAACTGTTCGGGGGAAAAATAAAAAAATAAAACCAAAAAAAAAAATTCCCTACCTACCTACCTGGAATTTTTTGGCACCGTAATAGGAAACAAATAAGTTTTTTTTTTAGGCCTAAGCATGCTATAGCGAATTTAAAAACAAACTGGATAAAACCTTAGGGGTATGTTATAACTCAAAACTATCACCAAGTATTCATAGTAATAATTTTGATGCCCATGAAAAACGTGGGTAGGCATCAATAAAAAAAAACTATGGGAGGATTTACAAATTATTTTCCAGAATTAAAATGTGTTGATTGGTTGGGTCAGCTGACCAAATTTATTAAAATGGTTCTTTTAGCATTGAGTCATCATTGGGTCTGTGAAAAGCAATTAATTCATTATAAATGAAAGATAGTATTATTCATTAAATCATGTTTTGGCTGGTGTGTATAATTTAATATTTCCATATTGTCAGTCACCTGGACATGTGCCTGATAATCGTACTGACATGTTAATAAGGCATTAAACAAGCCATATTTACAGAACATGGTCAGAATACTATCCATTTGGTTATATTAATTACATTACCCTCTGATCAGAACAGATGAACCCGAGTTAATGCATACAGACTGTTTGTTCTCACCACATTCTTTATGTTCATTGATCACTGGAGAAGAATATGATGTTATCTTAGTATTTAACCCTTCCATGACTGGAGCTTCCTGAAATTTTGTGAAAACCTTGTGCCAATCTTGTGCCAATGTATTCTCTTATATATGCGAGTCTCCCATAGGAAGCCTCGCTTATATAAGAGAATACCTCACAATATTTACCTGACCTTATAAGCTAGTGCATTTTCTTATATATGTAAGGCTCCCTATGGGAGATTCGGATATATAAGAGAATGCACTGGCACAGGATCTTTAATCCTGTGAACCCTTACATGACTAGAGCTTCCTGAAATTTAGGGAAAACCCTGTGCCAATGTATTTTCTTATATATGCAAGTCTCCCATTGGGAGCCTTGCATAAATAAGAGAATACATTGACCTAACAACATTTACCTTGACCTTATAAGCTAGTGCATTTTCTTATATATGTAAGGCTCCCTATGGGAGATTCGCATATATAAGAGAATGCACTGGCACAGGATCTTTAATCCTGTGAACCCTTACATGACTAGAGCTTCCTGAAATTTAGGGAAAACCCTGTGCCAATGTATTTTCTTATATATGCAAGTCTCCCATTGGGAGCCTTGCATAAATAATAGAATACATTGACCTAACAACATTTACCTTGACCTTATAAGCCAATGCATTCTCTTATATATGTGAGGCTCCCTATGAGAGACTCCCATATATAAGAGAATGCACTGGCACAGGATCTTTAATGCTGCACCAGCGCAGCTCCCATCATGAAAGGGTTAATCCTTTCTTTACTAAAAACTCATTGACCAGTATTTATCCCTACGGTCGTCTGTCAAATTTATTATCTGATCAATTCCATCTTTAAAAAATAGGACTCCTTCTGCAATTTAACCTTTTGTCGTCTGCTTAGTTTTACTGAATATCCTCCAGATGAATAATAGACCATTCTTACATATACTTTTATAAGTGAGTGGGAGAATCCATTTAGTATAGAATGGGCTAATTATATCTCAATGTTGTAAAGGGATCTTGTGTAAAAATGCCAGTTCATAGAAACTAGTGATCACTCAGTCATCATTATCATCTGTTTGTATGTGTTAGTTCAGTCCTCAAAATTAGCTACGGCAAAAGGCAACACCCTAGAAAAAGCCATAGAAGCCAGTATAGAATTTGGGTATTTCTAAATCAATGCCATAGAAGAAAGCCAATTTCAGGGGCTGTTAGTTATTGGGATGTGGTTTCATTTATGTCTCCCAAGCAGGGGCGCCGGAAGCATCCAAGGGCCAGGGGGGCAGAGCCTACAATAAGGGCACTTTTCCGCAAAAAAGGTCATTTTCTCCGCAAACTCGGGAAAATAACCATAAATTCATTGGCAAAAATCCCTATTTTAATGGTATTTGTCGGTTTTTATGGCCGTTTTGTGATAAAATTGACAAAAAATTAATATTCCTTGTGAAATTGGTGGTATTTGGACCAAAAAAGTCACATTTTGCTATAAAAACACGAGATTAAACACACAAAAAGCATTTTCTGTCTCCAGAAAAAGGGCAAGTCCTGCCCCCACTCGCCCCCCTTGGTCAAGGGCAGGGGGGTCAGCTGCCCCCCCCCCCCTCAACGTTTTCATTTATGTTGAAATTGAAAGATGCATATACAGAGTCTGTTTATTCTCAGGGCAGCCTTCATGTTCATTGATCAAAGGAGGGAAATATGATGTTATCTGTATACCTGGTGGTATTTAATTATTCCCCAAAGTTCCAAAGGTATCTTGTGTAAAAGGCCAGATCAGAGAAACTATAGTGATCAGTCACTCATCATTAGCGTCTGTGTGTATCTGATTGTGCTGGTTATTCCAAGTCTGTTGGGAAATGACTTTTATTTTATATCCTTCAAGCTAGGTGTTGAAACTGAAAGTGAAATTCCAGGCCTGTTGTATGGGATATAAGGTGTTCATATTCAAGCCTTGAAATAGGGTGTCTGTCATATGCAAGCCCGCTATGCGGGGTAGCATCACTAAATTCACCCTCTGGGGACCTCATTCTGCAAATGACAGACACCCTATTTCAAGGCTTGTTCATATTGTAACATAGTGAAGTCATTCATGCTCATACAATATTTTCCAGTAAAGGTCACTTTTTGTAGGTATTGTCATAAATGGTGCAAAGGAAACTTTTGGTAATCCAGCATTTTAAAGTGCTCTCTGGGACTAATCTCATGTTAAGCAACTAGAATGGATATATATTTCTCTTAGGACAATATAACAATAGTGCTCTAGCTGATGCATTAGATATTTCTGGCCATGCCATTCCAAGAAATATGAAAGGACACTTGCTCCAACCCCTCCCCTCCTGCATCAGCACCTCTGATAGGTAGGCTGTGGTGTTCTTATAATGTATTGACAGACAACCTACAATACTACTATGGAATGTTTAGAGTCCTTTCAAACAATGATCATCCCATGACATTTAAAATAATTAGAAGGATTTAATATAAACACTCCTGAGTGTGCTGTGAATGGTATCTGTAAGACAGGGCTGTTAGCATATAAGAATAGATTGAGGTACCATGTAGTATTTATTAATACCCTGACCAGAGTTCACACCCTCCCTAGGAATGGTATATGCAGTGTTGGGCTGTTAGCATATAAGAATAGATTGAGGTACCATGTACGGTAATATGTATTAATACCCTGACCAGAGTTCACACCCTAGGAATGGTATATGCAGTGTTGGGCTGTTAGCGTATCAGAATAGATTGAGGTACCATGTAGTATTTATTAATACCCTGACCAGAGTTCACACCCTCCCTAGGAATGGTATATGCAGTGTTGGGCTGTTAGGGTATCAGAATAGATTGAGGTACCATGTAGTAAGCAATTATTTCATGTGTCTTTTGGGAACAGTCAAAATTGTTGTCCCGAGGTATCAGGAATCTGTTGCCCAAGGCCGAAGTCCGAGGGCAACAGTTCGATAGTCATTCCTGATACCGAGGGACAACAATTTTGCCTGTTCCCAAAAGACACATGAAATAATTGCTTTGTTACCCAATTTCTTTTACTTGTACAAACCATGTAACAGTTCGTTCGGGCCAGTCAACAGTTCGCTCGGAGCCAGTCAACAGTTCGCTTGGGTCAGGCAACAGTTCACTCGTGACGTCACGAAAGCTGACCGTGATTGCAAACCGGGCAACAGTTCATTCAGGGCGGGCAACAGTTCGTTGTGGCGTTACAAACGCGAATTTGGGGTTAACCAGTTAATTCTAAATCCCAATGATTTACGAAGTAAAACTCTACTATTGGGTAACAATATGTATTAATACCCTGACCAGAGTTCACACCCTCCCTAGGAATGGTATATGCAGTGTAGGGCTGTTAGCATATCAGAATAGATTGAAGTACCATGTAGTATGTATTAATACCCTGACCAGAGTTTACGCACTAGGAATGGTATCTGTAGTGTAGGGCTGTTAGCATATCAGAATAGATTGAAGTACCATGTAGTATGTATTAATACCCTGACCAGAGTTTACGCACTAGGAATGGTATCTGTAGTGTAGGGCTGTTAGCATATCAGAATAGATTGAAGTACCATGTAGTGTTTATTAATACCCTGACCAGAGTTTACACACTAGGAATGGTATCTGTAGTGTAGGGCTGTTAGCATATCAGAATAGATTGAGGTACCATGTAGTGTTTATTAATACCCTGACCAGAGTTTACACACTAGGAATGGTATCTGTAGTGTAGGGCTGTTAGCATATAAGAATAGATTGAGGTACCATGTAGTGTTTATTAATACCCTGACCAGAGTACACACACTAGGAATGGTATCTGTAGTGTAGGGCTGTTAGCATATCAGAATAGATTGAGGTACCATGTAGTATGTATTAATACCCTGACCAGAGTACACACCCTAGGAATGGTATCTGTAGTGTAGGGCTGTTAGCATATAAGAATAGATTGAGGTACCATGTAGTATGTATTAATACCCTGACCAGAGTTCACACCCTAGGAATGGTATCTGTAGTGTAGGGCTGTTAGCATATAAGAATAGATTGAGGTACCATGTAGTATGTAATACCCTGACCAGAGTACACACCCTAGGAATGGTATCTGTAGTGTAGGGCTGTTAGCATATAAGAATAGATTGAGGTACCATGTAGTATGTATTAATACCCTGACCAGAGTTCACACCCTAGGAATGGTATCTGTAGTGTAGGGCTGTTAGCATATAAGAATAGATTGAGGTACCATGTAGTATGTAATACCCTGACCAGAGTACACACCCTAGGAATGGTATCTGTAGTGTAGGGCTGTTAGCATATCAGATTAGATTGAGGTACCACATAGTATTTATTAATACCCTGACCAGAGTTCACACCCTAGGAATGGTATCTGTAGTGTAGGGCTGTTAGCATATCAGATTAGATTGAGGTACCACATAGTATGTATTAATACCCTGACCAGAGTTCACACCCTAGGAATGGTATCTGTAGTGTAGGGCTGTTAGCATATAAGAATAGATTGAGATACCATGTAGTATGTATTAATACCCTGACCAGAGTTCACACCCTAGGAATGGTATCTGTAGTGTAGGGCTGTTAGCATATAAGAATATATTGATGTACCACGTAGTATGTATTAATACCTGACCAGAGTTCACACCCTCCCTAGGAATGGTATATGCAGTGTAGGGCTGTTAGCATATAAGAATATATTGATGTACCACGTAGTATGTATTAATACCTGACCAGAGTTCACACCCTCCCTAGGAATGGTATATGCAGTGTAGGGCTGTTAGCATATAAGAATAGATTGAAGTACCATGTAGTATGTATTAATACCCTGACCAGAGTTCACACCCTAGGAATGGTATATGTAGTGTAGGGCTGTTAGCATATAAGAATAGATTGAAGTACCATGTAGTATGTATTAATACCCTGACCAGAGTTCACACCCTAGGAATGGTATATGTAGTGTAGGGCTGTTAGCATATAAGAATAGATTGAGGTACCATGTAGTGTTTATTAATACCCTGACCAGAGTTCACACCCTAGGAATGGTATCTGTAGTGTAGGGCTGTTAGCATATAAGAATAGATTGAGGTACCATGTAGTATGTATTAATACCATGACCAGAGTACACACCCTAGGAATGGTATCTGTAGTGTAGGGCTGTTAGCATATAAGAATAGATTGAGATACCATGTAGTATGTATTAATACCCTGACCAGAGTTTACACCCTAGGAATGGTATCTGTAGTGTAGGGCTGTTAGCATATAAGAATATATTGAGGAACATGTAGTATTTATTAATACCCTGACCAGAGTTCACACCCTCCCTAGGAATGGTATATGCAGTGTTGGGCTGTTAGGGTATCAGAATAGATTGAGGTACCATGTAGTAAGCAATTATTTCATGTGTCTTTTGGGAACAGTCAAAATTGTTGTCCCGAGGTATCAGGAATCTGTTGCCCAAGGCCGAAGTCCGAGGGCAACAGTTCGATAGTCATTCCTGATACTGAGGGACAACAATTTTGCCTGTTCCCAAAAGACACATGAAATAATTGCTTTGTTACCCAATTTCTTTTACTTGTACAAACCATGTAACAGTTCGTTCGGGCCAGTCAACAGTTCGCTCGGAGCCAGTCAACAGTTCGCTTGGGTCAGGCAACAGTTCACTCGTGACGCCACGAAAGCTGACCGTGATTGCAAACCGGGCAACAGTTCATTCAGGGCGGGCAACAGTTCGTTGTGGCGTTACAAACGCGAATTTGGGGTTAACCAGTTAATTCTAAATCCCAATGATTTACGAAGTAAAACTCTACTATTGGGTAACAATATGTATTAATACCCTGACCAGAGTTCACACCCTCCCTAGGAATGGTATATGCAGTGTAGGGCTGTTAGCATATCAGAATAGATTGAAGTACCATGTAGTATGTATTAATACCCTGACCAGAGTTTACGCACTAGGAATGGTATCTGTAGTGTAGGGCTGTTAGCATATCAGAATAGATTGAAGTACCATGTAGTATGTATTAATACCCTGACCAGAGTTTACGCACTAGGAATGGTATCTGTAGTGTAGGGCTGTTAGCATATCAGAATAGATTGAAGTACCATGTAGTGTTTATTAATACCCTGACCAGAGTTTACACACTAGGAATGGTATATGCAGTGTTGGGCTGTTAGCATATCAGAATAGATTGAGGTACCATGTAGTGTTTATTAATACCCTGACCAGAGTACACACCCTAGGAATGGTATCTGTAGTGTAGGGCTGTTAGCATATAAGAATAGATTGAGGTACCATGTAGTATTTATTAATACCCTGACCAGAGTATACACCCTAGGAATGGTATCTGTAGTGTAGGGCTGTTAGCATATAAGAATAGATTGAAGTACCATGTAGTATGTATTAATACCCTGACCAGAGTACACACCCTAGGAATGGTATCTGTAGTGTAGGGCTGTTAGCATATAAGAATATATTGATGTACCACGTAGTATGTATTAATACCTGACCAGAGTTCACACCCTCCCTAGGAATGGTATATGCAGTGTAGGGCTGTTAGCATATAAGAATAGATTGAGGTACCATGTAGTGTTTATTAATACCCTGACCAGAGTTCACACCCTAGGAATGGTATCTGTAGTGTAGGGCTGTTAGCATATAAGAATAGATTGATGTACCACGTAGTATGTATTAATACCTGACCAGAGTTCACACCCTCCCTAGGAATGGTATATGCAGTGTAGGGCTGTTAGCATATAAGAATAGATTGAGGTACCATGTAGTGTTTATTAATACCCTGACCAGAGTTCACACCCTAGGAATGGTATCTGTAGTGTAGGGCTGTTAGCATATAAGAATAGATTGGGGTACCATGTAGTATGTATTAATACCCTGACCAGAGTACACACCCTAGGAATGGTATCTGTAGTGTAGGGCTGTTAGCATATCAGATTAGATTGAGGTACCACATAGTATTTATTAATACCCTGACCAGAGTTCACACCCTAGGAATGGTATCTGTAAGACAGGGCTGTTAGCATATAAGAATAGATTGAGGTACCATGTAGTATGTATTAATACCCTGACCAGAGTTTACACACTAGGAATGGTATCTGTAAGACAGGGCTGTTAGCATATAAGAATAGATTGAGGTACCATGTAGTATGTATTAATACCCTGACCAGAGTTTACACACTAGGAATGGTATCTGTAGTGTCCGGCTGTTAGCATATCAAAATATATTGAGGAACATGTAGTATTTATTAATACCCTGACCAGAGTTCACACCCTAGGATCAGGGACGATTGCCAGAACTGTGGTTGTGTTTAACTAAGCATGTTGACTCATTATGATTAATGATAATCACTAACAGCAGAATGTATGACCACATAATACATACACCTGATTGTTTACACATGGCCTAAATATCATATCCATACTGTGTTAAATTCATGAGGTTTGAGGGACAAACTACAGTAATGCTCTAATTAATCGACCTCTTAACCAAAGCAGAATTATGGGTAACTTTTCAGGATTTAGTCGGAAATATGGCTTGTTGCCATTCATCGGAAAGCTCTCAGGGAGAGCTTTCCGATGAATGGCAACAAGCCATATTTCCGACTAAATCCTGAAAAGTTACCCATAATTCTGCTTTGGTTAAGAGGTCGATTAATTAGAACATTACTGTAACTGAGATAAGTATCATTCATTCTCTTGGGTTCCAGGAGATCAATTAGTTTGTGGAATGAATAATAGCTGATTTTCGAGAGCATATTTCCACTGGAGGGACTGTACTAGCCCAGTTGGCAACTTGGGAGACATCTTCTCTCTAAAATGTGGCACTTCTCCTTATTTGTGTCCCAGGAAGAATTGACTTTTCTCGCATGTACCATTATGCCTATATCCCAACAGCATATTTAAAGTATATTTACTGATTATAATGGTGTTATTACTGACTATTATAGTTTTTTATAAATGGGTTCTTGTGTTAAATAATACTTATTGAATCATAGAAGGGTGATTTTGGTGTGTAAATTAAACTTCAGCATTTGTTTTTTCTCCCTGATGACAGTCCACATCTCCCTAATAACCAAACAGGGAGAAGTGACTTCTCCCAATTATAAACCTCTAGGCTGGTCCCCGGGATAGGATGACTCTGCCTCCTGCAAGAACTTAAAGGGGTACTGTACACTAAATCCGGCCATGTCTGGGACCGTCTACTTTTATACTCAACAGAATATATGCAACAAATGAATGAAATCGACCCATGGATCAGTGCAAAATACAATCATTTACGCTATGAACGATGCGAAAAACATGGTAATTATAATGAAAATGAATTTATAACTGGAGTCATAAATTCATTTTCCTTATAATTACCATGTTGTTTGTATCGTTCATTGTATTTTGCACTTTAGGCTGGTTCCTGGTCCGACAACCCGTATGTTTATTAATTTTTACTGCTAACAATTCTGTAAAATTACACGTATATACAAAAGGAACCCTCAGCCATATATTTTTTATAAGACTGCAGTTTTTAGGTTCAAACTGGTCATCACTGTACATAAAAAGAAAGGTGTTTGCAAACAGTGGTAACATAATTCAAATATGATATTTCATCATGAAAACATGAGATGATTAATATCTGACGCAGTGATGGGTGTGTATTCCACATGATCATTCAATAGGGACATGTCCATGGCTCACCCTTCCTCCCACTACCCGTGATATTGACGCCCCATGTTCAAGTCTGTAGGTGGTGGTAGGCACCCCTCGTGTCCCCCTCCCACTACCATTGATATTGACACATGCCGCCCCATGTTTAAGTCTGTAGGTGATTATAGCCCCCCCTCATATCCCCCTCCCACTACCCTTGATATTAACACATGCCATCCAATGTTTTAGTCTGTAGGTTGTTATAGGCACCCCTTGGGTCCCCCTCCCACAACTATTGATATTGACACATGCTGTCCCATGTTTAAGTCTGATGTTGTTATAGGCACCCCTCGTATCCCCCTCCCACTACCCTTGATATTGGCCCCATGTTTAAGTCTGTAGGTGGTGATAGGCCCACAGTAATTAGTAACTGCACATCATGTGTTTGTTATCCTTGTTAGTTTCATCTGGAAGAAATTAGCTGTAAAAACAAATCATGGTCATGATTGACTGCTGTCTGTCTGTTATTCTGGTCGGCTGATGAGTACGCCAGCTGTGCACTCATTAATAACACAATGAATTCTGGGTACAAAGCCAATGCAAATTGGGCTATCTTTGTCCCAAGAGAAATCCTATGTTTTATGATGCTCATAAGTTTGTGTATTTTTTTAACATTATGACATAGGTCGTGCCCCTAGAGTAGAGTAATTCTGGCAAACATCCAATCAAGATTAGAACATTTAGGTGGCTTCTTATTTGATCATGTCCTTATTAAGCTCATAAAAATAAACAAATGACCTGCTTCAAAAAGTACCAATACTGATAATTTTATTGTCTTCGGAGTTCTCTCTAAAACTGATACGTATTCTCAATGAGGTTCCAAGATATATAAACAAATACCAGTAAATGCAAGTCTGGAAATAGTGTGTCTGACATTTGCAAATGAGGTTCCCAGAGGGTGAATTTGGTGATGCTTGCCTGACATGCGGAATAGCGTAACTAAATTCACCTTCTGGGGACCTCATTTTGCAAATCTCAGACAAACTATATCCAGACTTGAGTAAATGTTGGTATAGCACTGGGTTTTGAAAAAATTTATGGTTCCATACATTCTATTTATACGAAACATCCCACAATATAGAGTGGTTTCTCAAAGCATTAACCTGTGGTTCCTTGTATGTTGCAATTTGGAGTAAATATGTAGAAGATTAATTCAATGGTGGGCTAACAGCACTAAGAGCAGATGACAAATTCAAATCATATTAGTACATGTACCTCACAGAGCTAAAAGAGACCCACAATCATCTTATAATCATGGGAACCAGAACGCCTAAAGGGTAAAGTGCAGGGGAGTGATGGACCAAAGTCGAACCATACATGTACAATAATGCCCTAAATAATTGACTCCTTAACCACAGCAGAATTATGGGTAACTTTTCAGGATTTAATCGGAAATATGGCTTGTTGCCATTTTGCTCTCAGGACAATGATTCTGTTGAATCTTCAATGCATCTTTTGCCAAGCAATAAAACATAAAAAGCCCTTTGTCCCTGTTTCGCGTGTGGTGGATTGGCAGTTTCCCCATCTGCTTCCCTGTCCCCATTTTCAGGTATCTCTGATGAATTCAATAGACTCATATTTAATCAAGTGATAGCCGCCCATGCCCATAGAAAGGTATATGCCATGCAGAATGAGGCTTCAGTTTCCTAAGCTGAGAGCAGTAAGAAGACAATCAATTATCAGAGAGAGAGGGGGAGAGAGAGAAAGAGAGAGAGAGAGAGAGAGAGCTGCCTTGAATCATATGAGACAAGCCAGAGAGCTTCTTGTCATCACATTGTCCATTATTTACATTCATATCTAGTTTATAAGTGCTCTGATCAACTCCAATCTGTATTTTACTGCAGTTGCACTGTATGGGCAATAACTCTATTGTGAATGGTATAATGACATACAGTATTTGCTTGGCCCAACAGGATTATAACACAATTATGTCTTCACTATAGCATATATGCCCAGGAACTGTGTTGTGGAAGGAATAATTTAATGGCCTTGCACTGTGTTTCTCCACAGATCTGAGGCAATTATATGGCAGTGTACGTTAGACTGTCTTCACTAAGTTATCTTATAACATTATCTCAATCACCATTCTCCACTTCTTATTTATAATTACTATATTATACCAAAACATTCTGAATAATAGACAATAACTTAACTATTTGAAGTTTAAACAGGTTTACGTTCAAGACACTGGAAAACTGGATAAAAGGCACTGGCTAAGAAAGAGACTGTAGCCTGCTTTAAACTTGTAACATTTAATTCCATAAATGGTCATAAAATAAATATACTTGCCTTATAACATAGGTATTTATTTTTAGTCACCAAATAAAAACATTTTCTCTTGTTCCAGTAGAATACAAGAAACCATTCACGAAGAATCCAGCTGAGCTTCACGGCGAGCGGCTGAATACGACTATCGTGAAGAGTATACGGGGGTTCGGCTTCACCATCATCGGAGGCGACAATGTCGACGAAGATTTCCTGCAAATTAAAAATGTGGTGCCAAATGGTCCAGCTTATCTGGATGGAAAATTAGTAACAGGTATAAGATATTTTAATTCTCCCATTTGGCTAACCTGAATTGCTTAATAATGGTACACATGGAACACATCATCAAAATGGATGTACACTACTCTTGATATAATAGGTAGTTGTTTTTACAGATGTGTCCTCCTTTCCCTTTATCACCCCTGGTTAAGTAGTCCTGCTAATTTGCTTTCTTGGCGCCAAAATACACCAAAAATATTCTCAAGGCGACAAAGTTTCTGAAAACAAGATGGTGGATAAACACCTAATATTGATTTCATATTGGGTCACTGACCTAATATGGGTTCATATACCATCACTATTTATCGACGATGATTGGCTAATCGCAAGAGCTGACATAATAAATATATGTACAGTAATGACTTAAAAAATCGACTCCTTAACCACAGCAGAATTATGGGTAATTATTCAGGATTTAGTCGGAAATATGGCTTGTTGCTGAGAGCTTTCCGATGAATGGCAACAAGCCATATTTCCGACTAAATACTGAAAAGGTATCCATAATTCTGCTGTGGTTAAGGAGTCGATTATTTAGGGCATTACTGTATCTCCTCATAGACCTTACACGAACGCTAATGCTACAGGTACACATAGCGCATAGTATGTCCTAACCTCTCTGGTGTGATTGATGATCCATGTATTTGAACTTAAATGCCTGCTGAGGATAGTGGAGAAGCCTTCCAATGTAGATACTGTAGTAAACAGACTAGATAAAGCTAATTAAAACTAAGTCTTGATATAGTTTGTCTGATATTTGCAGAATGAGGTCACCAGAGGGGTGGATTTAGTAATGCTATCCCGTATAGCGGGCAAGCATCATCAAATTCACCCTCTGGGGACCTCATTCTGCTTAGGCCTAATCTTCTGGGAGGATCTATAATCTCAATTTAACATTGTTTTCAGTAACTTTTACACTTCTGTTCAGTTTTTATATCCTCTAATTTTCAGAAGATAAAATGCATAACTTCGAAAACTGGGTCAAATGAGGAAATACATAAACACTGACTCAGCTAAAAAACATGCTTCATCTCTGATTCTCAGTCGACTTGACTATTGCAACTCTCTTTTGACTGGTATACCATCTATCCAAATTACCAGGCTTCAGAGTCTGCAACACACTGCTGCAAGGATAGTTCTGTGTCCTAAAAGATCTGAAGACATAGATTAAATGTTGCAAGAATTACATTGGCTACCTGTGACAGATAGGATTATTTATATCTTGTTACATATGCATATCAAGCAACCCATGACTCAAAAGCTCTTCCAGCATACTTCAGTGATATCCTTGTTCCGTATGTCCCACGCCCATCACTTCGTTCAGAGGACAAACTTCTTTTGACACCATCTGGTGCTAATTTGATCACGGTTGGCTACCGATCTTTCAAAGTAACATGCGCAAATGCATGGAATCCTCTGCCATTGAACATAAAAGAGTCACCATCTCTTGACGACTTTAAAAAGTCATTGAAAACTTACTTGTTTGCGCGGTGTTTCAGAAAATGACTTTGATATTGTGTATATTTATATTTCATGTTTATGTTTATGTCAAGCGCTTACTGCCCGCTTATTGGGGATAAGCGCTATACAAATATTATTATTATAACCGAGTTGACTAATGGGTGAACATCACCGACTTCAATCTTTTCCGAGGCCTCCCATAGTAGAAGCCTAAGCAGAATGAGGTTCTCAGAGGGTGAATTTGCTGATGCTAGCCGAGTGTACTCATAGCGTCACTAAATTCACCCTCTGGGAACCTCATTCTGCAAATGTCAGACACACTAATTCAAGGTTTGATTAAAACATCCCGGGTACCACCTCCCATCTCTGTAGTTTTACGGGCTCAAGAGGCTATTTTTTCTATCAGTAGATATGGAATAAATCAGTTTGTTTCTTTGAGTTATGTGTGGTCTATGGTGGTATTTATGTTTAATGGTGCCCACATCATTGTGAGCAATGGGATATTTATTCCACCTATCTCCATCTCATTATATGCTTTGCTTTAATATCTTGGATATTATGTCTAATGTGTTTTGTATGGTAAATATAGCTCAAGAAAAACATGAGTTCTTGTGGCAGTATTGCCAGAAAGTGGGGCATTTATTCTAAAAAAAACAACTTCGCAACTGAGATCAGTATACATGACCGGTGGATGCCAGGGACCTTGTAGAGCTTATTAAGAAATAACCTTGAAGGGCCATACAATGACAATTTTCCATTTCTTTAGCCAAAAAAGTTTGTAAATCTTGGGAGAACGTGGGTTTTATTTCAGTTATGCAATCATAATATCCATTAAAGTTAGTTGATAGGTTCCATGTAATTTATTTCGTAAGTATCATTGACACATTTTTACTGAGTTTTACAGACAGTCACGATGGTCATGTAAGAATCGAGAATTTGAATCCGGAAACGGGTATGTTTGATCTCAGTCAAGCCTTGAAATAGTGTGTGTGTCATTTGCAGAATGAGGTTCCCAAAGGGTGAATTTAGTGATGCTACCCCGCATAGTGGGCTAGCATCACCAAATTCACCCTCTGGGGACCTCATTCTGCAAATGACAGACACCCTATTTCAAGGCTTGATCTCAGCTTGGAGCAAGTTTGTTTAAAAATTATTTCGTACCAATTAAAAAAAATTCCGACATATGAAACGCGAATATAAAGGTTGCTCATGCAGGGTTTTGGTGTGCGGTCCTGAGAAATGGAAAATTTAATTTGCATGGCCTTATCTGAACATTTCCCTGCAATTAATAGGATTTCTTCTGCACTTTCTATTATCTGTTGTCTGCTTATATCACCTGAACATCCCTCTGGTTGAATAATAGACCAATCAAATGTATACTTTCATAACTGATTGGGAGAATCTATTTAGTATAGAAATGGTTGACATGGTTATCTCAAACTGGTCCTATATCCAGTTAATGGCGATGTACAGTAATACCCTAAATAATCAACTCCTTAACCACAGCAGAATTATGGGTAATTTTTCAGGATTTAGTCGGAAATATGGTTTGTTGCCATTCATCGGAAAGCTCTCACTGAGAGCTTTCCGATGAATGGCGACAAGCTTGCAGGCTTTTTCCTGATTTTAGCATGTTGTTCATTCATGTTATTTCTACTATTATATTAAAATGTTTGTTGAAAAACTCTTAACGTTATAAAATTATACATTGGAATGGTCTATTAATTCTCTGACTGGTTATTCACGATATATGAGCATATGAAAGACAGAATAGATAATGCAAGTCCAGAAGGATTCCTTTTCATTGGTGTGAAATATTCCGATAATAAGTTCAACAACCAAGATTGTTAATTAATTTTATTATCTGAACACTGAATAAGTACACAAATTATGACCCGCCATATCAAATCCAGTCATAAGTCGGGATTTTTTTACCCTGTGCCAATGCATTCTCTTATATATGCGAGTCAACCATAGGTCGCCTCGCATATATAAGAGAATGCATTGGCCTAACAATTTTTTACAATTTTAATAATATTTTCTTGTATTCTTTAGCAATTTTATAATTTCACCCATACAGAGCCCCCTGACAAACATGAGCAGACGACACTCTTCTATATGCTTCTATATATGTGTGGGGCTCCCTGCAGGGTAATGGATGTTTTTTATTTTATGTCCTAAAAATTGTCAGAAACATTTATTTAAAAAAAATGATAAAAAATTGTTAGGCCAATGCATTCTCTTATATATGCGAGGCGACCTATGGTCGTCTCACATATATAAGAGAATGTATTGGCACAGGGTAAAAAAAATCCCGACTTACGACTGGATTTGATATGGCGGGTCACATATATGCTACTGCTAAACATGCTACTGTTGGTACTGAGCAAGTACACAAATTATGAAACAATTTTCTTTAAACATTTCAGGTGATGTTATTGTTTATCTGAACGGTTCGTGCGTATTAGGATATACTCATCATGATGTCGTTTGCATCTTTCAAAAAATTCCTCCCGGAGAAAAGGTTGACTTGGATGTGATTCGAGGATACGGACTACCATTCGATCCGGATGACCCAAACACTGAGATCATTACTACTGTGGCTGTCACGATGCCGCCTGACTCGCAGACATCCAACACAGCATCGTATACAGGATCAGACCACAGCGGGAGTATCGAAAAACTTAACATGTCACAACGCAGCATTAAATCATTGCCTGACCTTGCGCGGTCTGCGAACCAATCACATTTCAATTCACAACATTCGGAACCTACCATTCCAGAGAACGCGCCGGACGTGCTTAGCCCGTTAAGTAAACCTGAACTTTTTACCATTGATATTGTTAAGGGACCAGTTGGTTTCGGTTTTACGATAGCCGACAGTATTTTCGGACAGAAAGTGAAGCAGATTCTAGACCGGCCTCGATGTAAGAATTTACAGGAGGGTGATCTCCTTCTTGAAATTAACGGTGTTAATGTTCGGGAGATTTCACATGTGAAGGCTGTACAAGTGCTAAAAGACTGTGTTAAAGGAGTCGAGACTACTGTTGTCGTACAGAGGGGAGGTAAGTTATCTGCTTTTAACCCTTTTATGACGGGAGCTGTGCTGGTGGAACATTGAAGACCCTGTGCCAATGCATTCTCTTATATATGCGAGTCAACCATAGGGAGCGTCGCATATATAAGAAAATGCACTGGCCAAGCAATTGTTTATCATTTTTTTTTATCATTTTTACTTACATTCTTTAACAATTTTTATTATTTTTTTTATTATTTTTTCTTACATTCTTTAACAATTTTTATCATTTTTTTTTATAATATTTTCTTACATTTTATAACAATTTATCTTTTTTTTCTTACATTCTTATCTTCTTTATCAATTTTTATCATTTTTTCTTACATTCTTTAACAAGTTTTTATCATTGTTTTCATTTTTTCTTACATTTAAAAAAAAGTATCAGTTTTTTAGGCAAATATATTCTTTTATGTATGCGAGGCGACCTATGGTCGACTAGCATATATAAGAGAATGCATTGGCACAGGGTTTTCACCAAAAAAATCAGGAAGCTCCTGTCTTTCCTTTTGTTTTCTCCTCTTTTTCCCTGTTATTTTAACTGTTTATGGGAAGAAATACCTCAGTTTATTTGTAAACATAACTTCAATAAAACATTCCAAAAATTCTGTGAAATTCTTGCTCATTTCAAATATTTTCTATCGTTAAGATGGTGGTGAATATTATTTTTTTTCCTTCCTACATCTACTTGTTTTCCTCCAAAATATTCGTAAACCAGGCTACAATGTTGGTGTGACCTAGTAATACATGCATTTAGTACATACACAGTTAGGAATCATGTTGTATTTAGTGAGCATATAAATGGCGGATTAAAAAAAATATACAGAATAGAAAAGAGGTAATTTCTTATAATGACCAAGGGCTCAGTGATTTTATGGTGATGACTTTATGACCATTAAGTACTGCACAGATTAATCGCCCATTTGTGGCGATATGCTTAGGACCTTACTCAAATATTGTTAGCAAAGTTTTCAAATTATACAAATCCTTAAATTCAGCTAAATCGCAGTTGTTCCAACAGTACAGATGTGAGAAATAGCATAATAATAATTATATATAGTTTCTAATATCTCTGCTGAATGTATCTTCTCAAATTCATTAAACCAAAGGCAATAACTCTATTATTTCATCATTGTAGCATCTATTGTATTGTTCAGCATTAAAACAACTACATGTATCTCCACACGATTTGTGTGTATATGTTATCACATACTGCTAATTCAAACAATGCTATTTGCAATGCAGTAAGAAAAGCAATTTCGTCCATGAAAAAACGGTTGCTTCTCACTCAGCTTCCTCAAACTCTCGTTGTTACACTCACGTCTCGGGCAGCAGGGAAGGGTGGACTGGAAACGTTTTATTTGCATAAAAGGATGCTGCAATTTTCCATCATGGAAATTTAAATAGATCTGAATTCTTATTTGAAATGACTAATGCATGCACATAAACCACTATATGCAGTAATGCCTTAAGTAATCGACTCTTTAACTACAGCAGAATTATGGGTAACTTTTCAGGATTTAGTCGGAAATATGGCTTGTTGCCATTCATCGGAAAGCTCTCGCCGAAAAGTTACCCATAATTCTGCTGTAGTTAAAGAGTCGATTACTTAGGGCATTACTGTATAGCGTCTGACTTGGAATGAACACAGTGGATTTGAAATACAATAATCAGCTTACTTTACTTGCCAGCATGCATGCTTTAATTACAATTATTGATTTAAAAAATAAATACTGGCACATGATTTACAGGTCCCAGTATAGAAGACCTTTGAGACACGCCCTTATTATGTACATGTACATTAATACATGAAATAAGTCTCCAGTGTTGAAGAGCTTTAAAAAAAGTGTCACTTTAAAAGCACTTATACCAATAATATTAGGACTCTGTGAATCAGGAATTCGGCAAATAAATCGAATCTTGAATCCAATAGGGTATCTGATGGTATTGACATCAAATCTGAATTGAATCAGGGCCATCACAGGATGAAGAAAATAATCATATACCGGTAATCAAACTAATCAGGCAGCAGATATCCTTTAAATAATTGTCCACAAAATTGGCATGAAAGCTGAGATTTGTTTTTTAAATGACATATGCTGCATATACAGAAAGAACAGTTAATTAACTTATTGCAGCTGGTATCTTTCCAAAGTCTTAATTTGTTAATAAAGAAATATGTGTGACTTAATGTGATATGACATTCATGTACATCTAAGCTTCTCTTGATGATTATAAGCTGAATGAACACTGAGGTTTATTTGTAGTTCTGCATTTTATGACCAAGTAATGTGAGATAACTTCATATATACTGGTATGTCTTCTAACATACACCCCAACATGACTCAACAGGTGAACACAGCACAATGTGGGAGTTCATTGA
Source organism: Siphonodentalium dalli (assembly GCA_032622095.1). Lineage (NCBI taxonomy): Eukaryota > Metazoa > Mollusca > Scaphopoda > Gadilida > Siphonodentaliidae > Siphonodentalium > Siphonodentalium dalli. The sequence continues at coordinate 18,228,754 of CP136061.1, read as the reverse complement.
GCTCTAATCCCTGGTAAATTAAACTTTTAGTTGTCTCTGTCCTTGTAAATGAGCAAGAGTAACCGGATTCAAAAACATACAGGCGATTCGATATCGATCCCGTAAACAGATTGCCCTTCATAATATGATCATTGGATAGTGTTTCAGTATAAAAGACCATGAGACACACCCATAACATTTTATGAATACACACTTTGAAACATGATATAAGGCACCACTTTAAAAGCCCCATACCCTTAATATGCACATTGGTACCTGATATAAGACATACCCTTAATATGCATATTGGTGTATGATATAATGCTCTTGCATACAAATCATCTGAGACCCACCCTTAATACTGTGCCCATGCACATGAAATAATGCCCTGGTGTGAAACACTTCAAGCCACACCTTGAATATGTACAAATTGTAAATAATTGTACATAATAAGCCCCCAGTATTAAAACCCATTGAGACACCTCTCACGTGCTTAATATATGTACATTGATACTTTGATCTAGTTACTTTCTTGCTAATAACATGGGTTACAATTCACAAGGTTCATAAACCAATAACACAGATCTATCAATTATCGTGCATTATTAATAGGTATGCTCCTATTTCTATAGTCATGTACCTGTTACCCAGCTGTGGAACCAATTCATGATATGCCAATAAGGACAATTCTCTTACCACCTTTCTCGTTAAGAAAGCACCCCTTAATATGGACATTGTTACATGAAATTAGGTCCCAATATAAAATACTTTTGAGACATACCCTTAATATGCATATTGGTATATGAAATAATGCTCTAGCATACAAGTCATTTGAGACACACCCTTAATATGCACATGCACATGAAATACGGTCATAGTGAAAAACACTTCAAGCCACACCTTTAGTATGTTCATTGGTACCTGAAATATGGCCCCAGGATATACAAACCCATTGAGACACCTTTCACGTGCTTAATATATGTACATTGATACTTTGATCTAGTTACTTTCATGCTAATAACATGAGTTCCAATCACAATGTCCATAAACCAATATCACAGATCTATCAATTACCATGCATTATTAATAGGTATACTACTATTTCTATAGTCATGTACCTGTTACCCAGCTGTGGAACCAATTCATGATATGCCAATAAGGACAATTCTCTTATCACCTGCTTCGTAACACGGCCAATAATCAACCACACCCCGTGAGTCGATTGTTATTCATGCTCGGAGGATGTTCAATTTCTTGTAACTTTTGTGTTTTTATAGTTCTGTTTATGGATTTATAGGCAGGATGTGTATTATGGCCATCAAGATTGTGTCAATAACATGGAGAGTCTGTTGAATTATTTATCAAGCATTATTTCCTTATATGTACAGCTTAAACATCTCGGCAAATATTATGATGTACAAATATTGTCCAGAGCATTTATTGAGTTTTCACGTTGTTGTCAGATTTCATTTTTTGTCTCGATTAGTCTTACTTATAACATTATATGATAGTAATTCTGACCTTGTTTTTGAATTTCTTGGTACTGAATACAAATAATTTCCATCAAAATTTCAAGCTTTCTGATATATTGACACATTTTTGTCCTGTAAATTGCTCGAAGATACTATTTTCCATTATGATACCATCAGCCAATCTAATTTTACTTTGCCACAATTTATGGAATTTTTGTCCAAAAAGGCTTTAAATCTGCAAAATGTGTTTCAGTTGTTGTGGGACATGATGCTACATCACAGTTTTCTACTAGTCCTGGATATTTACACTCAAAATAGCTTTTATTTTCACCAACTTTATCCTTTTTGAGCTCCATTAAAATTTTCAGGATACACAAACAATTTTGTTCAGATTTTTTACTGGTTTTTAAGCAGTTTATGGTTTTGATTTGTTAAAAAGCTTTGTTAAATCTGAGTTAGTGTCTAGTTTATCTGAGTCTCTCTATGAACAACTTTATTTTCTTGAGCCCTTTCCAAAGCTTCAAATAGTTTTTCGTATGTACCAACGAACATAGAAAATAAATTACTTCCTCTCAAGGAGATGTCTCCGCAAAAGTGAAAAATGTAAAGCCCTTGTCACTCTGCCACCATTTCATTTGCTTTCGTTTTAATGAAGTGGAAGTCAATACTAACGAAAACTTATATTGTGTCCCGAGATAACCTTTAACCTGAGTAAAATACAGTGTCATTTAACAACAATTATTGAATCACTAATTGCTTTGAAAAAACATCCTAGGGCCACCCACTCGTCTGACAATTTTGTCAAAATTAAGTACAGTCACTCACTCGGCAAATTGGATAATCAATGAATCACTATACAGTGCACATGGCTCCTACTATTGTCTGTACCTACGTGAATTTCTCAAGGATCAGTTATTGTTTTATTTCCCCTATGTCAATGACTTGGTTAAACATTTTCGATAGTAAAATTGGCATGTAGTGTCCTTACGAGAGTCCTCAAGCGAGTTCCATGTTTACTTTCCGGTGTTGAAGGTATTTTCCGCAGTTTATATTTAGTGACATTAATCAAGCATATGGCACAATGAAATCACTGTGATGTGAAATGTAGCGCACAGCGGAAATCAACACTCTGATCAATATCGGATGCTGTCTTTTAATTGTGTGAAAAATAGGAAATAACTCAGGTGTTGCATTAGAAACCTAGGAAAGCATATGACTGCATGGAATGATATCACATGGAATATTATCGGGGTGTTTTATGAGATAATTCAGTATGAGTCGGGTGTGTTTTCTGATTCGGAGGTTATTGTGACGGTTTCATGGATTATATCGAGTCTCTATGCTGAAGTTTATTCGTACTCGTGGAGGTACGTCTAACGTTATATCATATTTATCACATGAGAATTAATTTTCCTTTTATTGATTTAATGATTATGTTGTCTAATGTCTGTCCATGAGGATTCCTGGTATGTAGGATGTTTACGTCTGACTATAATCTTGTTACAATTGTACATGTTAAAAATAATAGAATGTATTCACATTGTGGAATACATGTATGTGTCCTGCTATGTTTCATTTGTTAACATAGGATTTTAAACTGACAACTGTTGAATGAATTCTTTAGTACATCCACAGCACCTTTGGCATGCCTACAGCTCTCCTTTCTGATTTGACATGAAAATTCACAAGCTTATTGTTGCCTGAATAAGCTGTGTCTATCATCTTATCTTTCCCTCCATCTCAATGATAACTTGTCAGTATTTGTCAGAATTTTATGAAATTTCGTTTACATATGACAACGGCCTGTCCTAGTTCGAATTTGGTGTGGTTTGACTATTCTGCGTTATGTCACTGAGGAAACCAGGAAGGTATATGTGACTGCATGGAATGATATGACATGGAATATTCTCCTGGGTGTTTTATGAGATATGTCAGTATGAGTCGGGTGTGTTTTCTGAATCGGCTGTTATTGTGATGGCTTCTATATCTCTATGCTGAAATTTATACCTACTCGCGGAGGTACGTCTAATGTTATATCATATTTATCACATGAGAATTTATTTTCCTGTTATTGATTTAATAATTATTTGGTCTAGTGTCTAGGAAGAATACCTGTTTGTACATGTAGGACGTTAATGTCTGACTAATACTGTTACATGTTAAAAATAATAGAATGTACCGGTACTCATGTTGTGGAATACATGTACCGCTATATTTCATTTGTTAAAATAGGATTTAAACTGACAACTGTTGATTGAATTCTTTAGTACATTCTACAGCTAGCTCTCCTTTCTGATTTGCCATAAAAATTCACAAGCTTAAAGTCCCATGCTTTTAGAGGACTATAGAAATTAGCTGTGTATCCATCTATCCAAAATGTTTGATCACTGATTTACCATGAAACTTCACTAGCTTAAATTGTCCCCTATACATAAGCTTTGTCTAATCTTCTGTCAGATTCTTTTCCTCCGTCCGATATCTTTGTTGTCTGAATGATAACTTAGATAGTATTTGACAGTATTTTATTAAAGTTGGTTTATACACATATACAGGCCTCAGCCTAGGGGTTCAGAACAGGGAGACTTGAAGTCTCCCTCCAGGAAATTTAGGGAGACTTCAGGAAATTTAGGGAGACTTCAGGGTGGGGAGACTACCAAAAATTGACAATTTTCAAATATCGCTTTATTTTATAACATCTGACAATAAAAAATTTAAAAAGATAAAATAACAAATAAAAAAAAAAAAATTTGACTTTATCTGAAATTAGCTTAATTAATTGTTATTATACATTTAAAAAATTTGGAAATATTTTGTGTAGCTATCATTTAAGCAAGACAATTATCAAGTTACAGTAATAGTTACTTTTTTAACTAAATGAAAGTAGTATTATTTCCTAGACTGCAGGTTGGAAGATACGTTTGTACATTCTGAAATGACTGAATCATGAATGATGATGCATGTAACTTTTTAAGTTTAATTTGGTCACGGCTGTAATGTGGTTGTAAGGAGTTGCAAAAGCTTTTATTAATTAATGCCAACATCACTGGTATAATCCGATTAAAGCAATAAACTTGACATTATTTTATTTACGGAAGTCGGTCTCTTCAAAAAGTCCGACGCGGTCTCTTCAAAAAGTCCGACGCGTTACCGAAACGAACTTCCGAAGCGCCTGGTACATACATACTCTGATAATGTCGTAATTGTTTTATATCTGAAAAGCGGGACGGCGGTCTTTTAAGTTAATTAAAACATTTATTTGTGACACTCACGATGGTCAGTAACAACACAGATGCGAACATCTCATCGTGTTTTCAGCGTGTCAAAACATTCGTGATTAACATTCATTACCGCAAAGGGAACAAAGGGGACGGAAAAACAACACAAAACAATAGGTCATATTTTATTTTTTTATTTTAAACACTTGGGTCTTTGGCTCTGCATCGTCTGTTTCTTTTTGGGATGGCCGCCACAATTCATCTATATACGGACATGTCCAGACATGTCCGGAAAAAAAACTAGAAAAAAAATAAAGGAAAAAAAAAAAAAAAAAATCCCATTAAAATTGAAGGCGACTTCGATTTCGCCTTAGAGCGACGATAGGGCGAAGTCAGCGACAGTAAGGCGACAATCTCGCCCGAGTCGCCTTGTGAGCTGAGGCCTGCACATATATGACAAAGCCCTGTCCATGTTCAAATTTGGTGTCGTTCGTCCATTTCTGCCACCGAGGAAATGAGGAAAGCATGTGACTGCATGGAATGATATCACGTGGAATATTATCTGGGTGTTTTATGAGATACAGTAATGCCCTAATTAATCGACTCTTTAACCACATCAGAATTATGTGTAACTTTTCATGATTTAGTCGGAAATATGGCTTCTCGGGGAGAGCTTTCCGATGAATGGCAACAAGCCATATTTTCGACTAAATCATGAAAAGTTACCCATAATTCTGCTGTGGTTAAAGCGTCAATTACTTAGGGTATTACCGTATGTCAGTACGAGTCGGGTGTGTTTTCTGAATTGGACGTTATTGTGACGGCTTCATGGATTTTATTAAGTCTCTATGCTGAAGTTTATTCGTACTCGCCGAGGTTTGTCTAATGTTATATCATATTTATCACAGGGGATTTTTCTTTATCTTTTATTGATTTCTTGATTACTTAGTCTCTGTCTGGGAAGATTATGTACGATGCTAACGTCTGACTAATCGGGTTACATGCTAAAGATAATGAAATGTAATTGTGGAATACATGTACAAGTACCAGTATATTTCACTTGTTAACATAGGATTTAAACTGACAACTGTTGAATTCTTTAGTACATCCACAGCGTCTTTGGCACGACCTACACCTCTCCTTTCTGATTGTCCGAATTGGGACTCGGGGTCTAATCAATTGTATCTACATGTAGCTATGAATGAGTTTTAAAATATGCAGATTGGGATTCGATTGGATTCAGGTTGGAATTCAAGTTTGACCCAAAGATTGTTGTCAGAATTTAAACGGACATGGCTCATTCGAATCCCAAATTAATATATACATACTTTGGGAAGAGGTATCTCAAAACATACCTACGCAGAAGATTTCTGACCAAATGCGGCGATATAGTGCTGAAAATATGTGTTTTATTTATTTTGTTTTTGCTTTGTGTGACCCACATTATGTGAGTAAAGGGGGGATGCCCTATAGCAGAAGAGTTCGTGATTTAGTGCATTTCCTCTAAATGAAGTTTAATGGGTTATTTAAACTTATTTTAGTGCGAGTCAGAACTCGATTGTCGAAGTGTCGGAAAGTTCAAAATTCACCAAAACTCTGAATGGACAGTCATCTCCGGCAATGCCTCGCGCCAACACTATCACTATCCAAGGAGATTGCACCATAAAATAATACAATTATCCTGACAAAAGTGACAATTATGTCGAACATATGAAACGAAAATATCGTCGCCTCTTCATTGAATCGGATTCCAGCCAAAGTTAATTTGAATAGTGACGTGAATTTCTCAGAATTTGACTTATCACAACGTCGCGTGCTGAGAATATTGTGTACGTTGTGTGTTGCGCGTAATAAAATAGTTCCTGTTTTAAATTGAGTTTTATTGCATTTTTATGGAACGAATTGTAAGATAAATTGGTTATCACCACCCTGTGTGTTTCCGAGATCCGTATGTGACATAATGTGGGTCACACAAAGCAGAAGATTTCTGACCAAATGCGGCGATATAGTGCTGATAATGATATAGTGCTGATAATATGTGTTTTATTTATTTTGTTTTTGGAAATTCAAATATTTTAGTCAGCGGTCGAGTAAAAATTGCAGCATTAGACCATTAGAAGAAATGTAGAGCTGTGATCACTATGAAACATGGATGATTCCATGGATGATAATTTTGATTAATATAATGAAAAGAAAGCACTGCGTGAAGATTTTAAATAGTCTCATGTTTATAAGATAAGCAGTATATACCTTTTCCAGACATTCCTTTTTGTATTCAAGAATTCCAATGAATACAAACGGCACCATTTTTGTACAGGGCTCTTACGTTGTGTTTGAAGTTTAATTTTTTATGACTTCAATGCCTGGTTATGGGACATATAATACTTGTAGAAAGGTAGTTAAGGTATTGATCGACCTATTTTGACACTTGGAAAAATTCAAAAGTGAATATTAATAGGTGTATTTTGGAACGCAAACCGCCATGTGGCTTTAATTTTCAGTTTCCAAAAAATTCCAACATATAATCATTCATGTTTCGGAAATGACCACAATAAGCAATCGCTTACTGCCAAATCCATTTTCTCATTGTTTTGTATTTGTTATTGGGTATCATGCATTTGAATGTACACTTGGGAAATAAAATACATGTCTGTTTACACTAAAATAGCCTCTTGGCTTGTGCATGTCTGAATAGACTTTTAATCATACTTGTAAATATTAAACCAGAAATAAGCCTCCACCCTTATTCTGTCCTCAAAGCTGCAAATAGTGTGTCTGTCATTTGCAGAATGAAGTCCCCCGAGGGTGAATTAGTAATGCTATCCCACACTGGGCTAGCATCACCATAATCACCTTCTGGGGACCTCATCCTGCTTAGGCCTGATCTTCTGGGAAGTATCTATAGTCTCAAATTAACATTGTTTTTAGTTACTTTTTCCCTTCTGGGAAGTTTCTGTATCCCCTAATTGCAGAAGATAAAATGCATAATCGATGTGACTAATGGATGAACATCACCAACTTCAACTGGGGAACTTAAATCTGACTGGGTCTCCCATAGCAGTTGAGGCCTCGGCAGAATGAGGTTCCCCGAGGGTAAAGTTGGTGATGCTAGCCCACTGTGTAAGTTGCGTCACTAAATTCACTCTCTGTGGACCTCATTCTGCAAATGACAGACACACTATTTGCAGGCTCGCCCTTACTCTGTCCCTGTGGGCTCTCCCAGACACCTAATCCCAGGATAAAAAACCTGTACCAATATTTGTATTTTACTTGAGTTGCATTGTTCCATATAATATTTCACTAGTTTGCTCCCATGGTTTGTACTCAGCATATAAAAGCCCATCAGTTAACAGTTATCTTCAATCATCTGCCACTTCATGCATGTTGACTGAATACATTTGCAGATTGTTTGGGGACAGCTGTTGAGTGGTTACACACATATGAGCTGCACTGAAACCTCTCATTTATTGATTCCCATCCCAGCATGTTACTGTTTCAATAATATTTGCTGTATTTGTTTGCAAATGAAGAAGTTGTCGTATGCTAGACATATGGCCTCCATTCCCTTGCTGTGAAAAACATCTTAATTTAAAATTGTCCTCTGAAAATTATTAAATTTGGGGGACTATAGAAATGAGTGGTGTCTTTCTGTCTGTCTGCTCATTCTACTGTTCGAAACATTTGTTGTCCGGATGATAACTTGAATATTATGTGACAGATTTTGCTGAAACTTGGTATGTGGCCTTCATATGAGAAAGTCCCGATCAAGTTCGAATGTGGAAAATGTTTGTTCCTATATTATTTATCATTAATAGAAATCACTACTTATTAGACTCTAGGGCACAAATTTTCCCTGAAGAATATCAAAACCCAATGTTCCTAAAACATGATAGAAAAGTTACAGCTATCCCTTGGACTGCAAGTACATGTATTTACACGCTACCACTTTCATATCCTCGTTTATGCAATTTTTAGTCTGCCAATTTGGGCATACAGAGAAACTAAACTAAAAAAGAAAAAGGATCTTTGTGAAGAAATGTTATTTTTTATTTTATTATAAAGATACTTTCCAGAGAAGATGAGGCCTAAGCAGAATGACTTCCACAGGGGGTAAATTTTTAGCGATGCTAGCCTGCTATTCTCATAGTATTCAATTTAATGTTTTTATAAATACAATGTAGGCTCTTGTATTGCATAATACTTATTGAGCCGTAGGGGGGGGGGGGGGGGGGGGTGGTAAATTGAATTTCAGCCATTGTTACTTCTCCCTAATAATCTAATAAGGAGAAGTGACTTCTCCCAATTTGAAACATCTAGGCTGGTCCCTGTTGACGATTTTCAAGAATCAAAGCTGATTTTGAACGGGCAGAATATTTATACTAGTTTAGTTGGTCGTACTTACCTGTGATATCTGTTTGATGACCCTCATTACTTCATGTTAGGCTGGTCTTTCCTACCTTTACATGTGATATCTGTTTGATGACCCTCATTACTTCATTCCAGGTCTACCAGCTTCCAAGCCCAAGAAACCGTTGAAGCCAGTGAGTAGATTCTCATAGTTTAATAATTTCTTCAGGGTCACTATTAATTACTTTGTATCAATTTAGCATCATTTATTTCAATTTGCAAGAAAATTAAATTCTCCATTTACTCAAATTTACTTCTTTGAACGAGCACTGGACTTACAGCAGACACCTGGATGTCCAAGTCTTTAAGATTGATTGCCGAAAGCTGCCAAAACACATAGTATTGTTAAGGTGGATAAATATCACATGAAGTCGCCTTTATGGCTGACGAAATCAAGGCGGTTCATATTATTAAGAAACATTTATCATTTTATTTCAGCCCAAGCCCCTCCCAGATTCCGATTCTATGCAGGATACTAGTTTTACGAATTCACCCGGATCATACTTCTTCACTGAACCACAGGGCATCTCACAATCAAACTCCAGTGGTGAGTAGTCTATATCGTGTGATATCAGCAAGAATGTTGAATGGATGAAGTCCATCAGTGGTGAGTAGTCTATATCGTGTGATATCAGCAGAATGTTGAATGGATGAAGTCCGTGTTGGGAACTTGGGAGAGAGCAATAGAGATTACAGATATGGCGACTTGTGTGGTTTTTAGCGATATTAAGTGGTGCAGAGCCAATATTGTGGCAACATTAGAGGATAATTCTGTCATGTTTTGAAAATATTGTTCCCAGAATATTGTTCAGGTGGACAATAGATATGAGTGGTGTCTGTCTGTATGAAACATTTGCTGTCCGAATGATATCATGAATAATATTTGACATTGTTTTACGATATTTGGTATGTGGTCACAATTGACGAATCCCAGTCAAGTTTGATTTCATCCATCCATTTCTAAATGAGTTTTTTGACTAAGAACTTGCTCATTAAATTGTAACTATGTAGCTTTAGTTATCAGTTTGGTTTCAAAGCAATAAAACTAGGTGTGTTAACAGAATAATATACAGCTTAAGTTGGATTTGAAGTTTCAGAATTTAATTATCTTGTTTCTAAATAAAAAGGCCATTATAGTCACATTTTCTGATGATGTTTATCAGTGGTAGATTTGTTTGTATAGAAAACAAAGACTGCATTGCATCAATGACAGATGATAGTCTCCCTCCACCCAACATAGTGTAGTTGCTCTGTGCATGAAATTGGTGTTGTAAAAAGTCAGGGGATAACTTTCAGGTTTTGTGATTTTGTGTCCCCTGTAGCTGCTCTCAGGCAATCAGAATGCGAGTTTCAGCGACAATTATTCAACTCAAATTACAATGTTCATTTATAAATTTATACATTTACTTATTTAGTTTTCAATGATATAAATCTAGATGTGTTAACAATATATACAGCTCTAGAGTGAACCAATGTTGATGGTTTTTTTCCAGAATTTAATTATCTTCTTAATAAAAAAAGCCATGAGTCAAATACAGCTTTTCGGGAGATGTGTGGCCAGAATTTATTATTGATCAGTTGTAGATTTGTGTGCACGGAAAGCAAAAACCTCCATCAATAACAAAGGTGGTCCCTAGTTTCCTTCGACTTAAACCAGATAGTGAATTAAGAAGGGACAATACTGGTTTACATCAAAGTACGATTACCTTACTCTTCAACCGCTCATCTAAAATAATAATGACGTTAATAAAATAGTACAATTGTGAAAGTAACCCAGTTTATTCTGTTTGAACTCCAGACAAGTTGTCAACTCAAAGTAGTATTTTAATGTGAAAAATATATTTTATCACAATGTCCACATAATTTCAAAATAATACAAGGTCATTTGACCTTGTGAACTTCGTAACAGCTCATGTCTTCTCTAGACGTAAACGAGCAAATCAAATATAAGGTTACTCCAAATTACATGGCATATTCTGTGAGTAATTTAACCCTTTCATGATGGGAGCTGTGCTGGTCTAGCATTAAAGATCCTGTACCAGTGCATTCTCTTATATATGCGAGTCTCCCATAGGGAGCCCTGCATATATAAGAGGATGCACTGGCTTACAAGGTCAAGGTAAATATTCTCACTGTGGTCTGTTTTATCCCTTTCATGACGGGAGCTGTGCTGGTCTAGCATTAAAGATCCTGTACCAGTGCATTCTCTTATATATGCGAGTCTCCCATAGGGAGCCTCGCATATATAAGAGAATGCACTGGCTTACAAGATAGAATTATTTATGCCAATGTATTCTCTAATATATGCGAGGCTCCCTATGGGAGACTCGCATATATAAGAGGATGTATTGGCCCAGGGTTTTTGCAGAATTTGAGGAAGCTCCAGTCATAGTAGGGTTAAAACAACAGATCATAATACATGATTATAACCATACGATATAACTATTTCCAATAAATGTAGCGATTTGTTTTGTTTTGTATGATGAAGTCGATTAAAATTGATGAAAATTCCACCACTGGATCTGGGTCTAAATCCACTATAGAAGAGTATAAAGGCAACCATACATTGACCTAAACCAATATTGTACCTCCCGATTACACTAGGTGGTTTCCCTGGATGGAAACTTAGACTATGACAAAGAATGGACTCATACCACCCAGCATGGTGTTTTTTCTCTGTGCATGAAATATGTGTTCATCACATACAGCTCACATTAATCTCCATTCTTAGGGACATTAATTCCCAGATGTAACACAGTATTCAATCTATTGATTAAATTATGCTCTCTGTTGTTTTGACTTGTCATCGTTGACAGCTGAAATTTCACATTTCTGCAACCGTTGTCTCCGTATTGTTCCGTTTAAACAGCATCATTACTTTATTTGATGGGGCGATACTTTTATCGATCTTGATTGATACATTGTTGTTCTATGGAAATGATACGTTCATCCCATTTGAGCAAATAGTTTTATCGATTTTTCTAGATTATTTTCATCGAAGGTAGAACTTTTCTTCAATTACTCATGTCCTGGAGATTCAAACATTCTTCCTCAATTTCATTTGGTCACCATGGTTTCTCTATGTTAATTGGTGTTTGAATTGGAGCTCAGGTTTTTCACTTCTGATTAGTTTTCAAGTATTTCTTTCTGGTTGCAAGCCTTGAAATAGTGTGTCTGTCATTTGCAGAATGAGGTTCCCAGAGGGTAAATTTAGTGTTGCTATCCTGCACAGTGGGTGAGCATCACTAAATTCACCCTCTGGGAACCTCATTCTGCTTAGGCCTCAATTGCTATAGAAGACCTAGGATCTGATTGAAGTTCCCCAGTTGAAGTTAGTCACCTCGATTATGAATTTAATCTTCTGCAAATTAGGGGGAATTGAAACTCAACAGAAGGGAAAAAGTAACTAAAATGTTAATGTGAGACTATAGATACTTCCCAGAAGATGAGGCCTAAGCAGAATTAGGTCCCCAGAGGGTAAATTCAGTTATGCTCGCCCGATGTGCGAGATAGCATCACTAACTTCACCCTCTGGGGACCTCATTCTACAAATGACACTATTTCCAGTTTATTATTAACCCTTTACCCAACAAACCGGCCAAAACCGGCCAAATAAAGCTTCAACAGCCTAAAATATCTTCGGTCTGTCTCAATAGAACCATACAAATATGGATATCATTGGAACCGGCTCCTTGACCACATTGTGATAGTTACAGTTATGCCCTGTGCCAATGCATTCTCTTATATATGCGAGTCGACCATAGGTCGCCTCGCATATATAAGAGAATGTATTGGCCTAAAAAAATAATTTTTTAACACTTTTTACCATTTTGTCTTACATTCTTTAACAATTTTATAATTTGTAATGTGTTAAGCCAATGCATTCTCTTATATATGCGAGGCGACCTATGGTCGACTCGCATATATAAGAGAATGCATTGGCACAGGGCCGTTCTGTTGGGTAAAGGGTTAATGCAAATCAGTGACATCATATCTGCAAAATTTCTTGCTGTGCGAGTTAAAAAATTGGACCCCTGCACAACACATTAATGTTTTCAATTCAGTGCATTGAAATAAATATTTTCAGGAATGTATCCATGGTATGAATGAGTGAGTTTATTGGATAAGGCATGTCCAATGTTTTCTTCAGGTGAACACCAGGTTCTGTGTTAAAAATGAATTTTTTGGCGATTTTTTGATTTTTTTGGCGATTTTTTTATACTTTTAACTTTAGCTGAAATACAAAAAAATATATAAAAAATTTTGGATCACAAAGAAAAATAAAACTAGCCATTGGGCAAATTCTTTATATGTTCGGCGAGGTGACTGGTGACAAAGCTTGAACAAATTTATCCAAAGTAAATTTTGATAATCTTGGCCAGTTTGGCTTCGCACAGCATGAACCCTTTGTAGGTGAACATTTGAGGAATGGAATGTGTATCCTTCAGGTTAAACACATTGGCAGCATTCCTATTGTTGCTCTGATATATGCACTGTTTTTAAGCAAGACCTTTTGTTTGATGGGGACAGCTGTTTCCCCGCCCTCTGTGTGTTAATGAGAGGAGGTAACAGGTGTCCTCTCTACCTGCCTACCTCCATCAATCAGGTTTAATGGAATCACCAACTAGCTCATAGCTTCATAGCTTAAAAACTTCTAGATAAAAATATTAAAGTGATGTGAAACTCAGGTAGGTGCAAGCCTTGAAATAAGGTGTCTGTCATTTGCAGAATGAGGTCCCCAGAGGGTGAATTTAGTGATGCTACCCCGCATAGCGGGCTAGCATCACCAAATTCACCCTCTGGGGATCTCATTCTGCTTACACCTCAGCAGAATGAGGTCCCCAGAGGGTGAATTTGGTGATTCTAGCCCGCTATGCGGGGTAGCATCACTAAATTCACCCTCTGGGGACCTCATACTGCAAATGACAGACACCCTATTTCAAGGCTTGGTAGGGTGATCAACTAGAAATGTAGAATAATCTTGCTGAAAGTAGTTATTTTTACGAATATAAATCCAAGTTTACAACATGCACTCTCATTCTTATATATCAATTAATTTCAATGACTCTCGATGGCGAAATCATTTTCATTCATTTATCGCCGTTTGTTGCGTCCCGAATCGAGATGTAAATATTTACAATTGCGCTTTGTTCGGGCGATGTTTTCTATGGAGTGGTGTTGTCGATTTCGTTAAGATTTTCGGCGATGTTAGTATAGTTTTACATCCCCCCCAGTTGGCACAGCGCCTGAGTACTAACGTATCAGTTTAATGCCCCCAAACAAGTCCATAATATGTCTTTAATCTCTGGCTGGATGGGTAATAATATTAATCCCTGGCTGGATGGGTAATAATATTAATCCCTGGCTGGATGGGTAATAATATTAACCTGTGGCTTGATGGGTGGAACTTAAGACGTTTTTGATAATCCGTAAATGAGAGTAGGTGATACATTGTTGATTCTTTGAAAATCCATAGGCAATGTGAGCAATTCATCATAATCATATTAGATAGATCATGCCATGAATCTCTACTTTAGCTACGCCCATAGCTAAAGTAGTTATTCATGGCATGATCTACATATTAGATAACTTTTAGTGCCTGCAATGAGGTGATAAAACATTTAATCTCTTATCAGCATGCCTCTCCATAAAAGAGATATATGTCAATTGTGCCCCATCTGCCTTGCCTAATGTTTCACAAACACTTTAATAATTTTTCACTATGTACATTAATTCGACAGGAATTGGAAAATGGATTAAAATATTCTCAAATTTCTTATTTCTGATTGCAAATACTACACTTTCGTCAAATTTAAATACAAAAGAAACACTGATAAAATTGTAATCGTTACACATTCAAAATGAGTTGCACATCCCGGATGTTTATCAGGAGACAACTACATGTTTTTAGCAGCATTACATGAGAAATAAAGCTGAATAGTTTACCAATAATTAAATATACATGTATGTATCAGTGAAAGGTCAAGATATAATACAGTAATGCCCTAAATAATCGACTCCTTAACCACAGCAGAATTATGGGTCATTTTTCAGGATTTAGTCGGAAATATGGCTTGTTGCCATTCATCGGAAAGCTATCTGGGTAACTTTCAGGATTTAGTCGGAGATATATATCACTTGTTGCCGAGAGCTTTCCGATGAATGGCAACAAGCCATATTTCCGACTAAATCCTGAAAAGTTACCCATAATTCTGCTGTGGTAAAGGAGTCGATTATTTAGGGCATTACTGAATATCAAGCTCAGGTGTTCACAATATATTTGGAGCTCCTAAGAATATTAATCATTTCTATACTAAATAGATTCTCCCATTCAGTTATAAAACTATACATTGGAATGGTCTATTGTTCATTTTGGAGGGGTATTCAGGATAAATGATCAGACGACAGTCAGATGAAAATATAATAAAGGTGCTGAAGGGTTCATTGGTAGGAAATGTTCAGTTTGTTGAACTTATCATCTGAACATTTCCTGAGGGAACTACAGTAATGCCCTAAGTAATCAACCTCTTAACCAAAGCAGAATTATGGGTAACTTTTCAGGATTTAGTCGGAAATATGGCTTGTTGCCATTCATCGGAAAGCTCTCGGCGAGAGCTTTCCGATGAATGGCAACAAGCCATATTTCCGACTAAATCCTGAAAAGTTACCCATAATTCTGCTTTGGTTAAGAGGTCGATTACTTAGGGCATTACTGTACTCATCAATGATGCTTTAGTATTGAAAGGGTTAGTTACTATATCATGAATAACTATCAATATATCTGATATATATTTGTGTCTTTCTTATGACTATATTATTATATAAAGCCCTGACCGTTTGTGTTACAGAGCAATTAGACGGGGCTGGTGACCGGGACACGATACGAGGGAGCAGCAGCTCGAGAGAAGATATACAATCTCTCAAAGGTAGGTAACTCTATAATGAACATATATCCACAATAAGAAGTAGCACAGCCCTGGCATTCCAAAAACTCCACAAGTGCAAAGAATGCCCCACACAGGTCAGGATATATATAGTGTGTCTGATATTTGCTGAATGAGGTCCCCAGAGGGTAATTTAGTGATTGTATCCAGCAAAGCCTGCTATCATCACCTAATTCACCCTCTGGGAACCTAATTCTGCTCTATATAGGCCTCATCTTCTGGAAAGTATATCTACTTACTTTCCCCTTCTATTCAGTTTCTATATACCCATAATTTGCAGAAGATAAAATGCATAATCGAGGTGACTAATGAGTGAATATCACCAACTTCAATCTGGTCCTAGGTCTACCTTAGCAGTTGAGACCTAAGCAGAATGAGGTGCCCAGAGGGACTGTGTGGGATAGCGTCACTAAATTCACCCTCTGGGGACCTCATTCTGCAAATGTCAGACACACTATTTCAAGGCTTTTGTTGGCCCTTACATCTACATCGGTTTGAGTTAAAAGCAGACTATTGAATGAACCAGCTACACATTCGACAGACTGAAACATCCCAACACCATTCCTATGTCTGCACCCCTCCTTTTTTTTAAAGCTTTGCACAGATATTTAGTACCATGGGAACCTGTGCACCTCCGTCCTACTTTTTTTTGGTGGAGTTGATCCCCCTTTTCAGATCTAAGGCCAAAAGGAAGAATACCTGAGTTTAGGGTAACATGAAGGAAAAAAACAGAGGCGGGCGGGCGGTACTTCATTTTATTTTATTTTTTCATTTTATTTTTCACGGGGGATAGTATTTAAGTATTCGTGCCTTCTAATCGTCTGCCAGTGTCACTCGTATAAAGCTTGGGCAAGTCATTGTCACACTAATCAATGTCATGGTAGCTTTAATCAGTTTAATGGTGTTACAGAAGTTCAATGACATGTATACAGCATGATATTAAATGATATTATATCTAGAACTAGAAGGTGACCCGACTTCGTCCAGGCTTTGACCTTGAATTGACCATTTTGAAGGTCAAGGTCAGTTCGGGGTCACAATTTGACCCGTCGAAAACACTCCCCCGATAAAAGTATCCGTAGGTATCAAATTTCGTCGAAATCCGTTAATTGTTTAATTTATTTTGAGTTAATTCTGCCTTTTTAATCAAGAGACATGATGGTAGCCGTCCCGTGATGGTACCCGTCCCTAAAATAGGTACGTTTGTGGGTACCCGTTTCAAGGTGAAGATCACCTCGGGCGGAAAGCCCTAAGTACGTCACACAACACACTCATGTCTGGATGCAGTCTTACACGCACACGCCCAGATGTAATAATCACATTACACACATACGCTCTTTATCGACGACACTGCGGATACGAACGCTCTTTAACTATCAACGCGATTAAGCCCACTGTGCCAATGGCGGTAATTTTTGTGACTGGGGGTGGAGAATGGGTGCTCTGACGTTCTCAGAAGCGATGTGATGCCACTTCATCTGGTATTTTACCCTTAGATAGGAAGTTTGGCTCAATCCGTCCGGCAGTTTTCGAGTTCATCGCGATCACACACACACACATATCTTCCAAAATATATAATAGATAAGTGTCTAGTGTTGGAAATTAAACAGTTTATGTTCACGCTGAAGCTCGGATATTACAGGCCAAATCCTACGAGTGGACATATTACTGTTCAATTTCCCACACAAGACACTTATGATATTTTGTTTATCCACCGACTCGAATACTAAGAAATTTTGCGAAATATTCAACTCAGAAGGTGAATTTAACAAGAGTTCCTCCATTGGAAATCGCACATGCATGCGGCAAGGCGAACGTGACGTACAGAATTATTTTTAATCTGACATTTTATTACTATGTCCTTTTCTGTCAGTTCAGAATCCGTGTGGTACCGGTTCACGACAACATGTCTGTGCTATAGTTGACAGGCGCCATGTTTCTATTCTGATTCATATGAACGCATTTGTGAAGTTTAATAGCTAAAACGCAGGATCTATCCGCACACGGAAGTGTTTCCGCCATATTCAATCGGCAAAATATCCAGTTACTTTCGATTTGCTAGTTAATACTTATCGCGTGTTTTCTGGTTTCCGCTTTCGAGAAATCGGCGAGGTTTGCCGAACAATGACGAGGGAATACGAATATACTACAACAACAATGGCAGCACTTCCGTTTTTCGTGAATTGACGATATTTGCAAGGAAATGGTTTACTTGTTTAAGCTAATTCCGTAGTCGCGAATTCCTAATTACAAAAAAATAAAATGAAGTCGGAGGAAATTTTTGAAAAACGATAAAATGGAATTTGGCGGCAGGTTTTGAGTAGGGGCGGGCGGGTTACCCTAAACACAGGTATTCTTCGTTTTGGCCTAAAGATATTTGCAACATTCATAATTTTGTCCGAGCTTGTTTTGCTATATTTTCCGGTCAAAACTTGGCACAGAGTCCTATTGGGCAATTTTGTTTGCAGTTTTTATGTTTACCCATACCATAGTATGGTAATGTTTACCCATACCATAGTATGGTAAACATAGTGTCGTTGTCCGGATTGACCACTCGTCATTGGTCTGTCTGTCTGTCTGTCTGTCCGTAGACACTTTACGAGTAATGCGATAACTCAAACATTTTCTATCCGATCGGAACCAAATTTTGTATATGGGTTTCTGAGTCCAAAATACAGATTGAGTTCGACTTAGAATTCACGCATTCTGCCATAACTCAAACAGTTTTTATCTGATTGGAACCAGATAAAAACTGTTTGTTTCAGAGCCCATAACCAGATAAAAACTGTGAGTTTCAGAGCCCAAAATACAGATCGAGTTCGAATATGGGTTTGATGATTTGATCCGATTTATTTTAAAGGACTTATGACCCTTTTTTCGAAAACAAATTTCTATAACCGAAGTCTTTTTTGTCCGATTGTGTTCATATTTGATATGTAGGTTTATGATGACACACCCCTCACCTGTATAGTTTTTGGTATTGATTGGTTGATCGGTTTAGAAAATAATTAACCCTTTACACACATGCTATCCAATGCAATAAGTTGAACATATTTCTTCTGATCTGCCTCATATTTCTTACCTAGGTTTTTCTTAGCACGTTCTTCATCTGTATGGTTTTTGGTATTGTTTAATTAACCCTTTTCACTCTTATGTTTACATATAATTCACCCAAGCTGCTATGACTCAAAACATTTTTCATCTGATCAACACCAAATTTGGTATATGAATTCATCACCCCTAAATACAGATCGAGTTCGAATATGGGTTTGATCCGATATATTTTAACAGAGTTCTGACCCTTTATAATTCAAGTAATTACTGCTGGGAATTTGAAGAGAACATATCCCACAGACCATGTGTGTTATTGAAATGAGTTAATTATCACTATGGACATTAGATACTACATGCTATAAAGCCTGATAGTGGTACCACTGTGATTGATGACTCTCTGGTGGAGTTCTGTTTTCTGTGCAATATTAAGTTGACCCCTTTGTTGAAACAGGTTCATTACATTAGTTAATGTACAAACTATATGACACCTATTCTAAAATAATAAATTGGAATAGTCCATTCTTACTTTGTAGGGATGTTTTACAGACATTGTTGTTTACAGACACTGTTGTCTTATCTTCGACAAAAACTAATCCACACATTCCTTAGTTCCATGATATGATGTCATTGAAAATGATTAACCCTCTCCACACATCATATGGTTTTGATGCTTTTCGTTTGATCATTCTCCTATTTTATGTCCAGGTTGATGGTGATCCACTTTTGATTTGCATGGATTTGGGATTAAAATTAAACCATTCCATAGACACATATTATGCGATAGACAGATATAATATTATCCCGTTCACTTTGGGCCAGGTTCAGTAAGGGTTTCAATAAATCATCAATTGAATATTCATCATTAGAGGAAATGTCTTATTTTGAAATTCCCTCAATTGCATTTGGGCTCCAGGATAATATTAATGGTGATGGTATTCTTGAGACTGACTTATTGTATGGGTTTCTAAATCCAATGACATGCTTTTTATAGACTATTTTGTGTTTATCAGTTCATTAGTTTGGGTAAGATTAACCCCATTCTATCCGATTTGATAACTCAAATATTTCCATTGATTATGTTTATAGTTCCTGGCATAGTTGACGATAACACACCCCTAACCTGCATAGTGATGGTCATTTGGTTTATTTGCTTAAAAATATTAACATCCTCCACCAATCCTGTTGACACAATGTGATAACTAAATATTTTTCACACAATCACTATAAAGTGTGAATTGTTGAAACTTTTGCACCCATGAAAAGGTTGGTGTAAGGATTTATACAATGTATAAAAATAGCTAATCGCTATCGCCAAAGAATGGGTTAAACATCTGCCGATCGTGATCGGCCTCTCACGATCGGCCTCTCGTTCTCAATTGTTTATATAAGAAGATTGTCCATTCTTTCGATCCGTCTGGCTTCCATGGGGTGTAACCTTAGTCCCATTGGGACACCCCACCTATAGTTCAGTCTGGTTTTCAGTGATCTCCTACAAAGACATGATATGTGATAAAAGCCGATTTAACAATTCTGGAATTAGCTATGATCAAAGTGGAACCCGATAGCACTGCTTTCCATGCGTTCTTGCATCTGATTTCTGATCATGTTTGGAGCTATCATGACAAGGGTATAACTCTGTGTTATTTGATAGCAATACGGAGAATCGTTGATTAATATTCCGGAGAAATCAGACTGATTAAATTCCGTTTCAAGTTTGCCTCATGATCCTCACTCGATGTGTCTGTGTCATTTTTTGTGTACTTGTATTTTTTCTCGCTTTTTGTCTTTATGATACATGTTTGGTGAATGTGTATCACAGAATTTTAGTAGGCCCCATAAACTTTGCTAAAGTATGCAGCTGGTTTGCAATATTGGTATTTTAGTACACAGGTTTGTTGAAATTAGTACTGAAAGGGATCCAAGGCACTCGCAGCGGGTAAATGTGTAAAAAAAATATATAAGTCTGGAATAATATCACCACTAAGAAGAACATGGAGAAATTGATAAACATTGTTCTTATATTGATAGTTCTCCAATAATGTGTTGAAACCATTGTTATGTAAACAAAACTGTCAGGCTGATTTGTCAACAAACATAGCTAATCGTGTAAAATATATTGTGGGAAAAATGCATTCAAAGGGCTAGTAAACCAAGAATTTTATGTGTGTTTTATCACTTCCATTTGAAATTCATGTTAAAGTCATTCATTAATTAAAGATGGTATTTGATATTGTAAGTAAGCCAGTGCATTCTCATATATATGCGAGGCTCCCTATGGGAGATTCGCATATATAAGAGAATGCGCTGGCACAGGGCCTTTAATGCTGCACCAGCGCAGCTACCGTCATGAAAGGGTTAATATATATTTTATTTTGAATTTATTATTACATAGGACAGTTTTAAGAGCTATTTTTAGAACAGAAATTCACGCGAAAATGTTCAGAGCATACCAAAAAAGACAACTCTATCTTGTTAGTAGTGTCAACCACTTTATTTTGCCTTTCTAGAAAATAATACACAAATTCTTCAGTTTTATCTGTATTTTATTCACAAAATAGCTATTTGAACTGATTATGTTGTTGTTGTTGTAATTGTGGCCCGAATGAGATAGACCATCTTTAATTGCCATTCTGTTTCAAGGTTAAGATAATTTGTTAAGGTTAATAAAATAGGCTGCAGACATTGAATTATTCTTGCAACATTTAAAGATAGTTAAGTTCACAGTCAGATGTTCACGCCTTCGTTAGAAGGAATATACATCACCATTATTCAGACTAAATGTTGGACTTCTTGGCAATGTGCAGGTAATACAGAGAGAATTGTTGTTTGCCTTGGAGAAACATTGAACATATTATTTTGGCTCAGCTTTTAAATTTTCCAAAACAGACATGTGATTTTCTGTTTCGAAGATCACAAAGACAAGCACGCCAATTGTTCATGTGTTTATTAACTTGTCTGGTCCTGCTGCCGTCATTATTTTAATGAGTTGGCAGGTAGTATCCAGACACATTCTGCACATGAATCAAATGAAGTCATCCACTCTTGTGTGATTATAGGTAAACATGCTTGGTAGACATGGATCATCCTTTGTAGTGCCAGGAGTGAAAAATTGCCCCAGAATATAGGCCCCTTTCCAAATGCTAAAAAAAACACATTTTTTTTTTCAAATTTACCATTAAAGCAATTGAACACAAATTAAGTCCCACATATTCACCAATTCCTTTAAATTAGAGGTAATATTTCTCCTTTGGACAAATTTTTGTATATTATTTTTCTGAAAGCAAGAGTGAATTTGCCCATTAATCCACCTCCCACTCACTGGAACAGTATGAATCCCTATCACTGACATTTTATATTACCTTCTTGGTTTGAGTCTTGACATTTTCATCCGGCTCACACTAGGTTCTCAGTGAGAGAAGATCTCCGCATCAGAACTAATCTTCATAAATGCTTCAGAAAGGTATTGAATATAATAACATAGGTAAGATGCCTTCATACCTTCCTTAGCACCTTTGATGACAAATTACTGAAGAGTGTTTCCTATATGAATTAATTAGCAGCTTTTCCACCCAGTTAAATTGGCTGGGTAGCTAAACCGCCTAATCTAGCAAACAGTATGAATAAGAAAATATGCACAGACATACAGACCTGCCCAATGCTTTGAGATAGTAAAAACATGAGGCTTTGATATGTAATTGGTCTTCTCTGGTCTTCTCTGTTTTATTATACCTGAACTTTTAACAATTAGCGCAGCCAGTCGAGCTATTTTTACACCAAAAGCCAGCTTCGTGTTATGTATCTGTTGCTCCCAGAAGTAATTTTCATTAGAAGTGCCACTTAGTTCTGCAAGAAAATCACTGCTGATTCTTTATAAGAATTGTGTTGTGTATACATACTTGAACTCGGATAATGAATATTTCTACAGTTTTGGAAAAAATTAAGATAGTTTTCAGTTGTTCTGTGTGGAGTTGGAGCAGATGTTCTAGTGTTTAGCGACTGGAATATACACACAGTTAATTATACAACCACAGATGCAATCTTCACTTCAGGAGTACTGTTGTGATATTTTGTCTTTTAAAATGTTTATATGCTGATATTTCAATGGATTTCTTGTAATGTGGGAATTTATTGATAATTCTACGTGTTTGTGAAGGTTTATTTAAAATATGTATCGATGATTAGAGTTGGTGACATGATGTGATCGGATTTTATGAGGAATAATACCAACATCAGTTACCAACATCAGTGTTGTTTATGTGAGAAAAAATGCAGATGATTAAATTACTATGTTTTTCTTCAGAAAATGTTGATGAAACAGATTCGCAAAGGAATAGAACACCGACAAATGAATATGACAATCGACCAAAAACGCCAACGTTTGGTGGTCGATCAAAGATTCCTGTCGAAAGACCAAAAACTCCAACGAAGCATGCAGGTCATGTGATCGGTAACGGCCAGATTCCATCACAGGATCGCGCTCCATTGTCGGAGGTTCAAAATGTTTCAAATTCTAATATGGATTATCCTCGAAGAGATATATATGGTGTTAATATCGATCCAAATTCTCGGCCGCCACCCGGACCAAGGTTTGAAGACAATAGTCGATATCGGGTGGATCCGAGGTACGATAGAGTGCCGGCCAGGTCGAACTTTGGTGGACCCCACTACAGTAGTGATAGGAGGGAGTACGACAGAAGTGAAAGGGAAGTTACAAAACCAGGAATGTTTCGTAGTCGGACACCCGGGCCTGAGATGATGAATAGAACTAACGGCGCAGACCGGGAGTTTAATAGACCGAAAACACCGACCGCGAGTGAAATGCGCAGTAAAACACCTATGCCTCAGCAAAATTATTCCGAATATTCTTCCCGATATAACACGGGACATCATGGAAATGGATACCGACAGGGCCCTGGTAGGCCATGGCTACACAATGGTTCGTTCGATCCGACATCACCAGGAATGAATCGGCGCCATGATAATTCATTTGACAGCCAAGGGTATCCTCATGATCGAAGTTTCGGAAGTTATGGACCTGAATATAATAGGCCACCGGCGCACCCGCAAAGTCCTTCACTTGGGGCTCGTAACCCTCGACAGTGTACGTCGTTTGAGGGGGAGGAGCCTCAGGCGAGTCGTGTGCCTCGACATCCTGCTATGCATCCTAATGCAGTGCCTGGTAACCAGTCGTTCGGCCGGATGTTTGTTCGGGAGGACGGTACCCAGTGTATTGAGATGACTGTCGAATTGTTACGGCATGCGACGGGATTCGGATTCAGGATAATCGGTGGTACTGAGGAAGGATCACAGGTAACCATAATTATCTTATTATAATAAACTGTGACCTGAAGGTATGTTGCTGGACATTTGCAGAATGAGGTCCCCAGATGGTGAATTTACTTAATCACTAAATTCACCTTCTGGTGACCTCATTCTGCTTAGGCCTCATCTTCTCTGGAAAGTATCTTTATTATCAAATTAACAATTTCTTGTGTTTCTTTAACTACTAGTATGGTTCTTTTTGAGTTTAGTTTCTCTATATCCCCAAATTGGCAGACGAAACAATGCATAATCGAGGTTCCCAATGGGTGTACATCAGCATCTTCACTATATGGGAACTTAATTCTAAGTTTATGTCTCCCATAGCAGATGAGGCCATGCAGAATGAAGTCCCCAGAGGATGAATTTGGTGATGCTAGACCACTGTGTCGGGGTAGCATCACGGATTTCACCCTCTAGGGATGGCCCGGGACCTCTTTCTGAAATGTCTGGCACCATTTTTTCAGGCCTTGCTATAGTTATTTCCGCTTTA
The DNA here is from genome assembly GCA_032622095.1 of Siphonodentalium dalli. Lineage (NCBI taxonomy): Eukaryota > Metazoa > Mollusca > Scaphopoda > Gadilida > Siphonodentaliidae > Siphonodentalium > Siphonodentalium dalli. Next base: position 18,203,871 of record CP136061.1, on the reverse strand, counting down.
TTCATCCTAAGGGCAAGTGAATGGAAAATGTGGTTATAAATTATAATTTAATAGTTGATTGCATCATGACATTTGAGTGACTGTTCAATGCGAAATGGCTTCATTTTTGTTATTTGCAAAGTCTTCTGGGAAGTATTTATAGTCTCAAATTTTAACATTCTTTTTAGTTACTTTTTCCTTTCTTCGAGATGACTAATTAGTGAACATCACCAACTTCAACTGGGGAAATTCAATCTGATCCTAGGTCTCCCATAACAGTTGAGGCCAAAGCAGAATGAGATTCCCAGAAGGTGAATTTGGTGATGCTAGCCCGCATTATTCAAATTCTTCAGACACACTATATTCAGGTTTGAGTGCAATGGGACATACTCTGAAGCCACATGTCCATATGTATCATCAGTGTTGTCAATTAACATCTGCTATCAGTTGGTGCAAAGAAATTGGCTATTTTTTTCGCTGATGCAAATTTTATAACCTACCAATGTTTTGTGCAAGATTTAAACAAATTGCTGCAGACATTGTCTTAGTGTCACACTTTGGAAGTCTGCAGACAGCAAACATTCATTATTGAATGTCAAGGACTACTTACTAGCATGCAGCTTTTAAACGAGAGAAAAAATTCTGGCCTGGAGAATTTTTTAGCCCAGGCAAATTTATGCTAATAAACAGGACTGTATCATGGTCTATTGTTGGCACTATGTGAGATGGATGGAAATATTGTCTCATATCAAATGTAGAAGAAGTTCCAGCTTGAAAAAGGATGCTGTAACAAACATCAAGATTTTCTACCTCATGGCAGCTACAGAATCAGTGTCTATAGACATTCCTCTGTGTGCTATTCAGTGTCTATAGACATTCCTCTGTGTGCTATTCCTCAGAAAAAATTAGTAATTTTCTCTGTAAGCTATATTAATTAAGACAAAAAAGACAGGAAACAAGCTTGGATCGTAGGCAGAGTCAGAAATATATGCATTCCATGGTGTCGGTCTCAATACAATTGTTGTGAGGTCTCACTTATTCCAGTCTCTCTTCTAAAATATGTTATTTTTTGGGGTAAATTTGACACCAAATGTAACATTAATCCTCTGCATTGTGTTTTATTGTCTTCCAACATCTGTTTAGTGTATGTTACTGATTCTATATAATTTAGGAATAATTATTTGATAAATTCTTTGAGTACTCATCATACACACCTCCCTAGTTGCTCATTTAGCAAGATGCATAGTGTAGGCACCCCAATAAGCCATCTACCAAAAGTAAAACTGGTTTGAGTTCCAACCAGTCCGATCATGGATTTTTTATCCACACAAAAGAAGGGTATCTGGTGAAAGTTTATCAATGGCTGACCAAGTAGCATACATAATCAATTTATGAAAAGAAACTCTTGTCATCATCCAGGAAAGCAATGTATTCTTATCAGGCTGTATTCTTATCAGGCGATTGTTGGAATGCCTTTACAGTGGTAGATTCATCACATTGCTAAAAATAGCACTTAACCATTTTGTCTGTCATACTGTCACACCCCATACATTCAATGCAGAAATTATTTTAGCCACACAGAACTAACTATTGCTGGTGATAATAGATACCCCCCAAATACTCCAGACTCACAACTGCATAGCTGTGGAGTCTGTTTTAACCAGAACTGATTTTGAACCAACTGTGAATGCGAGACAACATAAACTTGGCAACTTATGAATCTCGTGATCTTCACCTTCGCTGGGTACATGGGCACTGTGTAAAGCTGAAGACTGAGATCTATTACTTTACTGGTACAGCAGTATGGGCTGTGGTGCAGTTACCCCCTTTTGCCCTCCATGGGGGGGATACAGGCACTCAAGGGCAAATGTCCACTCACACTATGTCATTCAGCAGTGAAAATGTTAACTCTTCCAATGCATTCTCTTATATGCGAGGTTCCCTATGGGAGACTTGCATATATAAGAGAATCCACTGGGATAGGATCTTTAATGCTGTACCAGCGCAGCTCCCATCAAGAAAGGGTTAAACATCCTGTTTGAGTGGCACAATTTTGACTTTTCTGTATCAATACTTTATCTCTGACTTAAAGACATGTACTTTTATGGAAGTTGTGCCCTTTGACTGTGGTTGCTTTCGGCACTCTCCAGGCTCTCCTGACACCTAAACAGTGTTTGAATTTATTTTCTTTATTTATGGGGGTTAGTCAGGGCAATAAAACAATGGCAGTAACTTAGATAGATGGCTCAATCAAGGTGAGTGTTTTCTCACTAAACAATATCCACCGGAGCTAAAGGCTCCACTACACACCTGTCCTAACAATGATGAAGACGATCTGTGATCCATTCTGGCACAATAGTTCCACAATGTCTATAAACCTCAGTGGCACTATAGCTCCTCAGTCTATAACCCCAGGCAACAGTCTCAATGGGAAATTGATCATAAAAACTCACAACCAAAGATAGTACTGGGTAATAAGTTTGGCACTTATACATGAAACTGTTATCATCATTCAGTGGTTTATGTTTACAGCACACATGTCAAAGATATATTCAGATGAGAATTTTCTAAGCACAATTTGATTTCTAATAATGGGTTTAAATGACTGTTCCTCTGCCAAGATATTCCATGACAGATGGTTCAATAAAAACCAGGTACATGTACTAGTAGATATACAGCCTTCTCATGGAACCTTAAAACACTGGATAAAAATATTAGTTTAGTGTGCCTGTCATTTGCAGAATGAGGTCCCCAGAGGGTGAATTTAGTGAAGCTATCCCGCATAGTGGGCTAGCATCACCAAATTCACCCTCTGGGGACCTCATTCTCCTTAGGCCTCATCTGCTATAGGAGACAGACACAGATTGAAGTTTCCAAATTGTGAATATTGTTATGTACACCTATTGGGAACTTCGATTATGCAATGTGTCGTCTGCCAATTTGTGAATATAGAGAAACTAAACTAAAAAATAAATAGAATCTACATGTATGTGAAGAAGTTTCTATGGAAATTTGACAATAAAGAAACTTTCCAGAGAAGATGAGGCCTAAGCAGAATATTCCGCAAATGACAGTCACTGTGAATGACCTTGAATCCGGGACCAACCCTGAGGGTGACAACTTCTCCCTTAATTGTGCCACTTCTCTTTATTTTTGTCCTTGGGGGGGGGGGGGGGGGGAGTGACTTCTCTCTCATTTGCCAGTATGCATATATCCTATATTTAAAGTATATTTACTGATTATAATGGTGTTCTTACTCACTACATGTATAATGGTTTTTTCAATGAGCTCTTTGCATAATTGTGTTGCTTAACTCTTTCAGTGCCAGGGGCCGATGAGATCGGCCCTAATTTACGGTCTGTAGAGTTCGAGGGCCGATGAGATCGGCCCTAAAAAAAAGATTGTTTTAGATTTTTTTTTGTTTTGGGTTGAAATTTTTTTGGGTATGCTTAAGCATGCTATAGCGAATTTAAAAACAAACTGGATAAGTCCTTAGGGGCATGTTATAACTCAAAACTATCACCAAGTATTCATAGTAATAATTTTGATGCCCATGAAAAACGTAAGATTCCCTGGCACTAAACCTACAAAATAAGCCTGGCACTGAAAGGCTTAATACTATAAAAGGCTGATGTTGAGGTGTAAATTTAACTTCAGCCATTGTTATTTCTCCCTGATAACAAACAGTTCACATCTCCCTGATAACAAACAGTTCACATCTCCCTGATAACAAACAGTCCACATCTCCCTGATAACAAACAGTCCACATCTCCCTGATAACAAACAGTCCACATCTCCCTGATAACAAACAGTTCACATCTCCCTGATAACAAACAGTTCACATATCTCTGATAACAAACAGTTCACATCTCCCTGATAACAAACAGTTCACATCTCCCTGATAACAAACAGTCCACATCTCCCTGATAACAAACAGTCCACATCTCCCTGTTAACAAACAGTCCACATCTCCCTGATAACAAACAGTTCACATCTCCCTGATAACAAACAGTCCACATCTCCCTGATAACAAACAGTCCACATCTCCCTGATAACAAACAGTTCACATCTCCCTGATAACAAACAGTTCACATCTCCCTGATAACAAACAGTTCACATCTCCCTGATAACAAACAGTTCACATCTCCCTGATAACAAACAGTCCACATCTCCCTGATAACAAACAGTCCACATCTCCCTGATAACAAACAGTTCACATCTCCCTGATAACAAACAGTCCACATCTCCCTGATAACAAACAGTTCACATCTCCCTGATAACAAACAGTTCACATCTCCCTGATAACAAACAGTTCACATCTCCCTGATAACAAACAGTCCACATCTCCCTGATAACAAACAGTCCACATCTCCCTGATAACAAACAGTTCACATCTCCCTGATAACAAACAGTTCACATATCCCTGATAACAAACAGTTCACATCTCCCTGATAACAAACAGTTCACATCTCCCTGATAACAAACAGTCCACATCTCCCTGATAACAAACAGTCCACATCTCCCTGATAACAAACAGTTCACATCTCCCTGATAACAAACAGTCCACATCTCCCTGATAACAAACAGTCCACATCTCCCTGATAACAAACAGTCCACATCTCCCTGATAACAAACAGTTCACATCTCCCTGATAACAAACAGTTCACATCTCTCTGATAACAAACAGTTCACATCTCCCTGATAACAAACAGTTCACATCTCCCTGATAACAAACAGTCCACATCTCCCTGATAACAAACAGTCCACATCTCCCTGATAACAAACAGTCCACATCTCCCTGATAACAAACAGTTCACATCTCCCTGATAACAAACAGTCCACATCTCCCTGATAACAAACAGTCCACATCTCCCTGATAACAAACAGTTCACATCTCCCTGATAACAAACAGTTCACATCTCCCTGATAACAAACAGTCCACATCTCCCTGATAACAAACAGTTCACATCTCCCTGATAACAAACAGTCCACATCTCCCTGATAACAAACAGTTCACATCTCCCTAATAAACAAACAGTTCACATCTCCCTGATAACAAACAGTTCACATCTCCCTAATAAACAAACAGTTCACATCTCCCTGATAAACAAACAGTTCACATCTCCCTAATAAACAAACTGGGAGAAGTGACTTCTCCCAAATTGAAACCTGTGGACTTGTCCCTGTCTTGAATCACTCTCTGAATGCATGGTTGAAAACCTTGAACGTTTTCAGAGAAGTGGTCTTCAATATCTGATTTTCAGAGTACAGGGCCTTGATAAACCTTGAAAATTGTAAATTTTCGGAGTACAGAGTGTTGATAAACCTTTATAATTGTCGATTTTTCAGAGTACAGGGCCTTGATAAACCTTGACAATTGTCGCACAATGACCTTGGATACAGTGTAGTTTCCAGTAATTATTTGGGGACACCTGTTTTATATGCCATAGCCATGTCCGATGGCTGCAGCCCTAAGTTGGGGGAGGGTATGGGAGTGGTCCCTCGCCCTGGAACTACATACTGCCATAAAATGACAATTTATTGCTTTATTTAATGATTTAGTGTTTACTGTAGTTGTATTTTGTGTTCTTGTAGTAATGGTTAAAAACTAATGATTTATCTGAGTAATTTTGTTTCTTTCTAACTGTTTTTTGGGCTCCTGGAGTTTGGGCACCCATACCTGTTACAGGTACCAAAACTACCTGGAAACTATACCCTGCTTGGATAGTCTTGAAATTTCTTTAGTTCTGGTCTGTGGACATGCCTTGATTTAACCACATGGCATCGGACATTGTCCGGTGAAAAACAGCCTGATGTACTGTCATTTGTACAGTAATGTCCTAATTAATCGGGGAGAGCTTTCCGATGAATGGCAACAAGCCATATTTCCGACTAAATCCTGAAAAGTTACCCAAAATTCTGCTGTGGTTAAGAAGTCGATTAATTAGGGCATTACTGTATTTGAGCCTGACATTATGTCTGACTGTATTTTTATGAGCGTAACCACAAACATTTCTTAGATTTGTTAGGAATATGCTCACCACTTTGATTTGTATGCTTATCAGAAGCAATGAAGTCAGAAAATAAACAAAATAAATGCAACATTTGTCACAAAATATATATACAGGAAACAGGATGTGTTAAAAAATTGGACACTTGAACATATACATGTGGTACCAGTTTGATGTATTTCAGACATTCAGAACTTCAAATTTCATCTTACTGCAGCACAAAATCTTGCTTTTGGCTTCATTAGTGGTTAAGCTTCCATGATTGTTAAAGCCTGGATAGTAAAAACAACATAAAAATCATGACTTTTTAATGGACTATCCAGGTGGCCATATTATATAGTCCATAACTGTCTCATATCACTTTTTTTCATTCACAGTACAACCTTTTTTTGTCTATTTACAAATTGAAATTCAAAAATACATTTAAATAGTGTTTGTTTCTGTAAGTGTATGATACTTCGTAGGGAGTACTTAGTTTGTTGGCAGACACTGATATTACCTGTGGGTTCGACTTTGCTCTAATTTAGTATAATGGAGATTCCACATGCTAACCCACTCAGGAAAAGTATGTCTGTTTGTATATACTTCACTCAACACTACAGAAGAGTATCCCTTAATATATTATGTCTCTCAGTGAATTGTCAGTGGCTAGGAATTCACTTTGATTTATGAGACTTATCCTGCAGGTCAGCAGGGTTATATGTCATATCTGGGGCTAGATGTCATCATCTCCCATGTTAGTGTGTATGACTGAATGTCTTATGGTAGCCTCCTGGTGTATTCAACTTCTCCTGTGTACTGTTCATTTTAAACTTGATTATTTCAACCCCCCCCCCCCCCTCCTCCACATAGCCAAGCCTTGAAATAGTGTGTCTGTCATTTGCAGAATGAGGTCCCCAGAGGGTGAATTTTGTGATGCTACCCTGCTATGCAGGCTAGCATCACCAAATTCACCCTCTGGGAACCTTATTCTGCTTACATCTCGGCAGAATGAGGTTCCCAGAGGGTGAATTTGGCGATGCTAGCCCGCTATGCGGGGTAGCATCACTAAATTCACCCTTTGGGGACCTCATTCTGCAAATGACAGACACTATTTCAAGGCTTGCACATAGCCATCCAAGCCTGGATATAGTGTGTCTGACATATTCATGTGGGCTAACATCACCAAAATCACCCTCTGGGGACCTCATTTTACTTAGGCCTCATCTTTTGGGAAATATCTATAGTCTCAAATTAACATTGTTTTTTTTTCATTTTCCCCTTTTGTTCAGTTTCTGTATCCCCTAAGCCTAAGGCCTAAGCAGAATGAGGTTCCCAGAGGGTGAATTTAGTGATGCTAGCCCATTGTGCAGGTAGAGCTCATCACTAAATTTACCCTCTGAGACCTCATTCTGCAAATGACCACATGCTTTATAAACTTTAATCAGCATGAACATAAATTGTAAACCATTCAATTAAAACACTTTCAATTCTCTTGGGCGATAAAGAGTTCTTAACCCTTTTATGACTGGAGCTTCCTGAAATTCAGCGAAAACGATGTGAAAATGCATTCTCTTATATCTGTGAGAGAATGCATAGGCCTAACAATATTTACTTTGAACTTGTAAGCCAGTGTATTCTCTTATATATGTGAGGCTCCCTATGGTAGACTCACATATATAACATGATGCACTGGCACAGAATCTTTAATGCTGCACAAGGTGCAGCTCCCATCATGAAAAGGTTAATGCTTAGGCCAAAAAAATATATACCTGTGTTTCTGGTGACATGCAAGAAAAAAATAGGGTTGGGGTGGCTTTTCATTTTATTTTATTTTTTCATTTAATTTCAACTTTGCTCAAAATAAATATGAATACCGCCATTCTCGTTGTTTTAGTATACTATAAAATAATAAAACTAAGTACATAATATTAGAATATAGTGTAATTTATTGTTTTATTGAATTAAACATGAAAAGATCAGTTTGATTCCGCAGTGACCTAATTGAAGTGTGGTATAGTTTCCGGTATAACAGTCATGCGATGTGTCCGTTTTACAGGGAAATGAATCTGTTTACATGGAAAATAAAATGGTATGTGTACTAATTTTGTAAAATCAATAAAATGAAAACGGTCAGGGGCACTGGAATAGGGGCGGGTGGGGTGGGTCACCAGAAACACAGGTCTTTTTTATTTTGGCCTTATGGTTTGTCGTTTGTGCATATTCTCATTATACGTGTTGAGTTATTGTGATGGTTATGTGTAGCAAATTTTATCACATGATTAGCACTATTTTCCAATGTAATATTCGAGCGTAATAGACACGTGTAATATCGTCACGTGCAATGACGTCATGCTGCTCTTTGGGACAATGTTCGCTGGCTGCAGTTAATTGTTGTTCTTTTTCGATAAAATTTTAGCCATTATATGATCATGTGATAAAAAGTATCTCAAACTCGTTCTATATTATATGGAATTTATCAACCTCGTCCACTAAATTCTATTTGAGCCTCAGTAAACCTCGGCTCAATCGAATTTAGTGAACTCGGTTGATAAATTCCATATAAAATAGAAGCTCATGTGAGATCCTCTATATATTGTTTACTGATTATATAATTGCACTATTAAATATATTGACTTTATTTTAACAGGTATCTGTTGGCCATATAGTTCCTGGTGGCGCTGCTGATTCCGATGGAAGGATACGCACTGCCGACGAGATAATCTACGTCGACGGAATATGTGTCGTAAACTCGTCACATCATAAAGTCGTCCAGTTGATGGGAAACGCTGCTTTGAATGGACATGTGACGTTAGGACTACGCCGAGTGTTGTCATCTAGTGGTGAGGGTAAGATTCAATCCTCGTAGATAGAGTTGTCGGATGTGATAATAGAAATAGTCTACATCCGTGTGCTGCTGCATCAATCTCATCATTCCATAATAATATTTTTGTGGTTCCACAGCTCTGTTAATTAGCATTGGCTATTGGTACTGAGCCAAGACAAATTAAAGAAATTTTCTTGACTATTTTTTAGTTGAGGCAAACTTCAGAACCTGCTAATGTTTTAGCAAAATTGAAACAAATTGCTGCAGTAGGCCCCTGCGAATAATCGATCTCCTATTCCGCGTTTTGAATCGATTAAGTTTGGAATTCCCCATTAGTGACGTCATTCAATTCCAGAAGTTTTTATTAACCGCGCACGGAAATTGAGAAATATATTTTCCAATTTTGTTTATTATATTTTGAAGAAAATATGTTGTTAATTGTCGATCCACCATTCACAAAAAAGATGGCAACTCATTTTATTTAATAGATAATTCTGATATACAGACAAAAACGGGAAACATATCTTTATATTATCATTTTGGCGACCATGATTATGAAATATTCAATTAATGTTTTAATTTTTCGAGAGCTTTTCAGTTCGATATATCGATTCGATAAAAAACCCACTATTCGCAGTGGCCTATGCTGCAGACATTGTCTTAGTGTCGTAAATTTGAAGTCTGCAGACAGGACAAGAACTACAGTAATGCTCTAATTAATCGGCTTCTTAACCACAGCAGAATTATGGGTAACTTTTCAGGAATTAGTCAGAAATATGGCTTGTTGTCATTCATCGGAAAGCTCTCGTCGAGAGCTTTCCGATGAATGACAACAAGCCATATTTCCGACTAAATTCTGAAAAGTTACCCATAATTCTGCTGTGGTTAAGAAGTCAATTAATTAGAGCATTACTGTACGTCGATAATTATCAATTTTAAGCCAGACCCAACTAAATGCAGACATGATAATTGACCAAGTTCCAATTGTAAACTGAAGTTTTGTGTAGAGCATGCAACTATAGACTTTTTAGGCATTTTTTTTAGCCCAGGGAATTTTTAGCTAATTGATGGGGCTTGTTCTAGACCTACAGTTACAACAACAACACTGTCGTGTTTAAACCCTTTGAGTGCCAGGTCGATTTTTGTATCAACCCATATACCCTGTGCCAATGCATTCTCTTATATATGTGAGTCGACCATAGGTCGCCTCGCATATATAAGAGAATGCATTGGCCTAACAATTTTTTTTTTATTTTTTTTTACAATTTTAATAATTTATTCTTATATTCTTTAACAGACTTATTTTGTAGGTTTAGGGCCAATGAGATCGGCCCCTGGCACTCAAAGGGTTAACCCTTCCATGACTGGAGCTTAGGGCTGGACGATATTAATGAAAATAAAAACTGTGATTTTTTAAAATTAAAACCGCGGTTAACGATATAATCGCGTTTTTTTTAAACATCAGATACTTAAAACAGTTTCTCACTGTTCGCTAGAATCACATCATTGTCATTAATTTTGACAAGTTGACGTCAATAATAACATACACAACCACTCAACCAGTGACAACCTCATGCTCGATCGATATTCGGAATGACAAGTAAATTCACCGGTTAAATTCCGCTATTCGGACAATTTCGTTCCGGTGACTTGACAAATTCTGGTATATACCGATAATTAATAAAAACCATTATCTAGTCTATGCCAAAACTAAAAGTGTTCTATACTATAGTATCCTTTTCTAACTCGGTATATTCAACCATGTTGAGTAAATACATGTTGTTCCCGATGACACTTGTGTCGCTTGACAAATAGAAATGTGGTTTACCGTCAAGACAAATTTTAGCGAAGTCCACACACACGTAGTACATAACTTTTGGAATTCTGCCAAGCAAGGACACCATGTATTTTTGGGCGGGTTTGAAGCCCTAATTCTATAATTTTGGTTTTAACCAATCGCCGTGAGTGGTTTCTTCTAGACGAGAAGGGGGCGTATCTTCGCTCATTTACTATTTTGATTGACGGTGCATGTGCATCATTGTACTGAAGGAAGAGGCGTGGCAAAACTGACATTCATATTGATCTATCACCTGATCCGTCATCAATTCATTTGGTGAATTCTCTTGTAATAAAAAGTACGCAGGGAAGTCGGAGGGTTTGTGTAATATTGTGAGCGAAAGGGGGACGTATTCTGGGTTTTCATATCCCCCTAATTTCGTTAGTCGTCCTAAACGTTGTTTACTATGATTATTGAATATTGAAAAAGTCAGGACACAGGGATTTAGTTGGAATTAAAACTCGATTTAGGCTTGAGTTAAACTATTTGTTTGTATACGCTTATGATGGTCTGGCACCCTCTAATTGCCGACGATATTACGATTATTTTAGTTTAGACGATATTACTGACGATATTGAAATATTAACCTGGTATTGACGATTAATCGGGAAACCGCCCAGCACTACTGGAGCTTCCTGAATGTTTTACCACTGGCGTAATTTGCCATGCCCTAGCGTAATTTGCCATGCCCTAGCGTAATTTGCCATGCCCTAGCTATGCCCTTGTTACTTGTTACTAAAGTGTATGTTATTTTAATCAGACTATTCACTTGATAGACTGCATTAACTTTACAGACCAGCATATTGATAAACACCTTCCTAACTAAGCATACACCATCTGGCATATACCAGACTAGGTTTTGTATACCCCCCACTCTCGCTGGGGGCAAGAATATTTTGAGAAAAATTGTTTGATGAGGCTTTTTAAAAGAAAATTGCATTGACGAGGGAGGTGCCTGAGAACACAAAATTTGTATTTATTGGGCCATAGCATGCGGTTCACATTTGAGAAGACCCAGGTCAAGTTTGAATCTATATATATATTATTTTTTTTACAGAATCTCCTTCAGACAGTGTACCTAAGTATCCATATGATGTAACTGTCACACGACGCGAAACTGAGGGCTTCGGTTTCGTTATTATATCATCGGTGACAAAAACTGGGTCGACGATAGGTGAGTTCATCGGTATGTGTCACCTGGCTATGGTTTTGTATTTATCTTACCTTTATTTTACCCATAACTCTCTTCTATCCTATACTCTACCCCACTAACATCAATGCCCCTACTCTCCAAAATGTACATGATATTCGATATTCGTGATAAGCTACTGACACTTTGATTGTTGATTTGGTCATTTGGCTTCAATAAACTAAAACCTTTCACTCATAGTTTTCCCTCACCTATAAGTTTTATACAATTAAAGATGCTTGTACACTAAATCTGGACATTTATGGGACCATCTACTATTATACTCAACAGAATATATGCAACAAATGAATGAATATGAGTGCAAAATACACTTGTGTTCTCTATGAATGATGCAAACAACATTGTAATTATAATGAAATAACTCTTAACCCTTTCAGTGCCAGGGGCCAATCTCATCGGCCCTAATTTACGGTCTGTAAAAAAAAATTATAGATTTTTTTGGGTTGAATTTTTTTTGGGTATGCTTAAGCATGCTATAGCAAATTTAAAAACAAACTTGATAAAACCTTAGGGGCATGTTATAACTCAAAACTATCGCCAAGTATTCATAGTAATAATTTTGATGCCCATGAAAAACGTAAGATTCCCTGGTACTAAACCTACAAAATAAGTCTGTTAAAGAACATAAGAAAAAATTATTAAAATTGTAAAAAATAATAACAAATGATGAAAAATTGTTAGGCCAATGCATTCTCTTATAAATGTGAGGCGACCTATGGTCGACTCGCATATATAAGAGAATGCATTGGCACAGGGTATATGAGTTGATACAAAAATCGGACCTGGCACTGAAAGGGTTAAATAAGTCCTTAACTCATTTTCATTATAATTACCATGTTGGTTGCACACAAGTACATTTTGCACTAATTCATGGCTCAAATTCATTTGTTGCATCTATTCTGTTGAGCATAAAAGGAGATGGTCTCATAAAAGACCGGATTTAGTGTACAGCCCCCCTTTAATTGTATAAATCTTACAGTTAGGTGCAAGCCTTGAAATAGGGTGTCTGTCATTTGCAGAATGAGGTCCCCAGAGGGTGAATTTAGTGATGCTACCATCACCAAATTCACCCTCCGGGAACCTCATTCTGCTGAGGTGTAAGCAGAATGAGGTTCCCAGAGGGTGAATATGGTGATGCTAGCCTGCTATGCGGGGTAGCATCACTAAATTCACCCTCTGGGGACCTCATTCTGCAAATGACAGACACCCTATTTCAAGGCTTGGTTAGGTGAGGGAAAACTATTGGTGCTTGAAACATTTATTTCTTGAATTCTATAAATTAAAGGAATGACATAAATTCCTACAATTTTCCAAGCAGTCTATATAATATTAGTCATATTGTTCTGAAATAGGATTCAGGTTTCTACTAATAACACACATGTTACATTCTAAATGTTAAATTTTGATACGTTCTGTTATTCCATGGTTGTCTGTTATATCGTCTTTGTATTGGTCTTGTGGCTGTGGTTGCATCATCGTCTGTACATGAATTTGTATTTTGTTGTACATGAGATTGCTCGAGAGTTATTGCAAATGAAATCTTTGAACAATAGTGCAGAAATAAGCTGCTAAATATGTTACCGAGAGTAATATACATGTATTATGTGCTGAAAGTTTTTCAACATAAACATGCTTTAATGTGGCATGAATACAAGACAATGAATGTTAATTAATTGAAAGAGTCGAGTTCTCTAGATTAATGTTAAAAGTATACTAATTGTAATTTATTCTTAATTTTATGGATTAAGCTCAACACTTCCATGACTGAAGGTTCTTGAAATTTTGTGAAACCCTGTGCCAATGCATTCTCTTATAAATATATGCAAGTTTCTCATAGGGAGACTTGCATATAAAAGAGAACACATTGGCCTAACAATATTGACCTTGACCTTGTAAGCCTGTGCTTTCTCTTATATATGCTCCCTATGGGAGAATTGCATATATAAGAGAATTCACTGGCACAGGAGCTTTAATGCTCCACCAGCATGGCTCCCATCATGGAAGTGTTAAGCAGTATAAGCAGATGGCTGATAATTATTAGTTGAAAAAATTCCAACAAATGAATCAATGGAAACCAGTAACTTCTCATCACTCAGTAATCCAAGGGTTAATAAATTTTGTGAGATATTCAAATTGTTTGAATCATGTGGATCACTCTACTCAATATATACATTGATTGATTGGGGGTTTAACGTCGTTTTAGCAACAAAGCCATATATCAGAACAAGTCAATATATAGTGGATGTAAACAAAAAATCAGGGTTTCAAATTATTAAATTTTTTTTATAACCCTTGTAGACAACAAGGATTTGTTGTATAAGCAGAATATTCGACCATGGATTGGTGAGAATTTCCCATCTATAAGCATCTAGAATGTATATCCAATTGTGTGCAGTGATTAGAAAAATGTTTAAAGGATTGTTTTCCAAATTCAAACAATAACAACAATATACCATTATGTAGTAGAACTTTGTATTTGGTTGGTTACTTTGTGAATGTTATTGAGACAGCCTACGTAGTTCTGAATTAGCTGTAGTTCTGCTCGATTATGGTAAATTTATTTTGTGAATCATTGTTTGGTGATGATGATTTATGTAACTGCATGTGATGTCATTCTAGAAATGCATGACTTTTATTTGAGTTTCTTTAAAGTTTGATCTAATTATAACAAAATTATAATTTTCAGTGATAAAACAATGTAATTTTGTTTTATGGTTTATGCCATTATGGCAAAGGGGATGTCAGATCTAGTAACTACAAACTGGGTGGATAGCACCACACCGGCCCACCGGACTAGCAGAAAAATACTAGTATGAAGGGTCGACTGGTAACCGAGAGGGATCCCTCGGCTATCTACAGGTCAACAAAGGATTCAGGATAGTAAAATGGCCAATCATTCTGCCGCCATATATGTAAATTTTTAACGTGATATGTGTATAAAATAAATTTATGCATACCATGACGGAAAAGGAACATAGCAGTAAGACTTATTAAAGATATAATGGGGATATATTATGGTTATGTTGCCCAATTTGTACAGGTACATGTTTCCCCGCTCATCGTGATATAAAATTTGCGAGGCATGATACGGCAAATGATTTAGTCACTGCTCTTCATTTAGCATCAACCTATGATATTGCGTTAGCTGTGCAGCTTATAAATTATAATTTCTTATCTGATCCTTTAAAATATACCATTTTATTGTGTATATATGAGTTCCCGCAAATGAGGGGAGTGGGCTACTAACATAGGGTGATAACAGTTAAGGACATTTAGTAGTCAAACAATAGGTACAGATAAATAGTTTGTTTAAATAAAAGTATAAGTACAGTAATTCTGATCTGTGAATGTCGCTAAGTATTTTGAGAGCGCACAGTGAAATGTTTCAGAGAAAGAATTACTACGACCAGGCCGAAATATGTCACAATTACAAAGTTGGGTATGCCAGAAAATAAAAGTGGACTACGGTGGTCATCGGAAGCGCACATGAGTTATATAATGGACGAAATGAGTCCATTATTATATGAGACGGTTTCGACAATTTTCAGTGATAAAACAATGTAATTTTGTTTTAATGTAATTGTCCCTCTATATGGCTGGATATGTGTTTATCACATCGCCCTATGGGTGTTATCTGAAGATATATACTTGATATTCTCATCTTGCCTAGTTTGAAGAAACTTCAAACTCACATGGCGGTTTGTGCTCAAAAATACACCTACATGTAATAATATTTGCTTTTGAATTTTTCCCAGTTTTAAAATAGGTTGATAAATACCTAAACTACCTTTATATCAGCATTATATGTCCCAGAAAGACACATTGAAGTCATAAAAAATACAACTTTGAACACGACGATCGGGTCCCTATCAAATATAGATGTATTTATGTGGTTTACATTTTTAGAAACGATCTACTCTATATGTATGTTTTGAGAAACCTCTTAACCCTTTACCCAACAGAACGGCTCTGTGCCAATGCATTCTCTTATATATGCGAGTCAACCATAGGTCGCCTAGCATATATAAGAGAATGCATTGGCTTAACACATATTCAAAATGATAAAATTGTCAAAGAATGTAGAAAAATATTATAAAAATTGTTAAAAAATGTAAGAAAAAATTAGAAAATTGTTAAAGAATGTAAGAACAAATGGTAAAAAGTGGTCGACTCGCATATATAAGAGAATGCATTGGCACAGGGCATAACTGTAACCATCACAATGTGGTCAATGAACCGGTTCCAATGATATCCATATTTGTATGGTGTTATTGAGACAGACCGAAGATATTTTAGGCTGTTGAAGCTTTATTTGGGCGTTTTTGGCCGTTTTGTTGGGTAAAGGGTTAACAAGTTCGAACGAGCCATGTCGTTTAATTTCTAATTTCATTTGTTACGTCCAATGTCATTTATTAAAGTGTTTCACCAACCACTATTAGTATCCTAAGGAATGTTCTCCGAAAGGCTTTAAAATTTTGGCAGGTAGGATCAACATGTCGTTTCAGTATCTCTGGATGCAGATATATTGGTCGTGAATACTGCCAAACAATGGACTAGAACTTCATTAAATGGAGGGTCTTGACATACTTTGAAAAATTGTCACTAAATGGCCTAGTATTGAATTTCATATGGTCTGACCTGTGCGTATCATGATATCATGCATAATTTAACTGAGGCCAGATTAACCCTTTACCCAACAGAAGGGCCCTGTGCCAATGCACTCTCTTATATATGCGAGTCGACCATAGGTCGCCTCGCATATATAAGAGAATGCATTGGCTTAACACATTAAAAATTATAAAATTGTTAAAGAATGTAAGAAAAAATGTTAAAAGTGTTAAAAAAAAGATTTTGTTTAGGCCAATGCATTCTCTTATATATGCGAGGCGACCTATGGTCGACTCGCATATATAAGAGAATGCATTGGCACAGGGCTAACTGTAACTATCACAATGTGGTCAAGGAGCCGGTTCCAATGATATCCATATTTGTATGGTTCTATTGAGACAGACCGAAGATATTTTAGGCTGTTGAAGCTTTATTTGGCCGGTTTTGGCCGGTTTGTTGGGTAAAGGGTTAACAAAATAGTTTGTATCTCAGGGATCGCCTGAGCAATTAAAATAAAGAGAAATCACGCAGATAAAGTACAGCAGGTAACATTAAAACAGTCATCATATTTAACTCATGGTTTGTTCAGGTCAATTAATAATTCTTGCTTTTAGGCCAAAAAAAAGAGGTTTTGGTTCTCAGGCCCCGCCGCATTGAATAAAAAGGGCTGCATTAGGCCTTTTAATTGCAATGCCTGATGTTATGGCAAAAAAACTTACGGAAAAAAAAAAATTACAATTACAATTAAGAAAATGATAAGCTGACCCTCATGCTCTTCTTACAATTAGTCATTGTGAAATAACTTTCACTAATTGTAACTTTATACAATTGAAAGGCACAGAACTAAATTCAGGATCACATATTAGAATGGGGAGGTATCAGTTTTTAGGCAACAATAACAGTAGTTAATGTCAGGGGCATTATATAATGTTAGGTAGTACAATGTCATTTTTATATAAGATTAAATGAGTTTATATGCATAACAGTTCCCTCTTCATTTCTGGTTATTACTAGACAGAGGAAGGTATCTTTGTCCATGCTTACTATGCGCAGAAAAAAATAAAAATAAAACCCTCCATCCCTCGTTGATTTGAAAAAAAAAATTCCCGAGAACCAAAACTCTTCTTTTTCTTTTTGGCCTTATGGAGTTAAAACATTTGACCTACTTTTAAAAAAAATGTAAAAATACATGTAAATCTACAAATAAGTCAACAAATACATGTAAATCTACAAACAAGTCAATAAATACATGTAAATCTACAAACAAGTCAAACATGCCAACAAAGCATCTAATATGTACCAAATACAACAATATTAAATCAGTGATGCCCAGAACCACTGGCACATCCGAATTTAACTTCGGAAATATGCATGAAAATATCCCCATTCAATATTCTCTTGACACCCTCCTTAAATAGGTCAGGGAATACAAGAGGTTTCTAAACCTTAATTGAGGACTAAAACTTGACTAATTGAGGTTCTGAGTAGTAATATAACCAGATACTAGGACCTCCCCATATATACGAGACTTAAATAAATAATTTATATATAAATACCTGCCTCCACACAAAAATAATTTTAATTAAATAATAAATATAAATATCTGCCTCCTTCATCACTTTGAACAAAAAAATCCCCAAGAAACGATTAATTAGTTTTATCTGGTCTAAGATGAAACTTATTTTTTTTGCAGGTCGAATTCTTGAGAACAGTCCGGCCGAGAGATGTGATAAGCTGCTGGTCGGTGACCGAATCCTCGCTGTCCAGAATGTCGACATCTCTAAGATGCACCACGAGAACATAGTTAATCTTATCAAGGATTCCGGATATTCCTGCACGCTGACCATCGGACCCCCGCAAGGTAAGATATCCTATTGTCCCTCGAAAATGTTATATAAATCACATGCGTCTGTCTGTTCATGCATCCATGCATCTGTCCATCCCAGATGGTTTCAAGATGATATCTTTAGTAGTAATTAAAAGGTGACTGAGAATAAAAATAAATGTTCTTTAATTCCTTATATTTTTAGCTAATATATGTAAATAAGCACCTAAGACTACAAACGCCAAAAAACATTAAGCTTGGTCACGAATAAGTTAGATACCACCAGCCATTAATGAAGCCCGTTTTTAGTCAAAAAATGAAAGAAAGCCATTGTGTTTTTCCGCGACGTCGTCGGGAGCTATGATGTCAACCTGGGACTGGCAGCAAGCTTGTAGACACTAAACATCATTTACATCAATGCTCAGTAGCTTCATTTATGCGTTACTCTGGATACTTGCTCAAGTAATCACTAATTTACACTTATAGGAGCTCGAAAGACATATCGTAATTCTTTGTGGTAAAAAATGATTGCCAGAGTTTCATCATCGCTCGCCCGGTTTTTATATAGGAAATCTCTAAATGTGTTATTTATCTATAGGCCAGCAGTTTTAGAAATAGGCTATTGAGTACTAAATATTATAAGTTATATTTTGTTTACATGGGCCGTGTGTCTGAGATTAATTTTGATGAAACAATTTAATTTTATCTCCCAAAAAAGTGAAAATAGGGTCTACCGATTTTTAAGAAATTTGTTTCTTATTTTGACACAAAATTTGACGTGTTTTACATGGTGAGTGGCCCTTTGTGGGATGAGCTAGTTGGAACACAAAGCTCGGAGCTAGTAAGGCCTATAGTTGGAACAGAGAATGAGTCAACTAAATCATAGAATAATATTTGACAGCATATTTATAATAGTCTCGACACGTGAAATCGATATCGATAGATGCTCCACTATTTGTGGTCAGTGGTATCATACTGATTTATAAGCACTGCGTGGGGAATACAATGTACTTTGAAGTATAGGTCAATGCACACGGGTTGCATATGCGAACAATATAGGACCTACGCATTTGTGGCAATAAACTTTTCCAAGTCTGAGTTGATTCCGCTGTCACAGCTGTTGTAATTGGCCGATTTAGCTTATAATAGATTTGAGATTAATAACTAAATAAATTCATTCATTATAGGTTAATCGCATATATATTCTACTAGCAGGGTAACCCGACATCGTCCAGGCTGTTTCCCCTCTGCTTTCGAAAACCTCCGTGGATCTAACATCGAAATCCGTCGAAAGGCGCGATTTGACCTTGAATTGACCATTTTGAAGGTCAAGGTCAGGTCGGGGTCATGATTTGACCCTTCCAAAACATTCCCTGGACAAAAGTATCCCTAGGTATCAAATTTCGTCGAAATCCGTCTGGCAGTTTTCCCGGCCATTGCTAACAAACAGACAAACAAACAGACAGAAGTCCCAAAATATATAGTAGACTAGCCGATGAGCCCGACGTTGTCCGGGCTATTCAAAAACCAAATTTCAAGTCGATGAGGGCAAGATACATTCACATACCAAATTTCAAGTCGATAGCTCCACCCGTTTCCGAGATCTGGTCTGCGCATGCGCGAAGCTTGCGTCGCACGGGCTCGGCGACCCGATAAAATTCGTATCCGGGGCAAGATACATTCACATAGCAAATTTCAAGTCGATAGCTCCACCCGTTTCCGAGATCTCGTCTGCGCATGCGCGAAGCTGGCGTCGCACGGGCTCAGCGACCCGATAAAATTTGTATCCGGGGCAAGATACATTCACATAGCAAATTTCAAGTCGATAGCTCCACCCGTTTCCGAGATCTCGTCTGCGCATGCGCTGCACGGGCATCGCACGGGCTCGCCAATACGGCAACGACCACCGCCTGGTCAAACTACACACACGTACCAAGTTTCGTCCCGATCGGTCAAGAATCGTAGATTTGTATTAATGACAAACAGACAGACAGATAGACCCCGAAGCCACGACAAATAGTTTTCACGGCTGGCTCAACCAATTTTGGTGGCTGGTTATCTAGCTAAGCCGGCTCAGTCGCGACGTTCGTGGCTGACGAAATATGGCGGCTCAGCCGGCTGAGACGTTATCATTCTGCGTATTTCGCTTCCGAAATTTTCCCAATCCCCGGTTATAGACACCCGCTTGTTTTTGGCGTTTGTTGTGAACCCGTATAATTCCAGACCATGCGTATTCTTTTGGTGTTGGGCTTTTCCATTATGGCGAAATACACGAAGGACTCGCAGTGATGTACTATGTAGTTTCCCATCTATCTAATCGGTATATTAGTTACATTGGGACTTCTGTCGACTTCCGACGGCTATATCATCACTGGCATCTTGCGATATATGCACGCATCATTGAATGCTGAATCCGATAGTATTGATATATAATATTTCAAACTATTTTCTATTCTCTTCTACAGGTTATGTGCATATATTGACAAATGTCAGCGATGTCTGAGACTGAGATCGTGTCGAAATAAATAATTTATACGTTAAACCCTTTCAATACTGAATGGATGTTCCCACTCCATTATATGAAAGCATGCATTGAAATAGTCTATTCCACAATGAGAGGCCCCGGGTATTCTGATAGTGTAACAACCATACCGTGTCCATACGAGTATGCCAATATTAGGCAATGCGGGTTAGTTATTTGCGATTCGCAGTACAGTTGTCCTTAACATATAAGTCCATGCACATGGCTCAGCCATTTTACAATTCCGGCAGCGGAGATTTTTTCATGCGGCTGGCGTTAGAGATAATATGGCTGGCGGCGGCTTGTGGCCAATATGGCTGGCGGCGGCAGTGTGTGATGGCGGCTTCGGGTTCTACAGACAGAGGTCTTCAAAATATATATGAGATGTTGACAGACTATTCTACTTTTCAAAGATTCTGATTTTGTTTGGCCAAATTAAATGCTCATTTACTACAAGTAGTCTCACAATTAATGAATATTTTGTTTTATTATATACTTGCCCATGAATTATAAGGTTTTAGCAGTGAGATATAAGTGATATCCCACTAGTGAGTGATATCAGCTTGAAATTTCTGATGTATTGACATTAATTGGGGGCCATAGGCAAGTAACTAAAGTATATAATAAACAGAATATCCACATGAGATATAACCCAAATCCACTGAAAAAGTGTGGATATCCTCTATTTAACATCTGACATTCTATATAATTATGTTCATACCTTCAAATACCATGCCTAGACTTCTTTAACCCTTTGAGTGCCAGGTCGATTTTTGTATCAACCCATATGCCAATGCATTCTCTTATATATGCGAGTTGACCATAGGTCGCCTCGCATATATAAGAGAATGCATTGGCCTAACAATTATTATTTTTTTATTTTTTTTTTATTTTAATAATTTATTCTTATATTCTTTAACAGACTTATTATGCCCCCGACTTGAAGTCGGCGGGTATATAGTCGACGTCTCCGTCCGTCCGTATGTCCGTACGTCCGTCTGTATGTCCGTACGTCCGTCTGTACTTCCGTACGTCCGTACAAACATTTTGCATTATTGTTCAGCAACCGCTGGGCAGATTTAGCTGATATTTGGTATGGTGATAGAGCATCATGGGGGAACAGCTACATGCATAGCGCGGGTTTCGTCCAACCATTTTTTACCAGAGTTATGGCCCTTTTTTTACTTAGAAAATTCAATTTTTCTCTTGTTTTTTGGGGTTTCCAGATCGCTTGTTTTGTGGTTTTTAGTCAACATTTCTGTACGATCTTCTTTTGGAATGGTCATATACAGCGTACCTCTTGTTTTGTAGGTTTAGGGCCGATGAGATCGGCCCCTGGCACTCAAAGGGTTAATCCCACCATTGTTTTACTTGACAATATACCACTACCCACCCTCCACCATTCAGCCTTATGTCGGACAAAAATCAATTTGGGTTTTTTAATTAGATTTACGATTTTGTGGTAAAAAAAAAAAAAAATACACCTATGGCAGCTTGAACACTGGTTATCTACATCCTTAGCTACACCAACTGAACTATTTGTTGGCTATATCGAAGAATTTTAAAGATTGATTATCTCTTCATATAACAATTTTGAAATAGTTTCGTGGGTATAAAATAATAAATATGAAGTGAAGACCCATGTCCGGAAACGCTTCTATCAATATACTCATGAGATGGCATGAAGGGAACAATATCCTCATGTAACATCTGTCATCTTAGATAGCATTGTGAATGATCTGTTAATATGCTCATGAGATGGTACCTATTTTGCACCTATCTGTCGGGGTGTCCGTCCGATCTCAATGTAATTTGGTATGGATTTTCACTACTATGAGGACATTCAATAGAGTGTTCAATAGTTTTGTTTGGGTTTTCCATTCTAGAGTTATTCATCTTTGTTTATCTGGAAATATCCGCTGTTTGGTCTGTCGATGTCTGTTCATGCCACAGCTTAAACAGTAGTGCTCGGATCTCAATGAAATTTTGTATGGATGTTCACCACTATGAGGACATTCAATTGTATGTTCAATTGTTTTGTTTAGGATTTCGTTCTATAGTTATTCATCTTTGTTTATCTGGAAATGATGATTTTTGGGTCCTGCTCAGACATGTTAACTAGCACGATTTTGGCATGATACTCACGATTTCACTCCCCATCTCCCGCCCTCATGATCGTGGACTTATATCTCACAATTTGAGCTACCCAATGGGTAAATACTTGCTGACTCATCGACATGTCAATGCACACATACAGGGTGATGAAACCCAAACCCATACAAAGACAAAGTTAATACTAGCTGTAACTGATGTTAATTAGTGCAAAGCATCATGGTCGTAAGATCACATGGGCAGCCAGTAGATGTCAACAATACATCAAGTGTAAATTTCAAACGCACACTATTGTCGCAGATTAATCCTTTTTAATTGAGCATGGAAAGTATTAGTTTCTTATGAAGATCTTTGTTTTTAGTAAGAACATCAAATTAACTACTTTCAAAGCACATTCAATATCTATTTTTAGCTCAACTTATTTTGTAAGTTTGAGCTATTGCCATGGGTTGGCGTCTGTGTGTCCGTGTGTCCGTCAACAATTTCCTTTGGCGCGGGCTACAGGTCGTACCTTTGGTCCGATCATTATGAGATTTGTTGTGGCTGTTGACATGTAGATGGGAACGAGTCATTTTGGGGTCATTCGGCCAAAAAACATGGCCGCTGGTGGCCATCTTGGATTTCAAAATTAAATCCATTGGCGTGGGCTACAGGTCGTACTATTCGTCTGATCATCATGAAATTTGGGGTCATTCGGCCAAAAAACATGGCCGCCAGCAGTCATCTTAGATTTTACTCTTTGCGTGACTAAATCCTTTGGCACAGGCTACAGGTCGTACCTTTGGTCAGATCTTATGAGATCTGTCATGGCTGTTGACATTGACATGTAGATGGGAACGAGTCATTTTGGGGTCATTCGGCCAAAAAACATGGCCGCTGGCGGACATCTTGGATTTCAAAATTAAATCCATTGGCGCGGGCTACAGGTCGTACTATTCGTCTGATCATTATGAAATTTGTCATGGATGTTAATGACATGTAGATGGGAACGAGTCATTTTGGGGTCGTCGGCCAAAAAACATGGCCGCCAGCAGCCATCTTGGATTTTACTCTTTGCATGACTAAATTCTTTGGCGCGGGCTACAGGTCGTATCTTTCTTAAACTATTGTTTTTTCCAATTTCAGATGACAATTCTAGTAATACATCACAAAGGGTATGTATAGTTAAGTGTCACATCATGTGTTATTAAATATTTCCATGTTTCGTATTTGTTCCAATCATTTCTATACTAAATACTTATTAATGAGTAGTTCCCTTAGGAAATGTTCAGATAAAAGTTCAACAAATGACCATAGGGCATTTGTTGAACTAATTAGCTGAACATTTCCCATCAATTAATAGAAATCCTTCTGGAGTTATGTTATATGTCTGCTTATATTACCTGAGCACCTCTCCAAATGAATAATAAAACTTTTTAATGTATAACATTGTAACTGATGAGAGATTCCATTTAGTATAGAAAGAGTTACTGTACCACATAAAGTGGCATAACCAGGTTATGGTTGACTGACGTTAACATTATCCGCCATTCACAGATTGTAATTAATATTCATACTCCAAGCCTTGATATAGTGTGTCTGTCATTTCCAGAATGAGGTCCCCAGAGGGTGAATTTAGTTACCCACAGTAGGCTAGCATCACCAAATTCACCCTCTTGAAATCACGTTCTGCTTAGGACTCAACTGCTATGGGAGACCTAGGATCAGATTGTGTACCCATATAACAAAAGTGGGGTTTCTTTTATAGTAACACCCCACATTGATCAGAGATATGTGTCAGTTGTTAATACATTCACTGCCGACTACGAGTTATCTCTTACTTTTTGCATGTTATTGAATGGGCATGGGCAGTGAATGTGTTAAAGTGATATGAAACACTCCGGTAGGGTGATCAAATATAAATGGAGAATAATCTTGTTCAAAATTGTAATTTTTACAAATATTATATCCAAATTGACAGCAAACACTGTCATTCTTATATATTAATTAAACACAGTGACTCTCGATGACGAAATCGTTTTCGTTAGTTTATCGCCGATAGATGCGTCCCGAATCAAGTAGTAAATATTTACAATTGAGCGTAGTTCAGATGATGTTTTCTATGGAGTGGTATGGTCGATTTGCTTCAGATTTTCGGCAATGTTAGTAGAATGCTATATCCCTCCAATTGACATAGTGCCAGTTTTATGCACCAGAACAAGTACATAATATGTCTTTAATCACTATATTCAGAATATTGAGTGTTCTATGATTATATTTCAGAGCTCATCGAGCTCCATGGTGAATGCGATGGCTTACCCTTCAGCTGATAATGAAAGAAGGTGAGTAGTTGCTTGGTTTATTCAAGAATAGTCTGGATACTAATTGATGTACATGTACAGTAATGCCCTAAATAATCGACTATTAAACCACAGCAGAATTATGGGTAGTTTTTCAGGATTTAGTAGGAAATATGGCTTGTTGGAAAGCTGTCAATGAGAGCTTTCCGAAGAATGGCACCAGTCGTATTTCCGACTAAATCCTGAAAAATTACCCATAATTCTGCTGTGGTTAAGGAGTCGATTATTTAGGGCATTACTGTATATGTAAAAAATTAAACTATTGATATAGTTAAATAAATATAGGACTGGAAGGCTATCAATCATTGCAATACCCTATAAATGGTCAAGCACTTTCGATAACTGTTTATCTTCATCAGGGCCAGGATGGCATGGTTAGATGCAGATTTTGGCAGCCCTTTTCTGCTCTAGGTTGGTTGAGCATGGATTTGATTGGTCAATGGGTATATTGTGGGTATGTTTTCCCATTCATGTTTGCGGGTAGTTTGAGAGGGTACAGTAATGCCCTAAGTAATCGACTTCTTATCCACAGCAGAATTATGGGTAACTTTTCAGGATTTAGTCGGAAATATGGCTTGTTGCCATTCATCGGAAATCTCTCGGGGAGAGCTTTCCGATGAATGGCAACAAGCCATATTTCCTGAAAAAATCCTGAAAAGTTACCCATAATTCTGCTGTGGATAAGAAGTCGATTACTTAGGGCATTACTGTATATGGTTGCTGCCAAGTTACTTGCTACAATCCTAGCGAGACACATTTCAACTTTTATTGGATATTTCCTTTTGTTATTTATGATAAAAATAAATTTTACTTTTTGGTTTGTATAAACTGCATGTACTTGGGTTGTACAATAGACTGTTACATTGAAATTGTGTTACACCTAATCATTGAAAGGCATTTTTCATACCCAAAAATGTTTTTTGATAATTTGTTAGAAACACATAAATACATGGCTGCTCGGGAAATTTTTGTCATAAAAAGTGGTAATAAAAACCTGCCAGCTGAGTAATTATGTAGGTAAAAAATAAATATCAAAACCTGCCTGCCTGACCATTTTGAGAAAAAAAAAAAATTTGAGAAACAGAAAATATACTTTGTGTGGCCTTTACTTAGATGTATCATCTTGTGTCATCATTTTGCTTCAAGTTAAGACTTTTATCCATTTATTTTTCTTCAGATTTCCACCTCCACCCCCAAAAGAAATGGTCCGACGGTTACCGGGACCTGGTCCCGGTCTTCCAGTAAGTTCTGAGTTCTCTTCATATTAATTCTGTTAGTGACTTAAGTCCTTAGCTTTCTACATAACACTTCCATGACTGGAGCTTTGTGAAATTTTGTGAAAACCCTGTGCCAATGCATTTTATTATATGCAAGGCTCCCTATGGAAGACTTGAATATATAAGAGAATGCACTGGCACAGGATCTTTAATGGTGCACCAGCGCAGATTCTGTCATGAAAAGGTTAATCATCGTCCCACTTTATTGTGAAGATGGTATTTATACTGTTATGATTACACCTAGTTAATTTTCTATAGCATTTTTTGTTTTGCTTAGAAATAGCATATATATTTAAACGTACTCAATCCGATAAAACTCCTCTCAATTACTATTTCAATGGCTTCGGGGGTCAAAAATATTTGATTCGAGTCGAGGAAGTCACCCATCAAAGCTCAGATTTGTTAGATATCGATTTTAGAAATCTTATTTTTCATTATCGGGAATACTATCTGGCCCAGAACTCAGTCAAAATTGCGTTAAAATTACCACTTGATTTTAGAGTTATCCATCCTTGTCTGTTTGAATAGATTTGGAGTACACATCCAGAGCAGATTACGGCAGTTATTAGTACTCATCTCGAGAACATAACAAATTTCAAAAATCAATATCTAATAACTCTGAGCTTTGTTTGATGGGTTCCTAGACTCGAATCAAATATTTTTTACCCCCAAAGCCAAAGAAATAGTAATATAGGACCCTCTGATCGGATTGTTGTTGTTGGAATCTGTTGAGATGGGGACCAGACCTGTTTAATGCCTAAACATATGTCAGGGAGATTCTGCTCCTTCAGTCAGGGAGATTTGGGCCTTGTCAGGGAGATAAAAATTGCACCCAAAAAGTTACATTTTCACTATTTCTTCCTTTGGAAAATGGTGGGTAGTGATTTTAAAGTAGTTAAATGTAATTAATCTTCACTTTTCAAAGGACGAATTAATGTAAATGCACATTCTGATCACATTTGAATATATTTATTCAAATAAAAAAAATTGAATATTTTTTCTTTGATTATTATTTCATAATATCAATGTATAGCGTTATAACATTTAAAACAAAGAAAATTCTTCGGGCCACGAATCCCTATACTAGTACTAGGAGTCATATCGGCATCGTTTCGATGGACTATCAACAACTTCGTTACTGTCATTTCGGCAGCGTTTCGCCGAATTATCAACAACACCGGACATTTCTAAATTTAACACCAGAACGAGTAAACTAGAATGATTTATTGCGGAAATAAACCCAACCCCAGTATATATATATCATGCGCATTTATTTACTAACACTCCGTGTTTGGGTACTTACAGTAATTATTGACCCCAAAGAAAACAAAATGCTAAGCATTCAATTAATTTCTTTTGAAAGAGTGCGAGTCATTTGTCGCCAGAGGCAGGCCACGGTGTCTACTCCGGTTATCAATGGAACACACCTGATCTCGGTAAATCTCGTTTACACGTGGTTTCAATTGAAAACACTTCCGCGTACTGGGAATTTTGACATTATATTTTTGGTTGTTGTTGATTTGATTGAAACCGTGAGATTACAAGCTTAATCTGGGATCGCGGGAGATGAGGCATCAAACCGGTAGTCTCCCGCACGATCCGGGAGATTAAACAGGTCTGATGGGGACCCTCTTTACGGATTGAGTACCTTTAAATAGGATAATTATTACATTAAGGGTGGATCACTTTGAAGTGACAGTTGATCACAGCAACATCACAATAAAATGATGTGTTGATATATTTTGTTGAGAATTAATTATAAAGAATAATCTCTGTTTCCAATTATAATTACACAGCAGAGTGGGCTAAGATCACCAAATTCACCCTCTGGGGACCTCATTCTGCTTAGGCCTAATATTTTGGGAAGTATCTATAGTCTCAAATTAACATTGTTATCCGTTACTTTCTCCATTCTGTTCAGTTTCTATATCCCCCTAATTTGCAGTTCAGATAAAATGCATAATCGAGGTGACTAATGGGTGAACATCACCAACTTCAACTGGGGAACTTCAATCTGATCCTAGGTTTCCCATTGCAGTTGAGGCCTAGCAGATTGAGGTCCCCAGAGGGTGAATTTGGTGATGCTAGCCTGCTGTGCATCACTAAATTTACCCTCTTGAGGACCTCATTCTGCAAATGTCAGACACGCTAAATCCAGGCTTGGTAGTGGGCTGAATACAAGCCTCGAAATAGTGTCTTGTCATTTGCAGAATGAGGTCTCCAGAGGGTGAATTTAGTGACGCTATCTCGCACGGCGGGCTAACATCAATAAATTCACCCTCTGGGAACCTCATTCTGCTGATGTATCAACTGCTATGGAAGACCTAGGATCAGTATGAGGTCCCCAGAGGGTGAATTTGGCAATTCTAGCCCATAATTCCCATATTTGAACTTGGTATATCACTAAATTCACCCTCTGGGGACCTCATTCTACAAATGAGAGACACACTATTATATTTGGAGCCTTGGCTGAATGTTATGATTTTATTTACAGGAGGAGGATGAGTTCTACACTGTGGAGTTACACCGAGGTTCCAGGGGGTTCGGATTCTCCATCAGGGGCGGCAGGGAATTCAACGATATGCCTCTGTTTGTACTGAGGATAGCAGAGGGTGGTGCAGCCGAGGTGGATGGCAGGCTCCGGGTAAGTGTAATAGCCAGTGCCTTTTAAATATTGAATTTGGAAACCCAATTCGAGCGTGATGATGAAGTATCATGATATAGACCAATGTGTGATAAATATTATGAAAATTGTAAGAAGTCTTGAACCCTGAATGCATCTTATAGAAGTATCAGCTTTCCTCTTCTAATTTATTTTCTAAAGTTGAAATCGTTTTGTTTCTAAGAGTATGACATGTTTTCTTGGCTATATTCTTGCTTGAAGAGTAAGACATTTTTACCTGGCTATACTGGGTTATTTTCTTGATGGAGAATTATCCAAGGGCAGCAACTCTACTACTGCTGTTTGTATAATCTAAGGGCAGAAACTCTACTACTGATGTTTGTATAATCTAAGGGCAGATACTCTACAGTCCCACCTCTAGTTTATATCATGTGCACTGCGGGGGTATCCTAGTCCCACCTCTAGTTTATATCATGTGCACTGCGGGGGTATCCTAGTCCCACCTCTACTTTATATCATGTGCACTGTGGGGGTATCCTAGTCCCACCTCTAGTTTATATCTTGTGCACTGCGCGGGTATCCTAGTCCCGCCTCTAGTTTGATTTATTTTCATATCTGGAAAGTCACAAAAGCAATAAATTAATTCATGGTTTATCTTAAAGCTTGAAATTTATGTGTGTATTTGAGAATTTTAATCCCATATATGGTGATGATGCTAAAGTGATCACAGTACCAGATTTCGGAAATATAATCCCTTTAATAATGGAAACAATGATGTTAAATATTTAACTGTTATCACAGTGCTATATATATCAAATTTAATCCTGTAAATGATGATTTTACTCATTTTACAATAATGGTTATACTATATTTATGAAATTTAATCCTGTAAATGACGATGTTACACATTTTACAGTAATCGTTATACTAGATTTATGAAATATAATCCTAGAAATGATGATGTTAAATATTTAACTGTTATCACAGTGCTATATATCAAATTTAATCCTGTAAATGACGATGTTACACATTTTACAGTAATCGTTATACTAGATTTATGAAATTTAATCCTGTAAATGACGATGTTACACATTTTACAGTAATCGTTATACTAGATTTATGAAATTTAATCCTGTAAATGATGATGTTACACATTTTACAGTAATCTCTGTACTATATTTATGAATATAATCCTCGAAATGATGTTACACAGTAATCACTGTATTAGATTTATGAAATAATATCCCATAAATGATGACGATTTTAAATATTTTACAGGTGGGTGATCAATTACTGGAGATTAACGGTTATAACACCCAGAGTATGACTCACACAGAAGCCATAGAACTCATTCAGAGTGGAGGACCAAGCGTTCATTTGCTAGTCAAAAGAACAGGAAAGCTACCTCCTGCTTTCGGTAAGTATCACACACTTTATGATGGATTTAACTGGTAGGCTCAATTTTGAAAAGTTTATAATAAATTTCTCACTTGTTTGTCGATTGGAGTATTGAAGTACACATTTAACCCTATCGTAATGGGAGCTGCACTGGTGTAGCATTCAACATCATGTGCCAGTGCATTCTCTTATATATGAGAGTCTCCCATAGGGAGCCTCACATATATAAGAGAATGCACTGGCTTACAAGGTCAAGGTAAATATTGTTAGGCCAATGTATTCTCTTATATATGTGAGGCTCCCTATGGGAGACTCACATATTTAGGAGAATGCATTGGCACAGGGTTTTCACAAAATTTCAGGAATCTCCATGGAAGGGTTATTATACCCCCACTCAAAGATTCTGGGGATACTGGATTACATATGTCTGTCTGGCTATGTATCAGTACAAATTTTGGAGCTTTGTCAAATCGCAATGAAATTGGTATAGATGTTCATCATTGAGTGACTCCACTGGGGAATGAAATGACGGTAGTCGCCTTGGGGTAGAGCTTCACGGTATCCACCTTTGCAATACCGACTACGGTATTGAAATCAATACCGCGGTATGACTAAAAACCGTCAAGAATAATGTCCAAACATTTTGCTAGTTAAGATCCTAAGGAACATGCAGTACACGATTCAATATTCACGTATGAATGCAGTGTTACGCGGACACGCGAAAAGAGGACAACGTAATGCATGTCGCTTGTGATCTTAACAATGTGTGGAGTACTACTGACGTCGCTTATGCAAAAATAAAAAACAAACAAGTAATTAGTTCACAATTTTTATTTCACAACAAAGCACAATACTGAACAGTAAATTACATATTTGCCGCGAGAAAGGACAACATGTTAACCTTTTCTGGTTTCAGGAACGCTTCGGTGCAACAATTTGTCCAAATTTAATATAAACAAGCGCTCAGAAGGCACACTTGTGGCACATATACAAAGCTATTTCCGTGCGAATTCGGCTAATGTCGGACACGATTTGCAGTTTCTTTGCCACCATGGGGGGATTTAAGTCCAGATTATACTAAAAAGGTCCCCAAGCAATAATATTTATCCGTGGTGTCTCGATAGTGGATAAACATTAGCACGAAAACAAGTGTGAGAGTATAGTTTACATTTCGTAATTGTATGGATGGCGCCCTATTGCTTTGTGTACACTAATTTGAAGTGCATATGAGACGACTATAAACACACATCCATCAGCCTACAACGTGTTGGCACTTTCTTTGTGATATCTGATTTTCGCACTTTCTGCAGTTACGCTCTGGGCGATGGCTTGTTATCGTCTCGTTATTTAGTCTCGCTGATTCTCGTTTCATCTCGCTGGTTCTCGTTTCGTCTCGCTAGTTCTCGGTTTTGTTCATAACTTACAGGCACGCTTTAGTGCCTCAGAATATGTATTTTATCGACATTTGCTGTCGTAAAACCGACTAAAAAAGAAAATATAGTGTGCAGCGGTATACCGACTATTCAAGAAATACAATACCGACTACACGGTATTAAAAACAAAACCTCGGTATGACTAAATACCGAAAAACCGTGAAGCCCTACCTTGGGGTATACTGGATTACATACATCCGTCTGTCCAACGGTGGTAGTCGTTCAGGGTTTATATTTGTCTGTCCCTCCATCCATCTGTCTGACTCAGTCCGGGCATATATCTCAGCCATTGGTTATTGGATCTGAACGAAAAAATTTATGGAGGTTCGCCATCATGACTGCTTTCAAAAGAAGGGCAAATGTTGTTGTTCACATTTTCCATTCTAAAGTTATCCTTCTTTGTTTATCTGGAATTATTTATTTTTGGTCTGTCCACCCTGATATCTCAGCCATGGTTTATCGGATCTGAATGAAATTTTGTATGGAGGTTCGACTGCTTTCGAAAGAGGTGCAAATGGTGTTGTTCACATTTTCCATTCTAGAGTTATCCTTCTTTGTTTATATTAAATATAGGTTTCATCCTGCCCATGTTTTAAAAATTTTGATTCCATCTTATCGTTTCAGCGCCTTCACCTGGTAGCCACTACCCACCACCAGTGTCATTACAGAATGGTCCAATCGGTCACAGCTCACCGCACATGGGACGGAGGACACCGCAAACAGACTTCTATTATAACAACCCAAATCAAAGATATGCTCAGTACTGATAATATTGTATATAGCTCATCATATTCAGATGTGATTTATTCGTTAACATTTCCGTTGATCCGTATATCCAGAATACTCAATTGGGAGATGATGAAAGTATCACCGCTGAGTTGTTAGGCCAAAGGAAATTAATGTTCTGTTTATCAGACACTTGCCCCCTCATAAAAAGATGGCCTGCTGAGTCCTTTTTATGGCCCACTGAAAACAATAATTATAAATCAACATGTCACTTGACAATGGATACACTATAATGATGGATACACTATACTAATGGATACACTATACGGATGGATACACTGTACTGACATAAATTTACCTAGACACATTTCAACTTGTATTTAATGTTTCCATTTGTTATTTCTGATCAAGCCTTGAAATAGGGTATCTGTCATTTGCAGAATGAGGTCTCCAGAGGGTGAATTTAGTGATGCTACCCCGCATAGCGGGCTAGCATCACCAAATTCACCCTCTGGGAACCTCATTCTGCTGAGGTGTAAGCAGAATGAGGTCCCCCAGAGGGTGAATTTGGTGATGCTAGCCCGCTATGCGGGGTAGCATCACTAAATTCACCCTCTGGGGACCTCATTCTGCAAATGACAGACACATTATTTCAAGGCTTGTTTCTGATAATAATAAAGGGAGACTGTACCATTGTATACGCCATCTACTCTATTCAACAGCTAATATGTCACAAATGAGTGAATTTGAGAATGGGATGAGGGCAAATTACACTAACATACTCTATATTGAAAATAGAGTAAACCTATTTTGAAAATGAGTAAATAGCTTAAATGGCTTAAGCTATGTACAAACTATGTATTTGGGTTCTACAACAAACTAACATTAAAATTCCATTCACAATTAATCATGAGAAGTAATCTTTCACACCCAAAAATAATTTTTTTTATAATTCGGGTGTAAACATATAAAAACCAGCCTGCTTGGTTATTTTGCAGGTAAAAAATAAATATAAAAACCTGCCTGCCTGTCCATTTTGAAAACAAAAGTGTCCAAGAAAGAGATAGTCAATTTTGTGTGGCCTTGTGTTTAGGCCAGATAAAAGAAAATAGTTTGTTTATCAAGGAATACATTGTCCTCATAACACTTGCGGCTCTTACATATTTATGAGATTAGTTAGAAATTCACAGATGAAGTCCCCACGTCTTCATAAGTAATACAGTATCCACACATCTTTTATTATAAATCTGTGCATTTAAATTCGTGGTAAATGTGAAGTCCAGAGTCCTCATGCAGTATATTTTCCATATTTAGCATTCTTGCTGAATAATAAGGAACTCAGATAAATATATCTTATACACATAAATACCTGCTTCCTCACAAAAATTGACATAATTATTAACCCTTTCTATACTAAATACTCATTGAGAAGACAGTAGTTCCCTTGGAAATGAGATTTTAAGTTCAACAAATTGTCGACAATACAGTAGGTTGGTTATTATTATCTGAATATTTCTCTCGTATTAACCCTTTACCCAACAGAAGGGCCCTGTGCCAATGCATTCTCTTATATATGCGAGTCGACCATAGGTCGCCTCGCATATATAAGAGAATGCATTGGCTTAACACATTAAAAATTATAAAATTGTTAAAGAATGTAAGAAAAAATGGTAAAAAGTGTTAAAAAAAGATTTTTTTTAGGCCAATGCATTCTCTTATATATGCGAGGCGACCTATGGTCGACTCGCATATATAAGAGAATGCATTGGCACAGGCCATAACTGTAACTATCACAATGTGGTCAAGGAGCCGGTTCCAATGATATCCATATTTGTATGGTTCTATTGAGACAGACCGAAGATATTTTAGGCTGTTGAAGCTTTATTTGGCCGTTTTTGGCCGGTTTGTTGGGTAAAGGGTTAATTGGAATTCTTCTACATGTATCGTTAGTAAGAGAGCTTACCCTTGACTTCATCGTGGTCCTCCTCTCCATGGACCCAGCACAGTACCCCTTGTTATTCCGTTACAGTTCAATATCTATATACATTTCCATATCCATAGATCTGCCATTTGCTCCATTCACTTCCTTGTTTCCTTATGTCACTTCCGGCCTCTCCCATTCACACAATCCAAGGACAGTAACTCTATTCACTGTTAAGTTAACACTTAACCCTTTACCCAACAGAACGGCCCTGTGCCAATGCATTCTCTTATATATGCGAGTCGACCATAGGTCGCCTCGCATATATAAGAGAATGCATTGGCTTAACACATTAAAAATGATAAAATTGTTAAAGAATGTAAGAAAAAATGTTAAAAAGTGTGAAAAAAAGATTTTTTTTAGGCCAATGCATTCTCTTATATATGCGAGGCGACCTATGGTCGACTCGCATATATAAGAGAATGCATTGGCACAGGGCATAACTGTAACTATCACAATGTGGTCAAGGAGCCGGTTCCAATGATATCCATATGTGTATGGTTCTATTGAGACAGACCGAAGATATTTTAGGCTGTTGAAGCTTTATTTGGCCGGTTTGTTGGGTAAAGGGTTAAATCATATATGCTTCTGTATGTCATCTGCTTATATTGCTTGATCATCTCTCCAGATGAATAATAGACCATTCCAATATATACTTTTATACTAGCTGATGGGAGAATCCATTTAGTATAGAAAGGGTTGAAATACAAATACCTACCTCCCTCATTATCCCTTTCATGATGGGAGCTGCGCTGGTGCAGCATTAAAGATCATGTACCAGTGCATTTTCTTATATATTCCAGTCTCCTGTAGGGAGCCTCATATATATAAGAGAATGCACTGGCTTACAAGGTCAAGGTAAAAATTGTTAGGCCAATGCATTCTCTTATTTATTTACGCATATATAAGAGAATGCATTGACCTAACAATATTTACATTAAGCCAGTTCAGTCTCTTATATATGCAATGATCCCTATGTGTGACTCGCATATATAAGAGAATGCATTGGCACAGGGTTTTCGCAAAATTTCAGGAAGCTCCAGTCATGAAAGGGTAATATTCCCTGAGAAACAAACTATTAACTATCTGGCCTTAATTATGTGCTTCTTCTACTGAAGCTATTCTTATGGGTAGATATTATTGCTGCAAACACAGGACTGAGAATATGGTGCCGGAAATTTGTAGAATGAGGTCCCCAGATGGTGAATTTAGTGACTTTACCCTGCACAGTGGGCTAGCATTTCTAAATTCATCCTCTGGTGGACATCATTTTGCAAATGTCTGGGGACCTCATTCTGCATAGGCCTCTTTCTTTTCATTTTGTTTTGCTTACTTGAATTTTTTTTTATTTGCTGATATATTTTGAGCCAGTGCAATGTGCCTATTTTAACAGACATGGCTTACGTATTATGTATTTATAATTTTGGAGTAGGGATATCAAATAGGGATATCAAGTCTGCAAATAGAGCATCTGTCAATTTTAGAATAAGATCTCCAGAGGGTGAAATTAGTGATGCTATCACGCACAGTGGGTTAGCATTACCAAATTCACCCTCTGGGGGATCTCATTATGGAAATGACAGACATACTATTTGCAGGTTTGGCTGCTTAGGTACAATTCATATGCTAATCTAGTAAGGCTCATGATTTCAATGATGATTATTTATGTCAACTGCCAACATTGTGTTAATTGTATTGGTCATTCATTAATTTAAGTTCATTTATCAGGTATGTAATCTTGCCTTCGTTCGTTGTAGGGGCTTTCAGATAATAAGTTCAACATATAACTGTTGTTTGTTGAACCTATTAGCTGAACATCCCTACAAATGAATGAATGGGAATCACATAACTACTAATCAGTGAGTAGCCTGTTATCAAAGGGTTCAGTTTATGCCAACGTTTGCCTTATTACAGGAACATAAAATTATTCTATATTTAACCATTTTAACAGTGAGGTTCATGATAGGAGCTGTGCTGGTGCAGCATTAAAGATCCTGTGTCAGTGCATTATCTTATATATGTGAGTCACCCATAGGGAGCCTCACATATATAAGAGAATGCATTGGCTCAGGGTTTATGCTAAATTTCTGGAAACTCCAGTCATGGAAGGGTAATTTAGTAGATATTACATTCAAATGAGCAAAACATTTATTTGCAATGTGTTAAGAATGTTCGCCTTTAGCTAAATTTACATTTTTAATCATCTTATGCCTTTTGTTTGTGCACTTGTTTTTGAGAACACAAAGTAAATACTCATTAATTTGAAGAATTACATGGACAATGTTTTAAATATCAACTAATTATTTACAGCGATCAACCTTGATGTCCTGATGTTGCTAGGCAATGAAATCCAGATTTTCTATTTATAGCTTCTATTTATTTTGCTAATATGCTTCCGGGCGAATGAATCGATGGAGTGAGAGATGTAACCACATTTTGATCAACCGATTCTCAAGGAAGTGTTATTCTATTTCTGATAATGCATGTTTGGCCGGTTCTCCATAAAGTGTTATATCGATTGTATTTCTGATAAGGCATTGGACTATTTGGTCAACTATTACATTACTGAGTGGATTCTCCATTAAAATTATACTGTGGATGAACAAGCCTTGAAATAGTCTGTCTGTCATTTGCAGATTGAGGTCCCCAGAGGGTGAATATAGTGATGCTACCCCGCATAGCGGGCTAGCATCACCAAATTCACCCTCTGGGGACCTCAATCTGCAGAGTTGTAAGCAGAATGAGGTCCCCAGAGGGTGAATTTGGTGATGCTAGCCCGCTATGCGGGGTAGCATCACTAAATTCACCCTCTGGGGACCTCATTCTGCAAATGACAGACACACTATTTCAAGGCTTGTGGATGAATGTTCTATTAATAAGTTTAACAAGCGACCTTTGAACTTATTTTCTAAACACATTTTTACCAAATTTTCTGAACATTCCTCAAGCAAACTACTGTAAAATTAATATCCTGTCATCAAAGTGTTCAAACTTGAAATGATTTCAGATACATTGTCCATGTAATGGGGTTGAGCTTTCAATATTGTGGACTTTCCACTCAAATAACATTTTGACACTCTGGGATATATTGAATGTCATATATTAATTAGCCTGTCTTAGCTATGAATACGCTTGTGGCATCAAGCATAGAAATACTATTCAACATGAGTTTGTGAAAAATCGTCAAACTGATTTCCAAACAAATATTAACCTGATATTTTCCGACTAAATCCTGGAAAAATTACCCATAATTCTGCTGTGGTTAAGGAGTCAATTATTTAGGGTTTTACTGTAATAACATGAGTTTCTCCATCATAATTGTGTATAATCCTGAAAGTTCAGTTGTAAAGTCACACTGAAGGCACGATGGCCTTGATTGTAGGTTATAATTTAGAAATACAAGTTACCAAATTATGAAAATTTCCTCAAGAATATACTAATTGTGTAGTATAACGATAGCATGAATGTAATATTATCCACCAAACACACTTTGTTTGAGTCGAGTATTTGTTTATATACTGCAAGTAAATAGTGTGCGATAAGCAAAAGACTCAACACCATGACAATTTTTGTTTGGAGAGTGATTCCTAGTGAAATTCAACACTAAAATCTTGAATGTCAAGGATTGGTGAGCGCTATACCGGTATGTTGTAAACAACATGGCAGAAGTTTTAAAGAAAGTTCACTTAGTGGGTTCTCCCTGGTGTTGAGTGTTTAAGTTATAGAACAATTCTTTACATACTGAAGTAACTGTACTGTTAAACATAAAACATGCTATTTACATGATATTTATGATTGGTATAAGAACAAAATCTGTCCATATTTTAATATTCCTTCTATTCATGGCTGTTTTAACGGATTTGACTATTTTAACAGCAATACCATCGCAAAGGATATCTGCCTTTAAGGTGTAATTCTTACCTTTAAAGTTATGTGAAACACTCCGGTAGGGTCAGCGAAGAGAACTGGAGGATAATCTTGCTCAAAGTAGTTATTTTTAGAAATTTTAAATCCAAACTGACAGCACACACCGCCATTATTATATATTAATTAAATTCAGTGACTCTCGATGGCGATATCGTTTTCGTTACTTTATCGCCGATAGTTGCGTCCCGAATCGAGAAGTAAATATTTACAATTGAGCGTAGTTCAGATGATGTTTTCTATGGAGTGGTACGGTCGATTTGCTTGAGATTTTCGCCGATGTAGTTCAATGCTACATTCTTCCAGTTGGCATACTATATGAATACTAACTTAACAGTTTAAAGGTACTCAACCCGTAAAGAGGGTCCCCATCTCAACAGATTCCAACAACAACAATCCGATCGGAGGGTCCTATATTACTATTTCTTTGGCTTTGGGGGTAAAAAATATTTGATTCGAGTCGAGGAACCCATCAAACAAAGCTCAGAGTTATTAGATATTGATTTTTGAAATTTGTTATAAACTCGAGATGAGTACTGCTAACTGCCGTAATCTGCTCTGGATGTGTTCTCCAAATCTATTCAAACAGACAAGGATGGATAACTCTAAAATCAAGTGGCAATTTTGACTGAGTTCTGGGCCAGATAGTATTCCCGATAATGAAAAATAATAGATTTTTAAAATCGATATCTAACAAATCTGAGCTTTGATGGGTGACTTCCTCGACTCGAATCAAATATTTTTGACCCCCGAAGCCATTGAAATAGTAATTGAGAGGAGTTTTATCGGGTTGAGTACCTTTCACGCACCCGAACAAGTCCATAATATGTCTTTAACAGCAAAGTTACAAGTTATCCCTTATTTTGTGATCTTACATCGCATATTTCTTGGAATTATTTTTCATTTGTGATTATCAAGTGATGCAAAGTGCCGCATTGATATGCAAGGTTTTATTTTTGAATTTTTAGGCCAATCATTGATTGATGACAGCTGCATAGAGAGTATATACTTCTATATATTTCTATATATAATTTCTTATCATTGTTTCCACATATTTCTTATGCACACTCATGCTGTATATGTTTTACGTGTATCATAACTTGATGTAGATAACATTGTCTGATGAACGCCACCTTTTCATGGATGGAGGTGTGCGCGAAAAACTATATTTACAATAAAAATTACAAAATAATCTGATCTTTTCATCAAGATATTCTATCCCCTTTAATGCTTTCTATACAAAATGGATTCTCCCATTCAGTTATAAAAATTATGCATTGGAATGGTCTATTATTAATTGGAGGGATGCTGATGTAATAAAAGCAGACGACAGACGAAAAGCTAATAAAAGTGCAAAGGAGTCCTGTTCTTTGATGGGGAGATGTTCACATAATAAGTTCAGCAAATGACATACAGTAGTTTGTTGAACTTATTATCTGAAAGTTTCCTAAGGGATAACTACTCGTCAATGAGTATTTAGTATAGAAATGGTTAAACTTATTAACTTACTATCTGAACGTTTCCTAAGGGATAACTACTCGTCAATGAGTATTTAGTATAGAATGGGTTAATAAACTAAATTTGCTGGATTGATTTTGTCCGTCCGTCCATCCAGGCATACATGTATGTCTCAGCCATGCGTTATTAGTTTATCAGATCTCAATACAGAAGTGAATGTAGTTTGGAGTGAGTTTTATTGCAGTTCATACAAAATGCTCCAACGGTCACAGAGACATACACCTAAATAAATCACCTTCAAACTACTCAGCCGAAAAATGTTTTGTAGTTTGGATATTAAACCACACAGTATGTAAATTAGCCCAATATTATACCTGTGATTATCGATCGATTGGATATTATACCACACAGTATGTAAGATAGCCCAATATTATAACTGTGATTATCGATTGATTGGATATTATACCACACAGTATGTAAGATAGCCCAATATTTTACCTGTGATTATCGATTGATTAGTCTATGGCCGCACACTCATAAACACCAATTTATTCTATCTACCGATTTTAGTCATCTGGGTTAAGAAGATGTGACATCGGTTCATGATATGTTTTATTGGGATATGAAATGCATGACCAAATTGGCAGTTGACCAATCATGAAACTGGATTTAGTTGATCACCATCAGAAGTATGTATATTCAATTGAGTGTCTGATGACATTTGCACTTTAATGTGTACACATACCATAGTATGGTTCACATATTGTCGACATCCTGATTGACCACTCTTCGTTCGTCCATCGTAGACACTTTACACAAGCATGGTGTGATAACTCAAACATTTTCTATCCAATCAGAACCAAATCTGGAATGCGAGTTTCTCAGCCCAACACAAAGAGTGTG
This sequence comes from Siphonodentalium dalli, assembly GCA_032622095.1. NCBI lineage: Eukaryota > Metazoa > Mollusca > Scaphopoda > Gadilida > Siphonodentaliidae > Siphonodentalium > Siphonodentalium dalli. The sequence continues at coordinate 18,162,900 of CP136061.1, read as the reverse complement.
TTTGATTATGGGTTTGATTCAATTTTTTAGCTCATCTGAGATGCCGGTGGAGCTATAGTCATTACTCCTCATCCATCCATTCGACCGTCCATCCATCAACAATCGTCTTCTCCAGAACAATTAGTCTGAATGGGTTCATATTTGGTGTGAATGTTCCCTGGGTGACTCACATTCAGATTTGTTAAAATGAGGTCACCACGATCAAATAGTTGCAAAGCCAGGGTCATAACACTTTCCCTCCATAGTAATTCTTAAAACAACTTCTCCAGAACCATGAGACCGAATGGATTCATATTTGATGTGGATGTTCCCAAGGTGACTCACAATTCAGATTTGTTCAGATAAGGTCACCAGGTTGTGAATCCAGGGCCATAACTTTTTCCCTCCCTAGTATTTCTTAAAATAACATCTCCAGAGCCATAAGACCGAATGGGTTCATATTTGGTGTGGATGTTCCCTAGGTGACAAATAGTTGCCAAGCCAGGACCATAACTCTTTCCCACCATAGTAATTCTTAAAACGACTTCTTCTATAGAACCATAAGACCAAAGGGTTCATATTTGGTCCAGTTGTTCCCTTGGTGACTCACATTCAGATTTGTTCAAATGAGGTCACCAGTTAAAAAAAACATAAAACCACCAGACACCCACCCCTGCCTCCTAATAAACAGCCCCCCAGCACCATCCAAATTCCACCAGCCAACGAGAGTTAATTATACTCATGTCATCAATTGATATTTGAGATCTTATCTGACACATTTGGGATAAACAACCACCACATAGCATTAGGGTATGTGTGTGTATTGTTATTAAGGTCATTAAAATCAATTACAATGTGCTCTTCCAATATTCTGTTAACCAGCTGAACTTGTTATCTGATATCGCAATGGAATATGGGGGTATAATTGATTAAATATTTCAGGCCATCTGTGTGTGCATCCTTCTGTCTGTCCATTTGTCAACAATTGTTTCCTTCCCCAGATCCATAAAACCGAATGGGTTCATATTTGTTGTGGATGTTTCCTAGGTGATTCACATTCAGATTTTTCCAAAAGAGGTCACCAGGTCAAATAGGTGCAACGCCAGGGCCACATAACCCTTCCCTCCATATGTTTTAAATTCTCCTAAAGAACCATCAGATCTATTTAGCTTATATTTGGTATTGATGTTCCTTGGTGACTGATTCAGATTTGTTGAAATGGGGTCACTTGGTCAGATCAAATAGGACCAGTGCCAGGGAAAAACTGTGTCCCTCCATGGTCAGCGGTAATTCTTAACCCTTTACCCAACAAACCGGCCAAAAACGGCCAAATAAAGCTGCAACAGCCTAAATTATCTTGGGTCTGTCTCAATAAAACCATACAAATATGGATATCATTGGAACCGGCTCATTGACCACATTGTGATGGTTACAGTTATGCCCTGTGCCAATGCATTCTCTTATATATGCGAGTCGACCATAGGTCGCCTCGCATATATAAGAGAATGCATTTGCCTAAAAAAGATATTTTTTTAACACTTTTTACCATTTTTTCTTACATTCTTTAACAATTTTATAATTTTTAATAAGAGAATGCATTGGCACAGGGCCGTTCTGTTGGGTAAAGGGTTAATCCTTCCATCACTAAAGCTTCCTGAGTTTTTTTGTGAAAACCCTGTGCCGATGGATTCTCTTATGTATGTGAGTCTCCCTATGATAGACTCATATATGAGAGAATGCACTGGCACATGATATTTAATGCTGCACCAAGGCGGCTCTCATCATGAAAGGGTTAAAACGTCTCCAGAATTGCAAGACCGAATGAGGTCATATTTGGTGGTGATAGTACCTAGGTGAATGAAATTCAGTTTTTTTCAAATAGGGTCATCAGGTCAAATATGGGCGAAGACAGTAACATAACTCTTTCTAGACATAGTAATTCTTAAAATGACTTCTCAAGATTCTCAGACTGACATAGCTTATCTTTCGCATGGAGTTCCTTGTGTGACATAGATTCAAATGGGTTCACCAGATCAAATATGGGCGGACACAGAGACTTAACTCTTTCCTGTGATAGTAATTCTTAAAACAACTTCTTCTCAAGACCATTGATCACATAATGATAATATAGAAAAAAATAAAATACAAAATTTAAATAATATTTTTTTAAATGATAATTTTTGTTTTAATTTATTTTTTTTATTCTGTTTTATTTATCTCCTTGCTTCAGCTATGTCCCTGTTTATAATTTTAGAATTACTTGTTTTAAGTGATTGTTGCAAGTACTGACTTGTAGTCTTCAGAGTCCCCGTCTTCTCAGTCTTGACAGTCAGGTGACCGTCTCAACAGTCATTGACAGTCTTGTTAATGGAGTTATGGCCCTTTTTCGATTTATAATTTACCAATGCTGTGATAATTAAATTAATAGTACAGGCCTTCCACTGTAGAAAATTATCGCCTGCAACGATGTGAATTATTTAAATCAAGTTATTTTTAGTTATCATGTTAATAGCCTTATTATAAGCTGAAACGATTCATGACTGAATATGAGAAATACTTTTAAATTCTTGCTCAGTCCAACTGGGGGAATGTTTATTAATACTTGGTTTGGAGCATTGCTATAAGACCTAGTTTATTCATGGGTCATGATTGAATGAATTTTAATGGCCGCCGAGGGTTCAGAAGACAATGCTTTTATATATAAGAACAAATCTAATTGAGTATTTTTGAGCATTTGTAAAATGTCTTAAGTTTATCACGTGGGGCATCAGGGGGATCCTAGAGAGGAGGCAACAAAACGGACAGATAACAATAAATAAAAAAAAGTAACTCAAACATCTTTTTCCTCAGTCCATGTGGGCAGCTGCAGTTAATATTTGGTGCGGATTTTTGCCATAAACAAAAGTTTCCAATCTGTTGTTATGAATTTCGGGACCACACAGTGCTTAGAAGATTAACATTAGAGGTCATTGAATTTAGAATCCAATCTACTTGTAAAACATCGTAATGTGTGAGGGTAATATTTTTGGGCCAGCATCGTCATCATATTAGATGTGAAAATATAAATATTTAGGACTAATTTTCACATCTAATGGAAAAATGAAAAAAATACAGGATAATCTGAGCGCAAAAGCATAAAAAGCCATGTTCTTTTTAACAAATTTAACAAAAACAACACCGGTGTTACCTATCGCCATTAAATGCAAATTATTTGATAAACTAATTAAGCCTATTTTATTGTATGGATGTTAGATATGGTCCACTGACCTTAATTTGCCGTTCAAATATACCATACCATGTGAACAAACACATCTAAAGTTTTGTAAACGGGCTCTATGTTTGAATAGAAAGGCCTCAAATCACGCTTATAGAGCAGAGTTAGGCCGTTTCCCTATCGCGAATGATGCCATTTTACAACTCTTCAGGTACATGCTAAAACTATCAAAAGTAGATGACCATAATATCTTATCCGCATGCTACAAAGATTCTCTGAATTGTAAATTACCTTTAACATGGCTCACCCAATTGTCGCGTTATAACATTGTAATCAATAACGAAGGTCAACTATCAGGGCAGTGTGAACTGTGAACAGATGCTGACTAAGACATTGAAATCAGAACACATGGAAGTGTTTCGCAATGATATATTTAATGACGATAGACCGACAGGGAAAAATAAACTACGAACCTATAGGATATTTAAAGATGAATAAAAAATTGAGCCATATGTCATTCACACACGATCACAAATTGCTCGCGAAATGTTTTCTAGATTGCGCGTGAGCAACCACATATTGGCAATAGAAAAAGGGAGGTATAGACAACCAGTAATACCATTAGAAAATCGGCTGTGTTCCATGTGTGGCAAACAATGTGTCGAATCTGAAATGCATTTTATCATTGAATGTAACGCATACGATGATTTAAGATCTAATTTATTCAGCGAAATTGAGAAACACGATAGTGAATTCAATAATTTGAATGATGCAGATAAATTTGCTCTGATTATGAGAAATGATAATATTAAATTAATTAACAAGGTTTGCAACATAGTCCGGCTATTCTTCATTCGGCGGAGATAATAAAACTTGAAGAAATTGTTGAGGGAATGTTAATAAGAACTGTGTTTGTTATAATCATTTTGTTATGTATTGTTTATTTATGTATATGATATTCATCAGTATCTTGCAACTGCCCATTGAAGTGTTTTGCAATAAATTATTGTATCTTGTATCTTGTATTATGGCTGTATAAACATTATATTGATATCACATTTGAATGGTGTAAACTATTTTCTCGAGCGCAACACTGACCACCGGATATGGACTGTGTTCGTTTATCTCTGGTTAGGGGTCTTAGGGTGTTTCAATGTTATTATATGCCTGCCATACTAATTGTTTACTGTTACCTTCTCTGTACATTCCTCCTTTATCGCGAGAACCGTCCGTATTGACCGACGTAAGCACGTCTTCTTGGACACATAGATTTAATATGGATATATGTATTCAGCAGTCTGCTATAAATAAAATTGTCTAAATAGGTAGGTGTCGAGACTTAGTTGTGGCGTTCTGTGTGTACCGGTATGGGCAGCCAAATTAACATAAACTCAAATATTTGAAGATATTTCTAGATATTTGTATATATCTTCAAATATTTAGAGATATCTGCAAACATTTGAAGATATTTTCAAATATTTAGAGATATCTTCAATTCATTATAAAGATATATCCAAATCGATTTGCAGATATCTTCAAATCAAATACCTTCACATACAGACCATATTTGAGGAAAGGTGCATATTTGAATATATCTCTAAATATTTGAAGATATCTCTATATATTTGAAGATATCTAAAAAATATTTGAAGATATCTGCAAATGATTTGAAGATATCTTCAATTCATTTGCAGATATCTCTAAATTATTTGAAGATATGAAAAGATCATCAAATAGCACATATCTGTAAAAGAATTAGACATATCTTCAATTTATTTAGAGATATATTCAGTTCAAAGATTTATTTGCGGATATGTACCAATTTAGAGATATCTCCAAATCAGTCATTTGCCGATAATCATTTATTCGAGGATATGTTAAAATGTTTGCAGATATATCTAATATTTGAGGATATGTTACAATTTTGCAGATATCTCAGCTGGATATCTTCAAATAGTTGAAGATATCTGAAAAATTTATAGATATTTTCAAATATTTGATTTTATGTTAATTTGGTTGCCCATATACCGGGGTCCACTGGCAGAGCTTTTAGACTGGTTTTCATGATGTGTAATTGGTAGCACACGCCTCTGGTGATGGATTAAATTTTCAGCATGCAGTCCTTTGGAATATCGAATGCTGAACAGTCAAGTATCAGTTTCAAAGGGTATTGGTTTTGTATTTTAGTGTTCAGTCCAGCTTGGTTCAAACTTTCTTTTATGGCTGTTATGAAGCGGCTTCTTACAACATGGGGACTTTCACAGTTTAGAATGAAGTGAAGCATGTCCCCTGGCTCTTTGTTGCAGCGTTGACAAATGTCCGTAGTAGCAGATTCAAATTTTGATTTATGTCTTTGTGAACAATATGTGCCTGTTGACATTTTCATTTATGAGCTGCCATTGTCGTGGGCAAATGGCTCGGATCCGCATGCTTCCGATATTTGGTGTATGTAGTATCTTGTGCTTCCCATATTTGGTGTATATGTGGTATCTTGAAGATTTAATTACAATATAGTCCAGGAGATATTGGTCGACCTCTGCACCCACCAGGACTCAACTTCACCTCACTAATTTTCTTTCTTAATGTCTTCTCTAATTTTTTTCGGTTGTTAACAAGAAAAAAAAAGTGGCCGCAGAGACTCCAGACAAGATGGCGTCCATCATGGCGGCCATTTTTTTTATATGCACCAGGTCTCTTTGATCGCCGTTATAGTAAAGATGTTATCACATGCGGTCTTGTTTCCGCCGATTCGTTATACTAATATACAACCCTTACAACTTGGCCAAAAACCGACACCAGAATCCAATATGGCGACCAAGATGCCGCCGAAATGTGAAGATATGCTATATTTCTGACATTTCACCACCTTTCGTTTGTCTCTGTGGGAAATTATTGGCACCCTGGCGTGATGTTATACATTTATCGTATAGCAGAGTCATTGACGAACACAGGAGGACCATAAGTTACATTCATTGTGGGATATATTTGTCCGATATCACGTTTTCCAAAGTTGGGAACACTTAGGCGAATAACTGTCCTTGTACCATATCCAAATAAAAGTCCCCCAAATCCAAAATGGCGCCCACAATGGTGGACATATTTTGAAAAATCACCGAAATTCCCTCATATTCACCTCATTGGGCATTATTGTCGAGACAACTCTACCCATGCTTACAGTTGAGTTGGAAATACTGAGGTGAAGTAATTACCTTATATCTCATGCAAGAAATGGCGACCGAAATTTGAAAACACGCCTACATTCCATTACTTTATTACGATGGGCGTTATTGTTTCGCGATTTCTACCAACCATTACATGTTGATATGGAATATTGATATGAATTATTCATTTGCATTTGGCAATTGATACTCACCGTCAAGATGGCGGCTAAATTGGCTGGCAAAAATTGAAAAGAAATCGATATTTTCACATACTAATTTCAACGTTTTGTCATAATATCGGTATGTGTGGGCGAAACTGTACATAAACCATCTTATAGTTCAACTTGAAACTTATCAAAACACATAACATAGCTCGTATCCTTCTGAAAAGCCGAAAACCAACAATTAATATCGCGATGTGGCATTTCGAAATCCATTCTCCACTTAGCGCCGATAATGGCCATAACCGTAGCCGAATAGTCATATTAGAACAATTACCTGATAACATATTCTGATTTGCCACGTCACGTCCATAATTGTCTGGACCAGCTTCCATTTCTTTGTCTGATAAATCTTGGTCGATTACACCGACAAAGTATTCAACATTTACTGGGAGAAGGGTCCCTCTAATCATAATGTTTCAAACAATTCATTTTCCGGTGTCTAACTTAAGATTTTAAATATTTGCTAAATATGGGATTTGTGCGTCATCTTAAACTAGATAGTCATATGGTCGATTAGTATACAAGCTTACAGAATGTCATCTCTATGTATGTGTCTCATACCCCATGGGGATAACGACACGTGCACCTGGCGAACCAGTTAGCTAGTCACTTCTCAATAGATGGTTGGTCATGCAACTCACAATCTTAGCGAACGGCTTCCAAACGGATGGAACATACAATCTTAGCATACAAGGATGAGATCCTGTCTGAATCTAAAACATACCCAAAAGAAGGGGCAGTGCAATCATGGTCCAATTTCATTTCCACTATCATGACACATGCCCACAAACTAGCACCGTTTGTATTGTTATTATCTGCTTGGATCTGTTCGGTGAGACGATTGCTGGACGCCAACAAGATTGTTCTTAGGATCATGGTCAAGAAGTGTGGGTATATTATGCATTATGGTCTTCTACGCCTTAGCAGAGAGACATGCGTCAAATGTCAGGCTTTAAACATTCGAAGCCATATACAGAAGTTGTCCTGGTACGTCAGCGCATTAGATGATTATGTGAATTGATGAACCATATATTGAGAAGTGGCGGTTTGGGAAGATCACCAGGTGTACATGTTGTTATCCCCATTAGGTCACCAAATCTGAACATACGCAGATAGCGAGGTCCTTCTGAAAGCTAGTATACGTAGCATATGTAGCATCTGGATTATACCATAAGCTATACCACGATGAAGCTCGCCAACACTAAGGATAAGAATTCCCATCTTTCGAGACAAACACGTGAGCTGGACACCGGCATATATATTGTTTGAAACATTCCGATTAGTGGGACCCTTCTGCAAAGAAGTGTAGACAACTGTGTTGGTGTTAGCGAGATAGATTAATCTGACGAAGAGACGGAAACTGGTCCAGACAATGCTGAATGTGGCAAATCAGAGTAAGCTGAGGTACTGTTGTTTTGATTCTTGAAGTCATAATATGACTATTCGGCGCACCTATATACGGTTACGGCCAGTATGGTCGCTTAGTGGATAATGGATTTCGAAATGCCACATCGCGATTATTAATTGTGGGTTCATCCTTCCAAAAGGCTACGACTTATGTTGGAACTAATAGATGGCTTATATTATGTACCGTTTCGTCCATACATATCGTTATTATGACAAAAAGTTGAAATTAGTATGTGATAAAAAATATCGACTTCTTTTCAATTTCTGGCCGCCAATTTGGCCGCCATCTTGAATAAGAGAGTTTTCCAAACTCAAATGAATACTTCGTGTCAATGTTCCATATCAACATGTAATGGTGGGTAGAAATCGCGAATCAATAACGCCCATCATAAGAAAGTAAAGGAATGTAGGCGTGTTTTCAAATTTCGGTCGCCATCTTCGATTTGGAAAACCATTTCTTGCATGAGATGTAAGGTAATTACTTCACCTCAGTATTTCCAACTCAACTGTAAGCATGGGTAGAGTTGTCTCGACAATAATGCCCAATGAGGTGAATATGAGGGAATATCGGTGATTTTTCAAAATCTGTCCGCCACTGTGGGCGCTATTTTGGATTTGGGGGACTTTTATTTGGATATGGTACAAGGTCAGTTCTTCGCCTAAGTGTTCCCAACTAAACAATAGTAAGCAGGTGTGGAGTGGTCATGACAATAATGCTCACTTATGTTAACATCAGCGATTTTCGTATTTCTGGTGGCCATTTTGGCCGCCATCTTGGATTTGGGTGAATATTCCTCAACTCAGGTATAAGAGGAAAACTAGCTCGAGTATCTCCTGCACATATATATGCATGGGTGTTGTTATGATAGCAATAACATTCATTGATTCGAAAGATTACATTTGGGAAAACGTGATATCGGACAAAAATATCCCACAATGAATGTATATTATGGTCCTCTTGTATTCGCCAATGACTCTTCTATACGATAAATGTATAACACCACGCCAAGATGCCAATATTTTCCCACAGAGACAAACGAAAGGTGGTGACATGTCGGAAATATAGCATATTTTCACATTTCGGCGGCCATCTTGACCGCCATATTGGATTCTGGTGCCGGATTTTTGGCTAATTTGTAAGGGTTGTATATTAGTATAACGAATCGATATCATCTTTACTATAACGGCGATCAAAGATACCTGGTGCATAAAAAAAAATGGCCTCCATGATGGACGCCATCTTGTCTGGAGTCTCTGCGGCCACCGAACAAAATTAGAGGAGACATTAAGAAAGATAATTAGTGGGGTGAAGTTGAGTCCTGTGGGGGGGGGGGGGGGTGCAGAGGTCGACCAATATCTCCTGAACTAATAGGGTCGATCTTTTCATACCATTCTCCTTATATCGGTATAAGACGCAGAGCTGCACAATTAGTTGTTCTCCTTGGAAAATATAGGCGTTTGGCAGTCTCTATGTAGAACGTTTCCAATTGCTGAATATCCTTTTTGTTAGTACATTAATCGGGGTAGAATAGGATAGGATAATACTTTATTTCATAATACAATAATGTACATGATAATATATGATGATATTCAGTATTGTTTGCAGTGCCGTGACCATGGTGACCAATGACATCCGTCTACCGACCGACACTCCTCAATGTGGCAGAACTTCATCAATAATGGATGTTAAATAATTGAACTATTTCACTATATTTTTCAGATAAAATTATATATATTTAAATTTGAATTTAGATAAGATTCCAGTGAATAAACAAATATATGTAACGTAGCAACGTAAGATATGTGTCATATGTAGACTGCTTGGTGGGGAGTGGGAAGATATCAAGGCATGGGCATCTCCCACCCCAAACCCTGACTCAAACAACTGTTTCTCAGAAAAAGTTAAATTTGTTGGCATTTGTTGGCGTTGCATTTTCATATGTAGGCTGCTGTTGGGGAAAATATCCAGGCCTGGGCATCTCCCCCAACCGCAACCCTGATTAAAACAAGACAAGTGTTTCTCAGAAAAAGTTAATTTATCACCGTTTCATGACTATACATGTATAAAATAAAATACGCGATAGAATTATTTGTTGTCATACAGTTTGGCTACAGGGTGGGTGTGAGAGGTTAACAAGTTTGAATACAATTTAAAAAAGGCCAAAGTTTTCTCGTCATTTCATACCAAAATAATATATATATATAAAAGCAAAAAATAAATATATATGTATATCATGGGTGGGTGGGGGGGGGGGGGGGGGTGGGTACTCCCCAGGGTGTGGGGATACCCCACGGGGGTTGTACCAAGAGAGTAAATATATCGTTGTTCACCTGACCACTTAACCGGGAATGATACAATTTGTTGAACATTTGATACCACAAAGTTGGTGAGGTCGATTTTATTGACTTTTCAGACCATTTATTGGTGTGTTGAGAACCTGACAACAACCCCAAGCATCCATAGAAACAATATTCTACCCTCTCAATCTCCCTCTGTAGAAACATGAATCTACTCCAAGAATTCCTTCACTTCAAGTTGTTCATCTTAAAATAATCGAACGCTTCCCGTTTCTTCTTTCTGAAATGAGCAATAGGGATGGAAACATATTACTTTGTTTGAACAATACAGATGGAAACATATTACTTTGTTTGAACAATACAGATGGAAACATATTACTTTGGTTGAACAATACAGATGGAAACATATTACTTTGGTTGAACAATACAGATGGAAACATATTACTTTGGTTGAACAATACAGATGGAAACATATTACTTTGGTTGAACAATACAGATGGAAACATATTATTTTGGTTGAACAATACAGATGGAAACATATTACTTTGGTTGAACAATACAGATGGAGACATATTACTTTGGTTGAACAATACAGATGGAAACATATTACTTTGGTTGAACAATATATGGATGGAAACATATTACTTTGGTTGAACAATACAGATGGAGACATATTACTTTGGTTGAACAATACAGATGGAAACATATTACTTTGGTTGAACAATACAGATGGAGACATATTACTTTGGTTGAACAATACAGATGGAAACATATTACTTTGGTTGAACAATACAGATGGAAACATATTACTTTGATTGAACAATACAGATGGAAACATATTACTTTGGTTGAACAATACAGATGGAAACATATTACTTTGATTGAACCATACAGATGGAAACATATTACTTTGATTGAACAATACAGATGGAAACATATTACTTTGGTTGAACAATACAGATGGAAACATATTACTTTGGTTGAACAATACAGATGGAAACATATTACTTTGGTTGAACAATACAGATGGAAACATATTACTTTGGTTGAACAATACAGATGGAAACATATTACTTTGATTGAACAATACAGATGGAAACATATTACTTTGATTGAACAATACAGATGGAAACATATTACTTTGGTTGAACAATACAGATGGAAACATATTACTTTGGTTGAACAATACAGATGGAAATATATTACTTTGGTTGGAAACGACTTCTGTTAACCCTTACTTTCCTAAATGAATTCTCCCATCAGTTATATAGAGAGTAATCAATTGGTTCCGATAATTACGTTAAAGTGATGTGAAACAATCCGGTGGGGTGCTCAAATAGAACTGGAGAATAATCTTTCTCAAAGTAGTAATTGTTACAACTATTATATCCAAATTGACAACAGACATTGTCATTCCTATATATTAATTAAATACAGTGACTCTCGATGGCGAAACCGTTTTTCGTTAGCTTGTCGCAGATAGTTACGTCCCGAATCGAGAAGTAAATATTTACAATCGAGCGTAGTTTAGACGACGTTTTCTAGGGAGTGATAAGGTCGATTTGTTTGATGTTTTCGGCAATGTTACTAGAATGCTATATTCGCCAGTTGGCATAGCGCCTGAGTGCCAACTTGTTTGTTTCATGCACCCGAATAAGTACATAATATGTCTTTAAATAAATCACTCGAGGCGGGAGACGTCGATAAGAAACGAGTGAATTATTTAACGTAATTATCGGAACTAATTGATTACTCTATTTATTACACATCTGCATAACCGCATGGCTTTTACCAGAGTACACCATTGTTAACCTGATGTTACGATGATTTACTTGGAATTTACAAGGGTACATATATTTAAATTTTACATGGCTTTTAAATGACATTTACCAGACTATATCATTGTAAACCTGACTTTACCAGAGTAGAGCCTGTTAAACCATGGTTTACCTGGCTTTTACCAGAGTGTTTTATTGTAATCCACATTTTACCACATTTACCATAGTAGAGCACCATGGTTTACCGGGATTTTACCATATGGCATAAAATACCTGCAGTTGAAATAAGATATAAAACTTCATTTTTAGTATTTGAATGTTTCTAAATAAAAAGTTTGATACAGATAATTTGGGGGGGGGGGGGGTCGTGAGATATGGTCTAGTCAAAATAGTACGTTGGGTGGGGGTCATGATATAAGGTCCAGTTGGTAGTAGGTTGGGTATGGGGGGTGGGTCATGAGATATGGTCCAGTCAGCATATTACGTTGGATAAGGGGGGAGGTTATGGTATATGGTCCTGACGGTGGCACGTGGGATAGGGGAATCGTGACGCATGGTCCATGCGGTAGTACGTAGGGTAGGGGAGAGAGGTCGTGAGATATGGTCCAGTCAGCATATTACGTTGGATAAGAGGGTCATGCATGGTATATGGTCCAGACGGTGGCACGTGGGATAGGTTTGTATGTGTAACCAATCATTGGCAAGTGGGTGTCTGACCAGGTAACACGCTGCCGAACAAGGTGAACACCAAACATGGCACACCATAATGACAAAGACCAAGTCAGAGTGATGCACCGGCAGGTTGACCATGCAGAGGCCTTTTAGACAGTCAAATAAGGAGAAGAGCAAAAACGGCTTAAAACATATTTGTCACAAGAATCGTTCACGCAATACTGCTGGGCACAAAATACACGGGCTATGTTGTATTAAGTTTTCCTTTGCACACACTATGCTTGACACAATATTTTAAGTTCCCCGATACTCAGTGAGTCAGTTAGTAAGGCACATGATATTCTTATGGAAGAGACCCAGATGGCTCAGTTAGTAAGGCGCATGACATTCTTATGGAGGGGACCCAGATGACTCGGTTAGTAAGGCGCATGACATACTTATGGAGGAAACCCCGATGGCCCAGTTAGTAAGGCGCATGACATTCTTATGGAGGGGGCCCCGATGACTTAGTTAGTAAGGCGCATGACAATCTTATGGAGGGAACCCCGATGGGTCAGTTAGTAAGGCGCATGACATTCTTATGGAGGGGACCCCGGTGCTTCAGTTAGTAAGGTGAATGCTATTCTTATGGAAGGGACCCCGGTGCTTCAATTAGTAAGGCGCATGACATTCTTATGGAGTGGACCCCGGTGCTTCAGTTAGTAAGGTGCATGATATTTTTATGGAGGGGAACCCGGTGCTTCAGTTAGTAAGGTGCATGACTATACACTATAATCCCTTATCTTGTCCCTTAATATAAATTAGTTAGAGGTGTATCTATGACACATAGTTAGTCAGTCACCATGTAATGTAATCATATTTATAGCATATAAAGGTTATATGTAAATTGCTATATGTATATAGCATAACGTGTATATATCAGGTCTTCCGTACTGTTTACTGTAATGTTATACTATACTAAATATATTATTAAATAACATATCTCGTGCAGTAATTAATATGCACGGAATAGATTACTAGTATATGTAGAGGAGTAGTCTAGTCCACAGCAAACTCAGGCATCACCACACGAATGTGATACTAACACAAAATACAAGCTTATTATATATAAATCGTTAATATATTATATTAATAAAATGTAGTAAGTATATAAATAGTAGTAACAGCCTACAGGCAGTCAAGTTTGTAAAATTAATAACAGGTAGTCAAGTTTGTAAAATTAGTAACAGGTAGTCAAGTTTGTAAAATTAGTAACAGATAGTCAAGTTTATAAATTTAGTACGTTGAGTTGGGGGGGGGGGGGGGTCGTGACACATGGTCCAGTCAGTAGTACGTTGTATTTCATCAGATAACGTCGGCTCAGGAAATAAACCAGGCAGTAAACTGAAGACTTCGGTTTAAACACATGACTTGATGTAGTCTATTGTTTCGTAATTGAATAATATAAACAAAATGAAGGACTCACCGGATATAGAGTGCCACAAAGGCCACAATGAGCACCACGCCGACTACTGATCCCACCACAGCTAAGCTGATCTTCACAGCATTCTGTATATGAAACAAATTAAACGAATGCTTTCTTTAGTAAATGGATTCTCTCATCAGTTATAAAAGTAGAAGTTTGAATGGTATATTATTAATCTGAAGTGATCTGAACATCTCCTATCCTAAAGGAATTGCTATGTAGTACATAAACGTTTATGGAAAAGGATTCACTTACATGCGAACTTTATAAACTACAGTAATGCCCTAAATAATCGACTCCTCTCATTGAGAGCTTTCCGATGAATGGCAACAAGCCATATTTCCGACTAAATCCTGAAAAGTTAACCATAATTCTGCTGTGTTAAGGATGTAGTTCACATTTCTGGCAATGCACTGCAGCAATTATGTCAACAATAGACAGAGGGTAGATTTGGTTACGCTAGCCCGCTGCGAGGGGTAGCGTCACTAAATTCACCCTCTGTGGATCTCATTCTACAAATGGCAGACACACTATTTAAAGCCTTGATCTGTTTTAATACCTTATTCGAATCCGTATTCTGTGACTCTGATATTAACTTATTTGAATCCGTATGCTGTGCCTGACATTACCTGATATGAATACGTATGATATGTCTCTGGTATAAGTCGTACCTTATTCGAATCCGTATTCTGTGACTCTGATATTAACTTATTTGAATCCGTATGCTGTTCCTGATATTACCTTATACGAATCCGTATGCTGTGCCTCTGGTATAAGTCATACCTTATTTGAATTTGTATTCTGTTTATCTGGAGCCTTTGGTATAAGTAAATCGTATCCAAACAGTTGGTAACTCTGATTAGTTTTTTTGGTATTCATTGAACGCAGCATGCGATCCACTTGGTCTTGTGTGACTGGTGTGTTTGGATGAGACGGGCACCAGGCTGTGAACGTGAAAGTCGTGGCACTTTTTCTTCTGAAAATACAGAATAATGACTACGGTCCTGTACACCGTACACGATCAAGACAGCACCAGGGGTAATTGGCCATATTGAAGTCTGACAATTATAGGGAGAATGCACGCCAATTAATTGTTTTTCACTATAGTGAGCTGTTTCAGCTCCATGAATTCCGTTACTAGTTCTCAGTTCCTAGTTCCCAATTCTCAAAATATAATAATAATCGTTACTAAATCGCCTATGTATGCATAACCACACCAGCTACGAGTCCATCCTTTTGGATTCTTCTTGTGCCACCACTAGTCCATCTAAAAATCACAAACTAGGTCGCATAAACTTGTCCAGCTGTTCACAAATTGGGCGTAAGTCGTGCGTGGGGTTAAATAGGACAATTTTCGTTGCTAAATTCCCTATGTAAGCATAACCACAGCAGCCACGGGGCTATCCTTGTGGAATCGTCTTGTTCCACCACTAGTCCATCTAGAAATCACAAACCAAGTCACAAATAAAGTAATATGCGCCGGTCCAGCTGTTCAAAAATTGGGCGTAAGTCGTGCGTGGGGTCAAAATATTGAAAAAAAGGTAATTTTTCGCTACTAAATCGCCTGCGTAGGCATAACCATAGCAGCCACGGGGTTATCCTTGTGGATTCTTCTTGTGCCACCACTAGTTCATGTAGAAATCATAAATCAAGTAACATGCGACCGTCCAGCTGTTCAAAAATTCGGCGTAAGTCGTGCGTGGGGTCAAAATATTGAAAAAAAGGTCATTTTTCGTTACTAAATCGCCTGCGTAGGCATAACCATAGCAGCCACGGGGCTATCCTTGAGGATTCATCTTGTGCCACCACCAGTCCATATAAAACTCACAAACTAGGTCACATAAACTTGTCGAGCTGTTCAAAAATTGGGCGTAAGTCGTGCGTGGGTTAAAATATGACATTTTTCGTTGCTAAATTCCCTATGTAAGCATAATCTTCTTCTAGTCAATCTCAAATTCACAAACTAGGTCACATAAACTTGTCCAGCTGTTCAAACATTTGGGCGTAAATCGTGCATGGGGTAAAAATAGGACAATTTTCGTTGCTTATTCCAGCCTGTTCTCCTGAAAACCAGCACATTATTTGCTTATAAGGAGCAATATTTTAGGTATATAATCTGCTTAGAAGTGGGCTTCTTTTGAGTCGATAATGTGCTGAAAAGGAGACTATTTTTCAAATATATATCGACTCATATAGAGGCGATTCTAAGCAGATTATGCGCGGACAATGACAAAAATAAGCCAACCCACGACTTTTCAGGTGTTTTCAATGTGGCTCGACTTTTCATGTGGTTTCATTGTGGCTCGACCATAACACGAAATGATGACTATAACTCCATATCTGCTTATTTCAGAATCAAATAATCACTGTATGTACCTAATTAAAATTATAGGTCGATTATGTGCGTTTTTGCGAGGGGATTATATCACTACTAGTCCATCTAGAAATTGCAAATCAAGTAACATGCGCCTGTTCAGCTGTTCAAAAATTGGGCGTAATTCGTGCGTGGGGAGAAAATATTGAAAAAAATGTAATATTTTCGTTGCTAAATCGCCTGCGTAGGCATAACCATAGCAGCCACGGGGCTATCCTTGTGGATTCTTTTTGTGCCACCACCATCTAGAAATCACAAACTGGTTCACATACGCCTGTCCAGCTGTTCAAAAATTGGTCGTAATTCGTGCGTGGGGTCAAAATAATGAAAAAAAGGTCATTTTTCATTGCTAAATCGCATGCGTAGGCATAACCATAGCAGCCATGAGGCCGCCACTAGCCCATCTATAAATCACTAACTAAATCACATAAACCTGCATGCCCAGCTGTTCAAAAATTGGGCGTAAGTTGTGCGTGGGGTCAAATATGCCATTTTTCGTTGCTAAATTCCCTATGTATACATAATCACATAAGCCACAGGGTTATCCTTGTGTATTATTCTTCTGCCACCACTAGTCCATCTAGAAATCAGAAACTAGGTCAGATACGCTGTTGAGAAATTTGGGCGTAAGTAGTGCGTGGGGTGAAAATAATGATAAAAAGGTAATATTTCGTTGCTTAATCCAGCCTGTTCTCCTGAAAACCAGCACATTATTTGCTTATAAGGAACAATATTTTAGGTAGATAATCTGCTTAGAATTGCCTCTATATGAGTTGATAATGTGACTAATTGAGTCTCCTTTTTCAGGAGAACAGGCTGGAACAAGCAACGAAAAATGTCCTATTTTTACCCCATGCACGATTTACGCCCAATTTTTGAACATCTGGACAAGTTTATGTGACATAGTTTGTGATTTTTAGATGGACTAGTGGTGGCAAAAGAAGATTATGTTTACATAGGGAATTTAGCAGCGAAAAATGTCCTATTTTACCCCACGCACGATTTACGCCAAATTTTTGAACAGCTCGACAAGTTTATGTGACCTAGTTTGCGATTTTTAGATGGACTGGTGGTGACACAAGAAGAATCCACAAGGATATCCCCGTGGCTGCTATGGTTATGCCTACGCAGGCAATTTAGCAACGAAAATGACATTTGTTCAATATTTTGACCCCACGCACGACTTGCGCCCAATTATTGAACAGCTGGACAGGCATATGTGGACCAGTTTGTGATTTCTAGATGGACGAATTGTGGCACAAGAAGAATCCACAAGGATAATCCCGTGGCTACTATGGTTATGCCTAGGCAGACGATTTAGCAACAAAAAATGACCTTTTTTTCATTATTTTGACCCCACGCACGACTTACGCCAAATTTTTGAACAACTGGACGGACGGATGTTACTTGATTTGTGATTTCTAGATGGACTAGTGGTGGCACAAGAATAAACCACAAGGATAACCCCGTGGCTGCTATGGTTATGCCTACGCAGGCGATTTAGCATCGAAAAATTACCTCTTTTTTTCAATATTTTGACCCCAAGCACGACTTACGCCCAATTTTTGAACAGCTAGACGGGCGCATGTTACTTGATTTGTAATTTCTAGATGGACTAGTGGTGGCACAAGAATAATCCACAAGAATAACCCCGTGGCTTCCATGGTTATGCATACGCAGGCGAATTAGCAACGAAAATGACCTTTTTTTTCAATATTTTGTCCCCACGCACGACTTACGCCCAATTTTTGAACATCTGGACGGGCGCATGTTACTTGATTTGTGATTTCTAGATGGAATAGTGGTGGCGCAAGAAGAATTCACAAGGATAGCCCCGTGGCTGCTATGGTTATGCCTACGCAGTCGATTTAGCAACGAAAAATTATCTTTTTTTTCCTTATTTTGACCCACGCACAACTTACGCCCACTTTTTGAACAGCTGGACAGGAGTATGTGAACCCGTTTGTGATTGATGGAATAGTGGTGGCACAAGAAGAATCCACAAGAATAACCCCATGGCTTCTATGGTTATGCATACGCAGACGATTTAGCAACGAAAATGACCTTTTTTCAATATTTTGTCCCCACGCACAACTTACGCTAAATGTTTGAACAGCTGGACGGGCGCATGTTACTTGATTGTGATTTCTAGATGGACTAGTGGTGGAACAAGAATAATCCACAAGGATAGCCCCGTGGCTGCTATGGTTATGCCTACGCAGGCGATTTAGCAACGAAAAATGACCTTCATTATTTTCACCCACGCACAACTTACGCCCAATTTTTGAACAGCTGGACTGGCGTATGTGAACCCGTTTGTGATTTATAGATGGACTAGTGGTTATTGAAGAAGAAAGCACAAGGATAGCCCCGTGGCTGTTATGGTTATGCCAACGCAGGCGATTTAGTAACATATTGTCGCGTAAATACGCACATAATAGACCTATAATTTTAATTAGGTACATAAAGTGATTATTTGATTATGAAATAAGCAGATAATGGAGTTATAGTCGTCATTTCGTGTTATGGTGCGAGCCATAGTGAAAACACATGTTAATGAGGTTACACCTGATAAGTCGTGGGTTGGTTTATTTTTGTCATTGTCCACACATAATCGGCTTAGAATCGCCTCTATATGAGTCGATAATGTGACTAATAGTCTCCTTTTCAGCACATTATCGACTCAAAATTAAGCAGATTATATACCTAAAATATTCTTCCATATAATCGAATAATGAGCTGATTTTCATGAGAAAAGGCTGGAATAAGCAACGAAAAATGTCCTATTTTTACCCCACGCGATTTACGCCCAATTTTTGAATAGCTGGACAAGTTTATGTGACCTTGTTTGTGATTTTTAGATGGACTAGTGGTGGTACAAGAAGATTATGCTTACATAGGGAATTTAGCAACAAAAAGTGTCATATTTTACCCCACGCACGACTTACGCCGAATTTTTGAACAGCTCGACACGTTTATGTGACCTAGTTTGTGATTTTTAGATGGAGTGGTGGTGGCACAAGAAGAATCCACAAGGATAGCCCCGTGGCTGCTATGGTTATGCCTACGCAGGCGATTTAGCAAGGAAAAATGACCTTTTTTTCAATATTTTGACCCCACGCACGACTTACGCCCAATGTTTGAACCGCTGGACAGGCGTATGTGAACTAGTTTGTAATTTCTAGATGGACTAATGGTGGCACAAGAAGAATCCATAAGGATAGCCCCTTGGCTGTTGTGGTTATGAATACATAAGCAATTTAGCAACGAAAAATGTCCTATTTTTAACCCACGCACGACTTACGCCCAATTTTTGAACAGCTGGACGGGCGTATGTTACTTGATTTGTGATTTCTAGATGGACTAGTGGTGGCACAAGCAGAATCCACAAGGATAGCCCCGTGGCTGATGTGGTTATGCTGACATAGGGAATTTAGAAACGAAAATGTTCCTATTTTTACCCCACGCACGACTTACGCCCAATTTTTGAACAGCTGGACAGACATGTGTGGACCAGTTTGTGATTTCTAGATGGACGAATGGTGGCACAAGAAGAATCCACAAGGATAATCCCGTAGCTACTATGGTTATGCCTAGGCAGACGATTTAGCAACAAAAATGACATTTGTTTCATTATTTTGACCCCACGCACGACTTACGCCAAATTTTTGAACATCTGGACGGACGGATGTTACTTGATTTGTGATTTCTAGATGGACTAGTGGTGGCACAAGAATAAACCACAAGGATAACCCCGTGGCTGCTATGGTTATGCCTACACAGCGATTTAGCATCGAAAAATTACCTTTTTTTTCAATATTTTGACCCCAAGCACGACTTACGCCCAATTTTTGAACAGCTAGACGGGCGCATGTTACTTGATTTGTAATTTCTAGATGGACTAGTGGTGGCACAAGAATAATCCACAAGAATAACCCCGTGGCTTCTATGGTTATGCATACGCAGGCGATTTAGCAACGAAAATTACCTTGTTTTCAATATTTTGTCCCCACGCACGACTTACGACCAATTTTTGAACATCTGGACGGGCGCATGTTACTTGATTTGTGATTTCTAGATGGATTAGTGGTGGAGCAAGAAGAATACACAAGGATAGCCCCGTGGCTGCTATGGTTATGCCTACGCAGTCGATTTAGCAACGAATTTTTTTCTTTTTTTCATTATTTTGACCCACGCACAACTTACGCCCAATTTGTGAACAGCTGGACAGGAGTATGTGAACCCGTTTGTGATTGATGGACTAGTGGTGGCACAAGAAGAATCCACAAGAATAACCCCATGGCTTCTATGGTTATGCATACGCAGGCGATTTAGCAACGAAAATGACCTTTTTTTCAATATTTTGTCCCCACGCACAACTTACGCTAAATGTTTGAACAGCTGGACGGGCGCATGTTACTTGATTTGTGATTTCTAGATGGACTAGTGGTGGAACAAGAATAATCCACAAGGATAGCCCCGTGGCTGCTATGGTTATGCATACGCGGGCGATTTAGCAACGAAAAATGACCTTCATTATTTTCACCCACGCACAACTTACGCCCAATTATTGAACAGCTGGACTGGCGTATGTGAACCCGTTTGTGATTTATAGATGGACTAGTGGTTATTGAAGAAGAAAGCACAAGGATAGCCCCGTGGCTGTTATGGTTATGCCAACGCAGGCGATTTAGTAACATATTGTCGCGTAAATACGCACATAATAGACCTATAATTTTAATTAGGTACATAAAGTGATTATTTGATTAAGAAATAAGCAGATAATGGAGTTATAGTCGTCATTTCGTGTTATGGTGCGAGCCATAGTGAAAACACATGTTAATGAGGTTACACCTGATAAGTCGTGGGTTGGTTTATTTTTATCATTGTCCACACATAATCGGCTTAGAATCGCCTCTATATGAGTCGATAATGTGACTAATAGTCTCCTTTTCAGCACATTATCGACTCAAAATTAAGCAGATTATATACCTAAAATATTCTTCCATATAATCGAATAATGAGCTGATTTTCATGAGAAAAGGCTGGAATAAGCAACGAAAAATGTCCTATTTTTACCCCACGCGATTTACGCCCAATTTTTGAATAGCTGGACAAGTTTATGTGACCTAGTTTGTGATTTTTAGATGGACTAGTGGTGGTACAAGAAGATTATGCTTACATAGGGAATTTAGCAACAAAAAGTGTCATATTTTACCCCACGCACGACTTACGCCGAATTTTTGAACAGCTCGACACGTTTATGTGACCTAGTTTGTGATTTTTAGATGGAGTGGTGGTGGCACAAGAAGAATCCACAAGGATAGCCCCGTGGCTGCTATGGTTATGCCTACGCAGGCGATTTAACAAGGAAAAATGACCTTTTTTTCAATATTTTGACCCCACGCACGACTTACGCCCAATGTTTGAACCGCTGGACAGGCGTATGTGAACTAGTTTGTAATTTCTAGATAGACTAATGGTGGCACAAGAAGAATCCATAAGGATAGCCCCTTGGCTGTTGTGGTTATGAATACATAAGCAATTTAGCAACGAAAAATGTCCTATTTTTAACCCACGCACGACTTACGCCCAATTTTTGAACAGCTGGACGGGCGTATGTTACTTGATTTGTGATTTCTAGATGGACTAGTGGTGGCACAAGCAGAATCCACAAGGATAGCCCCGTGGCTGATGTGGTTATGCTGACATAGGGAATTTAGCAACGAAAATGTTCCTATTTTTACCCCACGCACGACTTACGCCCAATTTTTGAACAGCTGGACAGGCATGTGTGGACCAGTTTGTGATTTATAGATGGACGAATGGTGGCACAAGAAGAATCCACAAGGATAATCCCGTAGCTACTATGGTTATGCCTAGGCAGACGATTTAGCAACAAAAAATGACATTTGTTTCATTATTTTGACCCCACGCACGACTTACGCCAAATTTTTGAACAACTGGACGGACGGATGTTACTTGATTTGTGATTTCTAGATGGACTAGTGGTGGCACAAGAATAAACCACAAGGATAACCCCGTGGCTGCTATGGTTATGCCTACACAGCGATTTAGCATCGAAAAATTACCTTTTTTTTCAATATTTTGACCCCAAGCACGACTTACGCCCAATTTTTGAACAGCTAGACGGGCGCATGTTACTTGATTTGTAATTTCTAGATGGACTAGTGGTGGCACAAGAATAATCCACAAGAATAACCCCGTGGCTTCTATGGTTATGCATACGCAGGCGATTTAGCAACGAAAATTACCTTGTTTTCAATATTTTGTCCCCACGCACGACTTACGACCAATTTTTGAACATCTGGACGGGCGCATGTTACTTGATTTGTGATTTCTAGATGGATTAGTGGTGGCGCAAGAAGAATACACAAGGATAGCCCCGTGGCTGCTATGGTTATGCCTACGCAGTCGATTTAGCAACGAATTTTTTTCTTTTTTTCATTATTTTGACCCACGCACAACTTACGCCCAATTTGTGAACAGCTGGACAGGAGTATGTGAACCCGTTTGTGATTGATGGACTAGTGGTGGCACAAGAAGAATCCACAAGAATAACCCCATGGCTTCTATGGTTATGCATACGCAGGCGATTTAGCAACGAAAATGACCTTTTTTTCAATATTTTGTCCCCACGCACAACTTACGCTAAATGTTTGAACAGCTGGACGGGCGCATGTTACTTGATTTGTGATTTCTAGATGGACTAGTGGTGGAACAAGAATAATCCACAAGGATAGCCCCGTGGCTGCTATGGTTATGCATACGCGGGCGATTTAGCAACGAAAAATGACCTTCATTATTTTCACCCACGCACAACTTACGCCCAATTATTGAACAGCTGGACTGGCGTATGTGAACCCGTTTGTGATTTATAGATGGACTAGTGGTTATTGAAGAAGAAAGCACAAGGATAGCCCCGTGGCTGTTATGGTTATGCCAACGCAGGCGATTTAGTAACATATTGTCGCGTAAATACGCACATAATAGACCTATAATTTTAATTAGGTACATAAAGTGATTATTTGATTAAGAAATAAGCAGATAATGGAGTTATAGTCGTCATTTCGTGTTATGGTGCGAGCCATAGTGAAAACACATGTTAATGAGGTTACACCTGATAAGTCGTGGGTTGGTTTATTTTTATCATTGTCCACACATAATCGGCTTAGAATCGCCTCTATATGAGTCGATAATGTGACTAATAGTCTCCTTTTCAGCACATTATCGACTCAAAATTAAGCAGATTATATACCTAAAATATTCTTCCATATAATCGAATAATGAGCTGATTTTCATGAGAAAAGGCTGGAATAAGCAACGAAAAATGTCCTATTTTTACCCCACGCGATTTACGCCCAATTTTTGAATAGCTGGACAAGTTTATGTGACCTAGTTTGTGATTTTTAGATGGACTAGTGGTGGTACAAGAAGATTATGCTTACATAGGGAATTTAGCAACAAAAAGTGTCATATTTTACCCCACGCACGACTTACGCCGAATTTTTGAACAGCTCGACACGTTTATGTGACCTAGTTTGTGATTTTTAGATGGAGTGGTGGTGGCACAAGAAGAATCCACAAGGATAGCCCCGTGGCTGCTATGGTTATGCCTACGCAGGCGATTTAACAAGGAAAAATGACCTTTTTTTCAATATTTTGACCCCACGCACGACTTACGCCCAATGTTTGAACCGCTGGACAGGCGTATGTGAACTAGTTTGTAATTTCTAGATAGACTAATGGTGGCACAAGAAGAATCCATAAGGATAGCCCCTTGGCTGTTGTGGTTATGAATACATAAGCAATTTAGCAACGAAAAATGTCCTATTTTTAACCCACGCACGACTTACGCCCAATTTTTGAACAGCTGGACGGGCGTATGTTACTTGATTTGTGATTTCTAGATGGACTAGTGGTGGCACAAGCAGAATCCACAAGGATAGCCCCGTGGCTGATGTGGTTATGCTGACATAGGGAATTTAGCAACGAAAATGTTCCTATTTTTACCCCACGCACGACTTACGCCCAATTTTTGAACAGCTGGACAGGCATGTGTGGACCAGTTTGTGATTTATAGATGGACGAATGGTGGCACAAGAAGAATCCACAAGGATAATCCCGTAGCTACTATGGTTATGCCTAGGCAGACGATTTAGCAACAAAAAATGACATTTGTTTCATTATTTTGACCCCACGCACGACTTACGCCAAATTTTTGAACAACTGGACGGACGGATGTTACTTGATTTGTGATTTCTAGATGGACTAGTGGTGGCACAAGAATAAACCACAAGGATAACCCCGTGGCTGCTATGGTTATGCCTACACAGCGATTTAGCATCGAAAAATTACCTTTTTTTTCAATATTTTGACCCCAAGCACGACTTACGCCCAATTTTTGAACAGCTAGACGGGCGCATGTTACTTGATTTGTAATTTCTAGATGGACTAGTGGTGGCACAAGAATAATCCACAAGAATAACCCCGTGGCTTCTATGGTTATGCATACGCAGGCGATTTAGCAACGAAAATTACCTTGTTTTCAATATTTTGTCCCCACGCACGACTTACGACCAATTTTTGAACATCTGGACGGGCGCATGTTACTTGATTTGTAATTACTAGATGGAATAGTGGTGGCGCAAGAAGAATACACAAGGATAGCCCCGTGGCTGCTATGGTTATGCCTACGCAGTCGATTTAGAAACGAAATTATTTCTTTTTTTTCATTATTTTGACCCACGCACAACTTACGCCCAATTTTTGAACAGCTGGACAGGAGTATGTGAACCCGTTTGTGATTGATGGACTAGTGGTGGCACAAGAAGAATCCACAAGAATAACCCCATGGCTTCTATGGTTATGCATACGCAGGCGATTTAGCAACGAAAATGACCTTTTTTTCAATATTTTGTCCCCACGCACAACTTACGCTAAATGTTTGAACAGCTGGACGGGCGCATGTTACTTGATTTGTGATTTCTAGATGGACTAGTGGTGGAACAAGAATAATCCACAAGGATAGCCCCGTGGCTGCTATGGTTATGCATACGCAGGCGATTTAGCAACGAAAAATGACCTTCATTATTTTCACCCACGCACAACTTACGCCCAATTATTGAACAGCTGGACTGGCGTATGTGAACCCGTTTGTGATTTATAGATGGACTAGTGGTTATTGAGGAAGAAAGCACAAGGATAGCCCCGTGGCTGTTATGGTTATGCCAACGCAGGCGATTTAGTAACATATTGTCGCGTAAATACGCACATAATAGACCTATAATTTTAATTAGGTACATAAAGTGATTATTTGATTATGAAATAAGCAGATAATGGAGTTATAGTCGTCATTTCGTGTTATGGTGCGAGCCATAGTGAAAACACATGTTAATGAGGTTACACCTGATAAGTCGTGGGTTGGTTTATTTTTGTCATTGTCCACACATAATCGGCTTAGAATCGCCTCTATATGAGTCGATAATGTGACTAATAGTCTCCTTTTCAGCACATTATCGACTCAAAATTATCAGATTATATACCTAAAATATTCTTCCATATAATCGAATAATGAGCTGATTTTCATGAGAAAAGGCTGGAATATGGAATAAGCAACGAAAAATGTCCTATTTTTACCCCACGCGATTTACGCTCAATTTTTGAATAGCTGGACAAGTTTATGTGACCTAGTTTGTAATTTTTAGATGGACTAGTGGTGGTACAAGAAGATTATGCTTACATAGGGAATTTAGCAACAAAAGTGTCATATTTTACCCCACGCACGACTTACGCCGAATTTTTGAACAGCTCGACACGTTTATGTGACCTAGTTTGTGATTTTTAGATGGAGTGGTGGTGGCACAAGAAGAATCCACAAGGATAGCCCCGTGGCTGCTATGGTTATGCCTACGCAGGCGATTTAGCAAGGAAAAATGACCTTTTTTTCAATATTTTGACCCCACGCACGACTTACGCCCAATGTTTGAACCGCTGGACAGGCGTATGTGAACTAGTTTGTAATTTCTAGATGGACTAATGGTGGCACAAGAAGAATCCATAAGGATAGCCCCTTGACTGTTGTGGTTATGAATACATAAGCAATTTAGCAACGAAAAATGTCCTATTTTTAACCCACGCACGACTTACGCCCAATTTTTGAACAGCTGGACGGGCGTATGTTACTTGATTTGTGATTTCTAGATGGACTAGTGGTGGCACAAGCAGAATCCACAAGGATAGCCCCGTGGCTGATGTGGTTATGCTGACATAGGGAATTTAGCAACGAAAATGTTCCTATTTTTACCCCACGCACGACTTACGCCCAATTTTTGAACATCTGGACAAATTTATGTGACCTAGTTTGTGATTTTTAGATGGACTAGTGGTGGCACAAGAAGAATCCAAAAGGATGGCCCCGTAGCTGCTGTGGTTATGCTTACATAGGCGATTTAGTAACGATTATTATTATATTTTGAGAACTGGGAACTTGGAACTGGGAACTAGTAACGGAATTCATGGAGCTTATAGTTTCGTCTAACAGAAGTGCACTGGTATGACCGGAGTAATGTTATAAAGTTCCCCGTCAGAACAGGTCAGAGCATCAAACAACAGCTATCTGGTTTTGAACGGGTGAATATGATCTTTATGGGCGTTGCCATAGTAGATATTTGGGGCACGATCTACATTTTGTACAACTGCATTGGACCAAAAAAAATCAAGATATTCATGTAAGGTTGTCACTTGGATATTTACGCAAAACATACAAGTAAATTGTACCGTACCCATGTATGCATGCATGAATATAGACTAAAGGTTGTATTGCGAAGTGTGTGTATTTAATCCGATTAGTAGATTTTTGGCCCGCATTTAGAGGCTTTCTGGTGTGGTGAATGAGAAAGCTCCAGTGATAATATTTTGCCGTAGTTGTTGTAATAATTTGAAGGATTAGTTGTATTAACGGAATTCTGAGGTGGTGCATTCATGAAACCAATATATTTTCCACCACAATTTATATATATGCCTATTAATATGATCTCGAGGGCGTAGCCATTTCTGACTGGTTTTCTTGTACTCACATGTCTCCCCGTGGAATGACGACAGCGGGATCGTCACAGAGCTGTGAATCCAGCATGGATGCGACAGATGACGCCAGTTTATGTACGTCGTGTTTATGGCCCTTGGAGAACCTTAAGTGGAATTCTACAAGTACAAAGAATTCACGATTAATACGGTTTGAGGCTAGGATCGGGCGTGTATAATTAAGGACATTGAGAACTACTGTATATATACGCTTCCCAACTCTTGGCGAAATGCTTCCTTTTTAAGGATGCCCCCGTATAGACGAGGTGCTTGGGTCGTGGATAAGATCATTGCATTCTGCATGGGCTAGACGAGGTTGGCGCGTGTTCTAACCCCGACATGCTATGGGAGAAAATCGGGACTTTTGTTTGAGGGACACCTCAATGTGCCATTCTGATCGATACATTGCCATTTCGATAATAAATGAGAATTTGTTCGCGATCACTGAGTTAAGTACATATGAAGCAATGAACACTCATACTGAGTCCGTGTCTCCATAAATATGATTTATAATAGGACTTTATTTCACTATGTAATTTCCATGTTATACCGTACTCGTATTTGAGTTCGCGCAGTACTATTTTTCGCGCATCCATCGATGCGCGAATTTAAAACAGCGAAAAATAGTACGACTCCTGAGTTTATACCAAACAACAGGGACATTCAGAGGGATGCACGTGAATATATGAGCAATATGTATGCAAATGAGCAGCACTCCTCTCGACACAAGTAATTGAATTGCATGGGGTTTATAAGCACTGTGCATGTGTTCAGTCTTTTGTCGCAGTTAACTATTCATCGGTTAGAGGCCAAATGTGCACACGTGGACGTTCTATGTTATGAGTACATCATGGTCTAAAGTTGTTGTGGTATATTTTAAGTTAAGCTGGGTTTTACGTCGGTAAAGAGAATTATGTCACTTTAATGTGAGAGGCATGAGTTGAGGGTAATCCTTGATAAGAACTTGCCAAATACTAAACCACGGACAAGCTATCAATGACAAGATCAAAACATTATTTCCAAAGTGAAGACAGAAGCTATATAAAACATCTTGCAATATTTATGAAATTAGGTTTTAAATATACTCACCATTAATGAGAGAGATGACGACGATGAGGGTGATGATGATGGCAATGGAGATGGTGATGAAACGAAAATGACGATGATGAGGGTGGTGGGAATGACGACGACAATGCTGATGGTGATGATGCTAGCGACGGGATGGCGATGGCAATGCTGCTGATGATGATAATGATGCTGATGAAGATGGTGATGGGTTGATGATGGCTATGATGATGATGATGGAGACGGGATGACGACCGCGCGCACGGATGCACTGATGTTGATGGGTTTGGTCACTATATATCATGTAAATATTGTGTTAAACTAGCACGTCACTCAAATGCATACTTTATAAACAACATAGTCATGGAAATGTATCATGATACTTATGTATACTTATCTCCTGTCATTAATAATAAACTTATTAATAACTTATTGTAGTCAGGGACTTGGGTGGAGAGTGTCTCACCATCAACTGTGGCCAAATTTACAACTGTTTTAAATTTCATACTTGAACAACATTAGTTGGAAATTTCAGACCGAAAAAGGTTGAAAACTTGAAATTATTTGATTTTCCAACCTGTATAAATTCTCTTTGAAATTTGTTGCTTTAATCAGTTCTATACTAAATATTCATTGAAATGATCAGATAACGAAACGACAATGTTGAACTTATTAATTATATCAACATTTCCCACGAATGAATAGGAGTCCACCTTAACTTTCTATTATCTTTCGTCTGTCATACTTCTTGAACATCCCTCCAGATGACCAATAAACCCTTCCATGACAGTGTATACTTTTATGTCTGAGTGGGAGAATCCATTTAGTATAGAAATGGTAAATCCAATTTCCAACTCATAACTCAAAACAAACCTCGTGTGGAACCAATCTCACCTGTGCTCGAAACAAGCGGACTAATTGTTGTGGATTTTCGTTGCTCTGGCGTCAACGTTTGAGACGTTTTGGTGATTTGAGAAGTTAGATTTAAAATGGCCGATGTCGCCGTTTGTCGATGAACTGTTTGCGCGGAGGAGGACGTCTGTTGAATTGGCGTTGAAGCGATGGCGGTTGTAACACCGGCAGAAACTGTGGAGTTTTGGGACGTTGTTCTGGTCGCATGTTTGGTGCTTCTTTGTGTCGTGTAGACTTTTGTTGTAGGACTTCTCGGTCGTGTCGTCGGTTGTGTCTTGGGTCGCGTAGTATTTGGTCGAGCAGACGTAATCGCTTTCGATGGATTGACAGTTGTTGACATCGCTTTAGATGGATTGGCAGTTGTTGTCATACTTGAGATTTTCGTTGACTTTGCAGTGGTTGTCGCTTTTGTCGTCGATGTTGTTGTTATCGAAACACATATGTAGCTCCCTGAAGATGAATGCGCAATTTATGGTAAATGATGGTGAATGTGAGCTCAGTCTTCTTCCTGTCATAGACCAAGATGAGTGAATACATGTTGACGTGTATCTTCCAATGCACTCTTTCCATACACCCATCCCGATCCCAAATTCCATTTCTCGACCCCTTGATCGATTTAGGTCAAATACAGGGTGTTGTAGGAGGGCATCCATGCCAATCTAAATACTCACCCCACTCATCACACACCAATCCAAAATTACCACCGCAGGGATTCAAATAGGGCATCCATGCCAATCTAAATACTCACCCCACTCATCACACACCAATCCAAAATTACCACCGCAGGGATTCAAATAGGGCACCATGCCAGTTCTCGACATTTTGACCGGTTTAGGTCAAACAAAGGGTGTTGTAGGTGGCACCAAGGCATTCTTTCCATGCCACCCCCGATCCAAAATGTACGCCAGTCAGAAGGGTTCAAATAGGGCACCCATGCCATTTTCGGTCGCTAGACCGATTTAGGTAGAACAAAGGGTGTTGTATGGTGGCCCACATACCAGTCGAAATATTCACCTCACTCACCCCGCCTCGATTGAAAATGGCCGCCGTCCAGAGGGTTCAAATAGGGCATTCATGCCATATCTGGACCCCTTGACCAATTTATGTCAAACAAGTGGTGTTCTATGGTGGCCTCCAAGCCAATTTAAATACTCACCCACACCGACCCAAATTGGCCGCCGTCCATTGGGGTTCCAGTTGGGCACCCATGCCATTTCTCGGCCATTTTGGATTGGGGTGGAGTGAGTGGGTGAATATTTAGATTGGCTTCGGGTCACCCTATAACTCACTTTGTTTGATCTAAATTGGTCAAAAGGCCGAGAAATATGGCATGGGTGCCCTATTTGGATCCTCTGGTTGGCGACCATTTTAATCGGGGTGAGATTAGTGGGGTGAATATTTAGATTGGCACGATGGGCCACCATACAACACCATTTGTGTAACTTCAGTCGGCCATGGTGCCGAGAAATGACATGGGTTCCCTATTTGAACCCCCTGGGCGGCGGCAATTTTGGATCGGGTGGGGTGAGTGTGTGAATATTTAGACTGGCTTGCGGGGGCACCACACAACACCTTTGTTTGATCTAAGTCGGTCAATTAGGATCCGAGAAATGGCATGGATGCCCTATTTGAATTTGAACCCATCTGGAAAGAGTGCATGTGGCGACCAACGTACACCGCCTTTTGTTTGACCTAAATCTGTCAAGGGGGCGATAAATGACATGGGTGCCCTATTTGAACCCCTCTGGACGGCGGCCATTTTGGATCATGGGGTTGTGTTGTCTATGGAAAGTGTGCCTTGTGGGCTACCTTACAACACCCTTTGTTTGACCTAAATATACAACATTTCGAATAAGAAATAAGGAATGAAAGTCACCTTCGTTCAAAATTGACAAATTACTTTGACATAATTGTGGCCTGCTATTTAGTGTCGTGGAACGTTGAGGCTGTATAGCTCACCTGGGTTGTTGATGCATTGCTGTTGTGGGCTGCATGGTGCATCGCGAATGCACTCGTTGATATCTGCTTGACAGTCGTGTCCATGGTAACCAAGTGGACAAGCGCACGTGTAGGAACCGAAAGTGTTTTTACACGTGGCACCGTTACGACATGGATGATTGACGTCACACTCGTTAATATCCTCCTGACAGTTGCTTCCGGTCCAACCTACGATAAAACGAGATGAAAGCGATGTGGCGACAGGAGGTGGTGGTAGGGGGGGGGGGGGGTGGTAAATGGATATCTCACCTAAACTCAACAATATTGTTGGAAATTTCATGCCTGAAACAACATCAGTTAGAAATTTAAAACAGAAAATTGGTTGAAATATAGTCGTAGATGGGACAAGTTTAGATCTTGCCATGAATCATATTCCTGACTCATTCTGACAGGGAACTGTATAACATTGAGCAACAATGCAGGGAATATATCTATTTTTTAATACTTGTTTCTCAATAATTTACTTCACACTAGGTGGTCGTCCCAGCATGCTTTTTGAGCTGATATCACAATAAACAGATATTTAATATAGAGGTCATGGAATTAATGTGAGAATGTCAGGAACAGCACCATCAGATCAACTTATCAGGGTGCACACTAGCGTATCACACCAATACTTGACTTAAAAGCACCCTGTTACCTAGTTCGGACTATCCTGCCTACCAAGATAGATGACTATTTTGACAGGTACTGTGCCAACTCTGACACAGGATGGTTGGAACTGGTATGTCTAAAATTTATTATAATAAGGGGCTTATGATTGGCCAGTTAAGTCCCAACCCTTTTTCGTATATATGCTCGGTCGGGATTTTAGTCCGACATTTCTGATCTGCTATTCCTCTCGAAAGTAACAACTAAATCGGTGCTGTTCCGCTGTTCCACTGTTCCGCTGTTCCACTGGCTCTGTGTTTTTCCGAAAGATAACACTTACAGATTATTTCTTTGTAATTAAAAATATCTTCACAACAACTCGACTACTTTGTGAAGACGATACGGACATACGTCCCTACACAACGGAAGAAGTTCTGCTCTGCTACACAACGTGGTTTTTGATTGGTGTGCGTGATACGGATTCGCCTGGAAATATTGGTGAGTACTTTTTCTTTTGTCTATGTCAAATCCTTTATGTGGTTGTAATAACCAATTAGCGATAGATAGACACCTGTGGCACGGGGTCGATAGTGTGGACTACTGGGTTACTTAGAAGGTGTTATTTTGCTTCAATTCCTACACGTCATGCAAGTATCTACATGAGCTATTTGCCGGATTGTTTCGATCTGTTCAATTTAACATTAACAGAGTACGTGGAGCTCCTTCAACCACGATTCCATAGATTAGTAGGCACACGTTACGGAAACGTGATTGAAGGTAGATTTCCTAAACATGCATTTGTGCACAGCGAATTCATTCATCTCGTGTTTCAAATAATTTGGACCAACGAAACAAACATTGTGCACCAATCGGAATTTGGGTTGTGTGTTAAGAGACCTTTTAAGGACGATTGACATACATAACAAAACATTTCACAGCAGATTAGCTGGAAATATTGTTTTGAGACATTCAACATATGTCCGAGAAGATAATATCTCAAGAAGAGGGATATCAAATTGGAAAATTGTTTCTGAGAAAACCTATAAGTTGCTTATCGACTAAAATAAGTGGAAATAATTTTGAAAATTTGTGTAAACCTGTTCTGGAAGACATTGGTAATAATCTAATCCTATTAACTGAAGTATTAGGAACTTATAATAAACCAAATATAGTAGGAAAAAAATTGGCAGTCATAAAATTAATAACTTTTCAAACAAATAACTTGGAAATAAAATCAATTAAATATGCCAGTATAAACATTATTTAATAGAATCTCCCGTGGAAGAACATAAACCCACACAGTCAGTCACACCATTTCCAGAAACGTTCAAACAAACAATCTCAGCTCAACAGTTTGCTATTGAAGAAACCTGGGACGAATATTGATCATTGTTCATTTGCTAAACCAACCAACACACACGTTCATTTCTATAAATCATATCATAACATAATGGAAGAAGGAGATTAAGAGCACACCTTCTGGCTCAACAGAATATACAAAATGTGCCCCCTTCCCGAAGATAATGAAGATATGCAGGCTCAAGCACCCACCTCAAATGAATTTGAATCAACAAATGGGGATGGTTTTACAAGGCTTAAATCATCATTTGTGACCCGCCATATCAAATCCAGTCGTAAATCGGGATTTATTTTACCCTGTGCCAATGCATTCTCTTATATATGCGAGTCGACCATAGGTCGCCTCGCATATATAAGAGAATGCATTGGCCTAACAATGTTTTACAATTTTAATAATGTTTTCTTGTATTCTTTAACAATTTTATAATTTCACCCATACAGAGCCCCAGACAAACATGAGCAGACGACACTCTTTTATATGCTTCTATATATGTGTGGGGCTCCCTGCAGGGTAATGGATGTTTTTTATTTTATCTCCTAAACATTGTAAGAAACATTTATTTAAAAAAAATGATAAAAAATTGTTAGGCCAATGCATTCTCTTATATATGCGAGGCGACCTATGGTCGACTCGCATATATACGAGAATGCGTTGGCCCAGGGTAAAAAAAATCCCGACTTACGACTTGATTTGATATGGCGGGTCACAATTTGAAGGATTTAATCAAAATTTGCCAGCACACGCTCAAGCAATTAAGACTCAAACTGCAGCACAAAGCGCAAAGATGTCTATGAGTGTGATGGAAATAAATTCAAGGAATTTATTAAACAAGTAGAACGGTACTGTCAAGTAATTGGTACTCCTGATAATGAAAAATGGTTAGTGGCTTTGCAAAGGACTAGAGGCCCCATTACAGATTATTTACAACAGTTCAAAAATAAACACCCGCGAGCGACATGGAATGGAATTAAAGAACAGCTTAAAATTCATTTCGCTAATGTCACTGACCCACAGCAGGCATTAACCATGTTCAGGACCATTAAACAATTGCCCTCTGAGAATATTCATATCTATGTAGAAATGATTCGTCAGATAGCAGATGACGCTTTTCAGCTGCTAGAATTGGATATGAACCCTGTGCATGCACAATTAATGGGATATTTTGTTGATGGGTTGAATAACAGCCTTAAACTAAAAGTAATACGAGAAAATCCAAATAATCTTGACAATGCAGCAAATATAGCTATGGGAACATTTAATATCAAGAAGAGATTTGCGCTTAAATATCCAAAACAAAAATCAAGAGTTCAAGATGATGAATGTGAACCCATGGATGTGGGCCACATTTTTCCAAAAATCATACAATGTACATTCTGCAAATTAATAGGACGACAAGCACAGATACAGAATCAATTTAAAACAAAACCAATAAATTCGATCCAAAAATCAAAAGAAAATGAGAAGCCGTTTACACTACAATTTTGTAAATATTGTGGAAGGAATAGAAACCATAGAGAAACCCAATGTTTCTTTAAGCCCAACCCAGCAAAAAACTTGTAAAGTTTGTTTTGCCACAGATCTCAAAGCAGACTATAAACCATAGAACTAAAAACGGCCTAAACAATAAAATACAAAAATTACAAAATTGGTATATATCTCTAAAGACTGGACAAACTATATAAACCTAAAATGAAGCTAAACATGAAACAAACTAAATACGCAGCTTACAATGCAACTAACTGTTATCCTAACACTAAATACCATGTACAAAGTATTAATGGACTGTACTCTGGCAGCTTGCCAAAGCACACTGCAGCATTAGATAAAACCATTCATGATAGGTCAGTAGGTGACCGCAATCTCGAATTGCACTCTCAACAAGGCCAATTGCAATATACTAAACCAAATAGATCAAAGGGACATAAAAATAGGCAACACCAAGGTAAGTTTGTGTTCCCTGATAATAGGTATAATGATGGTCAGGTAAGTAGTCATCAGCAGATAAGTGAAGACATAGATACCTAGAACAATAAGAAGTCAAAACCAAACCAAGATAGGTTAAAGTTAGATACTAAATTCAAAAATAAACATAAACAGGCTGTTCAGGCCCCACTTAGGTGACATGGTACAAAAACCTGCAGAAATGAAAAAAATACTTTGATAGAGGCTAATGATAAGTATGAATTACTTATCAAAACCAATCAGGCTAAAATTAAAACACTAAAAACATTCTATTAGACCCATGGAGAGTTTAAAACAAAAAGAAAAGACAGAATGGTTAAATAAAGTAAACAATTACATGATAACAAAGGATCACATATAACTGAAGTACATAAACACAACTTAAAACACATTAACCCTCTAAACATAATCAATCAACTGGAAAGAATATAGAGTCAACAGGCACATGTGTGCCTTCAATTATCATCTTATACATAGGTAAGCAAAGTTTAAGAAGCCTGGTAGATACTGGTGCTCAGGTTTAAATAATAAGTCATAGGCTTTATAAAAATTTACCTGATAAGCCTAAATTGAACAGGAAAATAGAAAACTTGTCCTCAGTAACTGGAGGTCAATTAAAAGTTTTAGGTCAAGTGAACTAAAACTTTAAAGTGAATGGACTTAAACAGTCAATCATTCTATGTCGTAGATAATGTTTCTAGGAATTTAATCTTGGGAACGGATTGGATGATAAGAAATTGTGTCAGGATTTATTTTGATCTTCAATGTCTTCGAATTGGTCATAAGCTAGTACCTATGGTTCCTGACTCACAAATTGCTTGTCTAATCCGTCTAAAAGCAGAAGCAGTTATAAAACCAAAGAGTTGTTGATTAAGTTCCGTAAATATAGTAGGTGGTTGTTGTGATTTGTTTAATTCACCTTACCTCAAGTCACCTCAATAGATAATGGATTTATATCGCAGCAACCGGGACTAATGATAAATGACTCCATAACTGAAATAGGCCAGACTTCCAAGAAAACATTAACAGTGTTAATAGTTAATGAAACAGATAAATTTTATAAACTCAAAAGAGGATGTATAGTTGGACAAGTGGAATCAGTTCATCAAAATGAAATGAATGAAATCCACACTTCTTCAGAATTAACAAACTACCAAAACTACTTAAAGGAATACGGTCCTGAAAAAACAATATTATTTTCTTTCAATATACCGATAATATATATATAAAATGTCCATTGGGCGCATATAATCTAATATTCGGCCGCCAATCGTTATTTTTATAACGATTAAAAAAAATTCCGAAGTTAGCCGAAGATTTTGTTGTAGACGAAGTCACGTGATCATCAGCCCAATCACGTGATTGTCACATGAAAACAGAAGCATAGCACGTGATCGATCACGTGGTAACTCATTGACAACGCATAGATACGCGACGGCGGTATTTTAAGTTTGCATGTAGTCGATCGCGGCCTTTGAAGATTGTCGCGTTATCACACTGCGAATGCAAAACTTCGCCGAAAACATCGCCTTTCTCGTAATTAAATGTCTTTATCGTGTTATTATTACTATTATTATATGTATCGCGATGTGTTGTTACTATAAAGCCATGCCCGTATATTATTCAGTTTTGCGCGCATTTATCTATATATAAACGCGTGCTCGTGTTTATATATATTTTTTCGTTACCGGAATAGTCCAAGTTATATTATATATGCATATCACGATTGCATATATACGCGAAGACTTGCACAGTTATTAGGCAATTATCATCTCGTAAACATTCCAATTTCCAGATGCCATTAGTCGTGTGTCAATAAAGAGCATTTCGTTTTAATTTATCGTAACGCGGTAAAACAACACAAAATTGGTTTATTGCTGTCGGATTTAATCAATTATAATCAAGTCATTCATTACCAATATGATATGATAAGTTCATTTTTCCTTGGTTATGAATCATGTATATATTTGGGCAATATGGTGTTTATATATATTTCGGAATATTGCTTCCCCCACCCCAAAACAATCTAGCCGACTGTCACTGATGGAAATTCACTGCATCTATGCATGGTTATTGGCCTATAAAATTAGCACTCTAGCGATGCGGTCTATTGAATATCCAGGTCATAAATCGACCTCTATGTGTCAATTACGCATAACAATAGGGTTATAAAATATATAAATGTTCGCCGTGGTTCGTTTAAACATCCAATCATATATAACACTTTTTGAAGGAGGGATAATAATCCGGTTTAATATTGAATCACATATTCAAGTGCTCTTTATTCGCAATATATCGTAATAGTGAACGCTATTTATTGTGTCAAGGTAAAGGGACTCGACTTAGAACAGTTGTTCTAGTGATTGTTTACTGATTACAACAATACAGGTCAATACATGTACATGAACTTCCGATATGCATGCTTTATATATCCTTCCATCATTGTCATAGCAATTTCCGATTTACTAAACTCTTTTTATTCGTACCATATTAGGAAAACTCTTAACATGGAACGCTCTTTATTGAGCCATGGTGAAGGAAATGGGGACTTAGAATAGTTGTCATCGTGAATTATTCATCAACATACTCCCCACTTTAACTGCAATTGTATGTATTCGTAACCATGACTGACTCGTCAAATTAAACGCTCTTTATTTGGTATATGTAATCGGTTTCTGATTTTGCGCAACGAGTTTCCCACAGAAATCCTGCCAAATGTCACGTAAACGAACATCGTTTGGAAATGAATACAGCATATGCCTAACTGAGAGTCACTAGAATGAATGAATGATTGTAAATACGGGACACTCGGGGCATATATACGGAAAATTAAAACAACATCGCGAACACGCACCCGAATAAAGTTCACATGCCGGCTCGTGTTTTTATAAGCTTTATACGAAAGTGTTATCTACCCCGCTCAATCGTCCCTCTATATTTTTTGTCAAAACAATACCGTAACTTTCCAAACAGCACTTAAGACAAATCACAAGTGAAGATAACTCACCGTGCGATGACAATTCACCATGTGTACCCGCAGCTGATGTCGATTCCGGATTTTCCATCGCCATATAGGTAGACATAATTAACTCCGACTCCGATTCCCTGTTTTTAATTAGTTTACCTCGCTTGACGTCATGCAAGGTTTTGCGACGGAGATAGCCGACAACCGGTGGTGGTATTATTTATTTATTTCTCGGCTTATTTATTACGCGATTTTTATGGGACTTGGATCATTGTGATCACAATGGGGTGGCTTTCCGATAGAGTTTTGTTGTTTCATGAGGATAGTAATCCTTTAACAAAATATTATTGATAGAATGGAGAGTCATATTAAATTGAATAGATGCACCAAATGATGGATTTAATAAAACACTCGTTAATTCAAAATGAAGATTTGTTTGCAGCCAATGATGCTCAATTACAGTTTACTGATACAGTTAAAATGTCAATAAATACACAGGGATAAACTCCGATTAAAATGAAACCCGATCGTGTACCACTCCAAAAACGACAAATTATGGATAACGCAGTAGATGATATGCTAGAATCTGGGCTCATCAAAAGGTCAAGGTCACCTTGGGCTTTCCCTTGCTTATTAGTAGGCAAGGAAGAAGATCACAACGCTTCTCTGTTGACTTTCGGAGGCTCAATGCAATAATAAAAATAGTTAGTTGGCCTCTTTCTGTCATAGATGGCCTTTTAAACTCATTAAATGGGTCAAGAATCTTCTCAGCACTAGATCTTATAAGAGTGGCTATTGGCAGATAAAATTAGATGAAGCTGCTCAAGAAAAAAGTAGATTCGTGTGTCACAAAGGTCAATATTCCTTTAAGGTTATGCCTTTTGGACTTGTAGACGCCCCTTAGCTGTTTCAAGAGCTTATGGGTGTAGTCTTAGGTGGTATGCAAGACTATGCTTTGGCCTACTTAGACGATATTTTAATATTTAGCAAGAATACAAAAGATCATCTTCAACATATTCAAAATGTATTTGATCGCCTGCGCGACCATAATCTAAAAAATGAAAATAAAGAAATGCAGCTTCTTTAAAAATCAAACAAACTATCTTGGCTTTGTGATAAATGAAAATAGAGTTAAACCAGACATGAAGAAAGTTGAAATAATTTGTAACTTAGCTCCGCCTACTACTGTCCATGGCATACGTTCTTTTATTGGAATGGTAGGTTACTATCGTAGGTTTATACCTTCGTTTAGCTCCATTGCTATATCACTAATTGCATTAACAAGAAAATATGCTACATTTAAATGGACACCAGAGTGTCAAAGAAGCTCTGATGCCCTTAAAAATGGGTTAACCACCATTGGTTGTTTAGGCTACCCAGATATAAATAAACCATACATTTTGTATACAGATGCTAGTCAAAATTGTGTAGGCGCTTGTCTTACTCAACCATTAGACAAGGATGAACATCTAGTTAACTTACACCTGGCAGAAGAAAAACCAATCTATTATTTATCACATAAATTAAGTGATACTCAACAACGATGGGCGACCATTGAAAAAGAATGTTTTGCAATTCATTATGCACTTAAGAAGTTTCATCATTATTTAAGTAATGCACATTTCATTATAAAAACAGACCATACACATTATAATACTAACTCAATGGTCCATTTAGTTCGAACAAAAAGTTACAAAAATGGGTATTGGATATAACTGGTTATAACTGTAAAATAGAATATATACCTGGACGACTAAACTTTTGTGCTGATATGCTCTCACACATACCACTTAATGATGTCAAAGACACCACTAACACTGAGCAGGAAGAACATGACATAAGTAATAAAGCTTATAAAATAGCAACGTTAAACTCTAACAAATTTAACCCTAAAGACTCTGTTGCTTGTGAGATATCTGATAATGAATTACCTACAATGGCTAATCTACAGATACCTGGTTATAACATGGGTGTTGAACAGGACAAGGATGAAGACATAGTCGAATTTAAGAAATAACACAATAGTTCTAAACCACCACCATCTATTTGGGATAAATATATCATAATACAAGGCATATTGCATTACATTAGTGATGCCAAAGATGATCCTAAACTTAGAATATGCATTCCTCAGCATCTTCAATCATCATATTACAACAGTATCACAATAATAATGGGCATGTCGAGACAGATAAAATGTTCCCCTCCTTCAAATTAAAATATTGGAAGAATTTATATAAAGATATTTATCAACACTGTGATACTTGCATTATTTATAAAAGTAGAAATCTTAAGGAAATTAAACCTCCCTTGCAAGACACGGTATCTTTCCATATCCATTCGCCAAAATAGGATCAGATCTTTCTGGACCCTATACAACTACGCTCTCAGGTAACAAGTACATCACCACATTCATTGATTTGTATAGTGGTTGGCCTGAAAGTTTCGCAATTCCAGATAAGACCGCTCAAATAATAGCACAATTATTAATGGATCAAATCTTTCCACACTATTCTGGACCCTTAGAACTCCTAACCGACGATGGATCTGAAAATTGTAATCAAATTATGCAATATGTTTTAAAGGAATTAAATATTTCCCATGTCAGAACTTCGTTCTATCACCCACAAGCGAATGCTCGAGTAGAACGATTTCATAAGATGCTCCATGATGTTCTGTCCAAACTAATAGAAATTCAGTTAGAAGTATGGGATCTCCATCTTAATCAAACTCTAGCATCTATTAGATTTAATGTGAACGAATCAACTAAATATCCGCCATTTTATCTGTTGTATAACCGAGATCCGTATTACCATTGGATAACTTGTTAAAACCACATAAGAAGTAGATGGGTGACGACATTCATAAAGTTGCCCTTAAAGAAATGCATCGATCATTTTGATTAGTGCATAGACACTTTAAATCTGTTAAGAAACGTCAAAAGCAATACGCTTATAAAAATGCTAAGGATATTAGTTATGAAGTTGGTGATCCGGTTTATTATAAGGATAATTGAACCAGAAATATACTAGCTACAAAATGGTTACCACATTATCGGGTCACTGCTAAAACTTCACCAGTGAGTTATGGTATTCGTAATCAACTCACTGGCTATGAAACTAAATGTCATGCAGAGCATTTATGTAGGGCTCCACTTGATTGTCAAGTGCCCACTAAAGAGGAAAAAGGTCACGCAGTACGAGCTCAACACTATGATGTGCCTCCTAGTTCTTCAGACTCCTCTGATTCCGAAGAAAACATGCCTTTAGCATGTCTTGCTAAGAGGTATAAAAATAAACATAATAATTTTACAGATGATGGAAATATTCCTTTAATGGATCTAGCTAAAACGTTAAGGGCTACTAAATACGTTCAGCCTCAATTAAACTCAGATACGGAATTGCTGCCACTTAAACCTCTCCTCATTAATGATATAGCAGGTACGAGTTCTGATGACACTGAGTCGGCAGGGTTCGATCATGCTCAGTCACTCAATGATTTTGAGGGTTACCTCACTGCTGCATCAGACGTAGTGGACGATGTTACTCCAGTAGCCGGAGATCAGCCATCACCCATGGAGGTCTAAACACCTTTCTGTGCTGTTCCTTTCCCATTTTTCCTATTTTCCTTACTAATGTCTAGGAAACGTAGATTTAAAGTTGATATATACTGACCATTACCGATTTTAACAGTACTCCATTAGTAAGTAGGTTGGCGTTTTCTGTATGTCGCCACTCCTTTTTCTTCACTTCTTTTCTATGTAAAGAACTTTTACATAGGGAGGTATACCTTATGAGGCTCCATACTTTTTGCAAAAACACATATAATTTTTGTTTTTCATTTTTCCTTTCCCTGTTGCAGTAACCTATTTTTAAATAATAAGGGCATTTGTAATTGAGTTTTCGAAACCTTGGCACCAATTAAACTGGTGGGGTTAAATGTAATTGGGAAAGTTAACATCTAACATATTTATGGAGTGTGACCTTGGTCATTTTAACTATCTCCCTTTGCAAAAGCCCCTATATATAACGGCTGGTGTAAAATGGTAGTTAAAAATAATTATGCTAAATAATAACAAAATAAGAAATCATACTTATATTCATCATTCACTATCATAAATGCATTTCCATATGTAACCACAATTAGGAATAGCATGGTAACTGACTAAAGGATATAACGGTTTGGCAGATGGATAGTTTGGAGATCTGATCAATCTCCCAGATAGATTGCTAGCAAACAGTTACATTTAACACTATACAGGCATACAATATATACTTACAAGAAAACTATATAAAATACTAATACTTAAAATATTTTTACTCTGTTCACAGATAAAAGATGTCAAGATCAAGAAAATAAAAGATATAACCTTAACCAATTCAGACTGGATTATGATATTTGTAATAGACATTAAGGTCTATTAAAACTATCTAAATTTCATATCAGAACAAATACAAACTCAAAACCATATCGAAGATGCAACAAATAAATACCCACGTAGAATGTTTTCTCCAATGGAACAGTTCAAGAAGAATTCCAAATAACCTTTCAAGGATTACAATCGGAATTAAAGGCATTAAAAGCACAGTACTTGGAAATACTAGTTCAATTCACGGAGTATAAAAGTTTACATGGTAAAACTACAGGAATACGTAAAGCACTTCCATTTATAGGAGAATGTCTTTCATGGCTCTTTGGTACTGGTAGTACTGCAGACCTACAAAACATAAATTCCAATATAAATAAACTAGGACAAAACCAAAATACAATTCAACATGCGTTACAAGAAAGTTTCAGTATAATGGATGCTACTAGGAATTTGCTTAAAGAAAATAGGCAAAGAATAAACCAATTGGTACAAATGTTAAAGTTGTAGAGAATAAAACTGCACTTGCACTAATCAACAACATCTAAGAATTCTAAAAATAGAATATTATACTAGTGTACATCATAACTTGGAATTATTTGTGGACGAGGTAAATTAAATGGTAACATCCGCAAGGTTTTACATAGAACATCTGCACATGCAATTAAGTATTCTAACCTCTAAACGAATATCACCAAGTGTAATTAGGATACATTTTTTAAGACAAATGATTAGAGATATTAAACAGAAACTCCCAGATCACCTAAAATTACCTTTTAACCCAACAGCAGAAACTTGTAATGCTGTGTTATCTAAAAGTCAAATAGCTATAATAATTAAAATACCACTTCTAAATGTTAAAAACAATTATGAGGTATTTAAAATACATTCTTTACCTTATACAATAAGTGAGAAGACTTTAAAACCATACTTAAATCAAATGATAGCGGAATATCGATTAGGCACTTCAACGTTAATTTTAAACCATTGCAGAACTCAATATGTAAAT
Source organism: Siphonodentalium dalli (assembly GCA_032622095.1). NCBI lineage: Eukaryota > Metazoa > Mollusca > Scaphopoda > Gadilida > Siphonodentaliidae > Siphonodentalium > Siphonodentalium dalli. The sequence goes on along the minus strand of CP136061.1, from coordinate 18,118,997 downwards.
TTACAAGAAACATCACGATGTGCTGAGGATAAGTTAAAGTATTGTAAATTTAATGGACTTATTAGAGATGTGGAAGAAATGAAAACTTGCCATGTAGCATTATTCATATACGACAGTAAATCAATAGAGAAAAGATGTGTAGTAGATGTTAAACCAAATATTTTTTCCATACGTAACTCAAATAAACAAAGGACTTTACGTATTAAGTACAAAAGAACAACTAACCTTTTACATGGACTGTACAAACATAAAAGACCCTTATCAAATAAAAATAAACCCTCCCATCGGACTATTAGAACTAAAACCAATTTGCTCAGCATCCACACATAGCTTTACGTTTGAAAGTTATTATGAAGGAAACAACTCTAAAGTAGTGGATGCCTTTCATAGTAAAATTTTATCAACATTTAATACTTCTAGATTCCACTTATGGAAACCACTCTTAGAGAAATTACCAAACTATACAAACTTAACTTTTCCAGAGCCACTGAAGTTAGTTGATAAGATCCCTCTTAAGCAACTTGTAAATTCTTTGGATAGTCTAGTAGTCCTTACTCCAACCTCAAACTCATTTTCAAAATTCTTATACTTTCTATTTCTTGTTCCACTGGTTATATCGCTATGCTGTATTACTGAATTTAAACATGAAATATGGCATGGGTTATGTAAACGCCGCAATAGGCGAATTGAAATACATAGACAAGAAAAGGTACTAAATGCAAATGTAGAAAACCATGAGAACTCTAGTGAAGCTGTATATGAAGATATGGAGATCAACACACCTCAACCACTGAAGAAACGACGACTGTCATCACGCGAAATAAATTCGAGAACCAGAATTCTTCACCCGGAGAAAGAGATTATCGAGTTGTTTGACAAAAATCTCTTCACTGCACCCACACTTCCGCTAATGAACACTTCGGAAGACAAAAACGCCTATGCCGTTCTTATGAGAGTAACTAAAGCCAGTAACAGCACCTTGAGTGTTAACACTGTTGTACCAGAGGAAGCTTCAATCCAGATTAAAGCATAATTCTGGGAGTGAGACGTTGCATAAATAAATATGCACAAAGGAATTCATAACAGTGATGATGAACACAAAGGAAAAGAAGAAATAAACTTTCTTACTATAAACTTTCTTAGCCGTAAAGACTAAGAAAAAAGGATACATAAACATTCAAAGAAAGTAATGATGATGTTGAGAAGAAATAAATAAATAAACTTTCTATCAAACGTTACTGTGACAATATCCTTCATGAAGGATTCCAATAAGTGATCGTGCTAGTGCAAAGACACTGACGTTTTGATGAAAGTATTGTTGAAATTGACTGATTTAAAATGTATATTAATTATTGTTCACATACCATATTATTTAGAATGTTGATAAAAGGGTCGGATTAAGACCATGGCATTCCTCTCACAAACTTTTAAATTGAAGTATTATATATAACAATTAGTAAGGAGTATCATGGCCACCACACTTACAACATACCACTGAAATTATATCGGAAAAAGTGCTGTCTTTTGAACTATATTTATAGTCATCCTTCTGTTATATTTTCTGTCTTATGAGATTTCTCCGACGTGAAATCTCCTGGGTATATGAGGATTGTAACAGACTGATGTCTACCAAACTCAACTTCTCTATCATTCTATCAGTAAGCTGGTAGTTTGAAAAATAAGGCGCAAATTAATTTGCATATTTCTAGGAAATATTTTCCAGCTTACGTTGAGAGTACAACAGCACCAGCTTAGTACAGTGGAACCATGGTGTCGGAATTATCCTGAAGTCACATTCTCATGACCAGCAGTTAGAATTTAATATACAGAGGTCATGGAATTAATGTGAGCATGTCAGAAACTGCACCATCAGATCAACGTATCAGGGTGCACACTAGCGTATCACACCAGTACTTGACATAAAAGCACCCTGTTACCTAGTTCGGGCTATCCTGCCTACCAAGATAGATGACTATTTTGACAGGTACTGTGCCAACTGACACAGGATGGTTGGAACTGTTATGTCTCGAAAGTAACAACTAAATCGGTGGTGTTCCGCTGTTCCACTATTCCGCTGGCTCGGGGTTTTTCCGAAAGATAACACTTACAGATTATTTCTTTGTAATTAAAAATATCTACACAACAACTCGACTACTTTGTGAAGACGATACGGACATACGTCCCTACACAACGGAAGAAGTTCTGCTATGCTACAGTAGCTCCCTTAGGATAGTTAGATAATAAGTTCAACAAACGTTTCTTGGACTCATCTGAACATTTCCGCACCAATGAATAGGAATTCTTCTGCACTTCTGTCCGTGTGTCTGTCCGACTCTGTCGACTGTTTATAGTTCATGAACACCTATCCAAGTGAATAATAAACCACCAGAGGAGTACTTTCATTACAGAAATGGATTTTGATCAGAAAATTTCAAGCAAATCGACCGTACCACTCCATAGAAATCGTCGTCTGAACTACGCTCAATTGTAAATATTTACTTCATTGGTGACAAACTAATTAAAACGATTTCACCTTCGAGAATCACTGCAATTAATTAATGTATAAGAATGACGATGTGTGTTGCCAATTTGGATATAATATTTGTAAAAATAACTACTTTGAGCAAGAATATTCTCCATTTCCATTTGATCACCCTACCGAAGTGTTTCACATCACTTTAAATTCTTTAACAATTTTATCATTTTTATTATTTTTTCCTACATTCTCTAACAATTTTATAATTTTTTCTTACATTCTTGATCAATTTTTATAATGTTTTCTTACATTCTTTAACAATTTTTTATAATTTGTTATCATTATTTCTTACATTCTTTAACAATTTGATATAATTTTTTTCATTTTTACTTTTAATAATTATAACAAATAATATAAAATTTGTTAGGCCAATGCATTCTCTTATATATGCGGGGCGACCTATGGTCGACTCGCATATATCATAGAATGCATTGGTATATTGTTTTCGCAAAAATTCAGAAAGCTCCCGTCATGAAAGGGTTAAGAAATGAATGTTGCTTTGCTTACACATTCCACAGAGTTTATATATGCAAGTTGCTCATTTTTAGTGGAACATCGCACATAAAAATGTCAGACCAACTGCCATCCATACATCATGGAACGTACCACAATCAACACCCATTCCTTATAATTACATATTCTAGTAGAGAGTTGCAAGTTGCTTCCATATACTTTAGAATCAAATTTGGGCTCGCACGCGACATCACATGGTGTGATTTGAAGCAACCGCGATATCATACATTCAAGATCCACAGCTCGAATACAGGTATGACTATAAATATAAGTGACAGAAGAATTCATTTAGTAAATAAGTGTTAATCAGTTTACCTTCATAACAGACAATTGTCCCATTATTAGGATCGCATGCTTCGTGTGACAGCGTGGGTACACAGTATACTGAACATGTTGGGGTGTAATGGTCCTCCAAACACCCAAGTTGAATGACCATATCGATACTGCAATAAATTAACCATGAAACATATACATGTATAGGCATAATAATAACACATAACAGTAAGTGCCCTCCGGTACTTCTATTTGTGTCCTACTCTCCAATTCTGAAGACAATAAAGGTATATATAAGGCTGGGATGAATGGCTTAATATCATCAGAAATTGTATGGTGAGAATCAACAAGAAGTGCATCTCATTAGTGGCCATATACATAATGGTAGTTGTCATCTTCATCATCTTCATCATCATCGTTACCGTTATTATCACCGTTATTAGCACATTTATATATATGTAGATATTGCATTATGGGCTAGACGTGGTTGACACTGGTTCTAACCACAACATGGGCCTAAAATCGGGACCGATTTTCAAGCTTGATCTGAGTTGAGGGACGTCTCAATGCGCCATTCCGATCGCTACGTGGCCATTTCGTTAAGAAATGAGAATTTGTTCACGCTCACTGAAGCAAACGAATTTGAAGCAATGAAGATTCATACTGAGTTCGTGCCTATATAAATATACATACGTATCCAGTTCCTGGTATTTACATATCCATTTGTATTTATTGATATTCAGCTACTATTGGTTCATATTTCTGTCAATATCGATTGTTGTTATACGCTTTTTACACCTTCATATACAGGAGGGAATAGATATAGAATAAAGGTATAATAACGTTTGTTGTATTTTAATCAACTTTTGACATAAAAATATAAATCATATGCCCACTCCCAGAAGACCGAACGTGTCATTCTACTCTCAAGATGTTATTCTACTCTCGGCAATGCGTCGTAACGTCAATTTTGGGTCATTCGGTATTATTGCGCGTTATCTATATCTATATTTGCGAATGTCCGACTGTCTGTGTACTATCGAAATTCACGGGCGACCATCTATATGGAACCAAAGGGATCTAACAGGGATAACTTTTTACGAGGAAGTTAATTTTCTAAAGTGACGCTGTTGTTGTCAGGGGCAGAGAAGGTGAAGAGCAGCGAAAAAAAATTGTCGCTGATTTCCACCAAACTTATACAGAATCATCTCCATGATATGAGGATTCTAATTATGTGCTTTAAAGGTGTCAAAATTCCGCCGCTTGAGTCAGGGGTGCAAACCATTTTATAGCCTATTTCCACCAACTGATATGAAGAATATAATGGCGTGGTTTAAAGGTTTCAAAATTGGCGCTGTTCCAGTGAGGGGTACACGGAAGGGGTAGGGCACCAAAAAAAAAATTGATACACATTCTTCTCCATGATACGAAGAATCTAATCGTGTAACTTAAAGACGCCAAATTTGTGGGTGAGTGATGGCATTAATTTAATAAGAATTTGTTAAGTCGCAGATTACCACAAAACTTATACATAATCATGCTATTAGGAGTCTACTGATGTGGCTTCAAGTCGTTCGAGTCAGGGGTGCAATGAAGTGGAGATGGGCACCACAATTGATACAAGTATTTTAGTGTCGATTTCCATCAAATTCATTCACGTTCTTCTACATGATACGAGGATTTTAATCGTGTGATTTAAAGACGACACTTGTCCCGTTGGCACCGCATTTGATAATAATTTGTTTAGTCGCCGATTGCCACCAAACTTATACCTATTATTTATATTATATCAGGAGTCTAAAGGTGAGGTCTAAAAATATCAAAAGTAGCACCATTCGAGTCAGGATGCATGGAGGGCAGGCAGGGATTGTGGTTTGGGGAGCTAACCCCGGGATGGTCGAATAGACCGAGAGGTCTATTCCTTCACCCCTATTTGTTTTAGCTTTAATTATAAGGATCACACAAAAAAGAGAGCATTTTTATACAATCAAAAATTATTTCTTTTTGTGTTTCTTTTTCTTAGGTGGCTTTTCTCCTGAGGATAGAGATGTTGATTTGTCCTTCCGTTCTTGGTCTTGCTGTTGGACATTCGGAGCAATCTGTCGGTCTCTTCTACAGTCTTGTCAATTCTTTCGTGTAGCTCTGACATTGATTGAAGCATGGCTCTCTGTTCTTTTTCATCCTCAGAGCTGGGGGACACCGGGATAAGGTGGAATTCCGGTGTCCGAGGTGGAAGGCTGTCCAACTCCACGTCGAAGCTGGCGGCAGGAACATCTGGGGCGGTGTCCACGTCCCTGTCTCCGCTCGCCTCGACGACGACAGCAGGGACCTCCGGCAGATCAACGGAGTCCCTGCTAGCTGGTGCAATGTCGCCTGTCTCCATGCAGGTCGGGTCGTCTGGGCGTCTCTCAGACAACTCCGACCTACCGGCTGTGACACTGGACGTCGGCTGGACCACACGGGGAGGAGTGACCGGTAGATCAACGGTCACCCCCTTCTTCTTCCATATCGCCCATCTGGCGGTGTCCCTTCGTCTTGATAGCGTCTTCTTTTTTGGAGGCCCCTTCTTCACTGTACGGCGGGTTTCGGCGTTCCTGTCCCGGACAGAAGACAACTGGATACCTCTGTCCGGAATTCAATGCAAAGGACCAGATAGCCCCCGTCAGCATGGAGTTGCCAGCTAACAGTGTCCACTATCCGACTGCTTTGCATTGTAGCTAACGCGGCGTCGGGGATTAGTTCCATAATCCGTCCTGAGCCTAATCCAAAACCATCCCACTCCGGCGTTAGCACGAGGGCGGCTGCTTCCCGAAGGTTACGAATCCGCACAACTCACTCGTGCTAACGTCTGGTGAAAGGAACAGCAAGTACACAACAAAGCAATATATCGTGTCCGCTCGACTCTCACCAGAACATGGAGGGTAAAAAAAAGTGGCGTTATTCGAGTCAGGGGAGCACAGAAGGGGAGAGGGGCACCAAAATTTATACTTATATTTTTAGCGCCGATTTCCAACAAATTGATACACATTCTTCTCCGTGATATGAGGAATATAATTGTGCGATTTAAAGACGCCAACTTGGTATGAATTTGTTTAGTCGTCCATTTCCACCAGAACACGGGGAGGGGCAGCATTTATGTGGCCGATTTCCACCAAAATTAAACATAGTCATCTCCATATTATGGCGCCGTTGGATTTAGGGGTGCACGAAGGCGGAGCGGGACACCAAAATTGATTATAATAAGATATTCGTAGCATTGGTTTCCAACAAATTGATACACATTCTTCTCCATGATACTAGGAATCTAATCGTGTGATTTAAAGACGCCAATTTGGTCCCGTTTGGGGTGAGAGATGGGCACTAAATTTGATAAAAATTTGTCTTGTTGCCGATTGCCACCAAACTTATACATAAGCATCTCCATACTATCATTGGCGCCGTTCGCGTCATGAATGGGGAGGGGGATGTACAAAAATGTGTAACACTAATTTCAACCAAATTCATACACTTTCGTCTCCAATGACACGATGAATCAAATTAAGTGGGCTAAAGACGCCATATTAGGTGCCCTTTGGGTCAGGGATGGAGAGAGGAGGGACACTAACATTGATAAGAATATTTTAGTCCCCGATATCCACCACAATTATATATAGTCATCTCCATAATTCGTTCTAAGGTGTGTTTGGCATTAAAATTTCACACCCGCGACATTTGATGACTGAATTAAGTCACTTGAACAACTATATCTTCTCAACTGTCATATTTATATGGGGGCTGGAATCAGGACATTCATATAGTGGGCTAGCAAAAACAGATAAACAGAAGAAAGCTTTAAAAGTATATTTATCATTCTATTTAACAGATACATATATTCTTTTTGAAAGTCTCTCCCATTCAAGATATTTTTCACAAAAATTTGTCAAGACATGTGGAAATGTGTTGAAGGATTATTCCAAAATATTTGTCACAGTGTGCAATCAAATATCGCATCTTTTGAAATAATAAAACGCGGACAGTTGCACATAACTTTTCGGGATCCTCAAACACTGGCATCTGACAAGGGTATATCTGCCCGTTACATGGGGTTTCTTTCATTGTATTAGAAATAGACTCATGGCTTAACATACACAGCGTAAAATCTCGCTTTGTGCCTGGCACATGTCGCTGATATATTGCAACATTATTTTAAAATGAGAACAATTAGCCAGAATAGCAAAATGAACAGAGTAGCACCTGGACCTTTCTTTAAAAGATCTGTACCTTCGTGCAGATATGATAACTAGGTGACCTCAACATCTTAGTCAAACCCACCAGATTAATTAAACATCTCTATGTAAAACCCAATGGTCGTCTTTTATTTTTGTAAATTAATGTATTCATTATGTTCATGTTAGGATCCCAATACAAAATATTTTAAAAAAAAACCAACGTAAATTCAACTACGTCGACTGTAGGATTTAAAAAAATTATTACGTTTGAAGTATTGGCAGAACTCTGTAAATAGATAAATATTCTTTATTGGTGGGACGAATTAATCGCGATAAACAAAATGACAATAACTCAGACAAGCGCTATGCGCTACTTATAATCCATGTATAAGAATGACGTTTTGTGATGCCATTTGGATATACAACTTATGAGAATACGTGTAACACTTTGAGCATGACTATCCTCTATACCCCCACCAAATATATACACCAGAGGGTTTCACATCACTTTAACTTGGGCATCGCCGGGTAACCCTGCTAGTTATAACATAAATGGCTTGGGATGTTCTAGCTTTAATAACGCATTAAGTCCAACCGTGTGTTTAATTGTGGTGTAGGTCGTTACAACTGGTATAGACAAAGTAATAAACGCAACAGTAAACTGTTCTCACTATAGAATACGGGGTTTCTCCTCTCGTGAGATGTGAGGATTATTTTCACTATTATACGTACTTTCCATACTCGTCTTTCAGCTGAAAAGAGGTTTGAGTAATGCCTGATGTCTTCGCCATCAATCCTAGAGGATGCTGCAGGAAGTTCATTTGTAAGCCGCTACCCGCGTCAAAAATCCAAACAGTGACTGCGAAATCTTTCTGTGGGAAGAATTACAGATGGTCTATCTTTTCCTAAATATGTTTTATATAGTTTTCGGGTAAAACTTTAGATAAAGTTATTATACAATGTTGTGTATAGTATGTGTTTTTCTCGTAAGAGTCCCGGTTGTGGTGAAAAGTCATATTGGACGAGAAACGCAGTGTCAAGTTGTATAATGACATTTTTATTATCCATCTGTATGTTTGGGAATCAAACTTTTGTGGTTATTTTTGGTATTTGTTGGCACTTAATTCTCTATAAAAGCCTGTATTTGATCATCAGAAAGCATGATATGGAACAGTAAACACAAAGTGAAAAAAAAACTCAATGCGGAAGTGAAACGTCTGCTAAATCCACCAGTGTAGCGCGCGCATCACAATTTCACCGATTCATTTTGCATTAGAGTTAATTCGTGACTTCACGGAGTTCCGATAAAAAAGTCATATTGCACACTCGGGAGTCCAATATGACATTCGGGACTCCAATATGACTTTTTCCCGGATTATCGCTTTTGCACAATCAGAAATAGTGTTAGTAAAGGGATGGATAATAATAAATACGAATCGAAGGCGCCTGTCTGGAAACGCTTCTATCAATATTTATTTTATTCCGCATTTTTCTTATATAATGCGATAATCAATTGGGACAATATTTCGTTAATATTTTTTGAATTTATAGTTTTAGATAGAGTTATCTCGCATGCTATGCTCCGAATGAGCATATTACACCAGGACATTCTAAATAAAATCAATAGTTATTGATAGAAGCGTTTCCGAACAGGGGTACGTCTTCGATTCATATTTATTATGTTATACCTGAAGGAAACTATATAAAACTTGTTATAGGAAGAGATATACCAGCTATAAATATTATTGGAGATGTATTCAGGGTACCAGTCAATTTTTTATATTTACATGGTAACTGGGTGTGTTACATTAAATTCTGCTCGGTGATTGGTCAACTACCAATTAGGTCATTCGTATCATATCCCAATAAATACATCGTAACACGAACTAACGTCACATGTTGTCGACCTGTATATATCACTAAATACGGTAGAAATAATAACTGGCGGTCAGATGCTCGGAGCCCGTTTATATATAACCATGGGTATATTCGAGAAATACACAACGAAAACACACTCCACAGTTTGGATCGATAAGCCTTGCCCTGTGTATTTTGATGTTGCATTTTTTGACAATCGGTCTTCCGTATCATTTCTACAACACAATCATCGTCTAACTTGCAGCACGACGTTACCGTGTGATCGCCACGGAAGGGTTTTCATTCAGAGTATGGTCAAAAATTGCCACCAGTGCAGTGTATTCTCGGATAGAAAACAAATAGGCATATGCCGAAAGCAGAAACTAAGTCGCGAGGGGCACCCCTGGTTGAGTCTGGGATATTTGGCACTCGGGACTTGGCTAGAGGGTTTTCGTTGGGGTGGTCTCCACCTTGGAATTTCCAACTGCACCCCACCCTATTGAACCACGCCAAACTCATAAATTTGCGTAATTCAATTTGCACACACCCCCGGTGCTTTGATTTTTCCCAAATGTCCCCCCACAGACTACTAGATGGTAGCCTATTCTAAATGGACCAGTTGTCTTGTGGCCACTGGTCATGCAGGGGGATGAAAAGGATGGTTCAGCCCAGTATGAGATTAAAACATCCTAACATCTAGTGGTATAACGCCAGACAAATTTACACCCCGATTAATGTTTTCTTAAATTAATTAGCAAGTAACTACAGGCAAGAACACAGAACACACGGGTCGACCGATGGTTAGGCCCGATGTGAGAACATTTTGAAAATCTGAACATGAAAATTTGACAATCCTAGCATCTGGACTGGCCTCGAGCTTTCCAATTCGGGGAAACTTATAGCCTGACACCCACCCTTAGGTTTGAAAATTGCCAACTGATGGCCATTTCAGCGGCAATGGTCCAGAATTTTGCAAATGAATGGGAAATAAATATGCAAATGTTGGTCTAAAAATAACAAATTCGTCACTAAGAAATTGTTTGAAAATCAAACTACGAGAACAATTTCAACCTAATTTTGGTGTGAATTTTCCAATTAATGTTGCATTAGGTTTGACTACAGTTTGAGGGGGTAAGACCCCTGCATAACCACCCCTGTCGACACGCCCCTGCTTGGCACCACATGCTAAGAGCGCGGTCTTGCATTCACTGAAGACGAGAAATCATCGATACTAAATTATGTTGGGTGGCACCCGGGGAGGAGTCAGGGGCTACATCCCACCACTGTCGGGGAGGGATAGCCACCCCCGTCGGTGAGATATGCAACGGTCAACCCGGTAGCTAAAGCCCGCCCCCTGTCGGGGAATCGTATAGCCCATGCGTCGGGGATATCCTGGCGCCACCCCTGTTTGAAATCATATATAAAGGAGAAGACCACATATGGAGCAGAAATCAGGGGGAAATGAGCTCTCATAACCACAAAACTACACAAAAGAAATCACAATAAACCCAAATTAGATGCAGTCGATTATAGTATGTATATGGTATCGTTATGTTGGCCTCTCGATATCATATAAATACTTTTTTCTAAACTCGACGTGCGATTTCCCTGCGCTCCTGTTGCGCAAATTCTAGTATAAAAGTGCGTCTATTTCAGACAAAGTTCATACAGTAAATACGACCAGACAAGACTTAGAAACCGCTAATCTCATTACCAATCTAACAACACCAGTCGAACTGACTCGAACATGATTACCTTTCAAAGCAATAACACCGGGCACCAGGTTACGGACAACCACAGGCACACACACCATGCATGGATAAATACACGGTAAAAAGAACGGCGTTTTTTTTGTACGGTTATATCTGACATATACCCATGGTTATATATAAACGGGCTACGAGCATCTGACCGTGGGTGTGTTTTTCTCATATTAATATGTTATACTCCGATTTTTTTTTAATTTTCTTGTGGTCTTGATTATTCCCGACCCTTAAGCAATATGGTGATTCATAATGTATCTACTGAACTTAGTATCTCACCTGTTTTAAGTTGTCACGCTAATTTCACATGATGCATGGGTGGCAAAATGTTGGTGTTAATACAAGTACCGTTATTTTTTTATTTTTTTTTGGTTTTCATTTGTGCAGTGTATTTGCATAATCTGAGCGAATTTAATATTTTAATAACGGTATCGCTTTTACCCATAGCAATTGATCAGGACCCACAATGACATAATAATTAACAAGTACTTACTGCGACGATCGACATGGCTCCGGAGACAGGATTCATCTATAAATTATACTTACATGTGACCGTCGCATCGTCCGTAGACCGGATTCGTTTAACTACTTACCGCGACGAACAACCGGATTCGTCTAATATCTACTTACCACGACGAACGACATCGCTCCGTAGACCGGATTCGTCTAATAACTACTTACCACGACGAACGACATCGCTCCGTAGACCAGATTCGTCTAATAACTACTTACCACGACGAACGACATCGCTCCGTAGACCGGATTCGTCTAATAACTACTTACCACGACGAACGACATCGCTCCGTAGACCGGATTCGTCTAATAACTACTTACCACGACGAACGACATTGCTCCGTAGACCGGATTCGTCTAATATCTACTTACCACGACGAACGACATCGCTCCGTAGACCGGATTCGTCTAATAACTACTTACCACGACGAACGACATCGCCCCGTAGACCGGATTCGTCTAATAACTACTTACCACGACAAACGACATCGCTCCGTAGACCGGATTCGTCTAATAAATACTTACCACGACGAACGACATCGCTCCGTAGACCGGATTCGTCTAATGACTACTTACCACGACGAACGACATCGCTCCGTAGACCAGATTCGTCTAATAACTACTTACCACGACGAACGACATCGCTCCGTAGACCGGATTCGTCTAATAAATACTAACCACGACGAACGATATCGCTCCGTAGACCGGATTCGTCTAATGACTACTTACCACGACGAATGACATCGCTCCGTAGACCGGATTCGTCTAATGACTACTTACCACGACGAACGACATCGCTCCGTAGACCGGATTCGTCTATAATGACTACTTACCACGACGAATGACATCGCTCCGTAGACCGGATTCGTCTAATGACTACTTACCATGACGGTTCGCATGGTTCCGCAGACCGTATTAGTCTAAACGCTATTATCACGGTGTCGCCGTAAGTATATATAGTTCAGACAGAATTCAACTAAACATTGCTTACCGCGATGGTCGACATCGTTCGTACACCGGATTCGTCTAAACACTACGTATACCGGATTCTTCTAAATACTGCTTACCGCGAAGGTCGTCATAGATAGTTTTTATCTAGGTACTGCTCACCGTGACGGTCAGCATGGATCTATAGACCGGATTCGTCTAAACGATACTTACCACGACGGTGGGCATCGTTCCGTAGACCAGATTCGTCTAAACAGTACTTACCTCGACAGTCGGCATCGTTCCGGAGAGAGGATTCCATTTGTCGCCGATGCGTGTTCCCATGTAGTGATCTGCTATGAACTGCGGTTTACTCGTCAAGTTGGTGGCTCCCGTGCCGAAGTGAAATCCATCCCGACAGTCGTCTACACTGTCGTTTGATCTGTGTGTGAAAGGGGTGAATGAAGGGTTGAAATAGAAGATTATATGACTACTTATGTTTATTCCTAAGTCAAATGTTAATTACTCAAATTACAGATGTAAACAGGGTTCATTAAATTATGCAATCAAACTTAAAATCATCAATGGCTTTACTCTATATCAGAGCTTACATAATGATCTTCACATATAATTGAAAAACTCGAGTAAGGACTTATCTCACCGACATTATAGTAGCTCAATGCCATAAATCTACGTCACTAAGGCCCCTGACGTCACTAAGACCCCTGACGTAACTAAGGTCCCCGCACACACGAGGAACCTACGTCACTAAGGCCCCTGCACATCTGAGGAACCTACGTCACTAAGGTCCATGCACACACGAGGAACCCACGTCACTAAGGCCCCTGCACACCGAGGAACCCACGTCACTAAGGCCCCTGCACACATGAGGAACATACGTCACTAAGGCCCCTGCACATATGAGGAATCTACGTCACTAAGGCCCCTGCACATCTGAGGAATCTACGTCACTAAGGCCCCTGCACATCTGAGGAATCTACGTCACTAAGGCCCCTGCACATCTGAGGAATCTACGTCACTAAGGTCCATGCACACACGAGGAACCCACGTCACTAAGGCCCCTGCACACATGAGGAACCCACGTCACTAAGGCCCTTGCACATCTGAGGAATCTACGTCACTAAGGACCCTGCACATCTGAGGAATCTACGTCACTAAGGCCCCTGCACATCTGAGGAATCTACGTCACTAAGGCCCCTGCAAATCTGAGGAACCCACGTCACTAAGGCCACTGTACATCTGAGGAACCCACGTCACTAAGGCCCCTGCACATCTGAGGAACCTACGTCACTAAGGCCCCTGCACACATGAGGAACCCAAGTCACTAAGGCCCCTGCACATCTGAGGAACCCACGTCACTAAGGTCCATGCACACACGAGGAACCCACGTCACTAAGGCCCCTGCACACACGAGGAACCCACGTCACTAAGGCCCCTGCACATCTGAGGAATCTACGTCACTAAGGCCCCTGCACATCTGAGGAATCTACGTCACTAAGGCCCCTGCACATCTGAGGAATCTACGTCACTAAGGTCCATGCACACACGAGGAACCCACGTCACTAAGGCCCCTGCACACATGAGGAACCCACGTCACTAAGGCCCTTGCACATCTGAGGAATCTACGTCACTAAGGACCCTGCACATCTGAGGAATCTACGTCACTAAGGCCCCTGCACATCTGAGGAATCTACGTCACTAAGGCCCCTGCAAATCTGAGGAACACACGTCACTAAGGCCACTGTACATCTGAGGAACCCACGTCACTAAGGCCCCTGCACATCTGAGGAACCTACGTCACTATGGCCCCTGCACACATGAGGAACCCAAGTCACTAAGGCCCCTGCACATCTGAGGAACCCACGTCACTAAGGTCCATGCACACACGAGGAACCCACGTCACTAAGGCCCCTGCACACACGAGGAACCCACGTCACTAAGGCCCCTGCACATCTGAGGAATCTACGTCACTAAGGCCCCTGCACATCTGAGGAATCTACGTCACTAAGGCCCCTGCACATCTGAGGAATCTACGTCACTAAGGTCCATGCACATCTGAGGAACATACGTCACTAAGGTCCATGCACATCTGAGAAACATACGTCACTAAGGCCCCTGCACATCTGAGAAATCTACGTCACTAAGGACCCTGCACATCTGAGGAACCTACGTCACTAAGGCCCCTACACATCTGAGGAATCTACGTCACTAAGGCCCCTGCAAATCTGAGGAACCCACGTCACTAAGGCCACTGTACATCTGAGGAACCCACGTCACTAAGGCCCCTGCACATCTGAGGAACCTACGTCACTAAGGCCCCTGCACACATGAGGAACCCAAGTCACTAAGGCCCCTGCACATCTGAGGAACCCACGTCACTAAGGTCCATGCACACACGAGGAACACACGTCACTAAGGCCCCTGCACACACGAGGAACCCACGTCATTAAGGCCCCTGCACATATGAGGAACCTACGTCACTAAGGCCCCTGCACATATGAGGAACCTACGTCACTAAGGCCCCTGCACATCTGAGGAACCCACGTCACTAAGGCCCCTGCACATCTGAGGAACCTACTTCACCAAGGCCCCTGCACATCTGAGGAACCTACGTCACTAAGGCCCCTGCACATCTGAGGAACCTACGTCATTAGGCCCCTGCACATCTGAGGAACCTACGTCACTAAGGCCCCTGCACACACGAGGAATCTACGTCACTAAGGCCCCTGCACATCTGAGGAACATACGTCACTAAGGCCCCTACACACTTGAGGAACCTACGTCACTAGGGCCCCTGCACACATGAGGAACCTACGTCACTAAGGTCCATGCACATCTGAGGAACCTACGTCACTAAGGCCCCTGTACACATGAGGATCCTACGTCACTAAGGCCCCTGCACATCTGATGAATCTACGTCACTAAGGCCCCTGCACATCTGAGGAACCCACGTCACTAAGGCCCCTGCACACACGAGGAACCCACGTCACTAAGGCCCCTGCACACATGAGCAACCTACGTCACTAAGGCCCCTGCACATCTGAGGAACCTACGTCACTAAGGCCCCTGCACATCTGAGGAACCTACGTCACTAAGGCCCCTGCACATCTGAGGAACCCACGTCACTAAGGCCCCTGCACATCTGAGGAATCGGGGAACCTACGTCACTAAGGCCCCTGCACACACGAGGAACCTACGTCATGCACTAAGGCCCCTGCACATCTGAGGAATCTACGTCACTAAGGCCCCTGTACATCTGAGGAATCTACGTCACTAAGGCCCCTGCACATCTGAGGAACCCACGTCACTAAGGCCCCTGCACATCTGAGGAACCCACGTCACTGAGGCCCCTGCACACATGAGGAACCTACGTAACTAAGGCCCCTGCACATATGAGGAACCCACGTCACTAAGGCCCCTGCATATCTGAGGAACCCACGTCACTAAGGCCCCTGCACATCTGAGGAACCCACGTCACTAAGGCCCCTGCACATCCGAGGAACCCACGTCACTAAGGCCCCTGCACATCTGAGGAACCTACGTCACTAAGGCCCCTGCACATATGAGGAACCCACGTCACTAAGGCCCCTGCACATCTGAGGAACCCACGTCACTAAGGCCCCTGCACACATGAGGAACCCACGTCACTAAGGCCCCTGCACATCTGAGGAACCTACGTCACTAAGGCCCCTGCACATCTGAGGAACCCACGTCACTAAGGCCCCTGCACATCCGAGGAACCCACGTCACTAAGGCCCCTGCACATCTGAGGAACCTACGTCACTAAGGCCCCTGCACATCTGAGGAACCCACGTCACTAAGGCCCCTGCACATCTGAGGAACCTACGTCACTAAGGTCCATGCAAACTTCACTTGAGGAATCGAGGAACCTACGTCACTAAGGTCCATGCAAACTTCACTTGAGGAATCGAGGAACCTACGTCACTAAGGTCCATGCAAAATTCACAAACTTGAGGAATCGAGGAACCTACGTCACTAAGGTCCATGCAAACTTCACTTGAGGAATCGAGGAACCTACGTCACTAAGGTCCATGCAAAATTCACTTGAGGAATCGAGGAACCTACGCCACTAAGGTCCATGCACACCTGAGGAATCTACGTCACTAAGGTCCATGCAAACTTCACTTGAGCAATCGAGGAACCTACGTCACTAAGGCCCATGCATACCCGAGGAACCTACGCCAAAAATATATCATTCGGTCTGGTTCGTTTTGGGAATGTAAATGATATTTAGGCCACTATTATGAACATATGCATTTTTGTCACCGAAGCAGTGAGGCATAGAACAATTGGACTCTACTCTATTGTTGAAAATAAACATGGCAATGTTGGTTGGTAGGGGGGTAGGTGTCACTTTCTAAGTTTTTGGTGATAGTAAGTCGTGTTATATCGGTCTGGAATCAATTTAAGTCGAGTGCTGAGCCAAATTAATCAAATTCTGCGGGGAACGCGACTCGTGATCAATAGGGCTCGATTGTTCAGGTCGAATGCTCAACTATGTGGGGGCCTTTATGTTGCGGGAGTAATTGTACTGACGAGTGAAAGAGGTAACGTGAATTTTACTAAGATTTGTTAAATGGTTGAGGTGTGTTTTATGTTCAAAACCGAGGCATAACCGATACCTATTTCAGTTATAAATATGAGTGTTTAACGATTACTTGTTTTTGATTGCTCATTGTGAATTTCCAGTTTATGCACGACATGTAGGTCATCCCGTCAGAAACACGTTTTTATATTTTTTAATGAAATTTAAAATTAACACAGATTTGGCTAGAGACTATAGATGTGTGACGTACAGTAATTCCCTAAATAATCGACTCCTAAAACACAGAAGAATTATGGGTAATTGTTCAGGATTTAGTCAGAAATATGGCTTGTTGCCATTCATCGGAAAGCTCTCACTAAGAGCTTTCCGATGAATGGCAACAAACCATATTTCCTACTAAATCCTGAAAAATACCCATAATTCTGCTGTGGTTAAGGAGTCGATTATTTAGGGCATTATTGTAGATACAGACTCGATAGCGGAATTCAATAGATTGTTGAATTCCTTTGTTTTGACATCAGATTAAGCAATGGTTTGTCTTAACATTTTAAATATAGCGACATATTTATAAATGGATTTGCTGTTTATTCGAGCGAACTATATATCCACTAAAGCTCACTCTTACAAGTGGGGCATTCGCCCTTTGGGGGTACTACAAGCTTGGGACTGAGAGTCGGTCAGAGAGACGGTGTCCTATTTATATGTTACTAGCTGATGGCCCGACTTCGTCAGGGCTATTTAGGGATTTCTTTGTGACCGCCTCCGTATGGGCAGAATAATAGGAGAAAGAAAAAACTATTGTCCGTTCGGTCCAACAACATGCATATATGAACAAGGTCAATGTCAAGGTCGCACGTGAAATTGGACAGGTCCATGTTGTTCCCGGGATCAAAGTAGGCCAACATACCAAATTTGAGTCGGGTCGGTCCAGCAGTGTTCCGAGTCTATAACACACACATACATATTTATACAAACAGAAGTTCCAAAAATATATAATAGATTATTGTAATAATTGAATAAGCATAGTAGAATTACTTTACCTGCCAACACAAACTCGGAATATAGGGTTGCATTTAACTGGACATCCATGGCCCATTGCCAGTTCGCCCAGCCCGCAGCACCGATCTGGTCCATTGGTGTCATGAATCTTGTTTCCGTAGAAGTAGTAGTATCTCACCATGTTTACTATGATAATTACAGCTTGTGGAACATGATGTTTGGTTGGTCCCACAGATGTTTTTGGCATCGCGGGAGTTGTGGGTGCAGTATTTGTGGTTCGTCCTTGAAGACTTGGTGTGGTTGGTGTCGAAGCGGCTGGTGTCACGATCGTGTTGTTTTGGCAGGAGTAGCTACCTATAAATGTAGATGGAACATGAAACCGGCATCCGCGAGATCCAAAGATTCTATTTAGTAGAAAATTTAATTTTTGAGACAGTGCAAATTTGTTTGGGATTGGGTGGGATTCGAACCCCGGCGCTCGCCGTCATGGGCCGGGGTTCGAATCCCACCCAATCCCAAAAATATTTGAAATGTCTCAAAAAATTAAATTCGCTTCTAAAAATAGGCGCCTTGTGTGTTGTATATAGTCCCAAGCATGTTCCAAGAGCAATGCTCGGCATGTTTCGGAGCCGTAAATATAATATGCTACTGTGCCATATCTCCTATATATATATGCTCACAACAGATATCTTAAAGTGTCCTAAATACGACGTCGCTTCGGTGGCCGTGCGGTATTGACGTCGGACATTGAGTCGCAAGGCGTGCTCGCCGCCATGGACCGGGGTTCGAATGCCACCCAATCTCAAAAAAATATGCACTGTCTCAAAACTTTAATTTGCTTCTAAAAATAAGTGCAGAGTGTGTTGTATAGTCCCAAGCATGTTCAAAGAGCAATGCTCGGCATGTTTCGGAGGCGTAAATATAACATGCTACTGTGCCATTTCTCCTATATATATTCCTATTTAGTATATGGTATAACTATGTTTGTGAATGTGATGGATTCGCTGTACATTTAATGGCGCAGCAAGAAACTTTCATTTGTTCATTCATTCCTATAATTGTTGAAGTTGTCGATTTTTAATCGAAATGTCCTATACTAATGGTCTGCTCAACAAAACACATGTACATTATGCTGTCAGTCACACTTTGATATTATCGAGCTCGCACTTATCTCATGCAGTAGCCCACTTATGCATTCCCACAGAAACGAAATGTGGTATCAGATGATTGATCGTTTCGGCATACCGCTATTCGTATGGGACACGAGTCTCCGCAACAGCGACCTCGTATTGCTCCATCTCACACATCTTCCACGTGATATATTCACATTTCTTGAGCAAGTTAAGGATACACCAAAGTTTACGAGATTCATTGTTCTTCACACAAACTTAATTTGGAGGCACTATGTCGAACTCTCAGCCACTACGCATGACGGTTTGTGTTAAACAACCTTTGATCTTTGAACGTTACGGGTGTTCACCATAAGTCGCATTTAAATGTACCACATTCTGTCCTGTCCATAAAATCCGAAGACGCGACAAATTAAATAAACATGAATAAATTAATAAATCATTATATATATATGTATGCATTTGTATGTGTATATGAGGGTGTCAGGGTGTATGTATGTGAGGGTATATACGTGTGTGTATATGTTTTCTTGCGCTAGCGTTTGCACTGTCACAACATCATTCTACATATAGTCTATTCCACTTAATGGGTGCATACATTTATAGGGGAGCTATTGTCGAGCAAGGGCATTGCGTTTGCTGACTTTTTGGGGAGAGAGATTCTTCTAAGCGAATCCAACTCCAACTAGAGTTCCTTTTGTAATTGTATGCACCTGCTTATGGAGTGCTGTTGTGACAGTGCATCATAACGTATGTATGTACGGTTGTGTTTGTGTCTGCGTCATGTGTTAGATTGTATAATGGTACGGGTGTGCATGGTCGAGAGGGTGTGTGTTGTCTGTTGATGTGACATGTAAGCTCGTGTTCGTGTACATACAATTAGAATGATATTCTTTTCCTCGGTAGTTTGTTCTCTTGTCTGTCTTTTCATTACTTCTTGATTACTAAATGTATTTATGTTACATTCATGTACCCTATGTCTTTTGTTAAATCGTCAATACTGGAGGCAATAAAGATATATATGTATAGGACATGACTTGCAACCAGTCATTCTAACACTTACGTACCACGAATAACCTCGCAAGAATGTCCAAACGTAATACGACGATACGAATATCCATATAGTTCCAAGATCGCTCCTCAATAATCGATGTTAATGCGAAAAGAAACCATATGTCATATGTTGACCTTCTAGGCGTCTGCCGAAAAGTCAAAACCCGATGAAGGTGCCTCCATTAGAGGTCGATATAACCGCAAATATCCTACTGTGAGTGGGCACATATATAGGTTCGGTCGTACTATTGTCTGGTATATTCTCGTAGATCACATACAAATGCCAAATCGGATTGAGCATCTTTATTTTTTTAGGTCAAAGGTTGAGAAGAATTTTATCATGTGGACTTCTCACTTCTCACTATATGCTCACCTACAGTATTATGACAAGTCTGCCACGCCTCACATGGGGGCATCATCTGCATGCATTCATTGACGTCAATTTGGCAGTCCTTGCCATTGAAACCAGGGCGACACTTGCACATGTAACCACCGAGCTGGTTTACGCACGTGCTTCCATGGCGACAATTATTTTTACCCGAGGTGCATTCGTTGATATCTGTCTGACAGTGCTTCCCTGTCCATCCTGAAAATAATTGAAAACTTAGTTGTTTAACGACGAACGTGGTTTTCATTAGTTATTGTTCATTCATCATTCGGCAGTTTTAGGTTTTTTGTGTGGCCATTTGCAGAACTATTGTCTTATTAATGAAGGACCAAAAACAACATAAAGCAACATAAATATTATTCAACCACGTTTGCAATCTGACAGAGATAAACATTCAATACTGATTCATCTTTTCAGACATTTTATTGTTGTTTTTTGGGTGAATTTTCCTTAAAAAAATAGTTCTCTGCAAATGGCCGCCGAGATATAATATGCAATGAAAAATGTTTAAAATTAACTATATTAAAAAAAAATTATAATGGTTAATATTTGTTAATACATGCTTCAACTTTGTAGTTCATAAGTTCATATATTGAATTTGTGGATTTGAAGTGTCCCTGAGAGCAATACATTTAGGCTTAGTTGGCATGTATTCTCAAGCTCAATTACCAAGCTCCTATCTCTAAATTGATCAGTCATAAAACTTATTTAAAAGATCATTATTTCTAGAATAATAGAACTTTCTAAACATTGATAACTGGAACTAAACATATTCTAGTTTAAACCAGATTGTTCAAATCAAAGTGAAAGTTATAGGAATTCGAATAACAGCGAAATTGAATTGAATAATAGTACATTTTGGAAATATAAAATTCAGTTAATATCATACCTGTTTGATGCAATAATGCACATGTATGATGCATTCATGCAAATTCGAGCAATATATGTATAGCATATACTGACCATAAATATTTATGTTCAGTGATTGATATATAAATTTTTAGTGCTCAACATAATTATACTCCATTTCGCTTCTAGTAATGTAGTTACAATAGCTTTTATGGAAATTGATACATTTAAAATACTGATATTGGCACTGAGAACTGTTCCCGAGTACAATTGGAAATAACTAATAATAATGGCATAAATAAAATACACGCATAGTAGCTTTACTCACCTCTGGTACAGTCCATTTTGCCAGTAACGGGATTACAAACCTCATTAGTATACGTCGCCATACATGACGTAGAACAGTTTGAACCGTAGTAATTTTCGGAACAGCTTAGATATATATCTAGGGAAAGACTGAAAAAAAAACCATGGCGAAGATAAGCGTAAATCGATATAACCACATATGTGACCCGCCATATCAAATCCAGTCGTAAGTCGGGATTTTTTTTACCCTGTGCCAATGCAGTCTCTTATATATGCGAGTCGGCCATAGGTCGCCTCGCATATATAAGAGAATGCTTTGGCCTAACAATTGTTTACAATTTTAATAATTTTTTCTTGTATTCTTTAACAATTTTATAATTTCACCCATACAGAGCCCCAGACAAACATGAGCAGACGCACGATTCTATATGCTTCTATATATGTGTGGGGATCCCTGCAGGGTAATGGATGTTTTTTATTTTATGTCCTAAAAATTGTCAGAAACATTTATTTAAAAAAAATGATAAAAAATTGTTAGGTCAATGCATTCTCTCATATATGCGAGGCGACCTATGGTCGACTCGCATATATAAGAGAATGCATTGGCACAGGGTAACAAAAAATCCCGACTTCCGACTGGATTTGATATGGCGGGTCACATATGTCTATAGTAGTATACAAAAGATACAAACACATTGAGTAATCATGTTTACCATATAGTTAGAAACAATCGGATAACTATAACTAATGTTATTACCCGGAACCAAAGTAATTGCCGAACTATAACTCGATAAAGACCATAATTCCGGTAAATATTCCTTATTACTCGTCGTTTAGCAGTCGTGGCATTTTTGTAAGTTCTATTTTCTTTGGCTTGTGACAAAACTGGAACAATTTAACGTGGTACTTTCTATGTAACATACTTAATTTTATGCTGCCACAAATTTAGAGGCATTTATTCTGCCACTTTATGGTAAGATCAATTGCACATTTTCATCTATTGCCTCACTTCCACAGGGAGCCTCGCATATATAAGAGAATGCACTGGCTTACACGGTGACGGTAAATATTGTTAGGCCAATGCATTCTCTTATATATGCAAGGCGACTTATTGTCGACTCGCTTCTCTTTGCTTTCCCTTAATTTCTTTCCTTTCCGGACCACACATAACCATAAGCCGCCTGCTTTACCCCACTGTTATCCATTCCAAGATACATGGGGAAACATTCCTTTTCCGAGAAACAGACTTAACAAAAGCTCCAACAGCTTGTTGCCCGATCCTCTTCTGAAAATTTATGTTTATTCTTCATGTCTATATGAATTATGTGCTTTTGTTCTGTTTAATTTAAATACAATATTGTTTAAACCAAGATAAGCAAGTTGTGCTGTGGGAGCCGATGTGGTCTCGCAACAATCGATTGAAAAGTACTAAAATATTACCAATACGTGTGTCTATCAAATACCTATAATATATCATATATATGCACTTCTTTCTTTTCTGTCCATAATATTACGAACAGATACATGTAATTTACTGTAAACTGGAGAAACATAATTTCCGAATATCAAATTGGAACCAACTGCTATGGGGAATTCCTGATGAAACCTTTAAAAAAAAACACCAAATTATTTCGCATTGTTCAGTCACACATAGCTGCGACAACACGCTTTAATCAGGATTAATCACCCGAAAATATACCTTCAGATATATGCAGCAACATAAGTATAACGATTAGACGTCCTGTCCCGTCCTCATTTCATATGTATCCAGAGAGACGATTGGCAATTAACACACCCAGTCCACGCTCTTACCATTATAACTTTTATCTTCTTTATTTTCAGTTATGTATTGTTATGTACAGTTATGTACAGTTATTGTTATGTACACCACAATTGTAAATACTAGCTCTGTCATCTTGTAAACAAATACTGTAATTTCAACTTTGTATCAGGGTCTCCTGTAAGTTTCTGTAACTTGTACCCCAATTCCTTTGTAAATTGAATAATTCACAATAAAATATGTGACCCGCCATATCAAATCCAGTCGTAAGTCGGGATTTGTTTACCCTGTGCCAATGCATTCTCTTATATATGCGAGTCGACCATAGGTCGCCTCGCATATATAAGAGAATGCATTGGCCTAACAATTTTTTACAATTTTAATAATTTTTTCTTGTGTTCTTTAACAATTTTATAATTTCACCCATACAGAGCCCCAGACAAACATGAGCAGACGACACTCTTCTATATGCTTCTATATGTGTGGGGCTCCCTGCATGGTAATGGATGTTTTTTTTATTTTATGTCCTAAAAATTGTAAGAAACATTAATTTAAAAAAAATGATTAAAAATTGTTAGGCCAATGCATTCTCTTATACGTGTATATGCGAGGCGACCTATGGTCGACTCGCATATATAAGAGAATGCATTGGCACAGGGTAAAAAAATCCCGACATACGACTGGATTTGATATGGCGGGTCACATATGTTTAAAGTAATCATATACCTGGCAGCTGTTCTGGTGAAGTTGTATCTCTTTAACGTCCTTGCCCCTGGTCGAGAAACCAACTGGAATGGTTGCTGGAAGAATGCCATCTCTTGTGCTGAGGGGACATCTGTGATCCAAACCGAAAACTCGTAATCTGTCTGCAAAGATTAGAAGTTTCACAAATGTTGCAAGAATATATAAGCATTAAATGGGTCACGTGGTTTTCTGGTGTTATGGGCGCGCGATGCTGGTTGCTCAATTCAATTTATTATAAACTCATCGTCTAACTTGACATTCACGAGTAGCACACAGTTGTCATCATTTATATAATGATTTGAGATGAATATCGATATATATCGAATCAGAATAGTTTATTACTCCGTCCATTACTTATGGAACTGGAGGATAGCATATATATAAGGATTTACAAAATAAATAAACAACAGCTACATGTAAATATTATATATACTTAGTTGCCCAAACAAAAAAGGTGAATATGGATTTGAATTAAACGTAACAGATCGTACAGATGGATAACAGCCAAATGGTTTCTTATCGATGGTTTTGTCGGATGAGTGAGTTTGTGGGTGTACATGTATGTACATACATGTATAAGTTCTCAAACTGATGCAGTATTTAAGATTTCTTTGGCAAATTTAGCCAAATGGACTAGCTCAGTCTTGTTCGTAGTGTTCATTAGTGCTGCCAATTTCGTGTGGTTTGGATACGTTTGGTAGTAGTTTTTTATATGAGTCCTGCGGGCAGAGTTTAATGCGCTACAAGTAAAAATGTAATGATACTCATCACCGGTCTCATCTATGTATAATTAGTGAGGGAAACACAGAACTCTACTCACTGATATTGCTTGTGTCGTTTCCATCACGGGGTTTGGCTGATCACCGATATGTTCGTGGAAATCTGTAATCACGTGATCTGTCAAATTCGTGACCCCTGTAGAGAAATCCAGCCCATCGCAATGGACATCGTCGGTTCTGCAATATATAACCGTGACAGAGTTAATAGGACCTACTTGAGCCCAATACTAATTGTACACCGATATGGTAGGGGTATACATAGGGTGGGAGAGGGATCGGAGTCGAATAAGTGCCCCAATGGACATGGAATTTCAATGCTAAAAGCAGCGTTATATCTGAAGCAGATGTTCGGGTACAAAAGCAACTGCACCATTAAAGTCACGACACGTGACTTGCTAATCGGCAAGGTAATTTATTTTGTATATATTGTATAACTGAGTGAAAGAATCCATTTAGTATGACAAGGGTTAAGTCGAATATCGCGTTCGCGGGTCACGTGATCACATCTCACCTTCCTATGCATATCCGGAAATCCGGGTTACAAGGTATTGAACATGTCTTAAGTCGTGTCGAGGGATTCTGAATACCACAGCAATGAACGCCGCCGTTTCTGTCGGTCGTACTGTTCTCCATATACGTAAATCTGTTGAACAGAACCCAGATGTCAACTGTGCTTAAAACAGTCTGAAAAGTAAAGGAATATTACATCAGTTAAAACTGGAAAATTGAAAGTCCACATCACACCACTACATGTGGGGGGGGGGGGGGGTAGATCATGCCACGAACCTCTACTCTGACTAACGCCCGTAGTGATCATAATCCACCAGTACAAAACCTTGGAACTTTTTGAAGTTTTGGCAGGGAACATTATGAAGTTGAAAAAATAACGCTGGGAATATATTTCTTAGTTGTTATCTTTCCTTAATAATGTACTTCACTGTAGGTGAAGTCCCAACTCGAAATTTCATGATTTAACCCTTTACCCAACAAAACGGCCAAAACCGACCAAATAAAGCTTCAACAGCCTAAAATATCTTCGGTCTGTCTCAATAGAACCATACAAATATGGATATCATTGGAACCGGCTCCTTGACCACATTGTGATAGTTACAGTTATGCCCTGTGCCAATGCATTCTCTTATATATGCGAGTCGACCATAGGTCGCCTCGCATATATAAGAGAATGCATTGGCCTAAAAAAAAATCTTTTTTTAACACTTTTTACCATTTTTTCTTACATTCTTTAACAATTTTATAATTTTTAATGTTTAAGCCAATGCATTCTCTTATATATGCGAGGCGACCTATGGTCGACTCGCATATATAAGAGAATGCATTGGCACAGGGCCCTTCTGTTGGGTAAAGGGTTAATACTGTACTTCACTGTAGGTGAAGGTCCTAACTCGAAATTTCATGATTTAAATGACTTTGTAAGCGAGTTTGGTTTGCGTCGCTTACAATTATGGAAATTCACTGGGTAAATAATTCAATATTTATTGCGATATCTCGGCTCAGAAAAGTCACAGAAAAGCATACAATTTTGAGTTGGGACCATCTCCTTCAGTGAAGTACATTACTAAGGAACAGATAATAACTACGAAATATATTCCCAACGTTATTTTTT
The DNA here is from genome assembly GCA_032622095.1 of Siphonodentalium dalli. Taxonomy (NCBI): domain Eukaryota; kingdom Metazoa; phylum Mollusca; class Scaphopoda; order Gadilida; family Siphonodentaliidae; genus Siphonodentalium; species Siphonodentalium dalli. The sequence goes on along the minus strand of CP136061.1, from coordinate 18,092,167 downwards.
CGACTTTATAAGGTTCCCTGTCGAAACTTCAAAAAGTTCCAAGGATTTATACCTGTGGAATATGATCTCTACGGGCGTTTGCCAGAGTAGAGATTCATGGCATGATCTACATGCTGGGTATTGTTTTGATCCCCTTGTAATGATCGCTTATGCCACATTTCGGTTCGGTTCCGGAGAACAAAATAGGTCAAAAAATAGGTCTATACTAACTCTATGCCAATTAGAGATTTACTCAAATCACAGAATTGAGAAATATTTCTTGCACAAACATCGGTTAATCCTCAAAAGAGCCCATGAATAGGAGCTGAGCTTTGTTAACCCATTCATGACGGGGGCTTCCTGAATTTTTGGGAAAATACTGTGCCAATGCAGTCTCTTATATATGCGAGTCGACTATTGGTCGCTTCGCATATATAAGAGAATACATTGGCCTAACCAATTTTATTGTTTAAAAATGTAAAAAAAATTCTAAAAAATTGTTAAAGAATGTAAGAGATAATGATACAAAAATTATAAAAACTTGTTGAAGAGAGAAAAAATGATAAAAATTGATGAAGAATGAAAGAAAAAGTGATAAAAATGATAAAATTGTTAAAAAATGTTAGAAAAAATGATAAAAATTGTTAAAGAATGTAAGAAAAATTTGTAAAAAAATTATAGAAAATTGTTAGGCCAATGCATTCTCTTATATATGCGAGGTGACCAATGGTCGACTCGCATATATAAGAGAATGCATTGGCACAGGGTCTTTAATGTTGCGCCAGATCAGCTCCCGTCATTGAAGGGTTAATAACTCTCGATATACAGCTGATTCGTCCGAGTCTGATATTTTGGTTGAGCAGGCTCCACACGGGGTCACATATGTTCATAAAACGTCGAAAACAATTTGATGACGAAAATACTGTTAAACTGTTACGTTCTGACCTTAAATCATTCTCAATACCCATCCAAGTTGAAGGTTGTACATATGAAACTGTCTCTGATTACACTTGTACTACCACTTGTGCTGTGTTTTAAATACGAACCATATTCCAAGAGACTCTGATCCAGGCCATAAACACACGAATTGATCCCAACCACAGAAGAGTTACACCTGTCTTGGTGGGAAGCGGGACCACCAGACCCAGGAACAACCCGACCCGGGCGTATTTTGGGTCGGGTTAAAATGTCCCGATTTGTCCTCCATCACTTTTTGATTAAAAACGTTTTGTCATCTTCACAATTTTTTCTTCATATTTTCTTCGAAATATAAATTGATATTTAAAACACAAATAAATTACTTGATTTCTTTAAGTTGTCCACACTTGTCTTATACGTTTTATAAGAAACATTATGCTCTTTATCAGAGGTGTCTAGTGTTAGCATTGACGGACAAATCTCCCATCAACAAAGCTACATTTCAAACTAGTGGAAAATCTAGAGCACCGGACTAGTGCAAGGAAGTGTTTGTTTATGTTCTCGGACAAGATACCGATTATCTAATTTGATCACAGTTGTTGTAAATTATTATAAAATTCCACCGATAAATTCACACACCATCACTTTAATAATATAGACAAGTATGTAAAGCTAGAATCAACCGGAATCCCGCTACCACCACTCGATTCAAGCCCTAATTCAACATAAAATTGTACCAATTATAAACATATTTCTTCCTAATGCAGCACTGGAAATCCAAAATTGTATGTCGGTTTTTGCGACGTTAACGGCTTTGAAATCCCAACAGCGCCGATTTCGAAAATCTCACGAACCGTGATGCATCCCAGTAACAGACTATAATTAGAAGCACGGGTTGTTACATTCTCGGATGGAGACTCGTCAAACTCACATGGGAGCTTTCCCTGCTTGTCTGATAATATTTAAAAAATAATGGGATGTGTATTTATCGGCGGATTTTGATAATAATTTCAAACAACTGTGAATTTGAAACACTTCTTAAAAAACGCCACTTTCTGGTTATAAAGTGAACCGACATCGAACTTTAGCTGTATTTTGGGTTAGGGATCTTAAGTACCAAATTCGAGAGCCATATGCTTCGCCCAGAAACGAAAGAGAACTAAATGAACGAATGGAGGGAAATACAGACTAAAATATACTACGACACATTTTCAAAAAGTCTCACCTGAAAGAAAACTGAGAAAAGAAACAGACGAATTTGGAACTGCATAGTGACTCTGGGTAGTCGATGTTGGTGATATGTCCACAACACTGTGTTGATCAACTAATTCGAATGTAGTGTCGATTGGTACGCCATCTCGCTGTGTACATAGATAACGATGTACAACCATCGCAATATACATATATGTGTATCCGTCCCCGCCGTCCAGATAACAATAAAGGCCATTTATCTTTAAAAGGTGTCACGTCAGGGTGCTGAGTCGGATAGATAAATATCGACTTTCAAAAATGGTTTTGAATTTGCCCAAAAAATTTCATACTTCATATTTTGAAACTCGATATCTAATTGTGCAAATTTCCGATGAAAGTTCATGGGTTTCTGGGTTCGATAACATGGGAGCCATCGATTTTTCCCCCCGAAATTCGTTGAAAACATGGCCGACAGCAGCCATCTTGGATTTCGTATTTAAATATACATGCTGCTTACACGTAGCCCACATTTATGGAAGAATTGTTTGATTTCCATCAAAAACATGGCCGCCGGCAGCCATCGTGGATTTTATTCTTTGCATGACTAAATCCTTTGGCACATTAAAACATAACACATCCCTTATCCGATCGTCATCCAACGTCATATGGATCTTGACCATTAGATGGGAGCTATCGATTTTTTTTCAAATTTCGCTGAAAAACAAGACCGCGAGCGACAATCTTGGATTTTACTCTTTGCATGACTAAATCTTTCGGCAACCCTACAGGCCACAACCCTGATCGGATTCTCACCAAACTTCATCTGGTTCTTCAGGGTGACCTCTAGTTAACTTTATTATTCTTCGTTCTCCCATTAATTACATTGCATAACCTTTTCCATAATATTCCATTCTCAATTTGAGCTACATGCAGTGAGATGAGAGTAGTTGGGCGCGAAGCGCCCGGGATGGTAAAAAAGATCGAGTTGTCTTCTCTTTCACCCCACGTTGAGCTACAGTGTCATTGACACTCTCATTTTACATCTTCTGAGTCGATACATTTTGGTGTTCAGATATCGACTTTCGAAAGAAAAAGATTTTACACCGAATAATTAAATAATTCCAAAACCAAATTTCAGTTTATCAGTCAAACAAAAACTTTAAATATCAATGAGCACCATTGATATGGCTCAGGCATCGCGAAAATCCATAAAAAGCAGCAACCAATTAGTACAAAATACCATTACTGAGAACGCTCTCGGAGAAAGCACGGGTGCAGTCGGCACTTACAACTGGAACATGTTACCACGCAATGCACAATATTCGTTTTCAGTATATTTTGGTTTGAAAATATCTTTCCAATACCACCACGTACTTGTACTAACTATCAGGTGATCAACATTCAAAGCTGTTATTTCTGCATTGGCCATTCACAGAGAAGGGATACACGCGGTTACGCTTTTGCAGAAATCGTAGTACCTTTCGGGTATATGTGGCCTTGGTGAATATAACCACATATTATTTCCAGCTATAAGCACAGTCTCTGCATGCCACAGAGTATAGGCAATTTTGGTCAAGTTTAGAATTTATTGACGATAATATAAGGTACTCATTTGTGTTTTTGATAAATTGCGTTCATATTAAACCACCATGCATTCTGGTGATAAAAGCGAAACATGCCTGTTTCTTCACTTGACCGCGGAGGGAACTATGACAACTATGTTGAGACATGTGCAATAGTATCTACACATCTTACCCAGTAGTATATGACTATAGTAAGGTTTTATGTTGTAGATATCAAAATAAATGGTGATCGGTCATATTCGTGATACTGCTCTGAGCACAAATATTTCTTTCTTCTAGAAAACGTCACATAATAAATACATCCCAATTAAATCACATGTAACTGTTTAATTATACATATATCTGTATATAAATAAAACTGCTTTAGTTTCTCGTTTCTGGGCGCCCAAAAGTCCAGATTTAACTGTTGTATGAGAACCTGCATTCGCTTGCTCTCTAGTGAGATACATTAGAGAGAATTCACACGTCTCTGATAAAAAAGTTTCTCTTATACTATGCGTGCATTCTTCCTCGCATAATGATAGCGTGTGTTCACTCATAGGAATATCTATTCACTTTTGCCCAAAATTTTAATTTTATTCGATTTTGTACATTATGGACGCCATTTTGATTTTGTGCGCAATGATATATCACGACTGTTGATCCATGTGGCAAGAGTAATCATTTACAGAAAGGTTTTCTCCCAAATTAGCAAACAATACGCCCGATACCCAAACGCACACAATAACGATCATTGCTCAATTGGCCGATATCGGGTACCCCCAGAATATGCTCGATTGATAACTTCAATTCTGTACAAATTTTGCCTAGGTCAAACCCTAATACCCTATGTTGACTGGACTAGACGTCGCCAAGCCGCGTTCAGCTCCAATTATCGGTGTACGCCTAGTGTTCGCGAGCTCAGGCACATGAAAACCATGCTGTGCTTTCGCGTCAAGAATATTGCTATAGCAACCCAAGTTTGAACTTAGAAACACTTAGAAATGATAACAAGTCACTACATATTTCATCTCTATTGAATGGGCAACTGTGCGATTGGAGTGTGTGCATGGTGAATAATTATCTGGATTTTGAAGCACATGTTGCTAAATCATTCAACAAATTTTAGCCAAACACAAGAGTGTTTTTAAATATTCTACTCGGCATCCATTGGGGGACGCTGCTCGTGTATTATTGACACCATTGTATCCGAATGCATGTTATCGGATCAATATTGGCCCGGGCAGGATTTAATATAAGCGACACATATTCAACGAAACAGTGCAGAGGCAGACCTGTTTCTCTGACAGCAAGTGAGTTTCGTTACGGCAGTTTGTAAGACATTGAAGAGCAAGCGGACTGAATATGGATCACATCGGGCTACTGTTGACTCTTATCTATCTGATACTTGTGGTTCAAAACACATGCAGCAACGTATACCCGGAAATTGTTAAGGAAAGCACGCCTGTTGGTACACCTTTTCTGAGTTTATTGGTGGCCAATATTCTGAGGTGTTATAAACTCTGTCTCTACTATACCAAATGTACTGGGAGCACATTCGACGTAAAGACAAGATTTTGCCATTTGTACGGAGACAGGTTATGTACACTTGAATTGGGGTCTCCGATTGGACAGTTTAAGGGGACTTATATGATAAAATTCCATTCGGAAGTAAGTATAAATGTTTATGAAACTCAACATTTTGGCAGTGTTTGTATATTATACTCACACGATTTCATGGACAAAACTAACAGTGACTTTGCACGGAAATGGCTCATATGAACCTCCAACTTGTTTGTGCGTATTTTGGAAGGATCGATACATCCATGAACTGACGGTGTGGTTTAACGAACGTCTAAGATATATACAAACCTTGGCAGAAGGAATATAGCAGATGCGATAATTATATAAAAATCACGCTGTCGGTGTCCAAATTGTCTGTTTTTTTCGAAAAAGTTCAAAGAAAATTTCATTTGGCCAAAACGTTTTAAGGGTGGATACACACATGCATGTAATTTCTGTATGTAAAATCCATGTATTTTACATGGTCACACCAATCATCGATAGCATTAGTCGCCTGCGCGCGACCGGACAATTTCAACAGGCGAGACAAATGAGCAGTTATAAGCCATTATCAATCAAACTGCCATCAAGAAATTTCAGGCCAGTCATAAATTCTTTCATGGATGCCGAAATGAATCAATCCTGTCTGACATATGTTGCTGTTTTTCCACGAGTTTTAATTCATTTCGAAAAGTGGATTTGAGTCCGTCGATTTTATACTTGATTTGTTTCTCGTCATTTCAGGGTCATCCAAAATAAAAATAAAATGTGCAGAATTTTAAGCTCTTTTAGGGCGATTGTGATACACGAGTGTTTAATGTCCCATTAACAATCCAATATGGTGCTTTCATGCCTTGAATAACAGGCATTGGAAAATTAAGACAGACAATACCGGTTCGTTGAGATTCCTCGGATAGTTTCAGAGCGAGCTTATGTGATAACATTCAATTGGGATTTCCATGCAGATATCCATTACAGCGACAAAATATTAATGCAGGTACAGCGTTGAAAGTAAAAAGAATGACACCCCACCATTTTTCACCCAGAATTTACATAACAGTATATGTTTCTCAAACGATTTAACAAGTTCCTAACTCACAATTTGAGCTTGTACACGCTTATAACATTTGGACCATAATCCGTGATTGGGGGAGGGGCTGGTTCTCGAAAGCTTCGAATAACTAAGGGATTTAGTTGAATGTATCAGCCGGGATTATCTGGGCATGAATGTACAATATGTTTAACTTAAATATTCCATAGTTGTAAATTTTGCGTATACATATATAACACAAGAGAGGAAAGGTGACGTAGTTGAGAACTCGTATAGAGCTAGACAAGTAAGACAACAATTTTCCCCGAATGAAGACACACAGCAACACCACCTTCTGTACTCTAAAATTTAAAGCTGTAATACTATGTTCATAATTATATGAATAGCATAACTTGCTGAATATTAGATTAATCACTCGTAGCAAACAGACAGGACAGAAATGACTGTCAACTACAATATTTATAAGTCAGGAGTGGCTTCGTGGTGGTGGGGGGGGGGGGGGGGGGGGGGGGTGGGGGGGGGGGGGGTGGGGGGGGGTGTCTAAAATGGTGGGGGTGTCATTCTTTTTAACATCTGGGTTATCGCGCGAACAATTATTTTAAGCGGCCTGACGACTTCGTTCAGTCAACGGCTCTCGGCACGCTCCACTGTGGGGGAACTACTCCTAGAGATTTGGTTCTTTACCGAGTTTCGTGAGCATTTTTAGCGACGATTCCGATTCTCTATATATCGAGAAATCGCGGCATAAAACTTAAAAATCAACAGCATTAGAACATTATTTCGTGGGTTTCATAGAGCCACCGAGAAATTATAGTCACTGGCCAGCAGTGTGTGTAAAAAAAAGGTTGAAAACTAATCCCGAAATACACAGAAATTGATTTTTTATTTTCCGATTCCGATTCTCTGCTGAGGACTCCGATTCTCTACCGAGCGCTCGGTTCTCTGCGAATAACTCGATTCTCTGTCTTAGGTAAATTAGTATATGCCGTCCGCAAACTTTGCTCGGTTGAGAATGTAAATAAAGCTCGGTAGAGAACCAAATCGCCAGGAGTAGTTCCCCCCACAGTGGCACGCTCAGAGCTTGGCTCACTGTGGTCAAACATTGCCGCAATGATTTGGTTGTCAGAGGACACATATTACATGGTATGTATGATCCAAGTAAAACGACAAATACACGACATTTACAGAGATTACATACATGTGTGTATCCACCCAAAGGCTATAGTAAGCAACCACCTGTCAAAATCGTTATAAAACACGGTGACAATACGGATTATTCCGACCGAAATAGGCACACACTGTAATCACAATAAATCGAAACGCGCAGTATTTAGGTTTTGTTTTGAATGCAAGAAACCCCTAACACTGTACCCTGTGAATTCAACTGAATATTGCCACTTTGCAATTAGTCTTGAACAAACTTGAAAAAAAAGGTTCACGGTAATCTTTTAATTTCATCGAACAAGCCTTAGTAAATTGGGGGACACATTTATGTATATCTTTGACCTTTGCTTTTTGCTTGCGAGTTTGGTATAGCAGTGTGCTAAATTTAGCACGTTACTATACACCGTGTAGTACACATCTCTCGACCAATCAGTAGGCGCCATTTTGCGGTGAGGTGAAATATATACATTTATGTAAGGTGCATGTCGTTACACTATTTAGTCGCGCCTAGGGGACATCGGCCATACATGAAAAATGCTATATTTAGACAGTATTTTTGACAGAAATGAGTATTTGATCATGTTTATTACACCAGGATCAGTAATATGCTTATTGTTTTAAAAAAAAGATGATCGCACACAAGCTCTTTCGTACCCCAGGCTATCAATAACTTGCACACATTATTTCATTCACCTGCTCTTTCACTCATCGTGACACGTCTATAATTATACACGCTTCTGGTATGGGTCCCGCAAGCCACTGTGTAGGAACTGTTACATCGGAAATCGTTCTATCGCCGGTTTGTGATGGTTCTTGACTGATTTGTGACGGTTCCTGATGATCGAAATTATACATTTTCATGACTTTTGAATGCAATTTTGAGGCATCTAGGTGATAATTCGATTAGTTATTTTCAATCCCATCACAATCTGTGGCACCAATGAGCGTGTTAATAACGAAACTTTCATTGTGCGAGTCATTACAACGACAAAAACTGCGAATTTTGATAATTGTTTGGGCTCTCTCCTGATCGAGTCGGTTATCTCCCCATTTAATCGTTCTATACGGGTAAAACTATGGCTAATATTGGCCATGGTACATGGTTCAAACTGACAATTTTGTGAAAGTATACAAAGATAAACACAACAAACTATGCATTAAGTTGAAATTTGCACCACTTTTCATTAATTTCGATGAATTACACTGCCTTTCTATGCTCATCCAATAAGCTGTGTTACGCCTATCGAAATTCACAAAGTCGCCAGCTAGTTTGAAAAATAAGGCGTTTTTCAGGCCCAACATTCCCATGAGTCAATAGCCGGTTAACAATAGTGAAATTTCATAGCGCTGGACTTCGGAAAGCGTGAGCGTAGACGGGGATATATAGCGTTATCTATCTTGTATTTTATCTATTATAAATTTTGGAACTTCTGTCTGTATGTATGTATTTGTGTTATAGACTCGAAAAACTGCTCGACCGATCCGACTCAAATTTGGTGTGTAGGCCTACTTTGATCCGGGGAACAATATGGGCGGGTCCAATTTCACGTGCGACCGTGTCCTTGACCTTGACCTCGCTCAAATACGCTCATATAGGCATGTTTCTGGACCTCGACCGATCCCACTCAAATTTGGTAGCTGGTTCTACTTTGATCACGGGAACAATATGGGCGGGTCCTATTTCACGTGCGACCGTGTCCTTGACCTCGCTCATATAGGCATGTTTCTGGACCTCGACCGATCCGACTCAAATTTGGTATAATGTAGGCCTACTTTGATCCCGGGAACAATATGGGTGGGTCCAATTTCACGTGCGACCATGTCCTTGACCTTGAACATATTCGCTCATATATATATATAGGCATGTTTCCGGGCCGATCGAACAATAGTTTGTCCATGCGGAGACGATCACAAATAAATCCCTAAATAACCCAGACGAAGAGGGGGCACATCGGCTAGTGTTGTCTATTTTCGTAGACGTATTTTACCCAACAAAAAGCCAAAGATTTTAAAGGTGCTCAATCCGTTCAGAGGGTCCCCATCTCAACAGATTCCAACAACAACAATCCGATCAGAGGGTCCTATATTACTATTTCTTTGGCTTTGGGGGTAAAAAATATTTGATTCGAGTCGAGGAACCCATCAAACAAAGCTCAGAGTTATTAGATATTGATTTTTGAAATTTGTTATTTTCTCGAGATGAGTACTAATAATTGCCCTTAACTTCGTAATCTGCTCGAGATGTGTACACCAAAACACTATTCAAACAAGGATGGATCATCTAAAATCAAGTGGTAATAATAACGCAATTTTGACTGTGTTCTGGGACAGAAAGAATAGAAATAACGAAACTTCAAATATCGATATCTGATCACACTGAGCGTTGATTGTTAGGTTACTCGACTCGAATCAATTATTTTTTACCCCCTAAGCCAAAGAAATAGTAATATAGGACCCTCTGATCGGATTGAGTACCCATACAATGTTCTGATTACGCAGATTGTGAAGTTTATGTCGGGCATCCGCTTGCTGGATGCTGATTATCTAGATTAAATTCTAGAATATGCAGCTATTAAAGCACATACAAGCACGATAACCTTTCATTCAATCATTATTTTAGGGATCTCTGATTTTTGAATAGAAGATATAAAAAAGCAAAGAATCATACAGTTACAAATACTATTATATGCATGTTAAACCTTTGGTTACTAAATGCGCTGTAATGAGAATTGACTTGAATCCTATTGATTAATTTGTAGGAATGCTTAGCTATTAAGTTCAACAAGCAGTAACATATACAAAAAGAAAAAAGAGTCATGCAGCTACAAATATTATTATATGGATGTTAATCCTTTGGTGACTAAATGTGCTGTAATGAGCAGCGACTTGAATCCTATTGATTCATTTGTAGGAATGCTCAGCTATTAAATTCAACATGCAGTAACAGATTTTTTGGATTATTAGCTAAACATTCATACAAATGAATCATTAGAAATCGGTGTTATGGGTGTCTGAACCTGGCTATTATAAGGTACATTATTATTCCTCACTGATAATGTGTCAAGTGAGCAGGGACGTGGGCTGGAGGGTATCCAATGTTGGGGCGTCCACCTTGGAATTTCCAACCGCATCATCCTCTTGAAACAGACAAAACTCATGCACAAGGCCTGGGCTTTTGTTTTTCCAAACTGCATGACACATTATAGCTCTAGATTGTTTGCCATTCTGAAGTGAATTGATTTGTAGCCTTTGATTGGCCACCATGCAAACCGGGGGAGAAACTCAGGATACATGGGCCCATTGAGAAAATGTGGATATCTGAACCTGAAAATTGTAAAAATCATCTAGACTAGCTTCAAGATGCCCAAGTGTTGGAAGTTTCCAACCTGGCGCCCCACCCCCACAATATTGGAAATGTTCCCAACAGATGGAGAGAGAGATGATTTATTTGGCAAAGGAGCATACATTATTTAACACAAAGCATATTAATTAAATGGAATTAGATTATTTGTCTATTAACCAGTTTCTTGCCAATTTCGGAGGGGGGGGGGGGGTTAATGTGATATAAAAATCTAGACCACATCTGCTCCCTACTTCCTGTCCACACATAATGAGTTTTGGATCAACTCTAAAGAAGAGGTGTCCATTTGTATATGTCAAATATGGTTGATTACATGTTTAAAGTGTAGGAAAGTATGCAAATGTTGGTCTAAAAACGACCGTGACAAATTCCCCACTATTAAATTGTTGTCCAATCAAACTAAGAGAACAATTTCAACATATTGTTGGTGTTAAATTTCAAACCAATCTATAGTAAGATAAGAAATTTGTAAATGTTGAACATTTTGACCAAAGTTGGGGATATACACCAATTAAGCACCCTCTCCCAAGTACCCCCACCACCCCAATCACGTCATAACCTATCAATGATTCAGTTGAACGTGATTTCATAAATTATATTCATGTCTGGGCGACAAACATGTGTAAATATCCCTCAGGCGGACTTCAGAGGAGGAAATATGATGGAACTGGTATTGACATATTGTCACACCTGGATCTTTCAATAATGCCCAGATAAACATGAGTATTACAATAGCAATTATATACAATGGTACAACAATGTATGGTGCACCCCTGAAAATAAGACATTTATAATATAATAATTTGACTCCATTGGCATGTATCTGTAAAAAAAAAAAAAAAAATCAATGTGTAGACATATATATTGTCAAGTATCGCACAAGAGTCTCTCCAAGCTCTTTCCTACAACTCACGTTTGTATGCTATAATGCCGCGGAGTGTTTTATACTGGTAGATGTTTGCCTATTGTGTAAGGGTTGCATGCCACCGTAGCAAGAAGCAAAGCCCCCCATAATAGCCCCATTCCAAAACAGGATCGGCGATGAAGACTTACCTTGTTTACAATTAGAGATGTGCGTATTTAACTATGTTGATAACGTTTTATGGATTGACTTGTTGTAAACTAATGTCCTAGTTAGTGCTCGCATGTACTCCGTTGCCTTAGTCTGTTGTATTCAGGGCTTATACTACGGGCTCAACGCTCGGAAGAGGGTGCAATGCCAGTCGGTTGACTTAAGGTCGGTCGGGCCCCCCAACTCTTGATGGTGCGGATCATTAGGATTCATCGTGATTGTGTGTTAACGGTGATCCGGGGGTCATCGATATTTAAAAATTCTCTTAGTGTTATGCATTTAATAATTTTGTATTGTGAAATACCAATTATCATACCATTATCCAATTAGGAAGAATGCGTTGCAATTTACTCAAGTGTCAATCGTAAACAATTAGTGCATTAAGAGATCGATGGGTGTTTTCGAGTGTGGCTCGAACACATTTACAAGGACCACGGATGCACACTTAGCTGTCACAATTCACAATAATAGTTTGGAGTTGGGGATGATACGCGGGAAGATTTGAAATGGCCGTCGGCCCTCTCAAACAACCAACTTTTGAATGTTGTAATTCCGCTGAAGAGCGTTTGTAAGGTTTGCTTTAATAGACAGTCAAGCTTCTCATGGGTTCTTGATGGGACGAGATTCACGTGAAACGATTCTGGTTGATAAGAGATATGGGGACAATGCTTTGCTTCAAATCGAAGGAGAGTCATGTACCAACAACTTAATAACATATCGATGTTTAAATGTTTACCATTTGGGCGTTCCTTGTGACAAAGATAACACAATCATTCCTGAATATTTCATGCAGACACTTATTTTCTTCGGACACATTGATCGACACAACATTCATTTTGACAATAGAGCGTTACTTTACGTCCCATCCTAGTGACTTCTGAATAATAATGCTTCCAGTACAACCTACATCTTAACCAGTATCGGCAATTCCAAACGGAGAATGAAATTTGTGAGAAAATTTAACGCATAAATATGTGAATTCCTTCGTGATTTCTAGTGTATGTTCTTTAAATATAAATATCGGAAGATTTTTTTTGCAAAAAATGACAACTTTTGTTTTCTTTGTATTAACTTCGAGTTTCCATGCATCTGAATAGTCTGTGACATAACATCACCGAACTGATCACAGTTATACATTGTGATAAGACAATCATAAGTATATGTTAAATTTGAATTAATAAATATACTTTAGAACTGGAAAGTAAAAATTGAAGCATGAGTATAGAAAAGTAAAACATAATCAAAATTGCATAGTTTAATTGAGGTCCGTATGAGCCGGGGTCCGTAAGAGCCAGAGTCCGTATGAGTCAGGGTCCGTAAGAGCCAGGGTCCGTATCAGCCGCATACCCCTGCTACATGAATGCTTTATTAACTCAATCATGAATTAACATGAAATTAGAGATGATTTGGACCAATCCAAATCTGCCCTATATAATAACCATCTTCAAACTTCTATAACAAACCCATACATAAACGAAGTTCTCTATCTTTTTTTAATAATCACAACAATTACAAAAATAATGTGTTCACTGCGACATCAAAATTGCATAGCTGCATTACTCTTACATTGTTGACGTTGTCGTCAAAAAAGATGACGTAGAAACGGTGCGCTTCGGGTGATGCCCCGATCATTTCTTGTTATTCTTCAGACTTAAGGCACAATGAAGGCAGCTATAGTATCAATGAAGGTGGCAGTCATGGATTGAACTTATCATACAAATACATGTCGAATAAATACAGAACACAACTTGCATCATAAGATTCATAACTCGAATCTTTAGCGAACTCGTTGCACTCATTACATTTCGCTCACTCATTCGATAAAATATTACCGATTAAGACAGAGGGGGGGGGGGGGGGGGTCTGAACAAAATTTCATGCACGTATGCTGATTTTTTCCTTTCGACACTTGGTGGGACCCACCCACCCCGTGTCCAAATATTTTCCGTTTTCGGCTGTTTTTCCCGACCATTTTTGTACACCCACCTCTGAGTTTTGGAAGAAAAAAAATTGTGTTGGTCCCATTGACCACCCACCCATCCCGGCATACGTGCCCAGAAAATGTTTTCCCACCCCCTGTTATTCTAAGGTGTTTTAAGCCAAACTCATAGCAAAAAACAGTAAAAACTAATTTTGAGTCGCGGAAAAAAAAATTTGTGTTGGTCCCATCAATCACCCACCCACCCCGGAATACGTGCCCTGAAAAAAATCCTCCCTCCGATTAAGATGCGCATTGTGTTCTGACTATTTACACATGCACATGCATGCATTATAAATATGTACACACAGCTGGAAGCCCCCCCCCCCCAGTTTTATACCCACAGTATAGAGTGTAAAGCAGAAATTTACAAAATATGTGTTATACAAGCAAAAAAACCCATATTGAGTTATGTTATATACATATGTACATGTACGTCGTGTTTTTATTAGGATGAAGATTTAAGAAGCCAGAACATGTGCGATAGAGGTGCCATCCTTGCCAGAAGCGGGACAAAAATGGGTGGTACGACATGCTTGCCGAAAGGAAAAGATGGTAATATATAAGGATTAACTGTCATGTGGACTGTTTTTATGGAGATGTAACCGTGAGGTAAGTGGTCATAAATTGTGTAAAACCCGAAGGGTTTTACATAGAAGTTATGACCACTTACCTCACGGTTACATCTCCATAAAAACAGTCCACATGACAGTTAATACTTATATTTATATACATTTAGCGAAAAAGCCACTTTTGTAAATGTATTTTAAATCGGAAAGTGTATCGTGACAAAACCAGCCCAAAATATCCCACAGCACCCTTGGCAAAAGTTAACAGGAACAATTGAAACCCGACGATTTATTAAGTCAATCCTGTGCGAATCCGAATGCGCCCAAAACATTACGCGATCGTCTTTCCAAACCCAAATGACGTATCGATGTTGTTATGAGATGACGTATCGATGTTGTTATGAGCTGTTGCGCATTCACCGAGAAATAATTGCAACTAGCCACGTGGGCGCCGACCAATCAGAATGCTGGATTTAGTGATGACAACACTTAGTATGTAAATATATATATAATACTAGCATGCCGGTTTGCCCAGCGTAGCCCTGGTAAATATGTAACATTGACGATGCCAGTCGTTTATCTTTAAACCACACGATGTGCCAATACGGGTACATATAACTCTTAGGCTATCAGAACGGTTTGATTATTTATTTACAACAAAGTCAATAATGTTCAATCATCAGCATCTGGGTTTCTCCTGGTTGAGTTTCTCTTCCTGTCGTCTGCTCGGTTTGGGGCCTTCTTCCGTCTTCATGGATTGTGTGTATCTTCTTGTCTTCTACTCGGTTGAGTTCCGGTTGAGTTCACATTCTTGTCGTCTGCTCTTCTTCCGTCTTCGTCGGCGCATCAGTAGGACGTGGTTAAGAATACAAGCTCGTAATGTTTACCTTGCATCTTCGTCCATAGCTTCCAACTGCTTTCCTGCGTGTCTGAGAGTTCCTAGAGTTCGCTGCGGGGTTGGCTAGAACTGTGTGTGTGTAAAGGTCTCAATTTTGCTTGCCACTAAATAGGACCATGGTGTTATTCCGCCTGGATCCGCATTTCATGATCCATCGGATGGGGCGTTCCTGGGCTGCTCATGCGAGGTAATTTTCCTATGTGTTCCTCTGTGTTCTTCAGGTATCTTATCCTTGCCTTCGTGCCGCGTTAGGTTTCAATGGGCGCCGTAGGTAAAGTATCTCGTCTCGCTAATCCCTTAAGCGTTCTGTTTACTTCATAGTTGTCTTACTATGTATGTATGTATGTATCGGCCTGGTTACTGCTAGATGTCCGCCAATTCGTTTTGATGTCGCAATGTTGATGACCAGTCATCAGGGGCGCTAGTATGTGTGGTAAACTAGCGGCTCCCGCGACTAAGATATTGCCTTCTTCTTCCCGGGTTGAAAGTTATGTCCCTGGGGGTTGTCTTGGCACATTACTCCTTCGCTTTTTCGATTTAAAGTTGATCTTGAAATCGCAAGTCTGATTCGTCGCCGCGCGGCAGGGCGATGATTCGTCGGAGTGTTTCGCAACAGCGGCCGCGGCGACAGATAGCTGGTGCGATGTCGTCCCCCGTCATGCAAATCGGGTTGTCTGGGCGTCTCTCAGACAACTCCGATGGCTGTGACTGTTTTTTATTTTAAAGTTGATCCTGAAAGCCCAATCCGCCGCGGCGTAGCAGGTTGATGACTCGTCGGAGTAGTTCGCAACAGCGGCATCGGTGAGTGAGAGGCCTCCGTTGTTCGTATGTACGTCGATGTCGTTGGTACGGCTGTTGTCGTGCTCTAGCGTAGGTTCGCTGGCGAGTCCGGATCGGCTGTCGGTGTTCGTCCGTGAAGTAGTACCAATCGGGGTCGATGTCGATGAGTGCATCTTCAGTTTCTCTGGGCGGGCTGTAAGGCGGGGGAGGTGACTGTGTTGCGTAATATCGTCTATGCTCGTTGTAAGGCTGAACCCATGGCTGGTTGTAGGATGTGGGTGACTGCATGCGCGGCATCATGTCGAGGTAGCTTTCATGCGGCCGCCTGCTGGCGGATGGTCGTGCATCTGAATTGGGTGTCATATTGTCATCATCGGATGTCGAGGTATTTCCGTCCTCAATGTCCGAGTATGGGGGTAGGTTCTGACAACTAGTCGACCCTCGTTCCACCGCCATGGTCAGCCTGTAATACTCAAACGGATATTTGTGTGAGGTTTGAGAACAAATGACACAGTCAGTATACACAATGGTTACTTTTCTGATTTATCGGTATCGCTTGAGGGCCGTCAGATCAGCCCAATTCGAAAATGGAATTTACAACTAATTATATAGATTGATTGGGTGACGAACAGTTAAACACAAGATAAGTCGGGGTGATTGATTTCAATCATCGAAACGTATGACTGCGTGTCGGGATTTATAGTCCCTATTCGACGCTCGCTATAATCATTCTGATGATTATACAACTATAATACCATGGACATTCGTTATGCAACAATTAATATTTGAAATATATGAAATGCATAAATGTCTATATACATGCCAATGATTATAATATCCGCGCAACAATAATTACGGAGGAAATTCGGAATACATTAATATATGATACATAATTAATACTAATCCAAATCCGCCGCAGATGTGGTTAGCCTCTGACGGCTATAATTGGATATACATGTAGGCGTTCCTGATTGTTGTCCCTGAATGGCGCAGGCGGCTTTGGTTCATCCGTCTCCATTGCTTCGTCTATGGGCTCTTTGAACACGGCATTCAGGATATCCTCAGGTCGCTGGTCTAACTGCTTATTATACATAATGGCTAACCTTGGTAAATGTCGTTTAACAAATTTCCACCAGAATCGGTGGGTCAAGATAATGAAAATTACTACTATAGTTGTTACTAGGGCAAAATACCGCCCTGGCCATCTCTACCATTAATTGGGGTAATAACTTTCATTCCTAAGTCAGCCATGTGAATCTTCTCGATCTCGTGTAATTTGCTCGGGGTGCGCTCAACTTAGTAACCCTAAAGATGGCGATATTCGCGTCGGCGTGCTACTCGTTATCTCTCGGCGCGTGATTGTAAAGTTCAAGGCTTTATTTATTAAATCGCCACGCGCACGGGCCGGGTTTCATGGGGACGCGCGACCTGTGATCGATAGGGGTACGACTATTTATTTCGACTCGGTTCGGGCCACTGGGTTAAATATTACGGAGCCAGGTTAGGTTTGCCAATAAGCCAGTTAAGGGTAGGGTCCCGTGCATTCTGTAATGAAAGCAAGGTCAGTAGTCTGAGTATCGGATTACAATTTACATCACTGCTGCCATTGAGTACAGTAGGTTTTTAAATGATTGCTTGGTGTTTACGTCGCTAAGCGCTCCATTCATGAACTGCTTACACTTGCGTGGGGCCGGTACGGGCCTACATTCACGAGGAGTTTGTTCAATGGCGGCCACTTCCATTAACTCATCCCCTGAGCTGTCATCACTCGTAACCATCCTTGTTACTTTGCGCCCGTGTCGACGAGGCGCTGAGGCGCGTTGTGCCTTCGCACTCGGCTCTGATCTCTCGTCCGTGGACGAGTCAGGGTTTTGTAGCGGCCCTGAGCGCGCGAGTCGCATTTTTCTACGCTGTAAGCGCACCTTAAGCTCGCTTAAAGGGACATCTTCGTCATCGGAGTCGGAACATTGTCTCCGATATCGAGCGATTACGTCATCTGGTAATGGTTCAGTTTCATCGCCAGAAGACCCACCCACATGGTTAGGGGCAGGGATGTCGCTACCTTCGTCTTCGTGGGGAACAACATACGTTTGAGCACGCTTGTTGTTGTCAGTTTTGGGGATTTCCCATTCTAGGTTGGCTTTGCGCATATGTTCAGCGTGGGATTGTGTGACTTTCCCAGTTAATTGGTTCCTCGACTTGAAAGTAACGGGCGTTATTTGCTCGGTTATGCGGAAGTAGGGTTTCCATTTGCTTTCAAGTTTGCTTTTTCGTAAATGGTTCTTTACATAGACGGCCTCGCCAATCTCGAATTTGGTGTCTGTGGCCTTTTTGTAAAATTTCGCTGCTTGTTGGCGTTTCGCCTGTTTCACGTGTTTGTGTACCATCATAAAGGATCTGTGCTGTTGTTGCAGGGCTATCTGATGGTAATCTTCTCCCGCGTATTTACGCCTGGGTTTTAGGAGATTGTCGATTGGGAACACGACGTCGCGGTTGTATAACAAGAAAAAGGGGGAGAATTTTGAAGTTTCATTTTTGTTAAATCGAATCGCAGCTAGTGCTTGATTTAAATGGACGTCCCACGTGTTTATTTGGTCTGCCACTTTCTTTGAGACAATGTCCTTAAAAGACCGATGAAACCGCTCCACTCTGCTATTGCTCTGGGGTGATAATAAGACGTGGTCACGTGGTGAATGTTCAAGGCCTTCAGGGTGTCCCTGACCTTGTAATTAATGTTCTCACTGCCATTATCGGTAATTATTTCCAGAGGGCATCCATGGCGCGGGAATATTTCGTCGATCAAGAGATGAACAACGTTCTCGGCTGACTTGTCCTTGACCGGAAACGCTTCTGCCCACCCGCTATATAAGTCTATGAAGCTGATAATGTAGCGGTTACCCGATAGCGACGTGGGGTAGGGGCCTGATAGGTCTAAACCGATTTTGGCGAAAGGATAGGGGGGCGTGTCCGTTATCTGCATTTTAGGGGATTGTTTTTGCAGCGACCTGACTTGGCAGGTCACGCACTTTCCAACGTAACAGTTTAGTTCCTTGTACAGTCTGGGCCAAAAATATTTCGACTTAATCGCATCATGCGATTTGTCTACTCCCATGTGGCCGTTATCATCATGGTATTGTTTGATTATGTTGGTTTGAAGGTGTGCGGGCGCCCAAAGGCGCGGGGTCGGTTCTGCGTCAGCACTCGAGAGGTAATAGAGTACCCCGTCAATCATCAAGTGTTTGTCATTCCGGGTGCCCTCGCTTTTGTCGAGGGCCTCCAGGACTGACGCAATTTCCGGGTCTTTCTTTTGTTCATCAAGCATGCTGAAGCCTGGCTTGTTGAACAGTAGGTTAGTGGGTTGGTAGGCCTGCCCAATTTGAGTTTTATTCGGCAGCTCTTTCGGGGTCACCTCGCAGCTTGCGAAGTGTTTGGGTTCAAATCGAGACGAGTTCAATGCGGCGATTTCCGCTCGGGTCTCGGCGATGGTAAGGTTATTGTCGTTTATATCTACCTCTACTTCTGCCTTTTCTCGTTCTGTATAAGCATTAGGTGGCGTTCGACTGAGTAGGTCTGCGCAGTGATTATCTGGGCCAGCTATGTACTCGATGTTACAGTTATACCCAGTTATGCCCAAAGCCCACTGTTGAATTTTCTTGTTCTGCATGGGGGATTCTAAGATATACTTCAATGGTTTATGATCTGTTTTTATTGTGAAAGTGGCGTTATGAAGGTAATGGTCCAACCTTTGTAATGCGAAGTGAATTGCATATGCCTCTTTCTCCACAGTTGGCCATCGGGTTTGAGTATCACTAAGTTTGTGTGAGAGATAATAAATTGGTTCTTCAACGCCATCTGAGCCCAACTGGGTCAGACAGGCACCGATGCAAAGGTCGCTTGCATCAGTATACAATGTATAGGGCGTGGCCGTATTTGGGTAGGCCAAGAGAGGCACTGCCGTCAGATTTTCTTTTAGTTTGTCAAACGAAATTTGGCAAGCTTGGTCCCATTTGAATTTGGCATATTTTTTTGTAAGCTGTACCAAAGGTTCAGCGATCTGCGAAAATGAGGGGACAAATCGGCGGTAGTAGTTGCTCATGCCAATGAATGAACGTACTTCCTTGACTGATGTTGGGGGTACAAGCGACCGGATGGCCTTGACCTTGTCGGGGTCAGGTCGGACGCCGTCGGTATCAATTATAAAACCCAAATACTGTGTTTCTTGCTTTAGGAATTGGCACTTTTTTAATTTTAATTTCAGTGTATGTTGGCGCAACCTGTCAAAGACTTTCTGGATATGTTCCAAGTGTAATTCTAGGGACTCGCTGTATATGAGGACGTCGTCTAAGTAGGCAATGGCGTAATCACCCATCCCACATAATACCTGGGCCATCAGCTGGGAGAAAACCCCTCCGGCGTTCCGGAGCCCGAAAGGCATGGAGTTGAATTCAAAGAGACCTCGGTGGCAAGCGAATGCCGTCTTTTGCTTGTCCTCCTCTGCGACCTGGCACTGCCAATAACCGCTTTTGAGATCGATAGCGGTGAAGAATTTAGATTTTCCAAGAAGTGCCAAAATATCGTCGATAACCGGAAGTGGGTATGACATAGGTTTGGTTACGGCATTTAATTGCCTGAAGTCGACGCAAAATCGTTTGGTGCCATCGCGCTAATCAACCATAACAATCGGACTTGAGTAAGGACTCGAACTCGGCCTGATAATGTCTGCTTCTAGCATATCATTTATGGCAACGTCAACCAACGGTCGTTTATTCAAAGGGGTGCGATACGGGCGAAGTTTTATCGGAGGGTGGTTTCCCGTGTCGATATGCATTTTGACTGTGCTCGTCTGTGTCAGCTCGGTATCTTTGTCGGCAAAGATGTCCGAGTTGGACTTAAACAATTTTATCAGTGTTTCTCGGTATCGCTCTGGGCACGAAACTTCGGCCAAATTTAATCTTTTCTCGCCTGTAGCGCGCGCTGACCTAGAGTTGTCTACCCTGTTATGGCCGGCGCGTCTAAGGGCGTAGCCATCGTCGCGGTAATTACGGGTCGTCGGGAACTGGGAGCTTTGTGACAAAGAGTTAATTTCGCGGCTGGTTCCAGGGCCACACACTACCGTCTTGCCGATTACACTGCCCCGTCGTAGGCGAAACGTTTTGTTGGTGTTATTGATAAGTAATACCGGGACCTTGTTCCTCTTGCCCACCCCTGACACGGAGCTGCCAAGTTCCAGACCGGGTTCCGACGCTAGGTAGCCTTTTTCGATTTGGGCCACCTCTACTAATGTTGACTTGTGAAGAGAGGCTAAGTTTTTCGATTTTCCCAGGCATAAAGTTGACGTTTGGGGCTTTAAATTAACCTTGCAGGTCAACCTCAGCAGTGAAGCTATGTGCGCGTCCGATTCCAAGGGGACGTACACGTCATTGACCTTGAGACATCCCAGGTCATAATATAGTCTGACCCCCCGAGAGGTCAACCAATCCCTCCCCAATATCATGTTCCGGGTCATGTCATTCACCACATAAAATTTATGGGTTAATTTTAAAGTCGACATTCTGAAGGTTAATTCCACGCTACCAAGCACGCCCAATGATTTCCCATTTACTGAGCTAAGGTTAATGTGTTCCCTAGTTAGTTTTGGTCGAAACTGTAATGCGTCACAGACGCGTTTGTGAATCAATGAGACTTCCGCGCCACTATCTACTAATGAGCGGTATTTATTTTTACCTATTCTAACTAAACATGAGCTGGGGTTCCCTACAATATTTATGCTATATTTCCTCCCATTTGTGGCCCCAATGAGAGGATTTCTTAGTTTTTTGCATATGTGGGCGGGGTCATCATTCGTGGTGGTTCGTTTAATGTCGGATATCTCCGGCTGTGTCGCGGTGTATCATGGGATATGTCACGTGGTCGGTTCGGCTGATCTCGGCGGATTCCCCTAGGTGGCGTTACTGGCGCGTTCCACTGCTTGTGCTTCGAATCTCCGAGTAGTATGTAGACGAGATAGTCTGGAACAATACATTCCACCCGGAAACCTATTGTTCTTAATTATATTCCACCCGGAAAACCTATTGTTCTTAAATATATTCCACCCGGAAAACCATTGTTCTTAAATAGCATGTGATTTAAGAGAACAAAGCATTCTACTTTTCCTAAACAAAAGAATGAACTTTATACCCCACAGGTGTCTGGAGAACAATACAATATATTCCTTAGAAAATTAAAGCTATTGTTATAATATGATCGTACGTGGCACGTAATGGAGCAACCACCAAGTTGATCATTAAGTTCAACGTTACAATAATTATATGATGTACCATACAGGGTACTGCATGTGTTACACCACTCGGAGAAATGTCTGTGTCGTCACACAAATACCATGCTAGAACTTGGATTAATATATTCGTAATCGTATATAGTCACCAATAGCCGGGTTACTACCGTAGTAACGGACATTGCCCATCTAGTGAACTATTCAAACCCAGCATTGAAATAATGGTTATGATCAGTCCAAACATATGAGTAAAGTTCGAACATAAGATAATAATAGCTGAGAACCTGGTGCGAATTTAACTGTGGTGGGGCCTCAAGCATATCTACCCCTGCACGTCAGAAAAGAAAAGTAGCTTGAGGATGGAAGTGAACCATCATCCCACAGTGAAATCAACCAGGCCTGTTTGGGTTTGAATAGTTCAATAGATAGGCAATGTCAGGTACTACGGTAGTAACCCGGCTATTGGTGACTATATACGATTACGAATATATCAATTCAAGTTCTAACATGGTATTTTAGTGTGATGACACAGACATTTCTCCGAGTGGTGTAGCACATGTAGTACCCTGTATGTATATATATATATATATATATATATATATATATATATATATATATATATATATATATATATATATATCACAGCAGAAGTTTCCTTAGAATTAATGAATGGAAATGGAATGCCTCTAATATTTGTATTATTTGAGTCGGACATACCTTAGCTGCAGGCAATCAATGCAATACGTGTAAACAATGTAGAAAAAGAAATTATTGAATAAAGTGTAGTGAATATGATGCGTCACTTTAATATTTGAGTCGGACATAGCTTACCTTACCTGAAGGCAATCAATGCAATAAGTGATGTAGAAACAGAAATTATTGAATGAAGTGTAATGAATATGAAGCGTCATTTTAATGCAATATCGATTGGGAGGAAGAGAAATGTCACTTTAATAGTTAACAATGATATACATATATATATAATTATAGATTATTCCCATTGAAGACGATCAATGCAATGACCAGTGTAGAAATGGAAAAAAAATGTTGCCTGAATGAATCGATGTGTGAACATAAAGTCTCACTTTAATGAAATGTTGAGATGATGGAATCAACGAGGAATTTGCAATTTCTGTAATGATGAAATTGGTTCACATACCGGTATACATGTATATGCAGCTGAAAATGTGAATTGACTGAAATGTAATTATGAAAGTGTCAATGACACTGTAGCTCAATGAGGAAAGGGAATAATTTCATGTGTTACAGTTAATGGAGCGATTAGGAATGTGGAAAGTTGAAAGGCCTAGTTATGCAAAGATTAAAATCCAAGATGGCCGCGACAACCATCGTTTTTTTGCCAAATGACACAAAAAAGACTCCTTCCTATTTACATGTCATTGTTAACATCCTTCACAAATTTCATGATGATCCGACAAAAGATACGACCTGTAGCCCGTGTCAAAGGATTTAGTCATGTAAAGAGTAAAATACAAGATGGCTGCTGGCGACCAGGTTTCTTGGTTGAATTCAAAATGATCCTTTTCCCCATCTACATGTAATTGTTAACATCCATTACAAATCTCATGATGATTGGACCAAAGATTCGACTTGTAGCCCTTGACAAAGAATTTAGTCATGCAAAGAGTATAATCCAAGATGGCTGCTGGCGGCCATGTTTTTGGTCGAACAACCCCAAAATTACTCATTTCCCATCTACCGGTACATGTCCATTTTAACATCCATGACAAATTTAATAATGATCAGACAAAAGATATGACCTGTGGCCCGTGCTAATGGATTGAATTTTGAAATCCAAGATGACCGCTGCCGGCCATGTTTTCTGGCCAAATGACCCCAAAATGACTCACTCTCATCCACATGTCAACATCAACATTCATGACAAATTTCATAATGATCTGACCAAAGTAAGGACCTGTAGCCTGTGCCAAAGGATTTAGTCATGCAAAGATGGCTGCTGGTGGCAATGTTTTTTGGTCAAACTACCCCAAAATGACTCGTTCACATCTACATGTCAATAGCGATGACAAATATCATAATGATATGACCAAATGTACAACCTAGAGCCTGTGCTGAAGGATTTAGTCAAGCAAAGAGTAAAATCCAAGATGTATGTTGGCCGAATGACCACAAAACAGCTCGTTCCCATCTACATGTCATTGTTAACACCAATGACAAATTTCATGAAGATCCGACCAAAGCTACGACCTGTAGCCCGCGCCAGAGGATTTAGTCATGCAAAGAGTAAAATCCAAGATGGCTGCTGGTGGCCATGTTTTTTTGGCCGAACGACCCCAAAATGGCTCGTTCCCATCTGCCTGTCATTATTAACATCCATGACAAATTTCATGATAATCAGACGAACAGTATGACCTGTAGACCACGCGAATCGATTTAATTTTGAAATCCAAGATGGCTGCCAGCGGCCATGTTTTTTGTCCGAATGACCCGAAAAGGATTCTTTCCAATATACACTGATCATGGGTATTTCCAATTAAAATTTAATTTAATCCAAGTTAAATCGCATAATCAAAGTAATTAATGGCTGAACATCACCAACTTCAACTGTGGAATCCGACCCAATGCCTCCCATACAGAGAGGCCTAAGCTGAATGAGGTTCCCAGAGGGTGAATTTGGTGATGCTAGCCCTCTGGGGACCTCATTCTGCAAATGTCAGCCACACTAAATTCAGACTTGGGGACCGCCCACCTCTAGTTCTATTGAGAATCATATATTAACCCTTCATTTACTAAATGCTTATTGACAAGTACCCTGCTTGACAAAACAAGTGTCCAATGTCACCGCGGTGTATTTGCCATTCGGCCGCGGTGTCAGAGTTTGGAACTGCAGTTGAGCACCTCGGCCGAATGGCAAGTACGGTACACCATGGGCGAACGGCAACTACACCGCGGCCGGACCGCATGTACACCATGGTTCAGTATAGTTAGCCGGTGGAGCCGCGGTGTAGTTGCATTTCAGCCGCGGTGGCAATGCTAACCGCACCGCGGTTAAGTGGACACTTGTTTTGTCCAGCAGGGTAGATGTTGTGGGAAGTGTTCAGATAAAGTCGTTTGTTGAACTTTTCTGAACATTTCCAACCAATTAATAGATATCCTTCTACACATGTACATGTATGTATTATCTGTTAGTCTGTTGTCATCTGCTTGCATTTCCTGAACACCCCTCTGAATGAATAATAGATCATTCAAATAAATTCTTTTTTACTTGGTGGGAGAATCCATTTAGTAAAGAAAGGGTTATATCAAATTTTCGCTACGATAAGGCAGCAATGATTCATAGCCCCTACAATTCAGTGGAATCATGAACTTATTTACAACATACCGCATTACCGGTATAGCCATTTAATAAGCTAAATCTCCGATTTTGGTGTTGAATGGGTCACCATGAATCACTCTCAACCTAATCAATCACCACAGTGTATTGCTTATCGCTCACTATTTACATGCTGTATATATACAAACGCTCTGCTCACACAAAGTGTTTTGCGGAAAATAACGCATTCTTAATATGATCATTATTCTACATGTATACTATTAAGATATTATTGAGGAAACTTTCATAATTTGGTAACTGTTATTTCTAAATTATTACTTATTACATGTACATATGTACATGTACACATACATGTATACCGGCAGACTTTCATTTTTAGAAAATGTAGGCGCGCAGAGTCCCGCTCGCTGGGTTTTGGCCAGGCGCGCGGTTTCTATCAAGATAAAATAAACAGCGGAAATACATTCATAAATGCCGCGTAAATTGAATTTGTTTACTCACGATCGATGTCCAGTGAATCTCTTTGATGGTTTAACACTGCTTAATCCACTATCCATAAGCACAAGTGAATGTTACACACTATGTTTTATATTCTACATGCCCCTATATTAAATGTAATTCATAATAATTAATAAGGAATCAATTTAATACTCAGATTCCAAGCTGACAGAATAAATATCAACATCTCCCAGCCACGTGGTCTCAATTTGATTTTCGAGGAATTTATGTGACGTCATAAGCCATACCGGTACATAGAAATGTATTTTTAGCTTCGAATCATTCAGTCTCAGACAGATAGTGCATTTGACACGTCACACCGTGTGACCTCGTCTGGGTAGACACTGATAATAGCGTTATCAGGTTCGCTCTCTGTATTTGGCCTAGGTGCGCAATCGATCGCTCGCTGGTTTTCAGTTTTAGCCGTGCGATGGTGCGCAAGAGCGATCGCGCGTCTCAAAAATGAAAGTCTGTACCGGTACACTTATCTGATGTGCCTGACTTCATCCGGGCTCTTTAGGGAACAACGTTGCCAACCGGTATACATGTACAATGTATAAGTATATATCGAGGTCGCAGTCAAGGACACAGTCGCATATGAAATTGGACCCACCCATATACCGCTATTCTCAAAGTAATTGACCAGAAAAACGGGGTGATACCCCGGTCATGACCGCGGTGATACCGGTAATAAACGGTAGCGGTATCGAGACGGTCATGGCGTGGAGTTACGGTATTGGGCGATAATGATACCGTGGTCTTTTACTGGGCACCGCATTAATTTTGTTGAATACCGCAGTGATTTTCATGGAACTCTTTTAGGGGAAGTATTTACTCACACATACTTGTTCGCGTTAACAAGCGGTATCAGTACCGTGGTATTGGAGGATACCGCGGTATAGTACCGCCATATTAACGGGGTGACACCACGTTATTGGTGGTCAATTACTTTAAGTATAGCAGTAGTTCCCGGGATCAAAGTAGGCCTTTAGTACATTAATACCAAATTTTAGTCCGATCAGTCGTGCAGTTTTCAAGTCTATAACACACAGAGACAGAAGTTCTATGTACCTACATGTATATGAGCGAGGTCATGGTCAAGGACATGGTCACTCATGAAATTGGACCCGCCCATTTCCGGGATCAAAGTAGACATACAATACATGTACCCCGCTGTACAAAACAAGTATCCATTGGCACCGATGTATTTGCTGTTCGGCTGCGGTGTCAGAGTTTGTAACTGCAGTTGAGCACCGCAGCCGAACGGCAAGTACATTGCGGCCAAACGGCAAGTTCACTGCGGCCGAAAGGCAACTACCCTTACGGTCGAATAGCATGTACACCGTGGTTAGATTTCTGGTTTGTATTGTCTTTTTTCAGTTTGATGAAAGTACACCGTGGCAAATACACCATGCCGAATGGCAATTACATCACGACCCAACTGTTAGCCGGTGGTGCCGCGGTGTAGTTGCATTTCAGCTGCGGTGGCAATGCTAACCGCACCGCAGTTAAGTGGTCCCACACACAGACAGAATTTCCGAAAAACAACCGATGAACAAATGACCGATGATGAAAAACAACTAACGAAAAAACACACCGGCTGACGAATGGTGGCAAATGACAGATAAATGGCGAGGATGACGATGGCAAATGGCAACAAACAACAACGAAGAAAAATACCGACTGATGACAAAAAATGACTGATGACGAAAAACAAATGGCCAACGACTAACACGATGTCGAACAATCGATGACGAAAAATTACTGATGACGAAAAACAAACAACCAAAGATGAACACGATGTCGAATGATCGATGACGAAAAATGTCTTGATGACAAACACATCGACCCAGGCCTGCAGGTTTCAAAATTATGTGTAACCAACAATAAACACGACGACAAACTACCAAGGACGAAAAACGACAGACGACAACCAAACACGAATGACGACAAACACACTGACTGTGACACTGATGACCAACGAATGACCACGACAAATTGTCAAATGATCAAAAATGATTAAATGAAATAATAAATTAATAATCAAAATTTAATTTTTAATTTAAAGCAAACAGACCTACATGTACCTTTAAAAAAATCTTGGATTTGGAGAAAAATACCTCCAGGAGCACGCATTGTGCTGTTGTGTTCACAACTCCACAAGAATCCTCATCAGATATCAATTCCTTGAACTTAAGTTGAAGATGGTAACTAGGAAACATACTACAATTTTAGTATCACAATTTACAATACACGTAACACAGAATTCGCCGGTTCTTTCATTTTTTTTTATCTTTCTTTGAACTTCGAACTTTTTGGTTGATTGAATGATTCTGGAATCTTGATCATTGTTGTCTGTAACAGTTTACAGTGAAGCCTAACGCAGTAACTGTCGATTGTCACGAAATCAAGCGATTAATTAATCTACGTACATTTGTGAAAATTGTTTGCCATGAAGCGAAGGTGAAGGCCTTATCGGTCTATGGGATATACGGAAGTAATTTCCGATCAAGTAACTGCCGTAAGCCGGATGACACTGACAGGACGGTCGCTTGATGGGGGGTAATTAATTATTATGCTAATGATATACCAATGATTTTTATCAGATGAAAAGGCTGCAATTAATCCTCAGAAAGAACTGAATAGGCTAAACTTGAAAGTCGGGTACATTCTAGAATCTGGGAATGAATTTGATCAGTTGTTGTTGTTGTCTGCATATTCCTCCGTTATATTGGAGCACCCTGTAGTTTCTGCTGGATTCTGCGCAGTCACCACCCGGAAGTCACGTGTTAAATTCACAAATAAACGTACACGGTAATTTCTCTCATGGTATATAGAAATATATAAAAATTATATAAAAATTATATGACGTCATAATTCACATGCATTTAGGTATAAACACCCACTGGGGTGGTTGCTACTAGTACTCGGCCGTGGTAGCACCTGGACCCGACAGGAATGATTAACAGCCCGAGGGCCTATTTATAGACCCGAGACGGAGTTAATCATTCCTGGAGGGCTGTAAAGAAACCAAGGTGCCCGACAAAATCATGCTATTACTATTATTACCACACCGTCCTGGTGTGAGCATGCGTTAATGAAAACAAAGCTTAGCGCTCGCTTCTGTTCAACTTCACCTTAAAATCATGGAATCATGACGTGTGGGTAAAATAATGTTCATCTAATAAAGAACGCCCTCTAAAGTGGTAAAAATATTAAGTAATAGTGTTAACGTTGGAATCAACAGAAAGATCAGACTTTAATTTTTGAGGCGCGCGATCGCTCTTGCGCACCATCGCGCAGCTAAAATTGAAAACCAGTGAGCGATCAATTGCGCGCCTAGGCCAAATATGGAGAGCGTACAAGTATAAAGAAACAGCTTGAATGTTGTAGCAAAATATCAAATGAATTCTCCAAAACCAACATTCATTGTCGGCATTCATCAAAAGGTGATCCCTCGTGCCACGATTATTGGCAGTTTAAGTTTTTTGACGTCACACGATGTGAAGTGTCAAATGCACTATCTGTCTGAGACTGAATGATTCGAAGCTAAAAATACATTTGAACGATTTCTATGTATGGCTTATGACGTCACATAAATTCCTCGAAAATCAAAGCGAGACCACGTGGCCGGGAGATGTTTCCGTATTTATTTCGTCAGCATTGAATCGGAGTATTAAATTAATTCCTTATTAATAATTATGAATTACAATTAATATAGGAGCATGTACAATATGAAAACACAGTGTGTAACATTCACTTGTGCTTATGGATAGTGGATTAAGCAGTGTTAAACCATCAAAGAGTTTCAATGGACATCCATCGTGAGTAAACTAATTCAATTTACGCAACATTTATGAATGTATTTCCGCTGTTTATTTTATCTTGATAGAAACCGCGCGGCTGGCCAAAACCCAGCGAGCGGGACTATGCGCGCCTACATTTTGTAAACATGAAAGTCTGAAAGATATCTGTATGAATTTGAACTGAATACACATGTACTACCCTGCTGGGCAAAACAAGTGTCCACTTTACCACGGTGCGCTTAGCATTGCCACTGCGGCCGAAATGCAACTACACAGCGGCTCCACCAGCTAACTACAATTGGGCGGCGGTGTATTTGCCATTCGACCATGGTGTAGTTGCCGCTGTGTGCATTCATTAAACTGAAAAAAGACAATATAAACCAGAAATCTAACCACGGTGTACATGCCATTCGGCCCCATTGTAGTTGCTTTTCGGCCATGGTGTACATGTGTACTTGACGGTCGGCCATGGTGTACTTGCCGCTCGGCCGCGGTGCTCAACTGCAGTTACAAACTCTGAAACCGCTGCCGAACGCCAAACACACCGCGGTGCCAATGGACACTTGTTTTGTCCAGCAGGGCAGTACGATTGATCTTTTCAATTTGAAAACAGAAACAATTCTTTTTCAGTCCTAAATCAAATGATTAAATTAATGATAAGCAAATACCTGTGCAACCTTTGATGATTAGAGAACAAATTCAACAATGCCTCCAAGCTCCTGTCGAAAGTGAAAGTGCAATAATCATGTCACAAACACAGTTTACACATGATGTCATGAAATTGAATACACTTAACATTGAATTGCCTAGTCTTCGTGTATCTGTGGTACACAATAATCCATAAAATCCTCAAAACAATATTCATTGTTGCAAATTACATGAAACACAGATCAATCGCTCGTTGATTTTTCAATTTCGTGCCATGTGGGGCCTTGACCTTGTAGTGGAGAAATCGGTGTATATAAAGTGTTTGTCGACGCCGATGCCGGCTCTAAATAAAAGTGTACCGGTAATGTCGCACTTCTTCGTTGTTTCTCAATGGATGTGAATGCGATTTGGTATGTGTGTCCGGGTTGGGTCATGGATGATATTGATTATCGCACATGCACATTTGATTTGTTTTTTTAATTTACAAATTTCGAGTAGAAGATTTGTTTACAATCGAGATGGCTAATCACAAACTGTGCCACGGTAATATTTTACCGAATGCCATGTTATCAGACTAGAATTTAGAAAGGCTGTGATTAATCCTCGATTAATCTATTATTTGATTGAGTCTCTGAATGACTCAGTGAGGACAATTAAAAAGTGATCATCGGCAATCGTTGTTGTTGTTGTACTTGTATGTAAATTCCTCCGTCTCGGTTGTCTTCGGAGCACGCTGCTCTCCTAACTCAGAACACCGTTACTAACAGTCGATTGTGTTGAAGTTGAAGTGAAGAAAACGTAATTCTTCGATCAGTTTCTGCTGGATTCTGCGCAGTAACCTCCCGGAAGTCACGTGTGAAATTTACGAAAAAGCATACACGCTATTTTCACTCTTGGTATAGAAATATAGAAAAATTATATGACGTCATAATTCACATGCATTTAGGTATAAACACCCACTGGGGTGGTTGCTATAAAGACAAAGCATGTGAACTCGTGAACCCGTATCAAACTTACAACAATACATTCCACCCTTTTGAAGTATCAAAGTTATTCATACAAACAAACAAAGACTCGTGAACCTGAATGAACCTAAGGTAGAATTAAACCTAAACAAAGAAATCTATATTTATAATATGGATCTATTGTCAATGAGAACATTATAAATAACAAACAAATCAAAATATACAAGCACAATCTATCTACGTATAGTAGACTGGATGGGAATGCACCCTATCCGTTTAAAGTTTATACGCAGAAAATATCAGACTGAAGAAACTGCAAATACCAATGGAATTAGTTCACACTAATTCGAAGTCTAATACGAATCCGAGCGTGTCAGGGTTAAAACCACATAATACACGATATGTAATACCTAGGGATATGCGAATCGAGCAATTTCAATTAGAATCGAATCTCGATTCAAATCAGTCAAGCCAATCGAAACTTGAATCGAAATATTGCATCAGTGGTATGCCTGGTACCAACAGTGAATATGTAGACATAACCTGAATAAGGTACAATACCAGCATCCATTGATCCACTTGGTAACGATAATAAATGATTATAGGTATATAAAGTAAACATTATCCATAGTTTAAACCAAATGTTTGTGACTCTAACTACTATAAAATAATATTAACCACTAACCAAGTCAGTAAGAATCGCAATTATGTAGATAAGTTCGACAAAATTACAAATTTGCTAATTTGGTTTGTTAGGGTTTATCGTCGTTCTAGCCCACACACGACGTTGTCAATTTACGGGTGGAGGAAAGATCACACAGAGGCGTATTTTCACCGAGAAATCGTCCCACGTCGTGTAGAAACCACCTACCCCCGGAAAACAACCGACAAACTTACCCAGATACACGATTCCGGTCACCCTTCCTATGACGGGAATCGAACCAGCTTCGTCAGCGCTGGGCGATCTGTGACGGGGTAATGCATATGACACTATACCAACTGAACAACCCCCCCCCCCAATTTAGCTAGATCAGTTATACCAGTCTTGCAATGTATCTATGGTATATAATTCAATGAAACTGGTACCGATGATTCGAATCAAATCGAAACAGAAGAAAGAAAAAATATTCGCCGGGCCCTATTATACCGCAGCACTACGCAATATAATATACAAGAGGTACGCTGTCGCATGATATTTCACCCCCCCCCCAGCAATTCGGAATAAGCATGGACGCGGAAACTCAAAAACAAACGATCCTGAAACCCAAAATCAAGCAAAATTTCAAATTTTCTAAGTTGAAAAAAGACCCATAACTCTGACAAAAATCATCAGATTATACCCAAATTCGCACTTGACATGTATTTTGATATAACTGATCCACAAAATACGGGATTTGCAATCGTACCACCAAAGCTCACGCTATCATCTGGAAACCCAAAAACAAGAGACAATTGAATTTTCTAAGTTAAAAAAAGGCCATAACGCAGGTGAAAAAGGGTGGACGAAACCCGCGCTATGCATGTAGCTGTTCACCTATGCTGCTCTATCAACATACCAAATATCAGCTAAACACGCCCAGCTGTTGCTGAATAACAATTCAAAAACAGACAAAATTGAATTATCTAAGTAAAAAAAGGGTCATAACTCTGGTGAAAATGTGTGGACGAAACCGGGCTATGCGTGTAGCTGTTCCCCATGCTACTCTATCACCATATCAGCTAAATCTGCCCAGCGGTTGCTAAACAATAATGCAAAATGGAAGGACGTACAATGTACGAACGTACGGAAGGAGATGTCGACTATATACCCATCAACTTCAAGTTGGGGACATAAAAACGCACCAATATATAAGCTATAGCCAAAACATAGGCGAATTGGTGAAACAAAATAAGGAAAGGTGAGTCAAGGGATGAGATAGTTAGTATACTCGATTTTCAGGTGCAATTGAATTCAGAACTCGGAAAGAAATATAAATAAATCACAAACCTACCTGCAGCCCCCTGCTAACCAAACAAAAGCAAACAGGCGAAAAACAATTGACTGTTGTGTGACTATAGAAAGCAGTATCCGGGACATTAACCTATTCATAATAACGGACGTGACAAATAAAGATTTAGTAAAATAACACACAGTTTCCTCATACGGAAAGGTTTGATTTATCATCGCGTGCATGGCTCAAGTTACAATAATGCAGATGGTTTGCGGAATGTTTCCTAGTCGTGCATGTTAACCAAAATCGTAAAAAATTGTACGTACAGAGGAAATAAAAAAACATGCAACTATATAAGCGAAACATAATGGCGATAAAATATATTCACCTCTATACCCCAATTATCAATTAATAAAAAATATGTTTGTATGGTTAGCTGCGTTAAGGGTAGAAATGCCAGATCCAATCTGGCAAATTAGATATTTGTATGAGGAGGAAGATGAAGAAGAAGAGTTTGGTGATGGTATAGAAGTAGATTATGCAGATGAGCCTCCAGAAATAGATTGGGATATTGTCATTTAAATAGAAATGGCAGAAATAGATTGGACGGATGATGAAGATGAGGGGTTTGAACAGTTGTAGTCTCCCCACCTCCCCTATCACACAAGGCTCTATTTAGAACCAACCTAAAAAACTAAAGTTAGTACAACCCCCCCCCCCCAATCAGGGGTAGGGGTCCAACGCTGGTAAAAATCAATTCCATGATGGAGTTGACTTTGCAACACAAAATGCTAACTGAAGGTGTAAGCTCCTCGCCGATAATTAGTGATTTCAACGTGCACAATGACTTATTCTTCCAACCGAAAATCACAGATACAGCTATAAAACTAGTAATAGTCTTAACAGCTTAAACGAAGTCAAACCCTAATCTATAATGGGGTGGGGGCAAGAGCAATACTTACAATGCAATAAAAGCCTGATGAATATATAGTGATACACATATGTCCACACAGTAGACCTATTGCGACAGGTGAATAATCAAGAGCGTTTCACATAAAATATGATTATAATCAACCCTCTAGTACTTAAAGGTACACGTATGCGTCTTATATAGAGTTCACCAAAATATTATATTAGATGCATGGAAATGGTATACATAAGCTCGTATAGTAGACCTATTATTGTGAGATCAATATATTCAATGAACGAAGAGTCCTATCAATAAAGAGCAATATACTGCAAAACAAATTTGTCGTATACGCAATTCAGGACCTTCCCCAATAAATGACAAGGCATGTTTACACTATAGGATTGGTGCTACAAGGTGTTTAAATTCAAAATAGCTTCCTAAATTAAATAAAGAGCGTTATGTTGACTAACTAAATGATTGATGGTAGCACCCGGGTGATAAATATTCGATCAAGCCTCTGTGTACTATATGTCCACACAGTACACCTATTGTGGCAGGTAATTAATGAAGAGCGTTTTAAACAAGGATCAGCCCCCCTCTCCCCTTTAAAGACATATATATGAGTCTTACAGAGGGTTACTTAATACCTGTAAGAAATGGTATACAAATGCACACAAAGTAGGCCTATTATTGTAAGATAAATGGAAAAAGCCACCAAAAGACTACCTAACGAGACATACACCAACAAAAAGAGCATCAATTATAAGCTCGTAAGATATGTACACATATGTTCACACAGTAGGCCTATTCTCATAGGATAGCCAGCATAACGGTACATGAAGGGGGGATACGCAGCCAATAGAGAGAATTGGATGGATTAAAGGGGTTTACACCGTTTGTCCTATAACACTACGAGATATGTAGGGTACATATATGGTCATACACTAGCTCGATTGTAAGCACACTTTTGACCTGAGGGTATACATATGTTCACAAAGTAGGCCTATTCTCATGGGAATGATAGAACATGACTAATTAAATGGAGACTAGTTGTATAATCAATAAAGAGCAATATATGTCTTTATCAATCCTCGAATGACTTAAAGGGGTATACATTGGAAATAAAGAGCATCATTGTTTTCAAAACAAGGTGTATGTACCTAACCCAAACTAATAGAAATTGAGAGTATATGACAATACAACTTTTTATTCTGATTGGTAAATAACGATAATCAGCATGTGTAAGAAAATAGCTGTTTGCTAGAAAAATATGTGTAAATTTGTTTAAATATATAGCATGTGGCACAAAAAACAAAATTAAGAAATAGATCTGAATTTGTGCAGGTACCGATCCAATGTAGGATATAACTAGAGTCAAAACCAATGAAATGTTTAACTAGCATTATAAAATAAACATCAAACTATCAACATATCAAAGCTTTAGTCATATATACTTAATAAATATGGCACCTGTAAAAGTCAGACCAATCTCTCAACAGACTTTCAGTCACATAATATATGTAAGAAAATAAAAAGAGTAAATCACATTATAGAAAGACTGGCATTTGGCACTTACAATAGTGAAGTATGGATATAAATAAGATCAGGACACAAATTTAGTATAAATATTGGAGGAATTGAAATAAATTCTTGAGTATCCATAAGAAATGGCTCTATGTTATTCAAGGTATTGAACCTACTATATAACTAAAAATACATAGCATAACAAATTGATTTAAATATATGACTGTAAACACTAATCTGACGAGACCATATATATATACTTATATCCATACATCAAAAAGAGGTCATAAAAACAAGTATAGCAAAAGTTACATCGGCATAAAAGAATAACGGAGATATGGATCTCAATTTAATGCGTGGGTTTACCGACTTTATTTAATGTTGACGAATATTTCGTTTATTTAGCTAATATTTCGATTCGAATCGGTGTATTAATGCTGACATAACTTTCACTGAGTTGAAAATTCGTTTAGCCTTTCGTATTACATGACTCAACTATAATCAGCAAATCGATTTGCGTGTATTGAATAAAACCGATCGATGTCATTATAATGAATAGGGTAAATATCAAGTAAACAATTAAGTTACTACCAATCGTACACTAGCCCTAACACACCATCAACATAGACATGAATTCATTTCCAAGATACAGCGTAGCAATAAACTTATGCTTACGAATACGAGATCAGGGATGAACAATTGTGTCACCGAGAATAAGATGAAGGTCAACATGGTATATAGAAAAGCAAATGGTGAGGGTTCGTAGTAAGTATGAAATATTTGAAAGCAGGTGGGGTGGTTTTAAAAAGTGATTAAAATATCAGTAGAAAAATTGAGATGATTGAGTTTGCGAGCAATCAGGACTATCATGATATATATATTCTGGAATTTAATACACGAATTAAATCTCAAGGGAAATAACTGTGAAGTTAAGTACACAATTGTTACCTGATATGTGATAAACAACTAAGATAGTGGTATGTCTCATGGAACAGAATGTTTTGTGTCCAACATGTAGCACACGGAAGAGGAATCATCTAAGATTCTAATAAGCTAATGATATAGTAGCGCTATGCAGTCAATGGGGAAAATGGGATTTGTCTGCGTGGAAATGTAATATTTTGATTCAAATCAATTAAGTCTAACCGTGCTCAAAGTGTGAGCAGCTTGTTATCACCGATCGATTATTGTTTACACGTTTTGCTATAAGGTGAACCGATGACTATCAGCGTTTGTCGGCGCAAAACCATGTGAATATTCTCCATAGCAATACCATAGTTAACAAAATTACACGTGCATGTGACTAATCCTAGCTATTTATGTTGCATAATGATGTTGTTTGACACTATCACCACTCCCCACTTGACAAAGATTATGGTCGTAGTATATAAGCAGTTATAATATAGTGACCAGTCCTTGTCATCACGCATTCTATAGTTAAGCAGTCTTCTACAATTTTCCCGTGTTAAAAAACTGGAAATAATTTTTAATTAGTTTATTCCGATCTATAATAATATTAATTGAATTTGGTGTAGGTTGATATAGTTATTTGTCGGAAAATATTTTGAAATAGTACAAGCAGAAAGGTGACATGTTCAATGTGGGTAAACCATAGTCCATGGTACCTTGCAGCTATTTGGGTATTATTTAACGTGGATTTATATAGTTTAAATCTCTGATCTTACATCACGAATAGAGACTTCCTCACATGCATTACGAAAGGTATTAATATGTCCCCGGTAAATATCCAGAAAGCACGTACGGTATCGATATTCCATATCTAATTTACTCGAACCGAAAAAGATCATGTGATATATAAAGCTGTAATAATCTGTCGAAGAGCTGCTGAACCAAACCGTTAACATTACGTAAACAGTCCGTGACAATTTACCTGGATATTCTATCCAGGTCCATGATAGTATAGTCCCATATTTGAACTTTCGACTGGAATCTGTAAAATTCCTCAACTCAAATTACATATCCCACTATTATGATATCCGATAAGCATTTAATACATTTCGATATGCAAGTTTCGTCATGGTTCACATCGAACGTAGCCAACAAAGATTCTTTTTATCACTATTACATTATCTTTATGACGTTCTTCGATTCATCGTTGAAGGGTATTGGCGTGAATGTTTGTTTGTGGTTCTGTTAATCGGATAATGTTTTGTGTGTGATGATTTGTTGTCCGTATGTGCGCATGTATGTGAGTGCTGCATGTTCAGGTATTGTCTCTAGTTTACTTTTAATCTCCTCGGTTGTAGCTGGACTCTTGTTATCAACTCATCATATGTTTCTTTCCTTTTGTTGTCTCACTTAATTTTCTATGGTGATGGTTTTTGTGTTCAATGTTTTCGTATTATAAATTTAACTATTCAATATTGGAGGAAATAAAGATGTATATAGTTTACACTGTTGTCCACTGGAGCCAGTCCATAATTCCGGGGACCTGCGTAATTATTCAGAGGTTCTATCATCGAGAACGACTATAACCAATACGAATGCGTCAAACTACGTAATTTCAATATCATTTTACGATAGATACAACAGTTATCACCCGGAAGATATGCTTGTTCTTTTGGAAAGTCCATGCGTGAGTTGAAAAGACCATGCACTAAACTGCCTACTTGATAATTTGTACAAGTTGTTCAAAGGTCATAAGATTTGTCGTTTCATCAAAAGAAACGAACTGAGATGTTTGTCTTAACTTGAGTTCACTTTGTCTTCTTCAACCATATCATGAAAGAGTTCAACACTGACTTGTGTCACACAGAGGTGATATTAGCGTAGACAATATTTAGCTGCTGTTGTACCAGCTAACACCGTATGGGTCTCGGTCTACCAATATGAGTAAAGTTAGCCCAAATTCCTGTCAAATTATGATTGGTTTTGCAAACACCATATAGTACCCTCCCCGTCGTTATTGCGTCATGAGAGGACTCATACCGAATCGCATCAAACCAACCCGAATATGTTGACAGGTGTCAATTGGGGTAGTGAAAGCCTAGGCCGGCTCCAAAATAAAAGGCGTAAGTGGGGTGATATATCACGTTTTCTCCACTTGTTCTCAATGGATAATAATGATTTGTTTAATGTATGTCCCTGTTTGGATATGAAATACATAAATATTTTGAATTTAAAATAAAAATTATTAATTCTTTGTAAAATAGTTCATGAGTCTTTTTTTCTTGTAGAAGGTTGGCGATCATCTCATTCGCGTGATTGTCAAACGTTCTGTTGTCTAGAAACGCACTGGTTTAGATACTTTAGAGACTTCAAACTCGTATAACAAGCGCGATAACCCGGATGATACAGTCTGGTTCCCCGAGGCTGCATGACTGACTAGGTTCCACGTATCTTGATGCAGTTTCTGCCATAATTCAACATGCCGTTATCTTACAAGAGTAGGTTAACAAGATATCCGAGAATGAGACTGATTTATCCACCCAAAATCACATACAAAACCACACGATGTTCCCATTATCTTATAATTCGGCGTGGATCGTGAGCGTTAAATTGTTGGTAAATCGAGCAGGTGGTGAGACAATACAGTTTCATAATATGATAAACGCGAAGTCAACCAACTTAGCGTTGTTCGTCGAGTGTTCACGCTATAATATCAGTCGATGTTTTCACGGCAATAAAATTATAATAGCGATCCAAGTTTGCCGTTTACCATCTAAACATATCTAAATGAGGATTGAGAGGAAAACAAGCAAGCAGCAGTTCCGTATAAACACAACATCAATCAATTGATGAACCGTTTGTGGCACTTGTGATTGCTGTTCCTTCTGCATGGTCTAGTCGATCAGAACGTTCCTCCAGAAATTACATAGAGGGTGGTCGTAACGGGGTCTCAAATCGAGATTCGCACAAGAAGAGGCGCACAGTCAACTGCAATACAATCTACTACATACTATACATGGCTATTGAATGGGCATTTGTCTCGTCTAACTACTAAACTATAATATGATTGTTTGCGTTATAATATAGATGTGTATTGTCTTTTTAACCGCTAAACCATAAAACTAAGTGTTAGTATTATGTGTAAGACGCGTATATATATAGGTTGTTAATCTGACGGGGTAAATAACGTGGGAACAACGATGATCAGAAAGAAACTGGAAGTCGCGTGGAAACATCCACTCATAAGGTCGGCTATTGAATGGGCATTTGTCTCGTCTAACTACTAAACTATAATATGATTGTTTGCGTTATAATATAGATGTGTATTGTCTTTCTATTATGTGTAAGACGCGTATATATAGGTTGTTAATCTGACGGGGTAAATAACGTGGGAACAACGATGATCAGAAAGAAACTGGAAGTCGCGTGGAAACATCCACTCCTCGGAAAGTAACGGAAAACTTGTCTAGATGCACAAGTTTTCTGTCTCATTGCACGGATCGCGAAACTGCACCTATTTGGAATCGAACGTCAGCGCTGAACGGCGCGATAGTATAAAAGAATAGATACCACGCACGTAGAATCACGAGACTAATACACATATTAGTGTATAGGCGATCAGGGAAAATTTAAGCAACGATAAAGTGCGCAAAAAGATAAAAATTACCTCCAAACAATTGAATTGAAGGACTTGTGAGCGAATATGCCGATCGATATAAAATGAACAGCCAGTAAAATGCCTTGCTTATGCACCCGGAAAAGTAGAGCAAACGAAAATTTGAACACGAAGACTCAACACCATTGAATGTGGTAATTGATATAATCGTGCTTTGTTGTCAAATAGCTGGTATACAGTTTTCTCATAAGATCGTATATATGTTTATATTCGATTTTGGTAAAACATCACGATCAAATCAATCGTAGTGAGTGATAGTTTGTGGTTTCTGCATGTATACGTACAAAGGTTATATGGTTATGAATCGAATCTACATTGAGGCTTAGATCTCTAAGAGATGTTAGTTCGATCGGTTAATGGTTCGATTTGAAGAACACACCTATTAACCGAGAGACATAATTTTAGAAACTAAAGCGCACTCCACTTATCGGTATGTCCCGGTAAGTAATAAGCAAGATTGTGATCTTCAGTTGTTCACGTGTTCAACACGTTAAACGCTTAATATGGTGAAGCTGTCGCGGGTAAAATAAAATATAGTATGTACCTTATCAATTTCGCACCATCAAACTCATTATACTGTGGAGGTAGTTTAACGAGTTCTCCCGATGTTATCCCGGAAGTGGTAAACTTGTACAATCCAGTGTTTCTGGTAGTTTCTCTTATTTTGGTTGTATCGATTTCAGTTATCATGTCGGTTTTTGATCAGTAGAACTGATGTATGTTTTAATTCAATTGAATAAGCGACGTGGAAACCAACCCAACCCCGAACAGAATCTGACATATACAAAGCAAAACGTTCCATTGTGCCCATAGCAAATATGTGACTCATATACTATGCTCATTACCAAATGTGCTACCAAGGATCCAAATATAAGACGCTATACACGGTTACAACTAGTACACAGTTATACCGAATCTCGTGAGTGTAACGAAGAGATTTCTATGCCTGGGATAATCTTAACCATTTTGTGAATGGGTGTGTATATACATATGTCTAGATGGAAGGGCGAGCAGATTGGCAAAGACATCTGGATTTATTAGAAACTATTATTGATTGATGCATTAAATTGATAGGTATGGTTGCACCATACACAACGTGGCGAGAGAGAGAGAGAGATAGAGTCGGCTTCAAATGTCTGCGATCTGCATCGGCTAATATTCTTGCTGTATAGCTTCTTTAATGTCTTGTAAACACTAACAAGGACCGATTCAAACTATTGAGGATTATAAGTCACTATCGTGAAGATCAGCAGTATGCTTCAACTAACTCATGCATATAGTTGATTTTCTTACAAAGAAAATATCTGTCAAGCAGTAATAGAAGAATATGCTAGAGACTAGTTCCTTATCCAGTGACTGAGAATATGCATGTATGTGGTTCGGACGGAAACGTATCTGAATGATGTCCCGAATAGCAAAGGTTTAACCCCAACCTGAGTAAAGCAAACAAAGTTTGATATCATACACGTTCAGTAATGGCTCACTCTCGATGGAAAGGGATCACTGTAAAACAGTGATCGTATGTTATAACCAGAGTGATGAGTCAACACATGTGTGCATGGGTAACTATCAAACAGTAATCAATATTATTCAACTAAACAAGAGAAACATTCTACATATCGTCTATTGGTAATGACATTCGCGTGGCAAACTGTATCTAGTTTCGCCATATGTGAAGTTTCTAACTGCTGGATATTTTCCAACCGCCCCTGGGGTTAGGGGGCGATTGGAAAATAACCAGCAGTTAGAAACTTCACATATGGCGAAACTAGATACAGTTTGCCACGCGAATGTCATTACCAATAGACGATATGTAGAATGTTTCTCTTGTTTAGTTGAATAATATTGATTACTGTTTGATAGTTACCCATGCACACATGTGTTGACTCATCACTCTGGTTATAACATACGATCACTGTTTTACAGTGATCCCTTTCCATCGAGAGTGAGCCATTACTGAACGTGTATGATATCAAACTTTGTTTGCTTTACTCAGGTTGGGGTTAAACCTTTGCTATTCGGGACATCATTCAGATACGTTTCCGTCCGAACCACATACATGCATATTCTCAGTCACTGGATAAGGAACTAGTCTCTAGCATATTCTTCTATTACTGCTTGACAGATATTTTCTTTGTAAGAAAATCAACTATATGCATGAGTTAGTTGAAGCATACTGCTGATCTTCACGATAGTGACTTATAATCCTCAATAGTTTGAATCGGTCCTTGTTAGTGTTTACAAGACATTAAAGAAGCTATACAGCA
The DNA here is from genome assembly GCA_032622095.1 of Siphonodentalium dalli. Lineage (NCBI taxonomy): Eukaryota > Metazoa > Mollusca > Scaphopoda > Gadilida > Siphonodentaliidae > Siphonodentalium > Siphonodentalium dalli. Next base: position 18,049,357 of record CP136061.1, on the reverse strand, counting down.
AGAATATTAGCCGATGCAGATCACAGACATTTGAAGCCGACTCTCTCTCTCTCTCTCGCCACGTTGTGTATGGTGCAACCATACCTATCAATTTAATGCATCAATCAATAATAGTTTCTAATAAATCCAGATGTCTTTGCCAATCTGCTCGCCCTTCCATCTAGACATATGTATATACACACCCATTCACAAAATGGTTAAGATTATCCCAGGCATAGGAATCTCTTCGTTACACTCACGAGATTCGGTATAACTGTGTACTAGTTGTAACCGTGTATAGCGTCTTATATTTGGATCCTTGGTAGCACATTTGGTAATGAGCATAGTATATGAGTCACATATTTGCTATGGGCACAATGGAACGTTTTGCTTTGTATATGTCAGATTCTGTTCGGGCTTGGGTTGGTTTCCACGTCGCTTATTCAATTGAATTAAAACATACATCAGTTCTACTGATCAAAAACCGACATGATAACTGAAATCGATACAACCAAAATAAGAGAAACTACCAGAAACACTGGATTGTACAAGTTTACCACTTCCGGGATAACATCGGGAGAACTCGTTAAACTACCTCCACAGTATAATGAGTTTGATGGTGCGAAATTGATAAGGTACATACTATATTTTATTTTACCCGCGACAGCTTCACCATATTAAGCGTTTAACGTGTTGAACACGTGAACAACTGAAGATCACAATCTTGCTTATTACTTACCGGGACATACCGATAAGTGGAGTGCGCTTTAGTTTCTAAAATTATGTCTCTCGGTTAATAGGTGTGTTCTTCAAATCGAACCATTAACCGATCGAACTAACATCTCTTAGAGATCTAGGCCTCAATGTAGATTCGATTCATAACCATATAACCTTTGTACGTATACATGCAGAAACCACAAACTATCACTCACTACGATTGATTTGATCGTGATGTTTTACCAAAATCGAATATAAACATATATACGATCTTATGAGAAAACTGTATACCAGCTATTTGACAACAAAGCACGATTATATCAATTACCACATTCAATGGTGTTGAGTCTTCGTGTTCAAATTTTCGTTTGCTCTACTTTTCCGGGTGCATAAGCAAGGCATTTTACTGGCTGTTCATTTTATATCGATCGGCATATTCGCTCACAAGTCCTTCAATTCAATTGTTTGGAGGTAATTTTTATCTTTTTGCGCACTTTATCGTTGCTTAAATTTTCCCTGATCGCCTATACACTAATATGTGTATTAGTCCCGTGATTCTACGTGCGTGGTATCTATTCTTTTATACTATCGCGCCGTTCAGCGCTGACGTTCGATTCCAAATAGGTGCAGTTTCGCGATCCGTGCAATGAGACAGAAAACTTGTGCATCTAGACAAGTTTTCCGTTACTTTCCGAGGAGTGGATGTTTCCACGCGACTTCCAGTTTCTTTCTGATCATCGTTGTTCCCACGTTATTTACCCCGTCAGATTAACAACCTATATATACGCGTCTTACACATAATACTAACACTTAGTTTTATGGTTTAGCGGTTAGAAAGACAATACACATCTATATTATAACGCAAACAATCATATTATAGTTTAGTAGTTAGACGAGACAAATGCCCATTCAATAGCCGACCTTATGAGTGGATGTTTCCACGCGACTTCCAGTTTCTTTCTGATCATCGTTGTTCCCACGTTATTTACCCCGTCAGATTAACAACCTATATATATACGCGTCTTACACATAATACTAACACTTAGTTTTATGGTTTAGCGGTTAAAAAGACAATACACATCTATATTATAACGCAAACAATCATATTATAGTTTAGTAGTTAGACGAGACAAATGCCCATTCAATAGCCATGTATAGTATGTAGTAGATTGTATTGCAGTTGACTGTGCGCCTCTTCTTGTGCGAATCTCGATTTGAGACCCCGTTACGACCACCCTCTATGTAATTTCTGGAGGAACGTTCTGATCGACTAGACCATGCAGAAGGAACAGCAATCACAAGTGCCACAAACGGTTCATCAATTGATTGATGTTGTGTTTATACGGAACTGCTGCTTGCTTGTTTTCCTCTCAATCCTCATTTAGATATGTTTAGATGGTAAACGGCAAACTTGGATCGCTATTATAATTTTATTGCCGTGAAAACATCGACTGATATTATAGCGTGAACACTCGACGAACAACGCTAAGTTGGTTGACTTCGCGTTTATCATATTATGAAACTGTATTGTCTCACCACCTGCTCGATTTACCAACAATTTAACGCTCACGATCCACGCCGAATTATAAGATAATGGGAACATCGTGTGGTTTTGTATGTGATTTTGGGTGGATAAATCAGTCTCATTCTCGGATATCTTGTTAACCTACTCTTGTAAGATAACGGCATGTTGAATTATGGCAGAAACTGCATCAAGATACGTGGAACCTAGTCAGTCATGCAGCCTCGGGGAACCAGACTGTATCATCCGGGTTATCGCGCTTGTTATACGAGTTTGAAGTCTCTAAAGTATCTAAACCAGTGCGTTTCTAGACAACAGAACGTTTGACAATCACGCGAATGAGATGATCGCCAACCTTCTACAAGAAAAAAAGACTCATGAACTATTTTACAAAGAATTAATAATTTTTATTTTAAATTCAAAATATTTATGTATTTCATATCCAAACAGGGACATACATTAAACAAATCATTATTATCCATTGAGAACAAGTGGAGAAAACGTGATATATCACCCCACTTACGCCTTTTATTTTGGAGCCGGCCTAGGCTTTCACTACCCCAATTGACACCTGTCAACATATTCGGGTTGGTTTGATGCGATTCGGTATGAGTCCTCTCATGACGCAATAACGACGGGGAGGGTACTATATGGTGTTTGCAAAACCAATCATAATTTGACAGGAATTTGGGCTAACTTTACTCATATTGGTAGACCGAGACCCATACGGTGTTAGCTGGTACAACAGCAGCTAAATATTGTCTACGCTAATATCACCTCTGTGTGACACAAGTCAGTGTTGAACTCTTTCATGATATGGTTGAAGAAGACAAAGTGAACTCAAGTTAAGACAAACATCTCAGTTCGTTTCTTTTGATGAAACGACAAATCTTAAGACCTTTGAACAACTTGTACAAATTATCAAGTAGGCAGTTTAGTGCATGGTCTTTTCAACTCACGCATGGACTTTCCAAAAGAACAAGCATATCTTCCGGGTGATAACTGTTGTATCTATCGTAAAATGATATTGAAATTACGTTGTTTGACGCATTCGTATTGGTTATAGTCGTTCTCGATGATAGAACCTCTGAATAATTACGCAGGTCCCCGGAATTATGGACTGGCTCCAGTGGACAACAGTGTAAACTATATACATCTTTATTTCCTCCAATATTGAATAGTTAAATTTATAATACGAAAACATTGAACACAAAAACCATCACCATAGAAAATTAAGTGAGACAACAAAAGGAAAGAAACATATGATGAGTTGATAACAAGAGTCCAGCTACAACCGAGGAGATTAAAAGTAAACTAGAGACAATACCTGAACATGCAGCACTCACATACATGCGCACATACGGACAACAAATCATCACACACAAAACATTATCCGATTAACAGAACCACAAACAAACATTCACGCCAATACCCTTCAACGATGAATCGAAGAACGTCATAAAGATAATGTAATAGTGATAAAAAGAATCTTTGTTGGCTACGTTCGATGTGAACCATGACGAAACTTGCATATCGAAATGTATTAAATGCTTATCGGATATCATAATAGTGGGATATGTAATTTGAGTTGAGGAATTTTACAGATTCCAGTCGAAAGTTCAAATATGGGACTATACTATCATGGACCTGGATAGAATATCCAGGTAAATTGTCACGGACTGTTTACGTAATGTTAACGGTTTGGTTCAGCAGCTCTTCGACAGATTATTACAGCTTTATATATCACATGATCTTTTTCGGTTCGAGTAAATTAGATATGGAATATCGATACCGTACGTGCTTTCTGGATATTTACCGGGACATATTAATACCTTTCGTAATGCATGTGAGGAAGTCTCTATTCGTGATGTAAGATCAGAGATTTAAACTATATAAATCCACGTTAAATAATACCCAAATAGCTGCAAGGTACCATGGAATATGGTTTACCCACATTGAACATGTCACATTTCTGCTTTTACTATTTCAAAATATTTTCCGACAAATAACTATATCAACCTACACCAAATTCAATTAATATTATTATAGATCGGAATAAACTAATTAAAAATTATTTCCAGTTTTTTAACACGGGAAAATTGTAGAAGACTGCTTAACTATAGAATGCGTGATGACAAGGACTGGTCACTATATTATAACTGCTTATATACTACGACCATAATCTTTGTCAAGTGGGGAGTGGTGATAGTGTCAAACAACATCATTATGCAACATAAATAGCTAGGATTAGTCACATGCACGTGTAATTTTGTTAACTATGGTATTGCTATGGAGAATATTCACATGGTTTTGCGCCGACAAACGCTGATAGTCATCGGTTCACCTTATAGCAAAACGTGTAAACAATAATCGATCGGTGATAACAAGCTGCTCACACTTTGAGCACGGTTAGACTTAATTGATTTGAATCAAAATATTACATTTCCACGCAGACAAATCCCATTTTCCCCATTGACTGCATAGCGCTACTATATCATTAGCTTATTAGAATCTTAGATGATTCCTCTTCCGTGTGCTACATGTTGGACACAAAACATTCTGTTCCATGAGACATACCACTATCTTAGTTGTTTATCACATCTCAGGTAACAATTGTGTACTTAACTTCACAGTTATTCCCCTTGAGATTTAATTCGTGTATTAAATTCCAGAATATATATATCATGATAGTCCTGATTGCTCGCAAACTCAATCATCTCAATTTTTCTACTGATATTTTAATCACTTTTTAAAACCACCCCACCTGCTTTCAAATATTTCATACTTACTACGAACCCTCACCATTTGCTTTTCTATATACCATGTTGACCTTCATCTTATTCTCGGTGACACAATTGTTCATCCCTGATCTCGTATTCGTAAGCATAAGTTTATTGCTACGCTGTATCTTGGAAATGAATTCATGTCTATGTTGATGGTGTGTTAGGGCTAGTGTACGATTGGTAGTAACTTAATTGTTTACTTGATATTTACCCTATTCATTATAATGACATCGATCGGTTTTATTCAATACACGCAAATCGATTTGCTGATTATAGTTGAGTCATGTAATACGAAAGGCTAAACGAATTTTCAACTCAGTGAAAGTTATGTCAGCATTAATACACCGATTCGAATCGAAATATTAGCTAAATAAACGAAATATTCGTCAACATTAAATAAAGTCGGTAAACCCACGCATTAAATTGAGATCCATATCTCCGTTATTCTTTTATGCCGATGTAACTTTTGCTATACTTGTTTTTATGACCTCTTTTTGATGTATGGATATAAGTATATATATATGGTCTCGTCAGATTAGTGTTTACAGTCATATATTTAAATCAATTTGTTATGCTATGTATTTTTAGTTATATAGTAGGTTCAATACCTTGAATAACATAGAGCCATTTCTTATGGATACTCAAGAATTTATTTCAATTCCTCCAATATTTATACTAAATTTGTGTCCTGATCTTATTTATATCCATACTTCACTATTGTAAGTGCCAAATGCCAGTCTTTCTATAATGTGATTTACTCTTTTTATTTTCTTACATATATTATGTGACTGAAAGTCTGTTGAGAGATTGGTCTGACTTTTACAGGTGCCATATTTATTAAGTATATATGACTAAAGCTTTGATATGTTGATAGTTTGATGTTTATTTTATAATGCTAGTTAAACATTTCATTGGTTTTGACTCTAGTTATATCCTACATTGGATCGGTACCTGCACAAATTCAGATCTATTTCTTAATTTTGTTTTTTGTGCCACATGCTATATATTTAAACAAATTTACACATATTTTTCTAGCAAACAGCTATTTTCTTACACATGCTGATTATCGTTATTTACCAATCAGAATAAAAAGTTGTATTGTCATATACTCTCAATTTCTATTAGTTTGGGTTAGGTACATACACCTTGTTTTGAAAACAATGATGCTCTTTATTTCCAATGTATACCCCTTTAAGTCATTCGAGGATTGATAAAGACATATATTGCTCTTTATTGATTATACAACTAGTCTCCATTTAATTAGTCATGTTCTATCATTCCCATGAGAATAGGCCTACTTTGTGAACATATGTATACCCTCAGGTCAAAAGTGTGCTTACAATCGAGCTAGTGTATGACCATATATGTACCCTACATATCTCGTAGTGTTATAGGACAAACGGTGTAAACCCCTTTAATCCATCCAATTCTCTCTATTGGCTGCGTATCCCCCTTCATGTACCGTTATGCTGGCTATCCTATGAGAATAGGCCTACTGTGTGAACATATGTGTACATATCGTACGAGCTTATAATTGATGCTCTTTTTGTTGGTGTATGTCTCGTTAGGTAGTCTTTTGGTGGCTTTTTCCATTTATCTTACAATAATAGGCCTACTTTGTGTGCATTTGTATACCATTTCTTACAGGTATTAAGTAACCCTCTGTAAGACTCATATATATGTCTTTAAAGGGGAGAGGGGGGCTGATCCTTGTTTAAAACGCTCTTCATTAATTACCTGCCACAATAGGTGTACTGTGTGGACATATAGTACACAGAGGCTTGATCGAATATTTATCACCCGGGTGCTACCATCAATCATTTAGTTAGTCAACATAACGCTCTTTATTTAATTTAGGAAGCTATTTTGAATTTAAACACCTTGTAGCACCAATCCTATAGTGTAAACATGCCTTGTCATTTATTGGGGAAGGTCCTGAATTGCGTATACGACAAATTTGTTTTGCAGTATATTGCTCTTTATTGATAGGACTCTTCGTTTATTGAATATATTGATCTCACAATAATAGGTCTACTATACGAGCTTATGTATACCATTTCCATGCATCTAATATAATATTTTGGTGAACTCTATATAAGACGCATACGTGTACCTTTAAGTACTAGAGGGTTGATTATAATCATATTTTATGTGAAACGCTCTTGATTATTCACCTGTCGCAATAGGTCTACTGTGTGGACATATGTGTATCACTATATATTCATCAGGCTTTTATTGCATTGTAAGTATTGCTCTTGCCCCCACCCCATTATAGATTAGGGTTTGACTTCGTTTAAGCTGTTAAGACTATTACTAGTTTTATAGCTGTATCTGTGATTTTCGGTTGGAAGAATAAGTCATTGTGCACGTTGAAATCACTAATTATCGGCGAGGAGCTTACACCTTCAGTTAGCATCTTGTGTTGCAAAGTCAACTCCATCATGGAATTGATTTTTACCAGCGTTGGACCCCTACCCCTGATTGGGGGGGGGGGTTGTACTAACTTTAGTTTTTTAGGTTGGTTCTAAATAGAGCCTTGTGTGAAAGGGGAGGTGGGGAGACTACAACTGTTCAAACCCCTCATCTTCATCATCCGTCCAATCTATTTCTGCCATTTCTATTTAAATGACAATATCCCAATCTATTTCTGGAGGCTCATCTGCATAATCTACTTCTATACCATCACCAAACTCTTCTTCTTCATCTTCCTCCTCATACAAATATCTAATTTGCCAGATTGGATCTGGCATTTCTACCCTTAACGCAGCTAACCATACAAACATATTTTTTATTAATTGATAATTGGGGTATAGAGGTGAATATATTTTATCGCCATTATGTTTCGCTTATATAGTTGCATGTTTTTTTATTTCCTCTGTACGTACAATTTTTTACGATTTTGGTTAACATGCACGACTAGGAAACATTCCGCAAACCATCTGCATTATTGTAACTTGAGCCATGCACGCGATGATAAATCAAACCTTTCCGTATGAGGAAACTGTGTGTTATTTTACTAAATCTTTATTTGTCACGTCCGTTATTATGAATAGGTTAATGTCCCGGATACTGCTTTCTATAGTCACACAACAGTCAATTGTTTTTCGCCTGTTTGCTTTTGTTTGGTTAGCAGGGGGCTGCAGGTAGGTTTGTGATTTATTTATATTTCTTTCCGAGTTCTGAATTCAATTGCACCTGAAAATCGAGTATACTAACTATCTCATCCCTTGACTCACCTTTCCTTATTTTGTTCCACCAATTCGCCTATGTTTTGGCTATAGCTTATATATTGGTGCGTTTTTATGTCCCCAACTTGAAGTTGATGGGTATATAGTCGACATCTCCTTCCGTACGTTCGTACATTGTACGTCCTTCCATTTTGCATTATTGTTTAGCAACCGCTGGGCAGATTTAGCTGATATGGTGATAGAGTAGCATGGGGAACAGCTACACGCATAGCCCGGTTTCGTCCACACATTTTCACCAGAGTTATGACCCTTTTTTTACTTAGATAATTCAATTTTGTCTGTTTTTGAATTGTTATTCAGCAACAGCTGGGCGTGTTTAGCTGATATTTGGTATGTTGATAGAGCAGCATAGGTGAACAGCTACATGCATAGCGCGGGTTTCGTCCACCCTTTTTCACCTGCGTTATGGCCTTTTTTTAACTTAGAAAATTCAATTGTCTCTTGTTTTTGGGTTTCCAGATGATAGCGTGAGCTTTGGTGGTACGATTGCAAATCCCGTATTTTGTGGATCAGTTATATCAAAATACATGTCAAGTGCGAATTTGGGTATAATCTGATGATTTTTGTCAGAGTTATGGGTCTTTTTTCAACTTAGAAAATTTGAAATTTTGCTTGATTTTGGGTTTCAGGATCGTTTGTTTTTGAGTTTCCGCGTCCATGCTTATTCCGAATTGCTGGGGGGGGGGGGGGGTGAAATATCATGCGACAGCGTACCTCTTGTATATTATATTGCGTAGTGCTGCGGTATAATAGGGCCCTGCGAATATTTTTTCTTTCTTCTGTTTCGATTTGATTCGAATCATCGGTACCAGTTTCATTGAATTATATACCATAGATACATTGCAAGACTGGTATAACTGATCTAGCTAAATTGGGGGGGGGGTTGTTCAGTTGGTATAGTGTCATATGCATTACCCCGTCACAGATCGCCCAGCGCTGACGAAGCTGGTTCGATTCCCGTCATAGGAAGGGTGACCGGAATCGTGTATCTGGGTAAGTTTGTCGGTTGTTTTCCGGGGGTAGGTGGTTTCTACACGACGTGGGACGATTTCTCGGTGAAAATACGCCTCTGTGTGATCTTTCCTCCACCCGTAAATTGACAACGTCGTGTGTGGGCTAGAACGACGATAAACCCTAACAAACCAAATTAGCAAATTTGTAATTTTGTCGAACTTATCTACATAATTGCGATTCTTACTGACTTGGTTAGTGGTTAATATTATTTTATAGTAGTTAGAGTCACAAACATTTGGTTTAAACTATGGATAATGTTTACTTTATATACCTATAATCATTTATTATCGTTACCAAGTGGATCAATGGATGCTGGTATTGTACCTTATTCAGGTTATGTCTACATATTCACTGTTGGTACCAGGCATACCACTGATGCAATATTTCGATTCAAGTTTCGATTGGCTTGACTGATTTGAATCGAGATTCGATTCTAATTGAAATTGCTCGATTCGCATATCCCTAGGTATTACATATCGTGTATTATGTGGTTTTAACCCTGACACGCTCGGATTCGTATTAGACTTCGAATTAGTGTGAACTAATTCCATTGGTATTTGCAGTTTCTTCAGTCTGATATTTTCTGCGTATAAACTTTAAACGGATAGGGTGCATTCCCATCCAGTCTACTATACGTAGATAGATTGTGCTTGTATATTTTGATTTGTTTGTTATTTATAATGTTCTCATTGACAATAGATCCATATTATAAATATAGATTTCTTTGTTTAGGTTTAATTCTACCTTAGGTTCATTCAGGTTCACGAGTCTTTGTTTGTTTGTATGAATAACTTTGATACTTCAAAAGGGTGGAATGTATTGTTGTAAGTTTGATACGGGTTCACGAGTTCACATGCTTTGTCTTTATATAACAATAGCTTTGATTTTCTAAGGAATATATTGTATTGTTCTCCAGACACCTGTGGGGTATAAAGTTCATTCTTTTGTTTAGGAAAAGTAGAATGCTTTGTTCTCTTAAATCACATGCTATTTAAGAACAATGGTTTTCCGGGTGGAATATATTTAAGAACAATAGGTTTTCCGGGTGGAATATAATTAAGAACAATAGGTTTCCGGGTGGAATGTATTGTTCCAGACTATCTCGTCTACATACTACTTCTCCGGATTTAGAGGGACAATTTCTAGCCAAGTGATTACCTTCGCAAACCCAGCAAGATACGTGCCTTCGGTTTTCGGTCTTAAAGGGGCAGTCGCGAGCGAAATGGTCACCTTGACACGTCCAACATTCGACTGTTCGTGGTTTAACCACCGCTTCGACATGCACCTGTCTCGGGCGTGATCGGTGTTCTCGGGTCGTGTGGTTGTCGCGTTCGCATATATCGCGGGTCGCCCTCGCGCGTTTGTTTCTGAAACTATCGATTTCCATTGCTTCCGGTTCGTTTTCGTTGTAATTTTCGCGGCCCGTTCGTAGGTTGAATACCCGTCGGATCCCCATTTCCCGCATGGCGATTTCGGCTGCCGCTTTTAGTGTTTTTGGCGCATCCCTTATCAACTTCATTTTCAAACTGTCGCTTCTTAAAGCGTCAATATAAAATCCTACGAGTTGGCCTTCGACCGAGTTGATCCCGCCGGGCTGATCTCGATATGCCACCGTCGCGATTTCCAAGATTCGTTCGGCAAGCACATGTAAGTTTTCGTTATGTTTTTGCTTGATTTTTCTTAGCATCGAAAAGGCGAATTGATTGTCATTTATTTCGGCAAATCGACTAGATAATTCGGTTTTCGTATCTTGCCACGTGGCGTCCGGGTTTGTGGCCAAATATCTTTGTAAAAAATCTGAAACGGGGCCTGTCGCGGACTGGAATGCCATGTAGGGCTTCTTTGCTTCGTTAGCGCCGGTTAGGATTGCGCATTTTTCTATCGACTTGACCCACCCGTGGTATTTCGTGGGGTCCCCGTCAAATGACGTCACTACCTGAGTCACCGTAGTCATGGCCATTGCAGCAATTTGAGAATTGATAGACTCTGTCAATGGGGCGAGAACGCCGGCAGATGTAGATTGGGTAGCCATTATGATAATAAACAATTAGACTCACGTTTTGCGAATTTTCCCACACTGTTTCTGTTCACACTGTTCTTCTTCTGGCTTCACGTTGTGTCTGTGATTAGCGTTCAGATCCTGGCTCGAAGGCACCAGTTAAGAGATATGTGCCAATACGGGTACATATAACTCTTAGGCTATCAGAACGGTTTGATTATTTATTTACAACAAAGTCAATAATGTTCAATCATCAGCATCTGGGTTTCTCCTGGTTGAGTTTCTCTTCCTGTCGTCTGCTCGGTTTGGGGCCTTCTTCCGTCTTCATGGATTGTGTGTATCTTCTTGTCTTCTACTCGGTTGAGTTCCGGTTGAGTTCACATTCTTGTCGTCTGCTCTTCTTCCGTCTTCGTCGGCGCATCAGTAGGACGTGGTTAAGAATACAAGCTCGTAATGTTTACCTTGCATCTTCGTCCATAGCTTCCAACTGCTTTCCTGCGTGTCTGAGAGTTCCTAGAGTTCGCTGCGGGGTTGGCTAGAACTGTGTGTGTGTAAAGGTCTCAATTTTGCTTGCCACTAAATAGGACCATGGTGTTATTCCGCCTGGATCCGCATTTCATGATCCATCGGATGGGGCGTTCCTGGGCTGCTCATGCGAGGTAATTTTCCTATGTGTTCCTCTGTGTTCTTCAGGTATCTTATCCTTGCCTTCGTGCCGCGTTAGGTTTCAATGGGCGCCGTAGGTAAAGTATCTCGACTCGCTAATCCCTTAAGCGTTCTGTTTACTTCATAGTTGTCTTACTATGTATGTATGTATGTATCGGCCTGGTTACTGCTAGATGTCCGCCAATTCGTTTTGATGTCGCAATGTTGATGACCAGTCATCAGGGGCGCTAGTATGTGTGGTAAACTAGCGGCTCCCGCGACTAAGATATTGCCTTCTTCTTCCCGGGTTGAAAGTTATGTCCCTGGGGGTTGTCTTGGCACAACGATTAGCACGGAGATGACTATTAGTCTAGGCTGTGCTGGGGGGCGATCGTCGCACATCGGGGGAATTTATGCGACCATCATTTTCTTATGGGAAAATTACTCTAGTTTTCGAATTCAGAGGGCGCCGAGCCGAGATAGGTGACAAAATATAACTTTTCACTATGTTTCATAGGGTACCCTACCTAAACAATGACATATTTTCAAAGGTTAACAGGCATTATCCAACTGGTTAACAGGGCAGCAACATCGGAAAGATTGTAAACATATTTGCAAAATATGGAACGAATATAGACACTTAATCAGATTCAACATCGTTTTCCTGCTTTCGTTCTGATTTCGTGACGTCATGGTAAAATATGTAGCGTGACGCGTCAAAAATTCATGGCGATTCAGACAAAGTGTTGTGCGTCAACTCTGTGCAAAGATAGCATATCTGTCGAATTCTTCCAAGTTATATATTTTTGGAAATGGAAGGATACCCCCTATATAATGATGTTCATACTTACATTATATCTTTCCAAGTATTGACATAGTAGACAAAAACTTAACCCTCCCCCCAATTTCACAAATAACCACATATATGTGCCCATGCAGTTTGTGTCCACCAAATAAATTGACAATGCACAGTTTACCTTTTCATGTTGTGTAGAATCGTACGGCGACACTGATAATGTAAAACATCGTTCCTCGGGATGCCTCACCGCACGGAAATGGGTATTTACATAAGCAGTTCTAATTCGTATTTGTTTAGTACTTCTCAACTCTGAAGATTTAGATAACAATAAACGGTTACATGTTCGTTGCAAATACTCATTTTATGAACTATTCGCAGTTGCAACCGATAGTTTAAATCAATTTCCCACCAACGTACTATAGTCATGGGTGGTTGACGAGTTAATTCACAGGTTTATGCCCTCACTTCCATATCATTTTATTTCACACCTGCAGTTCAGGTTTCACGTCGCTGTCGCAATATATTAATACATCTATTGAGCGTTTTGTTATGATGATAATCCATTTCGTCAAGAGACGAAGAAATAATAAGTTTCTGCCATATTTTATATTGGATAAGGCCTATCCACTCGTAGACAATTTCGTTACACATTTAACCACCGATAACATGACTTCATCATGCTGGTACTTATCAGCAATGAGTAACATACATCTATCGGATCAACACAGCCGATGACACGATTAAGTTGATGTTCTGGTCTTATATGAACCTAATTTAATCATTAGCTGTCAACTCGGGGAACACTATAAACAAGTTGGTTGGCACATGTGCGCGGGCATTTCTGCCAAGTACGATAAGCCGAGAAGTTGCAATAGTTAATTCACTGTGACAGTATTGTTGGATTAAATTGACCTGATCAATCATATGATGCAATCCAATTACTCTTCAGCTGGATACGTGATTGTTCCCAACAAGTAATTGTTTATCATAAGTAATTCATAAATGGCACTGAATGGCATGGGTATATATAATAGAAAAATGGACGAATTTTATTAATATTGGGACTAAATTCAAATTATAAGAAATATTTCTTATTATTTCTTCGTCTCTTGACGAAATGGATGATCATCATAACAAAACGCTCAATAGATGTATTAATATATTGCGACAGCGACGTGAAACCTGAACTGCAGGTGTGAAATAAAATTGATTTAAACTATCGGTTGCAACTGCGAATAGTTCATAAAATGAGTATTTGCAACGAACATGTAACCGTTTATTGTTATCTAAATCTTCAGAGTTGAGAAGTACTAAACAAATACGAATTAGAACTGCTTATGTAAATACCCATTTCCGTGCGGTGATGCATCCCGAGGAAATGTAGAGAAAACAGTTTTAGTTCGGTCTAAATTGCTGGTGATTATTGTCCGTTATTACATTGGAACATCGCTTCTTTGAACGTAGAAACCAACTACCATGGTAAGCAGTTGACGACATTAGCGGGGTAATGTGAACACAGTTGGCCAACATTTTCGTATAAACAAAATATCCGCAATTATTGTAGGTCCGTTATCTCCAAACTGTTTACGATTGCGGGTCTAATGTGCTACCAGCATGGAAAAACTCCTTTATTTATTGATAATTGAATATATAACTATTAGTGCATACACTGCATAGGCATGTTTTAATCGGCATTGTGGCTTCCATTATTGCTATACTAATGTGGATGTTTGCAGTTGTAGCATCGTGTAGCAGAACATTGACATATATACCATCAAATGATTGGATGTCAGTTTGAAATTCGGTCCTATTTAGGCAATTTGACATTAAATGATGTCGTTAGTTCGAGAAATTAATGAACAGTTACTATCTTAATGTCCCTAGTTTCTTCAGATACGGATCATGTTGGACAAAATGACATATATGTACGAACAAAAAAGCTACAACAGTCATACCATGTGATTTTATTGCAACTCAGAAGTTGGTCGTTTTATCGGAACAGTTCTGTTTATTTTGGCGGCCATTTTGGTCTTCATCATCGGTTTTACGTCGCCAATTGCCTTATACGTATTAAGATACAGACTCCACCCAAGACAAGGCCATATTACATAAAGCACTCGCGATGATCTAGTCCGGTTACCATACATCTGGTGTATAAAGTGTCAATATAAAAATTGGCGGCCATCTTGGACGCCATCTTGGATTTTATTACCTTCCTAATCTAGGATTTGAACGATGTTTTACATTATCAGTGTCGCCGTACGATTCTACACAACATGAAAAGGTAAACTGTGCATTGTCAATTTATTTGGTGGACACAAACTGCATGGGCACATATATGTGGTTATTTGTGAAATTGGGGGGAGGGTTAAGTTTTTGTCTACTATGTCAATACTTGGAAAGATATAATGTAAGTATGAACATCATTATATAGGGGGTATCCTTCCATTTCCAAAAATATATAACTTGGAAGAATTCGACAGATATGCTATCTTTGCACAGAGTTGACGCACAACACTTTGTCTGAATCGCCATGAATTTTTGACGCGTCACGCTACATATTTTACCATGACGTCACGAAATCAGAACGAAAGCAGGAAAACGATGTTGAATCTGATTAAGTGTCTATATTCGTTCCATATTTTGCAAATATGTTTACAATCTTTCCGATGTTGCTGCCCTGTTAACCAGTTGGCTAATGCCTGTTAACCTTTGAAAATATGTCATTGTTTAGGTAGGGTACCATATGAAACATAGTGAAAAGTTATATTTTGTCAACTATCTCGGCTCGGCGCCCTCTGAATTCGAAAACTAGAGTAATTTTCCCATAAGAAAATGATGGTCGCATAAATTCCCCCGATGTGCGACGATCACCCCCCAGCACAGCCTAGACTATATATATCTAGTCCAGGAGATATTGGTCGACCTCTGCACCCCCCCAGGACTTAACTTCACCCACTAATTTTCTTCCTTAAGGTCTCCTCTAATTGTTTTCACTTGTTAACAAGAAAAAAAAGTGGCCGCAGAGACTCCAGACAAGATGGCGTCCATCATGGCGGCCATTTTTTTTAAATGCACCAGGTCTCTTTGATCGCCATTATAGTAAAGATGATAGCACATGCGGTCTTGTTTTCCGCTCGATTCGTTATGATAATATACAACCCTTACAAATTAGCCAAACATCCGACCCCAGAATCCAATATGGCGGCCAAGATGGCCGCCTAAATGTGAAAATATGCTATTTTTCTGACATGTTACCACCTTTCGTTTGTCTCTGTGGGAAAATGTTAGAATGTTTGCGTCATGTTATACATTTATCATATAGAGGAGTCATTGACGAATACATGGGGACCATAATATGTATTCATTGCGGGATATTTTTGTCCGATATCACGTTTTCCCAAATGCCGGTATCATAGGTCAAAGCCGAATCTCCGTTAATAACGCGATGTTATGTTTCGAATCAATGAATGTTATTGCTATTATAACAACACCCATGCATATATATTTGCAGGATATACTTGAGCTAGGATTCCTCTTATACCTGAGTTGAGGAATATTTACCCAAATCTAAGATGGCGGCCAAAATGGCCACCAGAAATAAAAAATCGCCGAAAATCGCTGATTTTAACATCAGTGAGCATTATTGTCATGACAACTCCACACCTGCTTACTATTGTAAGTTGGGAACACTTAGGCGAAGAACTTTCCTTGTACCATATCCAAATAACGGTCCCCCAAATCCAAAATGGCGCCCACAATGGCGGACAGATTTTTAAAAATCACCGAAATTCCGTCATATTCACATCATTGGGCATTTTTGTCGAGACAACTCCATCCATGCGTACAGTTGAGTTGGAAATACTGAGGTGAAGTAATTACCTTACATCTCATGCAAGAAATGGTTTTCCAAATCGAAGATGGAGGCCAAAATGGCGACCGAAATTTGAAAACACGCCTACATTCCTTTACTTTCTTAGGATGGGCGTTATTGTTTCGCGATTTCTACCCACCATTACATGTTGATATGTATGAATTATTCATTAGGGTTTGGCAAGTGATACTCACAGTCAATATGGCGGCCAACTGGCGGGCAGAAATTGAAAAGAAGCCGATATTATCACATACTAATTTCAACTTTTTGTCATAATATTTATTTGTATAAACGAAACGGTACATAATATAAGCCATATATTAGTTCCAATGTAAGTCGTAGCCTTTTGGAAGGATGAAAACCCACAATCGCAATATGGCATTTCAAAATCTATTCTCCACTAAGGGCTCATACTGACCGTAACCGTATATAGGTGCGCCGAATAGTCATATTATGACTTCCAAGAATGAAAACAACAGTACCTGAGCTTATTCTGAATTGCCACATTCAGCATTATCTAGACTCGTTTCCGTCTCTTCGTCAGATTAATCTATCTCACTCACAACAACAGTTCACTACTCTTCTTTGTAGGAGTTTGCCACTAATCGGAATGTTTCAAACAATACATATGCCGGTGTCCAGCTCACGTGTTGGTTTCGATAGCTTGGAATTCTTAGCGAGCTTCATTCGTGGTATAGCTTATGGTATAATTCAGATGCTACATATGGGGTATATGCGTCATCTTTTGCGTTACACTATAAAGGTATTCGGTCGATGCGTATACTAGCTTTCAGAAGGACCTATCTATCTGCGTATTGTCAGCTTTGGTGACCTAATGGGGATAACAACGTGTACACCTGGTGATCTTCCCAAAGAGCCACTTCTCAATATATGGTTCATCAATTCACATACTCATATAATGCACTGACGTACCCGGACAACTTCTGTATGTGGCTTCGAATGTTGAAAGCCCGACATTTGACGGATGCATTTCTGCTAAGGCTTAGAAGACCATAATGCATAATATACCCAAACTCCTTGAACATGATCATAAGAACAAGCTTGTTGGGGTCCAGCAATCGTCTCACCGAACATATCCAAGCAGATGATAACAATACACACGGTGCTAGTTTGTTGGTATGTGTCATGATAGTGGAAATGAAATTGGACCATGACTGCACCGCCCCTTATTTTGTTATGTTTCAGATTCAGACAGGATCTCATGTGTGGCTTTGCTTTCCTTGTATGCTAAGATTGTATGTTCCCATCCGTTTGGAAGCCGTTCTTAAACAACTGGACCAGGAGTATGCCATTGGCTACTGCTGTATAAGCCCCACCAAGACTGGGGTGTAGTCTTAAGCGATACCTTTGATAATTGGTTGCTATGTGATACTCACACAGGGTGGTATGGTTCAAGAAAGTACAAATGCCATCAACAAAAGGGTGAAATGTTCAACGCGAAGAACATCCAGAGGAATGTTACGTTGATGAGATCTTGCATTCAGTTCAACAAACGTTGGTACACCAAGTGATTTCTTGGTAACATCACCAATGCGACCATTTTCCTGCATGAGACATTAACTACTATATTCTAAAGTTATATATATAAAGATATATGATCATAAAGGTCGCGTTCCCCAACGGCCACAGCCATTGCCATCGAGACTGTAAATTGTTCTTTAAATACATAGTGAAATAAATGCACCACAGTTCCTGACATTTTCTTGAATAATACCGCCCACATACTGACACTATCCCCGAGAGAGGATAACAAAACACGCATACATGCATGCTATAAAGAATTTATCCTTTAGTCCATCCGACTGTTTTGAGGGAGGCTAGCATATTGTTATCCAGACAAAAGTGTACGTAGTTGAATCAGAAAGGCTTCGAAATGGATGTGGAAATACAATCTTATCACACCAAATAAAACCGACACGCATGATATTCGATATCTTAAACATGCACCAGGTGTAGGGGTGGTGTATACAGTGGCCCATTTCATTCCCACTATCATGGCGCATGTCCACAAACTAGCACCGTTCTTCTCTGCTGGGAGATATTCGACGAGACAACTGCGGGGCGTCACACAGTTTGCTTCGTATAATGGTCAAGTAGTGTGGGTAGTCTGTACAATATGGTCTTCTCCTTAGCAGATAGACATCTGTCGAAGGGAATGAGACAGCTAGCAACCTTCGAAACACTGTCGAAGTTGTCCACACAATTATGCCAATGCGTTCGCTGAGTTTGTGAGTTGACGAACCATCTATTGAGAAGTGACTAGCTAACTGGTTCGCCAGGTGTACACGTCGTTATCCCATGGGGTATGATACACATACATAGAGATGACCTTCTGTAAGCTAGACACCGGACAATGAATTGTTTGAAACGTTATGATTAGAGGGACCCTAGAGCGACCTAGATCTATCAGACAAAGAAATAGAAGCTGGTCCAGATAATTATGGACGTGACGTGGCATAACATAATCTGTTATCAGGTAATTGTTCTGATATAACTATTCGGCGCACCTACGCTTACGGCCATTATCGGCGCTAAGTGGAGACTGGATTTCGAAATGCCACATCGCGATATTAATTGTGGTGTTTCATCTTTCCAGAAGGATACGAGCTCTGTTATGCGTTTTGAAACCTTTAAGTTGAACTAGTAGATGGTTTATGTACAGTTTCGTCCATGCATACCGATATTATGACAAAAAGTTGAAATTAATATGTGAAAATATCGATTTCCTTTCAATTTCTAGCCGCCAATTTAGCAGCGATCTTGGCTGTGAGTATCAATTGCCAAACCCTAATCAATACTTCATGTCACTATTCCATATCAACATGTAATGGTGGATAGAAATCGCGAAACAATAACGCCCATCGTAAGAAAGTAAAGTAATATAGACTTGTTTTCAAATTTCGGTCGCCATTTTGGCCGCCATCTTCGATTTGGAAAACAATTTCTTGCATGAGATGTAATGTAATTACTTCATCTCAGTATTTCCAACTCAATTGTAAGCATGGGTGGAGTTGTCTCGACAATAATGCCCAAAGATGTGAATATGACGGAATTTCGGTGATTTTTAAAAATCTGTCCGCCATTGTGGGCGCCATTTTGGATTTGGGGGACTTTTATTTGGATATGGTACAAGGAAAGTTCTTCGCCTATGTGTTCCCAACTTACAATAGTAAGCAGGTGTGGAGTTGTCATGACAATAATGCTCACTGATGTTAAAATCAGCGATTTTCGGCGATTTTTTATTTCTGGTGGCCATTTTGGCCGCCATCTTGGATTTGGGTAAATATTCCTCAACTCAGGTATAAGAGGAATCCTAGCTCGAGTATCTCCTGCAAATATATATGCATGGGTGTTGTTATAATAGCAATAACATTCATTGATTCCAAACATAACATCGCGTTATTAACGGAGATTAGGCTTTGACCTATGATACCGGCATTTGGGAAAACGTGATATCGGACAAAAATATCCCGCAATGAATACATATTATGGTCCCCATGTATTCGTCAATGACTCCTCTATATGATAAATGTATAACATGACGCAAACATTCTAACATTTTCCCACAGA
The DNA here is from genome assembly GCA_032622095.1 of Siphonodentalium dalli. Lineage (NCBI taxonomy): Eukaryota > Metazoa > Mollusca > Scaphopoda > Gadilida > Siphonodentaliidae > Siphonodentalium > Siphonodentalium dalli. The sequence goes on along the minus strand of CP136061.1, from coordinate 18,029,186 downwards.
GACAAACGAAAGGTGGTAACATGTCAGAAAAATAGCATATTTTCACATTTCTGCGGCCATTTTGGCCGCCATATTGGATTCTAGTGTCGGATTTTTGGCTAATTGGTAAGGGTTGTATATTATCATAACGAATCGAGCGGAAAACAAGACCGCATGTGCTATCATCTTTACTATAATGGCGATCAAAGAGACCTGGTGCATTTAAAAAAAATGGCCGCCATGATGGACGCCATCTTGTCTGGAGTCTCTGCGGCCACTTTTTTTCTTGTTAACAAGTGAAAAAAATTAGAGGAGACCTTAAGGAAGAAAATTAGTGGGGTGAAGTTAAGTCCTGGGGGGGGGGGGGTGCAGAGGTCGACCAATATCTCCTGGACTAATCAGTTTGGTGGAATTCGACGTCCAAAACGTTTAAAAAAAATATTTTTGCGTCCCTTCCCTGATCCCACCCCTGACATGTATGGACTTATGTGTTTTAAACTATACACCATAATATTGCCCATATCATGGATTTGTCTATATATGAGTTTGCCATCACGGACGTAGCTATATAATTGATTCATGGGATCCCCCGGAATATTAAATTGAATCCCATCTGATTCAACCACAGATTATATAGATGACATTTTATTATACAAACATAAGCATTTGGGAAGGCATTTAAATGATCTAACAAGATCGATGGCCAGCAAAAAGTTATCGTGAAAATGAAGCACCGACAGCGTCCAATGCCTTGTTGTGGATTAAGACACGTATCATTCGCTCGGAAATGTCGACACGGTACTCAGAAAGTGTTTGCGACGACAGTTTATGTGTAAAATCGATACAACTGACCACAGCAAGTGGCTCGGACACTTTTGAAAACAAATGTTGACAGTTACTGTCAACTCAAGAATGACTCTGACTTGCCGCTAAAAGCTGTACGCGTATTTCAAAGTAGATGCTATTTGGTCGGGCTTTGATACCAGCAACCGAAGTCCGCGACTTGTTTATACTTGAAATCATTTCGTGAGAGTGTACGCGTACTGATAGGGATATAATTAAGGCCTGCTACATGTATATAGCAGGCTTGCCAGGCATATCCCGGCGGGTTAACCCTTTACCCAACAGAACGGCCCTGTGCCAATGCATTCTCTTATATATGCGAGTCGACCATAGGTCGCCTCGCATATATAAGAGAATGCATTGGCTTAACATATTAAAAATGATAAAATTGTCAAAGAATGTAGAAAAATATTATAAAAATTGTGAAAAAATGTAAGAAAAAATTAAAAATTGTTAAAGAATGTAAGAAAAAATGGTAAAAAGTGTTAAAAAAGAATTTGTTTAGGCCAATGCATTCTCTTATATATGCGGGGCGACCTATGGTCGACTCGCATATATAAGAGAATGCATTGGTACAGGGCATAACTGTAACCATCACAATGTGGTCAATGAACCGGTTCCAATGATATCCATATTTGTATGGTGTTATTGTGACAGATCGAAGATATTTTAGGCTGTTGAAGCTTTATTTGGGCGTTTTTGGCCGGTTTGTTGGGTAAAGGGTTAAAAAAGAACCAAATTGTTATGTGAGTTATATTTGGTTAACAAATGTTGATAATAACATGGCTGAAATGTGCATAAGTTATAAATCCCAATATTATCCGTATATATCCATAACTTTCAGTGTGCCCCGACCAAACCCAAACCCATGACACAGATTGTGTCACTTATGTAGTTTAAACTATCATTATATAAATAACGTCGCATCATGGAGATGACCGTATATAGCAACGTTTGATGAAGTCGGTGACAGTCTTTTTTAGCAGTGTTGGTGCCCCTTGCCCGACCTCCATTTCTGATTTGGACGACACCACGTTTTCAGGAACTTTAAACCACACCATTGATTCATCGTACCGTCAAGCCGCCAATACAAGTTAGTAAAAACAGATTTTTATCAATACTGTGCTCCCCTCCCCTTATCCACAATCCTGGCGCGAATGGTACCACTTCGGAAAAAGTAAACCACACCAATCGGTTTCCTATATATGTTTCTTATATGTCTATATAATTTCGGAGATAAATCGGTATCAAAAGTGTTATCAATTTAAGTGCTCCTCCCTAATATATATATTGAGTAATATATATAGAGATAACTATACATGTTTGATGGAAATAAGCGACACAGTGATTGTATCAATTTGTGTGACCCTCCCCTTGGAGCAAAACTCAGAGACTATAGTAACCAACAACAACATTTGAGTACAGTACCCCTTTAAACATCTCCGTTATTTCACAGCCACAATCCTAACTTAGCGTGCCACGTGTTATTGTGATTTATTACCAATCGCTATCTAATCGTGAAACCCGATTAAGTATCTTTCGTTATCAAATCGTGTTCGTATTGGACATCAAACAAAGAATTTCTCTGGATCTATCTGGCGAAAAATCTTGAATTTCACATATCATCTTCACGTATGTAGAATCTGAGCAGTTATTAAAAGACGACAAAAACAATGGATTTTATTATATTTAAGAGGTTGAAAAGATTATTTTCTTTTTGGTCCCTTTCGGTACCAAGAACTACTTGAATAATTAATAATTTCTCACAACTCTGCAATCACCAAATGGCTTATTGTCTCGGCTCCATGATAGGATGCTTCATTTGTATCATAATGCTGAGTAGATTTTTTATTGCATAATATAGCACCATTCCCCCATTATTATATTGAAGAATAAAGCAGTCACAAATATTCCATCACAATGAAAACAAATGCAGGCATGCAGTGTGTTCCACTCAAGCAGGGTGCAATCAACTGGAATTAGGTCACAGCGTTAAGAGATTGGTGGTCAGCTTTAACTTGGTTATGAACCCATGACCCAGAACTCATTTCATCCCAATTTTCCATTGATCAACGGGCATGACATGAACATTATCAAATATAGTAAATTATTTATAGGTAGTTGACTTTCTAAATGAAAATAATCATTAAATTTCACGAATCAAGAATAATTAAGTCTCAACTCATGATATTCAGATATAATATCATGGATATATGAACTGCACTTTTGAAAAAAAAAACATCTTAAATATGGTGTCACAATAATCGATTGTACGAAATTTCACAAAGAAATTCCTGACAGATTGTGAGAAAATCCATTTGGAAAATTTTGGCAAAACGTGCGTCTGACCCCTTAACAAGATGACAGCTGAATAATAGAATATCTACATAAATGATTTGTGATATTATGGTACTTTGTGTAGGATTTTGTAATGCCTTCCAGGGATCATTGCTATATGGGTTATGGCTGATTTGCGAGTCAGTATTTGATGGAGTTTATGTGGTTGTTCTGTACATTTCAACTGCATGAAATCAGAGCAGGGTTCCAACAATACCGTGATTTTGTGGAGAGGGGTTAATTTCGTAAATGTTCATAATATTTGTTCTGCAATTGCCAGACTGTATACTGCTCTGGAAAGCAATGCATACGGTTGATCAATAATAAAGAACTTGTCGTTGAGTGGAGATGTAGGTCCAAAAGTGGGGAGTCCGTTGATTACTAAACTGAGAAGATTATACACTAAATCAATTTGCAGTCCTTAAGATTTTGTTTAAATATAGAATATACGCACAGTGTTTCTGAATAACAAATTTAATCCTCGAGTGGTGTAAATCGCCAATCCCACGAGTGGATTAAATTTATTATTCAGAAACACAAACGGCCGAATTCTGGTCCCTGGTCTAGACCAGGGTTTCATGTAAACTATAGTCTAGACCAGGCCGAAACCACCGTGATCGCGATGTGTTACCCAGCTTCGAGGCGAGTAAGCTGGGATTATTGGTCAACACTGGTCCGTATTCTCGTCTTTTTGAAACTCAGGTTTACGTAAACCAAGGTTTGCCTTCTTATTGTCATTCAAGCCTGTGTCGGTCTGTTCATAATTCGAACCATGTGGTAACGTACAAGTTCTGGTAACAGAAACATGAGTATTTTTTGGAAGCATTTATCTTTATTTTAACCAAATTGTAATTGTGTTATATTTGTATGTCGTGTAGAGTAAAGATTATAATTATATATGAACTGGACAAGATTTAATATAATCCATAATTATGTGTGTTATATGTAATAGTCTGCAACTGAGACCTAGTCCCCCCCCCCCCTGGTCTGAGATTTTTGTATAAACCGAGACTTGATCCTGAGACGAGAATAGCGAAGTCTGGTTTCGAGAATATATTTTATGGTGCAGAACTCTAATACGGATTATTAGTTTGATTGTAAGCCAGTCATTGGCACGATGGTGAATAGTTTGAGCAATCACAAGCTGGCTTTTAACTGGACATTAGAAATGATCTAGTGTAACTGTGTTTTATATAATGTCACCTATCATAATTGTAACAATCATGCATGCGTTTACCCCGGCGATTTGCTATGGATGAGCATGGGCGACCCGGCATAACAGTGAATGGCACATCGGATTTTCATTTTCGTCTTACATCGCATGGGCGGGATGCGGGGCTTTCCCGGCGTATTCATAAAATTGACGTTGGAATGCTTCTTAATAGGGATTACTCGTACCGCCCATTCGCGTAGATTATTCCAGTATTTTGAACAAGAATAATACTGATGTTTTAAGTAATTTTATTTTAAACGTAAAGCAAACAACAAAACAGTAAAGACGACAAAAAAATTACAAACAAAAAACAAAACCAGAAAAAAAAATTACAAAACCAAAACAAAAAAAACAAAAAAAACAAAAGAATTTTTTTTTTTCAAAACATTAAAATAAAATGAAAAACAAAACAAAAATAGAAGAAAAAAAAATCAAAATATCTAAATTTATGATTCTTTTATTTAAACGCATTTGCTGAAAAAGAAATACAAGAATGGAGTTTACTAACTTGTGTCCCTATAAATATCGGGGCCCCCGGTGGTGCAGTCGGTAGAGTGCCAGGTGTATTACACCGTCACAGGCCGTCCAGCGCTGACGAAGCTGGTTCGAACCCCGTCATAGGGAGGGTGACCGGAATCGTGTATCTGGGCAAGTTTGTCAGTTGCTTTCCGGGGATTGGTGGTTACTACACGCAGTGGGACGATTTCTCGGTGAAATTAAGCCTCTGCGTGGTCTTTCCTCCACCCGTAAAATTGACAACGTCGTGTGTGGGCTAGATCGACAATAAACCCTAAAAAACCAAACCAAACCCTAGAAATCTCTGAGAAATTCTTATTTTAACGTAAATTTTGTTAATCGTCCTTGTTCCAATAATGTCTTACCATTTGGATTCTTGGAAATTGGAATGATGGCAACTGAAATGAAGGGCGCAATTGTTTTTTTTACCCATTATATGTTTGGGTCGAGATTTAAAAGGGCGGTCTCTGAGACTGATTATTCGGTGCATGGGGAGGTGGTATAAACAATGTATAGCCACGTATAGGCCATGGGTGGTTCCATCGGCCGTGATACAATTTTTTTTTACTCAACTAAAACATTTACTCAAACCGCTGACATCAAAATAGGTTATCATAATAAATAAAAATAAAGGTAGGGTCGTGGCGACATGGGAACTTGGGGTGTCTCACCCCCCAACTTAGGATGGAGCGGATTGGAAATATTGTGAGGTAATGACACATGTATATAGTAGGTACAAGTCTTTATTATGTTGTGAATAAGATATGCAGTGTGTACAAATATAATGATCAATAGTCGCCGCGAATTGGTGTCCCCGAATGGGTGATGCCTGGTGTGAATGATGCCTGGATATGATCTAGGTATGAGATGAGTCTAGTGAAAGCATGATGTGATGGGATGTAGTTGTTTCTTATATACTATTTGGGATGCATATTAGATGAGGTGTTTGGCAATACACATCGGGATTGGTTCCTCCGTTATGGTCATCTCCCTTGACCATATTTGGGAGCCATCTTCATTGTGTGTATATCTTCGCTGAGAGTAAGACGTGTGAGGTTTCGAGAACCGAACACGAATATCTGAGTTTGGGGTTTTATATATTGGGACATTCGTATAGTTTGAATCAAGTTGTGAGATTATAATGGGTAGTTATCACGACAATTGTTTATGTATGTGACAATTTTTGCAAACAACTGAGGTGTGTAATATCTGTTCCGTATGGTCGCGTATAGCGATTGTACCGCTCTATGGCCGAGACTGTGATATTGGGATATAACTTCTTGTGCTATTTTGTCCGTTATATATATACGTAATTTAGGTATGTCATTATATATTGATATATAGTGTAGGATACCATCTTTGAGAATAAAGGTTTTTGCTAATTTTTTGGGTATATTTGTTGATTGCATTTGTTTGATAATCTCGGAGATTGTGTGGTCTCCTGATTGTTCATCTCTTATATTAGTTATAGGAGGAAGGACCGGGCTGTCGTCGAGATCAACTGGTGGTTCGGAATCCGTTTTCTGTTTTGGTTGTTTTTTTTGTTTTGAAAATTCCTGAATATCTTTCATGTCAAGTATATTAATATCCTGTACAAGGGGATTGGTGGGTGGATTTGGGTCGCTATCGGTGCAAGAATTGATGCACGGGTGTGTGTCGGGGTTTATCCGACTGCAAAAATCTGCCGTAACATTGTTCGTGCCTTTAATATAAGTAATTTTTGGGTTCAATGCTGATATTTCCAAAAACCATTTTTGAATTTTTGTGTTTATCAGATCCTGTTTTTTAAACATGTGGATGATGGGTAAGTGATCTGTTTTAATCTCTACTTGGGATCCTTGTAAGTAAAATTTAAATTGCCTTGCAAACGTATATGCTTCTTTTTCCGTGACAGAATAATTCCTTTGTGATTTGTTAAGTTTTTTACTGGCGAACGCGATTGGTAGTTCAACGTGTTTATCATCTTGGCTATGAGCATATTGTGATAGTATCGCCCCGATACTATGTATAGATGCATCTACTGTCAGAATGAACAGTTTGTCGGGATTTGGGTAAGCTAAGATGGGGGCGGTTGCTAAGCTTTCTTTAAGCGCGTCGAACGCTGTTTGGCACGGCGCATCCCACACAAATTTAGCATATTTGGCTGTGAGTTTGATTAAAGGCAATGCCGTCGATGCGAAAGTAGGAGAATATGACCTGTAAAAATTAAGAATTCCCAGTAATCTGCGGACTTCTTTAACTGATTTCGGAGGTGGTAAAGACTTGATAATTGAAATTTTTTCAGGGTCAGGGGATGTACCCTTGTCGGAAATAATATGTCCTAAAAATTTGACTTGTGGTTGGCAAAATTTAGATTTTGATAGTTTAACTATTAAGCCGTATTCCCTGAGTCTGTCAAATAATTTTGTGAGCTGCTGTATATGCGTTTGAGGATCGGAGCTATGACAGATCAGGTCATCGACAAATCCTTCTACAAATGGTAAATCGTGTAGGGCCATGTTCATGAGTTTTAAAAAATACCCTGAGCTCGAGACATATCCCATCGGGGCTCTTTGATAACTGTATTGTCCTTCGGACGTATTCATAGTTAATATGGGAACATCTTCGGGTACGACTCCAATAACATGATAAGCATTTGATAAATCAAAGATACTGAAAATAGTTGAGCCGAGTAACTTGGACGATATTTCTGTAAAACTAGGCATAGACCATTTTAATGGAATGGAAACATCATTGAGTTTTCTGAGATCGATTACCAATCGATAATTGGGAGTACCATCGGGATTGGGTGTGGCTTTGCGTATGAGGAGACTGGGAAATCCCCACGATGAGTGGGCAGTTGGTCTAATAATGTCTGCGTCTAATAATTTTTTTATCTCAGCAGCCATAATTCGTTGTTTGTTCAGTGGTGTCGGATATTTTTTGCAAAAAATAGGTAAAGTATTTGGTTTGAGGTCTATTTTCATTTTAATTTTTGGACAATATCCTATCTTGTTTATGTCATTTGTAAAAACATCAGGGTATTGTGATACTAGTTGCAATATCTGCTGTTTAAGGTGTTGAGGTGCCACGATATCATTGACAGATATAGGTTGAGTCTTGGTGACTGGAGGGTTAATGTCTTGCCGGTCACCTATGGTGTTTATACTGTGTTTGTTTGGCGGAGATGAGTTAATGTTTTGCTCATCGGATGCCGTGCATATCATTTGCTCTTGAGTGCCAAATGCTTGTGCTATCACACGGCCTTTCCTAATGGACATATGTGACGCCGATTGGTTTTCTATCATGACGCAAATATTGGGATTATTTGCATCTGCTAGCATGTCGGTTACATGTACATTTGGTTCGTGTTCGAAAATGGACATGTTACCTTTGCCTATTCGGATTATAGGTGTGTTAAACATATCATTTGGCCCTATGAGTCTGCCTGTTATGATGGCGCATGAGTGGGGTGATAATGAAACGTTATTTGTTGATCGGATGAGTGATGCAATGTGACCATCCCTTAACATCGGGTATAATTGATTCTGTATTCTGAATTTTTCTAGATCAAAGTAAAGTCTAATACTGTGTTGTTTCATAAAATCGCGCCCTAAAATACAAGGACGTGACAAGGTTGCACATATGACAAATTTGTGAGTAAGAATGAGTTTTCCGATTCTAAATGTGAGATGTGTGGATCCAAAAACTTTCATTGGTGTACCATCGGCTGATGTGAGTAACACATGTTCCTTAATTAAAGGTGGTCGATTTGGCATGGATCTATAAATGTCGTATTTCAAGCAACTGGTGGTTGCCCCGGAGTCTAATAGTGATCTAATCCGTTGTTTGTGTATTTTAATGATAGTTGAGCATGGTGTTTGGTTTAGAGCACCATCTGTCATATCACTTGGATATTTAAGTACTGGTATAGTGTGTTGTATGGGTTTGACTGGTGGTATTATAGGGTTAATTGCAGTATTGGAATGTGATTCGCGAGAACTGGTGCATGTTGATTTTCTTTTGGATGATGAGTAAGAATTAGTAATGTGTTGGTGCTTGGGCTTTTCAAGGCGATTCAGGGTTTTAAATTGGGGAGGAAAGGTTAAATCCAGAAGTGGTGAGATAGACTTATTGGAAGAATTATGAAATCTGGGTTTCATAGAGGAATACCTGCTATGGCAGAAAGTGGTATGTGTTACGTGCCTGTGGCGAGGGAGATCAAGTGGAGGCCGCGTACGGTAATTAATATATCGTTGGTTTTGGCAGTTTGGTGGTAGCGTGGGGTAATGATTAATGGACTGCAGCTGTGAATTATAGACTCTATGCTTTTGAGATTCGTATGTTCGATGATCTTTAGCATATCTATGATTGTGGTTGTATATTGTGCTAATTTGATGTGTTATTGGACTCATTGCCTTGCGTTGGTGGGTGGGGGTGAAATTTTTGATGCAATGAGTCCTCATCTGTTTAAAAATTGGTTGTTATTTTGAGCCCGACGTCTGCATTGGTCTGTGGTATGATTGTTTAATCTGCAGTATGTACAGAAGAGTGGTCGTTGAGCTGTTGTAGTATATCTTGCATCCATGGTCTGGATGCGGTTTGGATGGGAGACCCTTGGTTCAGAGTAGGGGTGGTGAGAATTTGAAGGTTGGCGCCTGTGGGGGTGATCATTGATTCGGTGTCTGTCTTTGGATTGACGGGGGTTGTAAGTGGATTGTGATGGCCCTCTTGGAATGTGCCGATGGTTATTGTCGATATCCATTGGTTGAGGGGATTGTAACTGTGGGAATTGGTTATAATCATTATGATGTTCACCGTAACGTAAGCGATAGCGTTGCCGAAGGTTCATTTCGCGTAGGGCGATATCAGTAGCTCTATCAAGCGTTATGGGGTCGTCTTTGAGAAGCCTGAATTTAATACTAGAGTCGCGAATACCGTCGGAAAAAAATGCTACTAATTGTGTTTGCACTGCTCTTGTGTTAATTTCATCAGTATACGCGTGTTTAGCAAGGGTACGTATGCGTTCTGCAAACATGGCAATTGTTTCCGTATGTCTCTGCCTAATGGCTCGTAATGAGGAAATGGCTTGAGGCGAATCAGTTATGGAACTGAATAATGAGCGTAACTGTGATTTCAGATCGGTCCAGGTGAACGTGAATTTTCCGTCTGTGTTATTTTCATTTATGAAGCGTTGAATAAATTCAGAAACTTGAGATTTACATGTCTGAGCGGCAATTTTTATGATAGTCTCATCTTGTGCCGAAATCGCGCGGGAGTATTTTTCCACCGCATGGACCCATTGGGGAAAAGCGTCAGGCTTGCCATCGAAGGGTTCAATAATGGAATTCATTCCCAGCAGTGCTGTTATTGTTGTCTGTGTTTTTAAACTTTCAGTCTGGTCGCGGATAGAACTAGTGAAATGGCTAATTTCATGGGTAAGCCGTGACAATAGCAAGTTCTGATTATCTTTGCCCATTTCATTAGTAATGTCTGTGTGGGGGGGTCTGGCGGTTGATCGGTCCGTTTCCCTGTTTAATTCAAGGTGATGCTGATAATTGGTTGGATGAAAATAATCGCTGCTCTGCGGAGGTGGTGACTCCATTATGTTATTAAGGATTAACGGTGTCTGTTTTGGGATCTATGGTATGGGTGCGAAATATGTTGTATTTTTTCCAAGTGCCGTGGCGGTGTATTATGCGATTCAGGTGTATTTGACACGATTCAGGTGATTTATTAGGATGTTTTATGGGAATTGCCGCGACTATAGAGTTGACGATAAGTTTTGGATAATCCGTAAAATGAGCCGGAAATGTATGCCACTCGTTCCAAGAATCTAGTGTATGTCCTGAGTAGTTATTTGTAATCATACAACGCACGTATAAGCGGATTGTATCTTGCGTTATATCAATGCGAATGGGATTGCAATATTTAATGAGTTGTGGCGATAAAGTTATTTGGTGGGGTAAAGCGTATCTACAGTAAGTTTTAAAATGAAGAACTGAATGTTGTTTGTAAGAGGTGGGTGGTATGGGCTGATCGTTTGAAGCATGTATTGTAGTAGGATGGGTAGGTAGTGTAGGTGTAGTAGAATCAGGTGATGTGTCCATAACCCACGTGAAAAAAAAAAGGAGTAAAAGAATGCTAAAAATAGGGGGTGTGCAATTTGACAGCAAATGGGAAAGAAAAGATGGTCACTCACCAATTTCCGAGAAGAATAATGTGCACAAGTCTGTGATGATGAATGATGTATAGAATGTTCTCGTCGTGGTTATTGGAAGCCGAAGGATGTCCAAATCGGATGTTAAAGTTTATGTGGATCTGAATCTGGCCTGCAAGAGGCGTGAGTAGTAATGTTTTTTTTTTAGCTGGATACACGATGTGAGCTGGTTGTATAAGAATAAAAGGTTGATTCGTCTATATCAGATGAGTATGTATGCGGTCCTGTGTGTCCGAAGGGTTGGTGTGCGGTCCTGTGTGTCCGAAGGGTTGGTATGCGGTCCTGTGTGTTCGAAGGGTTGGTGTGCGGTCCTGTGTGTCCGAAGGGTTGGTGTGCGGTCCTGTGTGTCCGAAGGGTTGGTATGCGGTCCTGTGTGTCCGAAGGGTTCCTGTGTGTCCGAATGGTTGAGTTATTTTTGACCGGTGCAGTGGTCTAGTGTATGAGACTGTCTATCCGTGGCTGGAGTGTAAGGCTGTATCCCCGTGGTTGAGTAGCGGTTTGAGATTGTTTCTGCTCTGTAGTGATCGTCTAGTGGCCGAGACTTCAAGTTGTGTGGTGAGACGTAGAACTGTTCACGGCACCATTAATACTATGTGAGGTAATGACACATGTATATAGTAGGTACAAGTCTTTATTATGTTGTGAATAAGATATGCAGTGTGTACAAATATAATGATCAATAGTCGCCGCGAATTGGTGTCCCCGAATGGGTGATGCCTGGTGTGAATGATGCCTGGATATGATCTAGGTATGAGATGAGTCTAGTGAAAGCATGATGTGATGGGATGTAGTTGTTTCTTATATACTATTTGGGATGCATATTAGATGAGGTGTTTGGCAATACACATCGGGATTGGTTCCTCCGTTATGGTCATCTCCCTTGACCATATTTGGGAGCCATCTTCATTGTGTGTATATCTTCGCTGAGAGTAAGACGTGTGAGGTTTCGAGAACCGAACACGAATATCTGAGTTTGGGGTTTTATATATTGGGACATTCGTATAGTTTGAATCAAGTTGTGAGATTATAATGGGTAGTTATCTCACAATATGGACAACACCCCCACCATCCACATGGAGACACTCTAATCACATCCCTGTAAAGGCGACACACCACACGTGTTCGGTGATAACCCGTTACATTAATGCTCAACTATTCGCGACGTGAACGCAATCATTTGTTCGAGCACCAAGCGTGCCTTTGTCCGTCGATACACCGATCGTCGTTGATTGAACAATAATCCGCCTAATCTAAATCGAGACCAGGTGGTTTCGCGAGACCAGGTCCAGACATGGAACACCGTGATTATTAGGGTGGTCTAGACCAGGGACCAGAATTCGGCCGTATCGCAGGGGGGGGGGGGGGGGTCGCGGATTTTTTTTACATATATAGGGCGAAAAAAATGTTTTTGCCCCTTTCGGGGACCCACCACCCCTCTACCTGCAATTTTTTTCTCTTTTTTTCCGCCCAATTTTTGGGACCCACCCCCCAAAATCTTACAAAAAACATAAAATATAAACCAAATCAAAGCCTAGCAAAGAATTGTTCCATTTCTTATTATTTAATACTATTCCCAGCATTTTAGTAAACCTCTAAACTGCTCTAAAGGGAGATAATTCTATTAGTATAAAATGTGGAAATGCTGAACGCATGCACTTAAAAACATTGGGCATAATGCCATAAAACATAATAATTACGACGTAATACATTTCCTGATATCCTCAATAACTCCATATTCTTTTATATAACAATAGTATAAGATGTTTTAGAGTCAAGGCCCAATAGTAATACTGTAGTAATAGAGGTAGAAAAAATTTCATCTGGGACCCAAGCCAAGGAAAGTCATACTCACAGCAGCACAGTCTAAATACATGTATGTATGTCATGTTGGTTTGCAGATTGACATATACCAATATTAGCGAAAAATTGGTAGTATTATTAACTTATTATCAGAGTATAAAGTTTAGTTTAAAGCCAGCAGAGATATCCAAGCCACGGTCACCTTGTACAAACCGTCTGTATACATGTAGGTTCCCCCTGTGCAATGTGGTTTACTGGACGTATCACATGGAAACCCATTATAAGAACAAGCATCCTGGATCAGACTGTTCAGTTGAGATATGTGACTCTGAGAAAGTTCGCATGAAGAGAGTTGCATAGATTACCTGTGCAGTTTGATCCAGGTTATATAGTATGATTTATAATTAGTTTCAAGAACAAAGTTCATATTAGTCATGTTTATATTCTAGCTTTATGTTGCATATGGAATAAGTTGAGACTTTAATACCAAAAGCTACTTTTATAGTTACATTGCTCTATCCTGCTATATCCTAAATTGAATATCAAAGCAACCAATAATGAACAAACAACTAATAATTACAATACCATATGTATTGGCAGTCAAATAACTGGAACTCCAAGATATACTACCTTATTACATGTATATGTACAGTACCTAACTGCTTAGACTTGTGAATAATAACTGTGGTTGATTTAATATCACAAAAGGCTAAGTTTTCATATTGTTATCCAAATAGTATGAACTTTTTGTATGAGTTATTTTGTTTTATAGTTTTAAACCAGTGGAATATAGTGGAACTGTTATTTTTGTTTGTATCATCAAGTTTATCTTGATAACAAATAATATCCATTATGTGGATTAAGAACAGAAGATGGTAATCATTTAATAATTATGCTTATATAATATATCTTTCATCCGTCGAAATCTGGTACATTAATTTTGACATACATCAGCATACATACACCCCTAAATGGTAGTTAGTTCTGGTTAGTATGTTTTAAATAGCATAGTGTGTCATATCGTTGATATTAACAGATTACGTGAGCACAAAAACAGTGATTTTAAGTGGAGGAAAAAATTAGCATTTTTGGTCATTTACGCATTTTTTCCGGGTGAAATGACCCACCCACCCCCGCCTCATATATGGAATTTTTGTGCGCGACCCCCCCTGCGTATCGGCTGAATTCTGGTCTCAGGTCTAGACCACCCTAATAATCACGGTGTTCCATCTCAGGACTTGGTCTCGCGAAACCACCTGGTCTCAAGTTGGGATCGGTGCATTGTTGTACAATCAACGACAATCAACGACAATCAATGACAATCTATGGACAAAAGCGTGCTGAGCGCTGCATCGAGATTGGTGTGTTGGTGTCTCCAAACCTGAGCACGTGAACGCGGCTTATATCCGTGTTGTATAGCGGTATCTGTATGCCGTCGCCGTTCGACGGGGATCACGAGGCAGGGGTGGTGCGGATTTCTCACCCCCTATGCTGATGTCACGACGATGTCAGTTTTACGGGTGGAGGAAAGTCTACCCAGAGAGTAAATTCACCGAGAAACACTCCGCTGTGTGTAGAAATACCGACCCCGGAAAGGGACCGACAAACTTGCCCAGATACATGAATCAGATTATCCTCACTTGGAGTGGATCGCGAATTCGCGCTTGTCGGCATTAGAACCAGCTTCGTCAGCGCTAGATGGCAAAATGCCCCGAGCATTCTACCGATGGGAACACCGGCGTCCTTTACAATCAATGTATAGTGTAAAATCAGATCAAGAACCAACTATATATTGTTCAACTTTGCGGCAAAATATTACACATAAATTACATTCATCTCTTGAAAATATTTCGAACCATTATTATAGGGGATATCAGGTGGGATTTTTCAACAATTGGAAATAGTGAGGTACTTGATGGAAATTTTCAACAATTCATTGGGTTGAGGGGGTGCCATTTGCAATGTAATTTCGCGGACTTGGGAATTTGAAATAAGTTTAAAATTTAGAAAGATTCTAAATAACTATCGCCGTGATTGAAGTTATTGAAAATAATTTTCCAGAAAATATAATGGTCACAACGGGGGAGGGGGAGTTGTTGTGGGGGCATGGTTTCGGGGAAAATCGAGATGGGCGCGTTGTATCACACTCCCGATAGCAGATATTTCCATTTCCATGTAATTTTTTTCCAAATCCATGTTTAAAGATAAATTATGACAAATAAACCAATTCGAAATGTCAAGGCTTAAGAAACTGGACCAAATAAATCATTAATCAAGAGCAGGGGTCCCATGCATTTAATTTAATTCAATTTAATCGGACATTTCCTTATTTGAACCACACTTTTTCGTTCTGTCTTAATATCATTTTGAGAGTTTTTGCTGTTATAATGTATATCCAGTCCAGCAATAATTTATTCTCAAATGATGAATTAGTACTATCAAAACTAGCTCCGACCTCAATTCATTTCAGAAACACGGAACGAAAGACACCCGCATCCAATGCGGTTTACGTTCCGATTGCAAAACTACTATCATTCCCTATTTATCCGTGTCAACCAAGCCGATCGATAACATATTGGAAATAATAGCATGAAAATCTTACTTAATCCATCTAACGGTAATATGCTTTCAAACACGGCAAGGATGTTATAAATAAAACTCCACTGTAAAGCCAGATAAACGCACGCATGATTTACAATCGAATTACAATCTGTATCGTTACTGCGAAAACAGAAAAAGGTATTCTCGTCTCAGGTTCAAGTCTCGGTTTATACAAAAATCTCAGACCAGGGTGGTACTAGGTCTCAGCTGTAGACTATTACCTATAACACACATAATAGTCGATTATATTACATTTTGTCCAGTTCATATATAATTATAATCTTTCTTCTACACGGCATATCAATACAACACAATTCCTATTTGGTTAACATAAAGATAAATGCTTCCAAAAAATACATATGTTTCTGTTACCAGAACTTTTACGTTACCACATGGTTCGAATTATGAACAGACCGACACAGGCTTGAATGACAATAAGAAGGCAAACCATGGTTTACGTAAACCTGAGTTTCAAAAAGACGAGAATACGGACCAGTGCTGACCAATAATCCCAGCTTGCTCGACTCGAAGCTGGGTAACACATGGCGATCACCGTGGTTTCGGCCTGGTCTAGACTATAGTTTACATGAAACCCTGGTCTAGACCAGGGACCAGAATTCGGCCGTATGCGTTTATTTTGTTTATGCCACGATCTTTACAATGTGATGGATAAACACTTTTCCGTTCAAATTGTATGGAGAAAGTTTAATCCACTCTGCGAAGTTTATGCCACGATCTTTACAATGCGATGGATAAACACGTTTCCGTTCAAATTGTATGGAGAAAGTTTAATCCACTCTGCGAAGTTTAATCAACAGTAGGCACGTTTAATCAACAGATGTTGATTAAATGTAAAATTTAAACAGATGGCTTTATTTATATAGTAAGATGGCGATCGTGGTATAAAGTAAGTTATCAAAACGCTTAGTTGCTACAATGTATTGATGAATTATTTTGAACAGTTACTTATTACTGTGGGACGAGATATATGGTATCAGAAAAGAACTTCGTTGATGTTGAGTATTTGCAGGCTCCCCGAGTCAGTGTCTCGGCGAATACGACAAGCCCAGACTGTCACAAGAAGCAGATAACGAAAACAAAATGACATGCGTCAACGTAGCCTAATACCTGCAGTTTTTGTTTGAATACCTAAATATCTCAGGAGTGTCTGGAATGTAATATCGAATTTTCACGAGCGACGGCAAGCCGCGAGTGAAAATTCAATATTTATTTCCAGACACTTACGAGATGTTTTCAGGTATTCCAACAAAAACTGTAGGTATTCTTTTTATTAGATGCACCTTATTAATACTCAAATTCTAAATTATACAGCATTTTCACTTTTAATTATTCAACAAATTGAATATATATGCTCGGAAAGAATAAACCGATTGACCCATATGTGTTCACAAACAGATCGGAGTCCGGTATATATATTGGGCGTATTGATTCACGCTCGCGTAAACCCGCTCCACCAAGCTACAGTGAAATAACAAAAGCTACAGTGAAATAACAAAAGCTACAGTGAAATAACAATATCGTATTTCATCGTGGCTTCAAATCGCATTTCATCGTGGCTTCATCGTGGCTTCTCAAAGGTTTATGTGACGATCTACGTTTCGGTATTTTCCCGCTAATTTATAGGGAAACTATTTTTAAAGGTACTCAACCCGATAAAACTCCTCTCAATTACTATTTCAATGGCTTCGGGGGTCAAAAATATTTGATTCGAGTCGAGGAAGTCACCCATCAAAGCTCAGATTTGTTAGATATCGATTTTAGAAATCTATTATTTTTCATTATCGGGAATTCTTCCTGGCCCAGTACGTAGTCAATTATTACCACTTGATTATAGATTGTCTGTTTGAATAGAATTTTGGCGTAAAATCTCGAGCATGTTACCAAATTGACGGCAGTTATAAGTACTCATCTCGAGAACATAAGAATTTTCAAAAATCAATATCTAATAACTCTGAGCTTTGTTTGATGGGTTCCTCGACTCGAATACAATATGTTTTACCCCCAAAGCCAAAGAAATAGTAATATAGGACCCTCTGATCGGATTGTTGTTGTTGGAATCTGTTGAGATGGGGACCCTCTTTACGGGTTGAGTACCTTTAAACGCAATAATTTCTTTTTTATTGTGACCCATGTGACCTCAATGGGCTTCATGTATAATACAATGTATTTCCCGCTAATTTACGGGGAAGCATACATGTATAATAAAATGTATTTCTTGTTATGATACTTGTTATAGATCATGCTTTTGAGTTGGTGTTCGACGTTCGTAACGGAACGGACATCAATGTCCTTGACGCCTGGAGAAACGATTCCATAATTTGTACAGGACCCGGATGCGATAACGTCTACAGAAGTTCAAAGGTCAACAAATGGATCTCTCGAACTTCGGTCACTGAGGTAAAGACTAGAAGGTTACAGAGCCATGGCTGTTTGAAGCCTCAGATTATACCTATAAATTCTCCTTTAGACATGATTGTGTCATATTCTGTCGCTTCTGGGATCCAGATAACTATATTTTTATTACAAACATAATTATAGGTGATTTATCAAGATGCCATCGTGCAAATTGTTTCATATTTGACTTATATGATTCTAAAATAAGCCCACAGTGGACCTATACCCGTTACTCTGTTTGATGGCGCGGGCCACAGTGAAAACACATTATAGAGAGCGTACGTCTGGTAAGTCCGTAAATTGGCTTATTCCTGTTATTTTCCAGTCTGTTCTTGTGAAAATAAGCACAATACTGGCTTTTTTCATGTTGAAATAGTCCATCGGAACTATTATGTTGACATTCTCGATCACGAAACACTCGGTGTGAATGTCAAACTGGGAATGTCCAAATCACTAACAATATGTGACCCGCCATATCAAATCCAGTCGTAAGTCGGGAGTTTTTTTTACCCTGTGCCAATGCATTCATTACACAGTTGCTAACCGGAAGTCACGTGACAATTTCTTCAAAATCCATATCCGCGATCTTTGAAAAATCACTGATGGATAAAGAAAACAAAATATATGACGTCTTTCACCTGCGCCGAATGTATAAACAACCACATGGTCCTGCAGCTCGCTGGTGGTTGCTATAATTATTATCTTATGAACTATCGAACAGATGACGTATACGGCATATCAGTCACTCAAATCTCATAATTATTGCAGGCAGCCGTTGTTCTTTACACGAGCGGGGATATTGTCGCTTGGATGTTGTTTGATGCCAGAACGGCCAATCGAATGGAATGGTTCACTAGATATAACCTAAAATCCAGCAGCTGGACTGACTTACCCCTAACCCAACTGTCAGATTATGGTTGGTTTGGAGCGGATGGATCGTAAGTTAATTCATACTATCCGGTTACTGAAATGAAGATATAATTATACATATTATAAAGTTATTATACAATGTTGTGTACAGTATGTGTTTTTCTTGTTCGAGTCCAGGTTGTGGTGAAAAGTCATATTGGATGAGACACGCAGTGTCGAGTCCAATATGACTTTTCACCACAACCTGGACGAGTACAAGAAAAACTCATACTGTACACAACATTGTACAAGAAAACTAAGATGCATGCATCAGGTCGGCCGTGAACTATCTACCATAGAATTGTTGTAGCTATCGATTATACATTTTGAAACACCTGTCTGTATGTATGTATGTGTGTATGCATGAATGCATGTGTGTATGTGTTATAGACTCTAACACTGCTCGAATTTGGTATTTAACGTGTCAACTTGACCTCGCTCATAGGCATGTTTCTGGACCTTGACCGATCCGACTAAAAATTTGTGTGTAGGACTACTTCGATCCCGGGAGCAATATGGACGGGTCCAATTTCTCGTGGGACCATGTTCTCGAACGTGCTGATATAGGCATGTTTCTGGACCAATGAACAATAGTTTGGCCAGACGCTGTATATACTGGGTACTGTCCAGATGGAGGCGATCACAAAAAAATCCCTAACTAGCCCGAACGAAGTCGAGTACATCAGCTAGTCTAATATATATTTTGGACATTTGTCTGTCTGTTTGTCTGTTAGCTATGGCCGGGAAAACTGCCTGACAGATTTGACGAAATTTGATACCTAGGGGAAATTATTTCCAGGGAGTATTTTGGACGGGTCAAATCTTGATCCCGACCTGACTTTGACATTCAAAAAGATCAATTCAAGGTCAAATCTGGTAAAACGGAAGTATTTCAACGAAATTTTTATACCTACTGTTACTTTTGTCCCAGGAGTGTTTCGGGTGGGTCAAATCATGACCCTGACCTGATCTTGACATTCAAAATTGTCAATTCAAGGTCAAATCGGGTAAAGCCGGGCGGATTTCGACGGGTACTTTTGTCGTGACTTTTGTCCGGGGAGTGTTTTGGACGGGTCAAATCGTGACCCCGACATGACCTTCACCTTTAAAATAGTCAATTCAAGGTTAAATCGCGCAATTCTCCGAAAATCAGAGGGGAACATCCCGGACGAAGTCGGGTCCACCAGCTACTATTATATATTTCTAGATTTAGTTACAAACTAAATACCTGTATATTGTACAAAGAAATGTTTGACAAATATATCTGTATCAATATTACCATGCGGGTCATTAAAATAGATACGACGAAACAAATTTTGAAGGGTGCATGTATCAGGTAAATTTTTATATTTCAAATGATGACAGGAATGCGGAAAGTTGAAGTACCTATGTAATACTGGCTATCCGCATGAAGAGATATACATGTATATAAAAACCAAAATAGAAGATGACTGCTGGCGACAATGTTTTCCAAAAAAATTCATAGCATTCGATAGCTCCCATCTAGTTGTCAGCCCGAAGATCAATATGAAGTTTGGTGACTATCAGATGAGGGATATGTCTGTACAGTTGCTAAACAATTCAGTCATGCAAAAGAGGATCAAAGAGTAAGATACCAAATTGCTGCCTGTGGTAATGTTTTTTAACGAAATTCGGGAAAATTAGATTACTCTCACGCTGGTTATCCAGAAGATCATTGTGGAATCTGGTGACGATCGGACAAGGGGTGTCGTCTGTAGGATCAACCAAATTATTTAGCCATAAAAATAGTAAAATTGAAGATCACCACTGGCAGTGATGTCTTCACAAGGACAGTTTGAGAACAAAATATGGCTCACATCTAGCGGTGACCCAAAATATCCACATGAGAAAACGTTCTCCAATAAAAGCTGGCTGCAGGGTGCGCCAATTGATTCAAATTCGAAATTTAGCAGGGTGTGTACTGCTTGTGGCCATGTTTTCCCCGCAAATTTGATAGACTGATGGACAAAACCACTGAATCCGTTGAATCAATATACATGTATACATTGATTAATTTATATGCATTGTTATACACAGTACTGGTATATAAAGGTACTGAAAATAACTATATTACTAGTATACATAAAATAAACCATATATCATGGCTATGGGTTCATGACAGCTGAGAACTTGGTGTGAATTAAAGAGTGGTGGTTTCTCAAGCATATCTAACCCTCCACGTTAGAAACATGCCATTAAATGTCATAAGTATAATCTAGCTTGAGGACAGAAGTGATCCATAAAACCCCCCTTAATTCAACCAGGTCCTCGCGCGATGTATGGTCGATCACATGATGATCTAGGGGGGATTAGAATTGTTGTATAAAAACAGCACTGCGTGTAAATATAAAATAAAATAGTGCTACATCTTATTACAGATTATTGCCATATATAATCAGTGATTATACAGACAGTCTGACAAAATAAAGTTTCAGTGACACTCTATCCGAAGAGGGGAATAATTTCATCTGTTACAGTCAATGGAGCAATTATGAATCTCGAAAGGTGAAATTTCTAAGTAATACTAGATATCGACATAACGCGATAACATATAACGTAAATGCAATATGGCCGCTGGCGACCATTTTTTCCTATGAAATTAAAAACATATTTTGATAGCTCTCATCTGATAGATCAATATCAAGATAAATATGAAGTTTGGTGATGATTGGATGAGTGAAGTGGATTGTGGCCTGTGCTAAACGGTTTGGTAATGCTTAAAAAGATTCTTACCTTAATATTTTTATGTTCACTTTATAAACTACACTGAGTCATCTTTGTCATGTATTGAGTTTGATATCTTTTGTTAACAGTTTATAAATTATGTATGTCTCATGTTTGTTATTTTAATTTATGTGTTTATTATCATTAAATAAAGTTGCATTCCTTAAAAAGATTCTTACCTCAATGTTTTTATGTTCACTTTATAAACTCCACTGAGTCATCTTTGTCATGTATTGAATTTGATATCTTTTGTTAACAGTTTATAAATTATGTATGTCTCGTGTTCGTTATTATATTATATACACTTTATAGTGTGTTTTCAGAACGAAAAAAAAAATGAATAAAATCAACAAATTTGTAAATTTAAAAACAATTCAAACGTTGCTGTATTCCATGTCCCAGCCCGGACATATATACACCAAATTTCAATAATATTCATTGAGAAACAACGGACAAAACGCTATATAACACCCGTATACATATTTTATTCCGAGCCGGACTCATCCTCGGGTACATGTTATAGTAGGTACCGAATTGACACACGTCGACTGGGGCGAGTTGGTCCTGGGGCGATTAGGCCGATTCCGGCACCTTCTATAATTTACCGTATTTATCCGTTTACGCTTAGTTTACTTTAGAAAGTTCCGCAATTAATACCGTAAATAGAGCGACCACATTTGACAGAGAATGCCTCTGTTATTGATTATCAAGTTGCTATACATTAAAAACGACAAATTCACATGCTCGTTCAAGCGCAGTAGTCTATTGTCCCCATGTTAAAGGACATCCACAAATACTAAATAACGCTAACCTACTGCCGAATGTTTTACACGACAACTGTTAACATATTTGGGCTGAATTCATCTGACGCGGTATTATTCCTCAAAATAAACAACAAAACCATCGTTACTTGGAAATGTAGTTTGGGCTAACATTTACATAAATCCTCCACATCATTTATTCGACACACACATCTGTTACGCCGAGTTATGTAGTAACTGACGAGTTTTGTGGTAGCTCACGAGTTATGTAGTAACAATCGACGAGTTTTGTGGTAGCTCACGAGTTTTGTAGTAAAATCGACGAGTTATGTAGTAATTTCAGGTTACGAGTTTTGTAGTAAAATATCGACGAGTTTTGTAGTAAAAAAACAAGCTAACGAGTTTTGTAGTAATACTCGTCGAGTTTTGTAGCAATAATATTTAGTCAGTTTCAAAGGCGGGTTTGGACTTAATAAAATCGTATATAGTAAATGCAATGTTTTTTGTGTAATTGTTTGTGTGATGGACGTTAATGACACTGTAGCTCAACTTGATATTGATCCCTCGTCACTGCGGCGCCGTTTCTCGCAGATCTGAGCGAGCTAAACTTCGTACCTAGAAGTACTATGGCCATGCTATTAACTTGAACCTGGCCCCCATTACGTCAAACGTCGCGTCCTGACGTGACATTGTAGCTCAATCTGATGGTGGTCAATCGTCATTCATCCGCTGTTTATCGGCAGATCGGGACGAAACTTGATATATATACGTATTGTGGCCATGTTATTTATGTGCACCTGGTCCCGATTACCTCAGTCGCGTTCTGACAATAATGACGTTGTAGCTCAACTTGATATTGGTCCCTCGTCACTGCTGTGCCGTTTTTCGGCAGATATGAGCGAAACTTCGTACCTAGAAGTACTATGGCCATATTATTAACTTGGTCCTAGTCCCCATTACATCAGATGTCGCATTCTGACGTTAATGACGTTATAGCTCAACTCGATGATGGTCCCTCGTCACTCATCCGCAGTTTATCGGCAGATCAGTTGGAAAATTGGTACATAGACGTATTGTGGCCATGTTATTTATGTGGACCTGGTCCCAATTACCCCAGACGTCGCGTTCTGACGTTAATGACGTTGTAGCTCAACTTGATATTGGTCCCTCGTCACTGCTGTGCCGTTTTTCGGCAGATATGAGCAAAACTTCGTACCTATAAGTACAATGGCCATGCTATTAACTTGAACCTGGCCCCCATTACGTCAAACGTCGCGTCCTGACGTTAATGACATTGTAGCTCAATCTGATGGTGGTCCATCGTCATTCATCCGCTGTTTATCGGAAGATCGGGACGAAACTTGGTACATAGACGTATTGTGGCCATGTTATTGATGTGGACCAGGTCCCGATTACGTTAGCCGTCGCGTCCTGGCGGCAATAACGTTGTAGCTCAACCTGATGGTGATCCATCGTCACTCATCCGCTGTTTCTCGGCAGATCGAGGCGAAACTTCTCCCCTAGATTACTATGGCCATGTTATTAACTTGGACCTGGACCCCATTACACCAGACGTCGGGTTCTGACGTTAATGACGTTGTAGCTCAACTCGATGATGGTCCCTCGTCACTCCTCCGCAGTTTATCGGCAGATCAGTTCGAAACTTGGTACATAGACGTATTGTGGCCATGTTATTTATGTGGACCTGTTCCCGATTACCTTAGACGTCGCGTTCCGATGTTAATGACGTTGTAGCTCAACTTGATATTGGTCCCTCGTCACTGGTGTACCGTTCTTCGGCAGATATGAGCGAATCTTCGTACCTAGAAGTACTATGGCCA
The DNA here is from genome assembly GCA_032622095.1 of Siphonodentalium dalli. Classification (NCBI taxonomy): domain Eukaryota; kingdom Metazoa; phylum Mollusca; class Scaphopoda; order Gadilida; family Siphonodentaliidae; genus Siphonodentalium; species Siphonodentalium dalli. Next base: position 18,005,027 of record CP136061.1, on the reverse strand, counting down.
TGTTATTAACTTGGACCTAGTCCCCATTACGTCAGATGTCGCGTTCTGACGTTAATGACGTTGTAGCTCAACTCGATGATGGTTCCTCGTCACTCCTCCGCAGTTTATCGACAGATCAGTTCGAAACTTGGTACATATACGTATTGTGGCTATGTTATTTATGTGGACCTGGTCCCGATTACCTCAGCCGTCGCGTTCTGACGTTAATGACGTTGTAGCTCAACTTGATATTGGTCCCTCGTCACTGTTGTACCGTTTTTCGGCAGATATGAACGTATTGTGGCCACGTTATTTATGTACACCTGGTCCCCATTACGTCAAAACGTCGCGTCCTGACGTTAATGGCGTTGTAGCTCAGTCCGTTTCTCGACTTATCGGGGCGAAACTTCGGACCTAGAGGAATTATGACTATGTTATTAACTTGGACCTGGTCGCGATTACCTCGGACGTCGCGTTGTGAAGTAATTACGTTGTAACTCAACTTGACGTTGACTTGACGAGTTTTGTGGTTAAATTGACGAGTTTTTTATAATAAAAATCGACGAGTTTTGTAGTAACATCAACGAGTTTTGTAGTAACAATTGACGAGTTTTGTAGTAACATCGACGAGTTTTGTAGTAAAATCGACGACATTTGTGGTAAAAATGACGAGTTTTGTGGTGAAAATTGACGAGTTTTGTAGTAAAATTGTTATGGGCGATCGCCATGGCGTATTCATTTTTTTGACCAAGTTGGTTACCCCTTCTAATAATCTGAAATATCCACTTTTGTAAGAAAAACCATAAGCTCCCACTTTTCAAAACAATATTCGCCCACCTTTGAAAGAACCCGGATTATTACATAAACCTGGCTTTTTATTACAAAAGATGTGAGCTAGTAATGAAGTGTTTGCGAAAGTGTTAAGAGCCCACTTGTGAAGAAACAAGTTTCTCCTTCTACATAAACCCCTCGTGCCGATTATTCACCGGTAAGGCACTGGACACATCAAACACAACTTTCGTATGCGAATGGGCGATTTCCTGTGTGAATAGCTATGCTTCGAGATATGACCCAAATAAAGGAATATGTCCATGTTTAATTCCCACTTGTATGGGTGCTTTCTTGATGCGAATGGGTACATTTCTCTATCTTGACATATTATATACTAAATAAATGAACATTTATCACATCGAATGTGAATCATACGTTAATAACAACCGACACATACAGACACCATTCATGTACAATATGGATACTTCGTATGGATTTCAATATTTGTTATCACCATTAAGGGCACAGTTTATTAAAGTATATGTCACGCGCGAATGGGAGATATTCTTAGTAGTCAGCTAAGTGGCTTTCTTATACTATCTCAATGAAGGACTATTGGGCATATAACTCACAATCGTATGGGCGGGTCGAAAATATTTTCTTCATGTGAGGTCTTAGAGGCACTCGGTATATTAAATCACGTCAAACATACCATCGCGCCGCGAATGGGCGATGGAATGTTCTATGTGACTTATTGTGCAGAAATAAGATCCCAATCAAGCCGAAACAAAGTGACAATATATATATACAAATCCCATGGGTGCGGATGCCTCGTGTGGATTTAGTTATTACCTGTTACCGTGTTACGTATTACGAGCACATGGTATTTTAAACCGCGGTAAAAATATATCGCAAGCGGATGAGCGATATCTTTTATTATTAACGAATTTGTAGTAGACTGAGTAGTTCGAGCACGAAACGCTCGGGAGGGTCCAAACCGTCGGGAGTCCATCTCCTCCACCCATTAACGATTATGATCCGAACCATAATCATGTATTAGTAGCGAATATGACTGGAATCCAAAAACAAAATTCATTATGTATGGATGTCTCACGTGGACTGTTGTATTACCCGTTAAGTGCGCATGGTCTTAAATCGCGGTAGAATATGCCTACATGGGCCCAACAACTGAATAATTTAGTATCTAACCTTAACTTTTTTTCTGGACGCTTTGCTTTACATAAATATTTGGCCATGTATGGCAAATCGACAGTCGCGTCAAGAATGCATTTATACCACACATTAATGGCCGGGGTTTGAATATTTACATGCGTTGAAAATAGTACAACTAATGTGGCATTGTCCGCTCGTCGACAATTTAAAGGCAATTTTCGTTGCCATAAATGGATCCAACGGGCTGACAATTATTGTTGTGATATTTCCCTCCGCAGATGTTAGCCCGGGTTCCCTCCGGCTGGCAGGAACTCGGGCTACGCCGATATTAACGTGCATGCACAAGAGAACCTGGTTAGGCCCGTTCCAAACGACGGATTTTTGTCGACTCGAATCTAATTGTATTAAATCCGTCGCGGTAAATTTTTTGATTCAGACGGACGCATCTTCGTCGCGTCGAATCTAATACATTTGTAAATTTATTTAAAGGTGCAGCCCGGTTACCGTCACAAAATGGTGACGCGTAAATATAAAGGCCTATATAACCGGTATATTATACATATATACTAAAATACAGTACAACTTATGTATATGTATGTGCGTAATTGCAGTGCGACTATATTTGTACATGTATATGAGGATGTATATAGTATATATATGTATATAATATACTATAATAGGCGCTACAAATCAATGTTATATGTGCAACCAATTGTCATGTATGTGTATACCATGCATGTAAATAACGGTATACATGCATTATTATAAATCAGAGACTACCACCCCCACCCTTATAATAAGGAATGCAGGTATATATGAATTACTATAAATCAGAGGCAATACCAACCCTACCACTTATCATAAGTAATGCATATATGAATTATTAAAAATCAGTGGTAGCACCCCAACCCCTTATATAGTACTTACTATAAACCAGAGACTATCACCCCTAGCTATCCATTACAAAAAGAATTATCGGTTTATATGAATTATTATAAATCAGAGACTACTGCCCCTACCCCTAAAAATAAGGAATACCGTTATATATGAATTACTATAAATCTACAAATCACAGGCTACAACCATCTATCCCTTATAATAAGGAATACTGGTATATATGAATTACTATAAATCAGAGGCTATACCACCCCTATCCCTTATCATAAGTAATGACGGTATATATGAATTATTATAAATCAGTGGTAGTACCCCTACCCCTTCTAATACGTAATGGCCGGTATACATGAATTACTATAAATCAGAGACTAACATCCCTAACTATTCCTTACAATAAGAAATACCGGTTTATATGATTTATTATAAATCAGTTGCTACCACCCCTATCCCTTATACCGGTATATATGAATTACTAGCAGGGTTACCCGGCGTTGCCCAGGTTAAAGTGATGTGAATATTTGGTGGGAATAGAGAATACTCGTGCTCTCAAAGTGTTACACGTATTCTCATAAATTGAATATCAAAATGGCATCACAAAACATGATTCTTACACTTGGAATATACGTAGGGCCCACCTTGTCAGGTCGGAGCGATTATAATTTTGTTTATCGCGTTTATTCCCTCCCACAATATAGAAGTATTTATTTATTTACAACTGCGTATAATTCAGACATTATAGGATGAAACATGAACACCATAAACACATTAGTTCGAAACAATAAAAGACGACAATTGTGTTTTACATAGAGATGTATCAATCAATCAATCTAGTTTATCACATCTTCATGAAGATACAGATGTCTTAAAGATATGTCCAGGTGCTCCTCTGTTCTGGTGCTATATATATATATATATATACTGGCTAATCATTTTCAGTTTAAAAGAAATGATGTTATGCATGTATATAGCAGCTACATGTGTCCGACACAGCGATATTTTGAATTGTTTATGTTAGGCGATGCGTCTGTTCTAAAATATGAAAGAAATCCTCTGTATCGGGCAGATATACACTTGTCAGAGGATCCTGAAAAGTCATGTGATACGGACTGCGTTTTCCTTTATCTCAGAAGTAACCATATTTGACTGCACACTGCGACCACTATTTTTGAACAGGCCTGCACTACATTTCCATAGCTCTTGTCAATTGTAACTGTTTTTGTGGAAACTATATTGAATGAGACAGACTCAATCGTGTTATAATATTTACATGAGCCATTCTAATATGCAATCCTCTGACGATTCAAGGTCCCTCAGTTTGAATGAATATATTTAGCTCTTAAATATATTGATATAAATATACTTGTAATGCTTTCTTCTATGTATCTGTGTTGCTAGATCATTATAGGAATGCCCTGATTTCCATCCCCATATAAATATGATAGTTGAGAAGATATAATTGTTCAAGTGACTTAATTCGGTCACACTTTGTCGAGATTGTGAAATTGGAATGCCAACCACTCCTCATAACGACATGGAGATGGCCTGGGAGATGACTATATATAACTTTGTTGGATATCGGCGAATTGAACACTCTTATATATGCTAGTGAATCTCCTCTCACCATCCAATACCCAAACGGCCCCAAATGTGATATAATTAATCATGTCATTAGAGACGAACGTGCATGGATTTGGTGGAATCAGTGCTATTAATATATTTGTATAGACTTTGTCGCAACTCCCCTCATGCATGACTTGAATCGCACCACTTGTGCCATATATAAATCACGTCTATTAGACTCATGCGTGCATTGTATAATGGAGATGATTATATATAAGTTTGGTGGTATTCGGCAACTGAACACATTCTTATCATATGTATTACCCCCCCCCCCCCACCCCCCCATCTCTCACACAAACGGCACGATTTCGCGTCTTTAAATCACACGTTTATATTTCTCCTATCAATAACGTCACTTTAGAAAAGATTAACCCTGACCATTCATTATCTTACTCGTAAAAAGTTACCACTGTCAGACCGCCTTGGTGCCATCTCGATTGTACCCTTAAAGTTATTTGTATACATATGGCAATAATTGTTCTCATTATAATTGAATAATTTCTCAACCAGGCTCTCTTTTGACTAAGGGTGGCCATGTTGGGCGCCATCTTGGATCCTGGATTGTCCCCCAAAGCGGATTTTGGATATGTTGTACCAGAGATTATCCCGCGTTGAATGACACCAAGATCGCTTCTTTAACAATTTTTCTGTGTCAACCCCATTTTTGCGTACAACGACCATACTATATTGGTAAGAAAAATTGTCTATTGTCCGACCAAAATATATCTTCAATTTACAGAAGGGACAAGAAACCTCCTAAGTTCGAATCAGCTGGATGTTACTCTAGCACTCCCCGCGTTTTAAAATATTAATGGTGTAACCCGAATAACCTCGGTTCTCGAATTGGAGAAAACAGCGGGCGTTCAGAACATTTCACAGTAACCTATTGGCATGCATCGACCAAGTCCCTACTTGCACATACGATGAAGGGGTTCGATTTTATATTGTGCAAGGGAAATGACAACATGGGGTACATTTAGTATGTTCGACGCCTACAGCGCTATGCCCTTCAATAAAACACACTCAAATAATTGTTCAAGTGACTTAATGCGTTCACCATTTGTCGAGATTGTGAAATTAGAATGCCAACAACTCCTCATAACGACACGGAGATGGCCTGGGAGATGACTATATATAACTGTGTTGGATATCGGCGAATTGAACACTCTTATAAATGCTAGTGAATCTCCTCTCGCCATCCATGAACCAAACGGCCCCAAATGTGATATAATTAATCATATCATTAGATACGAACGTGCATGAATTTGGTGGAATCAGTGCTATTAATATATTTGTATCGACTTTGGTGCAACTCCCCTCATGCATGACTTGAATCGCGCCACTTTTATCATATATAAACCAGGTATATTAGACTCATGCATGCATTATATAATTGAGATGATTATATATAAGTTTGGTGGTATTCGGCAACTAAACAAATTCTTCTTATCATATTTATTACCCCCCCCCATCTCGCACACAAACGGCACCAATTTCGCGTCTTAAATCACACGTTTATATCCCTCGCATCAACAACGTAACTTTAGAAAAGTTTAACCCTGACCATTATCATACTCGTAAAAAGTTACCCCTATCAGACCGCCTTGGTGCCATCTCGATTGTACCCTTAAAGTTATATATAGAACACAGAAAGCTAGATATTCGCAAATATTTGATTCATTGTATCATTTGAGAAGAACGTGTATGTGTTTGATGGTAATTGGCACTAAACATATCTTTTATAAGTTTTTGGTTGGACTCTTTATATCATGGATATTATTATTTGTTTGTTTGGTGCTAATCCGCGACTAAACAATTTTTTAACAAATTTAGTGCTCACCCCATCCCACCCCATCTCTCACCAAAGCAGCACCAATATGACGTCACGCGATTAGATACCTCATATCATGGATAAGAATGTGTATCAATTTGGTGGCAATTGGCGCTAAAGATAATGTGTATCAATGTTGGTGCCCCTCTCCGTTTCAGGGCACCCTGACTCGAATGACGCCACGTCTGACAGCTTTAAGCCACGCCATTAGACACCTCATATCATAGGATGAATTTGTATAAGTTTCGTGGCAATCGGCGACTAAACCAATTCTTATCAGATTTAGTACCCACCTACCGCCCCCCAAATCTCTAATCCAAACGACACCAATTTGGCGTCTTTAAATCACGCAATCAGATTCCTTGTATCATGGAGAAGATCTCAGAAGAATGTGCATAAATTTGGTGGAATTCGGCGCTAAAATTATTTTTGATCCATTTTGGTGCCCTCTCCCTTCCGGGCATCCCTGGCGCTAACGGCGCGACTGTTGACATATTTAAACCACACCATTAGATTCCTCATATTATGGGGATGATTATATATAAGTTTGGTGGCAATCGGCGACAATAATTGTTCTGCCCCTCCCCCCTTTCTGCCCCTGACAACAACGGCGTCACTTTATAAAATTCTAACCCTCGCCATTATCTTTCTCGTAAAAAGTTACCCCTATTAGACCTAGACCCCTTTTTGTCATCTAGGTGGTCCCCTGTGAATTTCTATAGAACACAGACAGACAGACAGACAGACATTGGCAAATATAGATATAGATTATAAATCAGTGATACCATACCCATTATAAGATGTGAGTCAGTGACTGCCCTGTTGGTTGAGAAATCAAAATACCAGAATACCTAAGCATGCAATGCTTAGATATAGCATATATATAATCTCTCACTGTTTATAAAGAGAGCGTGTTACAAATGACGTCATGTGGGTATTTCCGCAGATAATGGGAACTCCCTCATTATTATCGTATTATTATCATATCATTTGCATTCGATACTTCGGCAGCTTTCGGCTTTTTGGTAACATGTATTAGATGGAGTCTTCAAAAATCCGTCGTTTGAAACCAAGACGGATTTCAGACGCATCACCGACAAAGATTCGTCTGAATTGGACGGAGATTCCTCTGTGGTGCGTCTGACACGGATCTAATTGTTTCAAACGTCGCATATTTGACGCATTTAATACAAGTGTGGGTCTGGTATTAGATTCGTGTCGACAAAAATCCGTCGTTTGGAACGGACCTTACCGAAAAGATCGACCCACTTTTGTCACCCGGAAGTCACATTTTATCCTAACTTGTGTCACATTACGCTTACGAACACTGAAAATGACACACAACTAACCAGTAAGCGTTTTTATACGAAATTTTAAACGAGACTTTTTTCAAAAAGACGGGTCACATTTTCGGCTTATTCGTCGCACGACATCTCGCAAACCTCTATAGGAACGGAACCACAAAAATGGTTCCAGAGTTTCTCAACCTGAATCAATAGCTAGCAACGAAAGTGATATATATATATATATTTAGAAACGAGTCGACAATGCCACTTTAATATTTGCGATCAGTCAACATTTCCTTTTCATGAAACTCGGGCGACGGTCAGCCTGGTCGGGGGGGGGGGTAGAATTTCATGCACGTGTGATGATTTTTCCTTTCGGCCATTTGTTTTTGGGACCCACCCAGTCCCACGGCCATTTTTTCGCGTTTTCAGCACTTTATTCCGACCAATTTTTGACACCCCCCTGTAACCACTCAAATAAAAATTTGCAGGGGAGAAATTCAATGTAGACAGCTGTAAAAGAATGTGAGAATGCTAGTATGAAAATGGAATTAGTCTCCAATGGAATATGCTCTTTTTTTTTGAGTGTCGGAAAATTTGCTGTTTTGTCCAACCTAACACCCATCCCGGCATACGTGCCGAAAAACAACTTTCGAATTTACCTTGGACCCATTTACAACAAAATACAACAGGATAACTCTCTTCTGCTGCCAGTATATCAGTTAGAATTACATTATTTCTCTTTATTCTAAGGTGTTCTGAAGACAAACACTAAAAAAAACATGCAGAAATTGTTTTTGAGTGGCGGGAACAATTGATGTTTTGTCCCACTGACCAGACCCACCACCCCGTCTTACGCCCGCCACCCCCCCCCCCTGCGAAGTATTTCTGTACCCGATTTAACTACACACACCCTGAGTTGGGAATGGCGAATATAAATTAATAAATCTGCTTGTGTAAAAATTGAAAACGAGCGCCAAAGATAGCAAAATATTCAATGTGTGTCTAGCAAAAGTAGCTGCAACCGGGTATCTGTAACTGGGAAGGAGGGATCTGTAACTGGGAAGCACTGTATTGACGAATTATATCTATTCGTGGAAGAGAGTTTTCTCAAGGGAGATAATTTTCCGTCGCGCAATGATTGCCTAGCAAAAGTAGCTGCTCTCAAGTATCTCTAACCGGGAATTACTATTGATTAAATAAATCTTTTCACGGAAGAGAGTTTCCAAGGGAGATAATTTCTGAGTCTGGCAATGTTTGTCCCAGCAAACACTAACTGGGAAGCATATAGGAATCACGGAACTAAATGGTTTCCCATAGGCGACAGTGTTAACGTTTCGGCCAAATTCGCTGAATTGAAGCCTGCAGGCCATACCAGTGATGTTTACCCAGCTAGATTGACACCAGTTGATCACGAAAATGCAAGAAAAATCATAGGTCATGTGTTTACTTTTTAAAATAAATCCCCAAGTGTACGACAGGGCTATCTCACAGCCAAATTTGATCTGGAAAAACCCAGATCTACAACAGCTAGTTAAATACATTTCCCGCTCACAAAAATCCGTTCCCCCATTCATTCACCAGTTTAAATTATTTAGATATTATGTACAAATCAAATAAAGGCGATGTCATCCTTTAATAACGTGTCGCATGTATCAGGTGAAGGTCATTCTTCAGTTACCTTCACCTTTAGGGTTCCACGGTGTACTCGCTCCCCGACTCTAGAACACATTTAGCTCCCTGATTCCTATATATATGTATATGTGTGAATAACAGCGTTTCTTATAGTATTTTATCAAAATATAGACCTTACTGAAATCAAAAATGGATTATATCGAGCAGTAGTGGTTTATTTTTCCAATATGAGGCATCCTGAAAATTAGTGTCAATCCTCAAAATAAAGCAAAAAAATTTAGCTTTTTTTTCAATTTTACTAGCTAATGCATCTTGTATAACTGAAGTATGTCCTTATATACCATAATATTACTAAATTGAAGAGGAAATGTTAATATACATTTTGAGAGGGATATATTGTCCAATTTTAAACCCTTTTCATGCAGAATTTGGCAATTTATAATAAATATTTATCAAAATTAACAGAAAATAATTTTTTATTTTTTTTAATAGCAATGTAAAGCAACCATAAGTCAATTTAAATATCGAAACATTATGATACAACATCAGACACAGCCTCAGGCATGAAATTTTACCAGATGGCAGGGCATACTGTCTGTTTAACAAAGCTGCCATGACAGTTTTGCACGACAGTAACTCTAGTGGTGATGCCATCACCCCCCCCCCCCGACTTGGGTGGGCTACGGTCCCAGATAAGGCTACTGGGTGCCGGAAAAGCTTAATTGGGTCAAATGACACATTTTCCCAATGGGGGGGGGGGGGGGGGGGGGGGCTAACACTCCTCAAAATTGTGGGGAGGCGGGCTTTAGACCCCCTGACCCCCTAATGGTACCTGACATCCATGCAAAATTACCAGATTTATCACTTTCTTTACTATCTACAGGCGAATCCAAGCGTTTCTTCTTTAAATCTGTCCAAAATGTGGTCATTTTCATTTGAAAATAAGAAAATATGGAAATAACAACTTATCATGGTGAGACGTGAAATTTCGTAAAATTCAAATTTTTCTTATAGGAATCACGGAACTAAATGGTTTCCCATAGGCGACAGTGTTAACGTTTCGGCCAAATTCGCTGAATTGAAGCCTGCAGGCCATACCAGTGATGTTTACCCAGCTAGATTGACACCAGTTGATCACGAAAATGCAAGAAAAATCATAGGTCATGTGTTTACTTTTTAAAATAAATCCCCAAGTGTACGACAGGGCTATCTCACAGCCAAATTTGATCTGGAAAAACCCAGATCTACAACAGCTAGTTAAATACATTTCCCGCTCACAAAAATCCGTTCCCCCATTCATTCACCAGTTTAAATTATTTAGATATTATGTACAAATCAAATAAAGGCGATGTCATCCTTTAATAACGTGTCGCATGTATCAGGTGAAGGTCATTCTTCAGTTACCTTCACCTTTAGGGTTCCACGGTGTACTCGCTCCCCGACTCTAGAACACATTTAGCTCCCTGATTCCTATATATATGTATATGTGTGAATAACAGCGTTTCTTATAGTATTTTATCAAAATATAGACCTTACTGAAATCAAAAATGGATTATATCGAGCAGTAGTGGTTTATTTTTCCAATATGAGGCATCCTGAAAATTAGTGTCAATCCTCAAAATAAAGCAAAAAAATTTAGCTTTTTTTTCAATTTTACTAGCTAATGCATCTTGTATAACTGAAGTATGTCCTTATATACCATAATATTACTAAATTGAAGAGGAAATGTTAATATACATTTTGAGAGGGATATATTGTCCAATTTTAAACCCTTTTCATGCAGAATTTGGCAATTTATAATAAATATTTATCAAAATTAACAGAAAATAATTTTTTATTTTTTTTAATAGCAATGTAAAGCAACCATAAGTCAATTTAAATATCGAAACATTATGATACAACATCAGACACAGCCTCAGGCATGAAATTTTACCAGATGGCAGGGCATACTGTCTGTTTAACAAAGCTGCCATGACAGTTTTGCACGACAGTAACTCTAGTGGTGATGCCATCACCCCCCCCCCCCCGACTTGGGTGGGCTACGGTCCCAGATAAGGCTACTGGGTGCCGGAAAAGCTTAATTGGGTCAAATGACACATTTTCCCAATGGGGGGGGGGGGGGGGGGGGCTAACACTCCTCAAAATTGTGGGGAGGCGGGCTTTAGACCCCCTGACCCCCTAATGGTACCTGACATCCATGCAAAATTACCAGATTTATCACTTTCTTTACTATCTACAGGCGAATCCAAGCGTTTCTTCTTTAAATCTGTCCAAAATGTGGTCATTTTCATTTGAAAATAAGAAAATATGGAAATAACAACTTATCATGGTGAGACGTGAAATTTCGTAAAATTCAAATTTTTCTTATAGGAATCACGGAACTAAATGGTTTCCCATAGGCGACAGTGTTAACGTTTCGGCCAAATTCGCTGAATTGAAGCCTGCAGGCCATACCAGTGATGTTTACCCAGCTAGATTGACACCAGTTGATCACGAAAATGCAAGAAAAATCATAGGTCATGTGTTTACTTTTTAAAATAAATCCCCAAGTGTACGACAGGGCTATCTCACAGCCAAATTTGATCTGGAAAAACCCAGATCTACAACAGCTAGTTAAATACATTTCCCGCTCACAAAAATCCGTTCCCCCATTCATTCACCAGTTTAAATTATTTAGATATTATGTACAAATCAAATAAAGGCGATGTCATCCTTTAATAACGTGTCGCATGTATCAGGTGAAGGTCATTCTTCAGTTACCTTCACCTTTAGGGTTCCACGGTGTACTCGCTCCCCGACTCTAGAACACATTTAGCTCCCTGATTCCTATATATATGTATATGTGTGAATAACAGCGTTTCTTATAGTATTTTATCAAAATATAGACCTTACTGAAATCAAAAATGGATTATATCGAGCAGTAGTGGTTTATTTTTCCAATATGAGGCATCCTGAAAATTAGTGTCAATCCTCAAAATAAAGCAAAAAAATTTAGCTTTTTTTTCAATTTTACTAGCTAATGCATCTTGTATAACTGAAGTATGTCCTTATATACCATAATATTACTAAATTGAAGAGGAAATGTTAATATACATTTTGAGAGGGATATATTGTCCAATTTTAAACCCTTTTCATGCAGAATTTGGCAATTTATAATAAATATTTATCAAAATTAACAGAAAATAATTTTTTATTTTTTTTAATAGCAATGTAAAGCAACCATAAGTCAATTTAAATATCGAAACATTATGATACAACATCAGACACAGCCTCAGGCATGAAATTTTACCAGATGGCAGGGCATACTGTCTGTTTAACAAAGCTGCCATGACAGTTTTGCACGACAGTAACTCTAGTGGTGATGCCATCACCCCCCCCCCGACTTGGGTGGGCTACGGTCCCAGATAAGGCTACTGGGTGCCGGAAAAGCTTAATTGGGTCAAATGACACATTTTCCCAATGGGGGGGGGGGCTAACACTCCTCAAAATTGTGGGGAGGCGGGCTTTAGACCCCCTGACCCCCTAATGGTACCTGACATCCATGCAAAATTACCAGATTTATCACTTTCTTTACTATCTACAGGCGAATCCAAGCGTTTCTTCTTTAAATCTGTCCAAAATGTGGTCATTTTCATTTGAAAATAAGAAAATATGGAAATAACAACTTATCATGGTGAGACGTGAAATTTCGTAAAATTCAAATTTTTCTTATATATATGTATATGTGTGAATAACAGCGTTTCTTATAGTATTTTATCAAAATATAGACCTTACTGAAATCAAAAGTGGATTATATCGAGCAGTAGTGGTTTATTTTTCCAATATGAGGCATCCTGAAAATTAGTGTCAATCCTCAAAATAAAGCAAAAAAATTTAGCTTTTTTTTCAATTTTACTAGCTAATGCATCTTGTATAACTGAAGTATGTCCTTATATACCATAATATTACTAAATTGAAGAGGAAATGTTAATATACATTTTGAGAGGGATATATTGTCCAATTTTAAACCCTTTTCATGCAGAATTTGGCAATTTATAATAAATATTTATCAAAATTAACAGAAAATAATTTTTTATTTTTTTTAATAGCAATGTAAAGCAACCATAAGTCAATTTAAATATCGAAACATTATGATACAACATCAGACACAGCCTCAGGCATGAAATTTTACCAGATGGCAGGGCATACTGTCTGTTTAACAAAGCTGCCATGACAGTTTTGCACGACAGTAACTCTAGTGGTGATGCCATCACCCCCCCCCCCGACTTGGGTGGGCTACGGTCCCAGATAAGGCTACTGGGTGCCGGAAAAGCTTAATTGGGTCAAATGACACATTTTCCCAATGGGGGGGGGGGGCTAACACTCCTCAAAATTGTGGGGAGGCGGGCTTTAGACCCCCTGACCCCCTAATGGTACCTGACATCCATGCAAAATTACCAGATTTATCACTTTCTTTACTATCTACAGGCGAATCCAAGCGTTTCTTCTTTAAATCTGTCCAAAATGTGGTCATTTTCATTTGAAAATAAGAAAATATGGAAATAACAACTTATCATGGTGAGACGTGAAATTTCGTAAAATTCAAATTTTTCTTATAGGAATCACGGAACTAAATGGTTTCCCATAGGCGACAGTGTTAACGTTTCGGCCAAATTCGCTGAATTGAAGCCTGCAGGCCATACCAGTGATGTTTACCCAGCTAGATTGACACCAGTTGATCACGAAAATGCAAGAAAAATCATAGGTCATGTGTTTACTTTTTAAAATAAATCCCCAAGTGTACGACAGGGCTATCTCACAGCCAAATTTGATCTGGAAAAACCCAGATCTACAACAGCTAGTTAAATACATTTCCCGCTCACAAAAATCCGTTCCCCCATTCATTCACCAGTTTAAATTATTTAGATATTATGTACAAATCAAATAAAGGCGATGTCATCCTTTAATAACGTGTCGCATGTATCAGGTGAAGGTCATTCTTCAGTTACCTTCACCTTTAGGGTTCCACGGTGTACTCGCTCCCCGACTCTAGAACACATTTAGCTCCCTGATTCCTATATATATGTATATGTGTGAATAACAGCGTTTCTTATAGTATTTTATCAAAATATAGACCTTACTGAAATCAAAAATGGATTATATCGAGCAGTAGTGGTTTATTTTTCCAATATGAGGCATCCTGAAAATTAGTGTCAATCCTCAAAATAAAGCAAAAAAATTTAGCTTTTTTTTCAATTTTACTAGCTAATGCATCTTGTATAACTGAAGTATGTCCTTATATACCATAATATTACTAAATTGAAGAGGAAATGTTAATATACATTTTGAGAGGGATATATTGTCCAATTTTAAACCCTTTTCATGCAGAATTTGGCAATTTATAATAAATATTTATCAAAATTAACAGAAAATAATTTTTTATTTTTTTTAATAGCAATGTAAAGCAACCATAAGTCAATTTAAATATCGAAACATTATGATACAACATCAGACACAGCCTCAGGCATGAAATTTTACCAGATGGCAGGGCATACTGTCTGTTTAACAAAGCTGCCATGACAGTTTTGCACGACAGTAACTCTAGTGGTGATGCCATCACCCCCCCCCCCGACTTGGGTGGGCTACGGTCCCAGATAAGGCTACTGGGTGCCGGAAAAGCTTAATTGGGTCAAATGACACATTTTCCCAATGGGGGGGGGGGCTAACACTCCTCAAAATTGTGGGGAGGCGGGCTTTAGACCCCCTGACCCCCTAATGGTACCTGACATCCATGCAAAATTACCAGATTTATCACTTTCTTTACTATCTACAGGCGAATCCAAGCGTTTCTTCTTTAAATCTGTCCAAAATGTGGTCATTTTCATTTGAAAATAAGAAAATATGGAAATAACAACTTATCATGGTGAGACGTGAAATTTCGTAAAATTCAAATTTTTCTTATATATATGTATATGTGTGAATAACAGCGTTTCTTATAGTATTTTATCAAAATATAGACCTTACTGAAATCAAAAGTGGATTATATCGAGCAGTAGTGGTTTATTTTTCCAATATGAGGCATCCTGAAAATTAGTGTCAATCCTCAAAATAAAGCAAAAAAATTTAGCTTTTTTTTCAATTTTACTAGCTAATGCATCTTGTATAACTGAAGTATGTCCTTATATACCATAATATTACTAAATTGAAGAGGAAATGTTAATATACATTTTGAGAGGGATATATTGTCCAATTTTAAACCCTTTTCATGCAGAATTTGGCAATTTATAATAAATATTTATCAAAATTAACAGAAAATAATTTTTTATTTTTTTTAATAGCAATGTAAAGCAACCATAAGTCAATTTAAATATCGAAACATTATGATACAACATCAGACACAGCCTCAGGCATGAAATTTTACCAGATGGCAGGGCATACTGTCTGTTTAACAAAGCTGCCATGACAGTTTTGCACGACAGTAACTCTAGTGGTGATGCCATCACCCCCCCCCCCGACTTGGGTGGGCTACGGTCCCAGATAAGGCTACTGGGTGCCGGAAAAGCTTAATTGGGTCAAATGACACATTTTCCCAATGGGGGGGGGGGGCTAACACTCCTCAAAATTGTGGGGAGGCGGGCTTTAGACCCCCTGACCCCCTAATGGTACCTGACATCCATGCAAAATTACCAGATTTATCACTTTCTTTACTATCTACAGGCGAATCCAAGCGTTTCTTCTTTAAATCTGTCCAAAATGTGGTCATTTTCATTTGAAAATAAGAAAATATGGAAATAACAACTTATCATGGTGAGACGTGAAATTTCGTAAAATTCAAATTTTTCTTATAGGAATCACGGAACTAAATGGTTTCCCATAGGCGACAGTGTTAACGTTTCGGCCAAATTCGCTGAATTGAAGCCTGCAGGCCATACCAGTGATGTTTACCCAGCTAGATTGACACCAGTTGATCACGAAAATGCAAGAAAAATCATAGGTCATGTGTTTACTTTTTAAAATAAATCCCCAAGTGTACGACAGGGCTATCTCACAGCCAAATTTGATCTGGAAAAACCCAGATCTACAACAGCTAGTTAAATACATTTCCCGCTCACAAAAATCCGTTCCCCCATTCATTCACCAGTTTAAATTATTTAGATATTATGTACAAATCAAATAAAGGCGATGTCATCCTTTAATAACGTGTCGCATGTATCAGGTGAAGGTCATTCTTCAGTTACCTTCACCTTTAGGGTTCCACGGTGTACTCGCTCCCCGACTCTAGAACACATTTAGCTCCCTGATTCCTATATATATGTATATGTGTGAATAACAGCGTTTCTTATAGTATTTTATCAAAATATAGACCTTACTGAAATCAAAAATGGATTATATCGAGCAGTAGTGGTTTATTTTTCCAATATGAGGCATCCTGAAAATTAGTGTCAATCCTCAAAATAAAGCAAAAAAATTTAGCTTTTTTTTCAATTTTACTAGCTAATGCATCTTGTATAACTGAAGTATGTCCTTATATACCATAATATTACTAAATTGAAGAGGAAATGTTAATATACATTTTGAGAGGGATATATTGTCCAATTTTAAACCCTTTTCATGCAGAATTTGGCAATTTATAATAAATATTTATCAAAATTAACAGAAAATAATTTTTTATTTTTTTTAATAGCAATGTAAAGCAACCATAAGTCAATTTAAATATCGAAACATTATGATACAACATCAGACACAGCCTCAGGCATGAAATTTTACCAGATGGCAGGGCATACTGTCTGTTTAACAAAGCTGCCATGACAGTTTTGCACGACAGTAACTCTAGTGGTGATGCCATCACCCCCCCCCCCGACTTGGGTGGGCTACGGTCCCAGATAAGGCTACTGGGTGCCGGAAAAGCTTAATTGGGTCAAATGACACATTTTCCCAATGGGGGGGGGGGGCTAACACTCCTCAAAATTGTGGGGAGGCGGGCTTTAGACCCCCTGACCCCCTAATGGTACCTGACATCCATGCAAAATTACCAGATTTATCACTTTCTTTACTATCTACAGGCGAATCCAAGCGTTTCTTCTTTAAATCTGTCCAAAATGTGGTCATTTTCATTTGAAAATAAGAAAATATGGAAATAACAACTTATCATGGTGAGACGTGAAATTTCGTAAAATTCAAATTTTTCTTATAGGAATCACGGAACTAAATGGTTTCCCATAGGCGACAGTGTTAACGTTTCGGCCAAATTCGCTGAATTGAAGCCTGCAGGCCATACCAGTGATGTTTACCCAGCTAGATTGACACCAGTTGATCACGAAAATGCAAGAAAAATCATAGGTCATGTGTTTACTTTTTAAAATAAATCCCCAAGTGTACGACAGGGCTATCTCACAGCCAAATTTGATCTGGAAAAACCCAGATCTACAACAGCTAGTTAAATACATTTCCCGCTCACAAAAATCCGTTCCCCCATTCATTCACCAGTTTAAATTATTTAGATATTATGTACAAATCAAATAAAGGCGATGTCATCCTTTAATAACGTGTCGCATGTATCAGGTGAAGGTCATTCTTCAGTTACCTTCACCTTTAGGGTTCCACGGTGTACTCGCTCCCCGACTCTAGAACACATTTAGCTCCCTGATTCCTATATATATGTATATGTGTGAATAACAGCGTTTCTTATAGTATTTTATCAAAATATAGACCTTACTGAAATCAAAAATGGATTATATCGAGCAGTAGTGGTTTATTTTTCCAATATGAGGCATCCTGAAAATTAGTGTCAATCCTCAAAATAAAGCAAAAAAATTTAGCTTTTTTTTCAATTTTACTAGCTAATGCATCTTGTATAACTGAAGTATGTCCTTATATACCATAATATTACTAAATTGAAGAGGAAATGTTAATATACATTTTGAGAGGGATATATTGTCCAATTTTAAACCCTTTTCATGCAGAATTTGGCAATTTATAATAAATATTTATCAAAATTAACAGAAAATAATTTTTTATTTTTTTTAATAGCAATGTAAAGCAACCATAAGTCAATTTAAATATCGAAACATTATGATACAACATCAGACACAGCCTCAGGCATGAAATTTTACCAGATGGCAGGGCATACTGTCTGTTTAACAAAGCTGCCATGACAGTTTTGCACGACAGTAACTCTAGTGGTGATGCCATCACCCCCCCCCCCCGACTTGGGTGGGCTACGGTCCCAGATAAGGCTACTGGGTGCCGGAAAAGCTTAATTGGGTCAAATGACACATTTTCCCAATGGGGGGGGGGGGGGCTAACACTCCTCAAAATTGTGGGGAGGCGGGCTTTAGACCCCCTGACCCCCTAATGGTACCTGACATCCATGCAAAATTACCAGATTTATCACTTTCTTTACTATCTACAGGCGAATCCAAGCGTTTCTTCTTTAAATCTGTCCAAAATGTGGTCATTTTCATTTGAAAATAAGAAAATATGGAAATAACAACTTATCATGGTGAGACGTGAAATTTCGTAAAATTCAAATTTTTCTTATAGGAATCACGGAACTAAATGGTTTCCCATAGGCGACAGTGTTAACGTTTCGGCCAAATTCGCTGAATTGAAGCCTGCAGGCCATACCAGTGATGTTTACCCAGCTAGATTGACACCAGTTGATCACGAAAATGCAAGAAAAATCATAGGTCATGTGTTTACTTTTTAAAATAAATCCCCAAGTGTACGACAGGGCTATCTCACAGCCAAATTTGATCTGGAAAAACCCAGATCTACAACAGCTAGTTAAATACATTTCCCGCTCACAAAAATCCGTTCCCCCATTCATTCACCAGTTTAAATTATTTAGATATTATGTACAAATCAAATAAAGGCGATGTCATCCTTTAATAACGTGTCGCATGTATCAGGTGAAGGTCATTCTTCAGTTACCTTCACCTTTAGGGTTCCACGGTGTACTCGCTCCCCGACTCTAGAACACATTTAGCTCCCTGATTCCTATATATATGTATATGTGTGAATAACAGCGTTTCTTATAGTATTTTATCAAAATATAGACCTTACTGAAATCAAAAATGGATTATATCGAGCAGTAGTGGTTTATTTTTCCAATATGAGGCATCCTGAAAATTAGTGTCAATCCTCAAAATAAAGCAAAAAAATTTAGCTTTTTTTTCAATTTTACTAGCTAATGCATCTTGTATAACTGAAGTATGTCCTTATATACCATAATATTACTAAATTGAAGAGGAAATGTTAATATACATTTTGAGAGGGATATATTGTCCAATTTTAAACCCTTTTCATGCAGAATTTGGCAATTTATAATAAATATTTATCAAAATTAACAGAAAATAATTTTTTATTTTTTTTAATAGCAATGTAAAGCAACCATAAGTCAATTTAAATATCGAAACATTATGATACAACATCAGACACAGCCTCAGGCATGAAATTTTACCAGATGGCAGGGCATACTGTCTGTTTAACAAAGCTGCCATGACAGTTTTGCACGACAGTAACTCTAGTGGTGATGCCATCACCCCCCCCCCCCCGACTTGGGTGGGCTACGGTCCCAGATAAGGCTACTGGGTGCCGGAAAAGCTTAATTGGGTCAAATGACACATTTTCCCAATGGGGGGGGGGGGGGCTAACACTCCTCAAAATTGTGGGGAGGCGGGCTTTAGACCCCCTGACCCCCTAATGGTACCTGACATCCATGCAAAATTACCAGATTTATCACTTTCTTTACTATCTACAGGCGAATCCAAGCGTTTCTTCTTTAAATCTGTCCAAAATGTGGTCATTTTCATTTGAAAATAAGAAAATATGGAAATAACAACTTATCATGGTGAGACGTGAAATTTCGTAAAATTCAAATTTTTCTTATAGGAATCACGGAACTAAATGGTTTCCCATAGGCGACAGTGTTAACGTTTCGGCCAAATTCGCTGAATTGAAGCCTGCAGGCCATACCAGTGATGTTTACCCAGCTAGATTGACACCAGTTGATCACGAAAATGCAAGAAAAATCATAGGTCATGTGTTTACTTTTTAAAATAAATCCCCAAGTGTACGACAGGGCTATCTCACAGCCAAATTTGATCTGGAAAAACCCAGATCTACAACAGCTAGTTAAATACATTTCCCGCTCACAAAAATCCGTTCCCCCATTCATTCACCAGTTTAAATTATTTAGATATTATGTACAAATCAAATAAAGGCGATGTCATCCTTTAATAACGTGTCGCATGTATCAGGTGAAGGTCATTCTTCAGTTACCTTCACCTTTAGGGTTCCACGGTGTACTCGCTCCCCGACTCTAGAACACATTTAGCTCCCTGATTCCTATATATATGTATATGTGTGAATAACAGCGTTTCTTATAGTATTTTATCAAAATATAGACCTTACTGAAATCAAAAATGGATTATATCGAGCAGTAGTGGTTTATTTTTCCAATATGAGGCATCCTGAAAATTAGTGTCAATCCTCAAAATAAAGCAAAAAAATTTAGCTTTTTTTTCAATTTTACTAGCTAATGCATCTTGTATAACTGAAGTATGTCCTTATATACCATAATATTACTAAATTGAAGAGGAAATGTTAATATACATTTTGAGAGGGATATATTGTCCAATTTTAAACCCTTTTCATGCAGAATTTGGCAATTTATAATAAATATTTATCAAAATTAACAGAAAATAATTTTTTATTTTTTTTAATAGCAATGTAAAGCAACCATAAGTCAATTTAAATATCGAAACATTATGATACAACATCAGACACAGCCTCAGGCATGAAATTTTACCAGATGGCAGGGCATACTGTCTGTTTAACAAAGCTGCCATGACAGTTTTGCACGACAGTAACTCTAGTGGTGATGCCATCACCCCCCCCCCCCGACTTGGGTGGGCTACGGTCCCAGATAAGGCTACTGGGTGCCGGAAAAGCTTAATTGGGTCAAATGACACATTTTCCCAATGGGGGGGGGGGGGGCTAACACTCCTCAAAATTGTGGGGAGGCGGGCTTTAGACCCCCTGACCCCCTAATGGTACCTGACATCCATGCAAAATTACCAGATTTATCACTTTCTTTACTATCTACAGGCGAATCCAAGCGTTTCTTCTTTAAATCTGTCCAAAATGTGGTCATTTTCATTTGAAAATAAGAAAATATGGAAATAACAACTTATCATGGTGAGACGTGAAATTTCGTAAAATTCAAATTTTTCTTATAGGAATCACGGAACTAAATGGTTTCCCATAGGCGACAGTGTTAACGTTTCGGCCAAATTCGCTGAATTGAAGCCTGCAGGCCATACCAGTGATGTTTACCCAGCTAGATTGACACCAGTTGATCACGAAAATGCAAGAAAAATCATAGGTCATGTGTTTACTTTTTAAAATAAATCCCCAAGTGTACGACAGGGCTATCTCACAGCCAAATTTGATCTGGAAAAACCCAGATCTACAACAGCTAGTTAAATACATTTCCCGCTCACAAAAATCCGTTCCCCCATTCATTCACCAGTTTAAATTATTTAGATATTATGTACAAATCAAATAAAGGCGATGTCATCCTTTAATAACGTGTCGCATGTATCAGGTGAAGGTCATTCTTCAGTTACCTTCACCTTTAGGGTTCCACGGTGTACTCGCTCCCCGACTCTAGAACACATTTAGCTCCCTGATTCCTATATATATGTATATGTGTGAATAACAGCGTTTCTTATAGTATTTTATCAAAATATAGACCTTACTGAAATCAAAAATGGATTATATCGAGCAGTAGTGGTTTATTTTTCCAATATGAGGCATCCTGAAAATTAGTGTCAATCCTCAAAATAAAGCAAAAAAATTTAGCTTTTTTTTCAATTTTACTAGCTAATGCATCTTGTATAACTGAAGTATGTCCTTATATACCATAATATTACTAAATTGAAGAGGAAATGTTAATATACATTTTGAGAGGGATATATTGTCCAATTTTAAACCCTTTTCATGCAGAATTTGGCAATTTATAATAAATATTTATCAAAATTAACAGAAAATAATTTTTTATTTTTTTTAATAGCAATGTAAAGCAACCATAAGTCAATTTAAATATCGAAACATTATGATACAACATCAGACACAGCCTCAGGCATGAAATTTTACCAGATGGCAGGGCATACTGTCTGTTTAACAAAGCTGCCATGACAGTTTTGCACGACAGTAACTCTAGTGGTGATGCCATCACCCCCCCCCCCGACTTGGGTGGGCTACGGTCCCAGATAAGGCTACTGGGTGCCGGAAAAGCTTAATTGGGTCAAATGACACATTTTCCCAATGGGGGGGGGGGCTAACACTCCTCAAAATTGTGGGGAGGCGGGCTTTAGACCCCCTGACCCCCTAATGGTACCTGACATCCATGCAAAATTACCAGATTTATCACTTTCTTTACTATCTACAGGCGAATCCAAGCGTTTCTTCTTTAAATCTGTCCAAAATGTGGTCATTTTCATTTGAAAATAAGAAAATATGGAAATAACAACTTATCATGGTGAGACGTGAAATTTCGTAAAATTCAAATTTTTCTTATAGGAATCACGGAACTAAATGGTTTCCCATAGGCGACAGTGTTAACGTTTCGGCCAAATTCGCTGAATTGAAGCCTGCAGGCCATACCAGTGATGTTTACCCAGCTAGATTGACACCAGTTGATCACGAAAATGCAAGAAAAATCATAGGTCATGTGTTTACTTTTTAAAATAAATCCCCAAGTGTACGACAGGGCTATCTCACAGCCAAATTTGATCTGGAAAAACCCAGATCTACAACAGCTAGTTAAATACATTTCCCGCTCACAAAAATCCGTTCCCCCATTCATTCACCAGTTTAAATTATTTAGATATTATGTACAAATCAAATAAAGGCGATGTCATCCTTTAATAACGTGTCGCATGTATCAGGTGAAGGTCATTCTTCAGTTACCTTCACCTTTAGGGTTCCACGGTGTACTCGCTCCCCGACTCTAGAACACATTTAGCTCCCTGATTCCTATAGACATTAAACATAATCTATCGCTTCCATATATTAAATATATCTTGATACTATGTCTATGATGAATAATAAAGACCTGTGTTTATGCCAAACGTCAAAATAAGGTTATTAATTAGGATGTGTTTACCACTGTCAGACGACTGTCTGACGTGGCAATGGGGTGTGATGGTTACACTGGTGTAAATATTTCCCATAGGCTTCAATTTTAACGTTTGTTGATCTGCATCAGAGGTCAAATGGAAACTGTTCATAATGCCTTCGGATTATGTGAGCTTGACATCTGTGGAAACGTTCCCAATAAAAAAATCAACACCGTCAGGCAGGAAATCCACTTCAAATTTTCGTTTTTTCATAATATAACTAGGGTCAGTTCTGCACTAAAAAAATATTGTTATTTTTTCAATCACACATAAAATGTCTAAAAAGCCACAACAGACTTCATCTTTAATGAACGGGCCTCTTGGCAAATAAAGTTTGTGGGAGAATGATTCCTTGAATTTTTGTCAACAGTTTACTTTTAATTCATGCAACAAATCACAGCCCAGACTCGCCCAGAGTGTTTTAAAATGTGTTGATCGGAATGGTACATCGATATGTCCCTCAAACCAAATCAAGCTGGTTAAATTGCCTGACATCTAGATATATATGCCAAATATGTATGTACACAAGTGCTACACCTATCACTAGTGTCACTTAGTCTAGTTCTTTCCAAAGACAAATAGGTAACCTAGGCATGCATGGCCATGGCGACATGGGTGTACTCCCAACTTTGGTAACAATATTTTGGGGTGATGGGTTGGGCCACAATTTCAAACACAATACGCTCCAATGTGTCGATTTCTAACGTATTGGAATGCGAAGTATCCGTGTGGCGTGTGTGACAGGGACGTTTGTCGGGGAGGATGCGTATAGGCCTATACGTACTGCATGGTATTTACGTTACATGCCAAGTAAAGCATTCATTGCAATCTCACATGTTAGGTTAAAATATTATATGAGAACCAAGGCATTCATTGTGATCTCACATGAAAGTTAAAATGTTATATGCCTATAATGCCCTATATAGCCACCGGCCCTAGACAGGCATTCATTGCAATCTCGCATTTGGGCGGATATTGGAGGCCAAATTCACATTTATTAATAATTGTGCTTAAGCGCAATTAAATAGCGCTTCAATGCAATTCAATTGCGCTTCAGTGTAAATCTATTGCGCAACAGTGTAAATCTATTGCACTTCAGTGCAATTCAATTGTGCATAGGCCTATATGACTACCCCCCCCCCAGTTAATTAAAGAATAAATCCATTAGAAAATTAATTGCGCTGAAGCGCAATTATTTTACCATATATATGGGCACCCCAGTTAATTAATGAATACATCCAATAGAAAATAATCTATTCAGGGGTGTAAGCTTGTAACAATAATTGCTTCAGCGCAATTGATATGAATCAAGCTGGATTGCCCTGAAGCGCAATTATTTATAAATGTGAATTTTGCCTTTCATAGGCGGGGGCATATTTTCATTTATCTATGTGTTATTGAGGGGCGTGGACTGGCAATGGAAGCGCGAATCTTACAAGAAGGTTCTTAGATTTGAAGCAATGTGCAGAGTCAATCTTTAGAAAAGACTAGGTTGCCCTGAAAATGGCCGTGTTTTTGTTTTTTTTTTGGTGACCACTGCTGGTCGGTGGTCCTTGTGGCGTCACATCTGAGACACGCCATCGTCCTCCAACATTTCCGCCAGCCACCCATTTCACCCAGCCATCTCTTTTAAGTTTTGGTAAACAATTTGAAGTAAAATGAAATTCAGCGAATCCATCATTGAATCATGTAGTACTAGTACTATTTGCATGTATTGTACAATTATATAACTTTCAACACACATCTCAAAGTGATATAAAAACCTTGAAATAGATGGTTATTATTACTTATACTTGAAAAAAAACTTTAATTTAAGACAGACAATATTCAAAAGCAGTCGTAGTCACTACTAATAGAAAAGCAAAGGTCATCACCGATTCGCCTTGGTGCGCTTTTAGCGACGAACTCCTTATTGGCATTACCGAATACCGGTTACTTTTGCTAGACAAACATTGCTAGCCAAGCCAAATAACGAAATTTTATATGATCACATATGTCAACATCCGTTATAGGACGATTAAGCTGGATGTCGTCTTTCTCCGAATCAAAATGGCGGAAGCCTCATGAGGAGACCCCATAAGTTTTCCCATATGGTTCAGTGCGGCCACACTACTTACGAAAGCTGATTGTTCAAACTTAATAGTCGGCATAATAAATGATTATTTGAGCTTTCGTATATATACTCCACGCGAATCGCGACAATTCAGATTGACTTGTTCTTTTGTTATAGAGGGATTCACCATGTTGGAATAGGTTACACACCAGTAAATATTTTACATATACATGTATGTGTAGCCAAACGAACTCGGCCTCACTGGGCGTCATCTTATTATTATTTTAAGTGCGGCTGCTACATTGTATATAAGAGTGTACATTCGGATGTAATAAAAAGTGACTGCACATTTTTGATTTTTGTCAAAGTGGCAGTGTCTAGTTTAAGGAAACCTTTGCGACAATGTTTATGATTTTTTTCCCGGAGAGGTTAACGAGATACCGTGCACAGAAGAAGCCGAAGATCGAAAAAGTCGACCAACTATAATTCTCCCCCGGAAGTCACATTTGTGTCACATTGGTCTTACACGCACGAAAAAAGAGACACGCAGTCAAGCTGTGTGCGTTTTAAGACCAAAATGTGACTAAAAAACACGGGACACCTTTTTCGCACGATATTTCATTAATCGCTGCAGTAATGAAACCACAAAAACGCCCACCGGGCCCGGGTTTCCCGACATGCTGAATTCATTACCTGCAATGAAACTGACACATATATATTTTCGAAAGCATGTAGACAATGCCACTTTAAACAAGCCGTTAATTTGTTTTTGTTATGATACGTACCTGATTTGAAAATCATGATCGCTCTCCAGATTATCCATAAACCATAATGATTGTCGAGGTTCGCGGAAAACCAAAACGTCCACGAAGCCGCCTCTTTGAAATAAAGCATGTTTCGGCAAAACTTGAAAGTGAAATCAACACGTTGTAACTGATTTTTATCGGGACGAATCGCGCCATCTTTCTATTTCCAATTTTGAGACGCAAAATACCCCTCGGTTATGTGCCGATTTATAGATGGAGTGCAGATGAACAACATAGTTCAGCTACAAAGCCATTAACGTCAGAGCCCGACGTGTGGGGCAATCGCTACCAAGACCATCCAATTAACCTGACCGAAGTACCCTTAGATACAAGATTTTGTCCCGATCTGTCGGAAGACGGTGGAACAACACCTTTTTCGCACGATATTTCATTAATCGCTGCAGTAATGAAACCACAAAAACGCCCACCGGGCCCGGGTTTCCCGACATGCTGAATTCATTATCTGCAATGAAACTGACACATATATATTTTCGAAAGCATGTAGACAATGCCACTTTAAACAAGCCGTTAATTTGTTTTTGTTATGAAACGTACCTGATTTGAAAATCATGATCGCTCTCCAGATTATCCATAAACCATAATGATGGTCGAGGTTCGCGGAAAACCAAAACGTCTACGAAGCCGCCTCTTTGAAATAAAGCATGTTTCGGCAAAACTTGAAAGCGAAATCAACACGTTGTAACTGATTTTTATCGGGACGAATCGCGTCATCTTTCTATTTCCAATTTTAGACGCAAAATACCCCTCGGTTATGTCCCGATTTATAGATGGAGTGCAGATGAACAACATAGTTCAGCTACAAAGCCATTAACGTCAGAGCCCGACGTGTGGGGCAATCGCTACCAAGACCATCCAATTAACCTGACCGAAGTACCCTTAGATACAAGATTTTGTCCCGATCTGTCGGGAGACGGTGGAACAACACCAAGTTGAGCTACAATGTTATTAACCTCAGAACGAGACGTCCGACGTAATCGCGACTAGGTCCGTGTTACTAACGTGACCATGCTACTTCTAGATACGACGTTTCTCCCCGGTCTGTCAAGTTGATGCGCAATGTCATTAACGTCAGAACGCGACATCCGATATTATCGCGACCAGGCCAAAGTTACTAACAAGGCCACAGCACTTCTATGTGCCAAGTCTCGCTCATATCTGGCGAAAAAACAGCAGTGACGAGGGACCAATATCAAGTTGAGCTACAACGTCATTAACGTCAGAACGCGACGTCTGAGGTAATCGGGACCAGGTCCAAGTTAATAACATGGCCACAATACGTCTATGTACCAAGTTTCGAACTGATCTGCCTATAAACTGCGGAGGAGTGACGAGGGACCATCATCGAGTTGAGCTACAACGTCATTAACATCAGAACGCGACGACTGGTGTAATGGGGACCAGGTCCAAGTTAATAACATGGCCATAGTACTTCTAGGTACGAAGTTTCGCCTCTATCTGTCGAGAAACAGCGGATGAGTGACGATGGATCACCATCCGTTGAGCTACAAAGTCATTGCGCCAGGACGCGACGGCTAACGTAATCTGGACCTGGTCCACACCAATAACATGGCCACAATACGTATATGTACCAAGTTTCGTCCCGATCTGTCGATAAACAGCGGATGAGTGACGATGGACCACCATCTGGTAAAGCTACAACGTCATTAACGTCAGAACGCGACATCTGACGTAATGGGGACCAGGTCCGAGTTAATAACATGGCCATAGTACTTCTAGGGGAGAAGTTTCGCTCATATCTGCCGAAAAACGGCACACCAGTGACGAGGGACCAATATCAAGTTGAGCTACAACGTCATTAACGTCGGAACGCGACGTCTGAGGTAATCGGGACCAGGTCCACATAAATAACATGGCCACAATACGTCTATGTACCATGTTTCGAACTGATCTGCCGATAAACTGCGAAGGAGTGATGATGGACCATCATCGAGTTGAGCTACAACGTCATTAACGTCATAACGCGACGTCTGGTGTAAAGGGCACCAGGTTCAGGTTAATAACATGGCCGTAGTACTTCCTGGTACGAAGTTTAGCTCAGATCTGCCGAGAAACAGCGGATGAGTGACGATGGATCACCATCAGGTTGAGCTACAACATCATTGCCGCCAGGACGCGACGGCTAACGTAATCGGGACCTGGTCCACATCAATAACATGGCCACAATACGTCTATGTACCACGTTTCGTCCAGATCTGTCGATAAACAGCGGATGAGTGACGATGGACTACCATCAGGTTGAGCTACAACGTCATTAACGTCAGAACGCGACATCTGACGTAATGGGAATAAGGTCCAAGTTAATAACATGGCCATAGTACTTCTATGTACGAAGTTTCGCTCATATCTGCCGAAAAACGGCACAGCAGTGACGAGGGACCAATATCAAGTTGAGCTACAACGTCATTAAGGTCAGAACGCGACGTCTGATGTAATCGGGATCAGGTCCACATTAATAACATTGCCTAAATACGTCTATGTATCAAGTTTCGTCCCGATCTGCCAATAAACAGCGGACGAATGACGATGGACCACCATCGGATTGAGCTACAATGTCATTAACATCAGGACGCGATGTTTGACGTAATGGGGGCCAGGTTCAAGTTAATAACATGGCGATAGTACTTCTAGGTACGAAGTTTGGCTCAGATCTGATGAGAAACGGCGCCGCAGTGACGAGGGACCAACATCAAGTTGAGCTACAACGTCATTAACGTCCACCACACAAACACTTACACAAACAAACATTGCATTTACTATATACGATTTTATTAAGTCCAAACCCGCCTCATGAAACTGACTAAAAATTGTTGCTAAAAAACTCGACGAGTATTACTACAAAACTCGTTAGCTTGTTTTTTACTACAAAACTCGTAGATATTTTACTACAAAACTCGTAACCCAAATTACTACATAACTCGTCGATTTTACTACAAAACTCGTGAGCTACCACAAAACTCGTCGATTGTTACTACATAACTCGTGAGCTACCACAAAACTCGTCAGTTACTACATAACTCGGCGTAAGGCCCGTTCCAAACGACGGATTTTTGTCGACTCGAATCTAATTGTATTAAATCCGTCGGTGATGCGTCTGCGGTCAATTTTGTTTCAGACGGACGCATCTTTGTCGCGTCGAATCTAATACATCGGTCGATTTATTTAAAGATGCACTCCATGTTACCTTCACAAATTGGTCACGCGTAGATATAGAGGCCTATATATACAGGTATATTATACATATATATACTAAACTACAATATAAATTATGTATAAATATATGCGCGATTGCAGCGCGAATATATGTGCATATGTATATGAGGATGTATATAGTACATATAGTTATATAATATAATATAATAGGCGCTACAAATAAATGTTAGATCGTGCAACCAATTGCCATATATGTGTACAACATGCATGTAAATACAGGTATACAAGAATTATTATAAATCAGAGACTACCACCCCTACCCTTATAATAAGGAATACCGGAATATATGAATTATTATAAATAAGAGGTTACCACCCTATACCCCTCACAATAAGTAATGCCGGTATATATGAATTATTATAAATAAGATCAGTGGTACCACCCCTTATAATGAGGAATACCGGAATATATTAATTATATATTATAAATCATAGGCTACCACCTATATATCCTTTATAAAAAGGAATACTGGTATCTATGAATTATTATAAATCATAGGCTACCATCCCTATACCCCTCATAATAAGTAATACCGGTTTATATGAATTATTATAAATCTGAGGCTACCACCCCTACCCCTTATAATAAGGAATACCGGTATATATAAATTATTATAAATCATAGGCTACCACTCTGCCCCTTATAACAAGTAATACATGCATATATGAATTATTATAAATAAGAGGTTACCACCCCTTTACCCCTCATAATAAGTAATATCGGTATATATGAATGATTATAAATCAGTAGTACCACCTCTGCCCCTTATAATAAGTAATACCGGTAAATATTAATTATTATACATCAGAGACTACCTCCCCTATTCCTTACAATAAGGAATACCGGAATATATGAATTATTATAAATCAGTTGTAACAACCCATATCCCTTATACCGGTATATTTGAATTATTATAAATCATTGATACTATATCCATTATAAGATGTGAGTCAGTGACATGCCATGTTCGTTGAGAAATCAAACTACCATAATAATTACAATTTTCACAATGTTAAGCAATTCTTATAGATATATCTTTCTTTATAACAAAGAGAGAGAGTGCGACAAATGACGTCATGTGGGTATTTCCGCAGATAGGGGGAACTTCCTCATTATTATATCATTATCATATCATTATCATATCATTTGCATTCGTTATTCGGCAACTTTCGGCTCTTCTCGCCAAACGTATTAGATTCGAGTCGACAAAAATCCGTCGATTGAAACCAAGACGGATTTCAGACGCATCACCGACGAAGATTCGTCTGAATTGGACGGAGATTCGCCTGTGGTGCGTCTGACAGACTGACACGGATCTAATTGTTTCAAACGTCGCATATTAGACGCATTTAATACAATTGTGGGTCTGGTATTAGATTCGAGTCGACTAAAATCCGTCGTTTGGAACGGGCTTAGTGACTCGAATAACGTTTGGGTGGGCGGAACTACTGAAATTACATAAGGAAATTAATACATGATGATATAATCATTTATATGACAAAAAATATTAAAGTGAATAGGGGTGTACTTAAAGTGAATAGGGGTGTACTTATAGTGAATAGGGGTGTACTTATAGTGAATAGGGGTGTACTTAAAGTGAATAGGGGTGTACTTAAAGTGAATAGGGGTGTACTTAAAGTGAATAGGGGTGTACTTTATATAACCTAGTAGAGTGAATAGGGGTGTACTTTCACGTCTGTCTATTTTGTGTGATATAATTGAATAAGCTCTGTGATGTAATTTCAGACCCGTAAGAAGTGATTTTCCACGTGATTTCCACATAGGGATTTGGGGTGGATGTCCAGGTGACCTGATATGGATGTCAATCGTCGAGTTCTACTCTTCAAAAGACTGTATTTTCGATCAAGTGCAATACGCACCACAGTTCCAATACTCTAAAGGAACGACTGCTGTCAATTTTAACAGTGAGTAGACGGAGTAAGGTATAACAATTTGTTTTCATTCACTTCCTTAGCTTACCTTTATAATATATCATATTTAAAGGACCTTCCCACTTTGTTTATGTGAAAGGATTCAACTTTATTGTCAACAACCTCACTTTAAATGTCCGATTCGATTTTATACAAAATAGGCAAAATTATTGATTGATTGATTGGGGTTTAATGTCTGTTTCGGCCATATCACGACATTGCGAGTTTTAGTTGTGGAGGAAATCCACACACTTCCGGCTAATCTAACAGCCAGTCAGGCCATGTCTCCTTTCTTATAAATGAGACTCGCTTTGACCGGCACCTGTAGTTTAGTAATCTCATATATATTTTGAAGACCTCTGTATGTTTGTCTGTCTGTATGTTTGTTTGTCATTAATACAAATCTACGATTCTCCACCGATCGGGACGAAACTTGGTACGTGTGTGTAGTTTGGCCAGACGGTGGACGTTGTCGTATTGGCGAGCCCGTGCGGCGCCCGCTTCGCGCATGCGCAGACGAGATCTCGGAAACGTGTGGAGCTATCGACTTGAAATTTGGTATGTGAATGTATCTTGCACCGGATACGAATTCTATCGGGTCGCCGAGCCCGTGCGACGCCAGCTTCGCGCATGCGCAGACCGGAT
This sequence comes from Siphonodentalium dalli, assembly GCA_032622095.1. NCBI lineage: Eukaryota > Metazoa > Mollusca > Scaphopoda > Gadilida > Siphonodentaliidae > Siphonodentalium > Siphonodentalium dalli. Next base: position 17,972,983 of record CP136061.1, on the reverse strand, counting down.
CTCGGAAACGGGTAGAGCTATCGACTTGAAATTTGGTCGACGAGCCCGTGCGACGCCAGCTTCGCGCATGCGCAGACGAGATCTCGGAAACGGGTGGAGCTATCGACTTGAAGACGAGATCTCGGAAACGGGTGGAGCTATCGACTTGAAATTTGGTATGTGAATGTATCTTGCCCCGGGTACGAATTTTATCGGGTCGCCGAGCCCGTGCGACGCCAGCTTCGCGCATGCGCAGACCAGATCTCGGAAACGGGTGGAGCTATCGACTTGAAATTTGGTTACTTGAAATTTGCTATGTGAATGTATCTTGCCCCGGATACGAATTTTATCGGGTCGCCGAGCCCGTGCGACGCCAGCTTCGCGCATGCGCAGACCAGATCTCGGAAACTGGTAGAGCTATCGACTTGAAATTTGGTTTCTGAATAGCCCGGACAACGTCGCCCAGACAACGTCGGGCTCATCGGCTAGTCTCATATATATTTTGAAGACCTCTGTCTGTATGTATGTTTGTTTGTTTGTTTGTTTGTCTGTCTGTCATTTATACAAATCTACGATTCTCGACCGATCGGGACGAAACTTGGTACGTGTGTGTAGTTTGACCGGGCGGTGAACGTTGTCGTATTGTCGAGCCCGTGCGGCGCCCGCTTCGCGCATGCGCAGACGAGATCTCGGAAACGGGTGGAGCTATCGACTTGAAATTTGCTATGTGAATGTATCTTGCCCCGGATACGAATTGTATCGGGTCGCCGAGCCCGTGCGACACCAGCTTCGCGCATGCGCAGACGAGATCTCGGAAACGGGTGGAGCTATCGACTTGAAATTTGCTATGTGAATGATCTTGCCCCGGATACGAATTTTATCGGGTCGCCGAGCCCGTGCGACGCCAGCTTCGCGCATGCGCAGACCAGATCTCGGAAACGGGTAGAGCTATCGACTTGAAATTTTGTTTATGAATAGCCCGGACAACGGTCTATTATATATTCTGGAACTTCTGTCTGTCTGTCTGGCTGTTTATGTATGTATGTGTGTTATGGACTCGAAAACTGCTTGACCGATCCGACTCGAATTTGGTATGTAGGGCTATTTTGATCCCGGGAACAATATGGGCGGGTGTCTCGATACGTCTAGGGTGTAGATGTTGAATTGTTGAATTGGCCGTGTCGGGAACATTGATTAACAGAAACTGTCCGTAACTTTTGATAACTTTATATATGTATAAGTCTATCTTGATAAACACAGCAAGCGTCGGTATAATAGGTTAAACAGGTCTTGTTGGATCGGCTGCCGAAGAGAGAAGTGGTTCTCCCGCTTCAGAGCACGGGTAGTTATTACACTACATGGTGTATCATGCATCCCCGAATAAGGTATGATGTATCATGATACACAATGCCTGTGGCGTGTATCATACCATCGGCTGCTGTGGAATGATCGTTGTCTGATCAGTCCAACATATAAGATGGTAGTATACAAGTCACATCCAATTTAGAATATGATCTTGATAATTATGCTTGTATCTATTCTCGATGTACTGTGTCTATATACACAATACAGGTAATATCACACAACAAACCCATCTATTGATGTACTATCGGACACGGGCCCAATTTCACCTGCGACCGTGGCCTTGACCTTGCTCATATACGCTCATATAGGCATGTTTCTGGACCTCAACCGATCCGACTCAAATTTGGTATGTATGCCTAATTTGATCCCGGGAACAATATGGGCAGGTCCAATTTCAGGTGCGACCACGTCATTGTCCTTGACCTCGCTCATATACACTCATATAGGCATTTTCTGGACCGATCGAACAATAGTTTGTCCAGAAGCTGTATATTCTGCCCAGAGGGCGGCGATCACAAAGAAATCTAGTCTATTATATATTTTGGAACCTATGTCTGTCTGTGTGTGTTATAGACTCGAAAACTGCTCGACCGATCCGACTGAAATTTGGTATGTAGGCCTACTTTGATCCGGGAAACAATATGGACTTAGTTGTCGGTTAATTACCTAATTAAAAAAATTAACCAAGGTGAATCAAACATGTTAGTTTTCAATGGATATAAGGCATAATAGCCAATTGTGTTCATCAACCACAATTTGTCAGTGATAGCAAGGCACGTTGGGCAATATTTACAATTTTCCATATTTTTACGGCCGTTTGGCGGCCATTTTGAGCCATAGTACAGTTTTAGTTCCAATGACTTGGAATATTCACGGGTAGTGGTATGCCTCAGTTATATAAAATATACAAAATAAAGTCACAATTCTCAACCAGTTCCAAACAGCAGAAACTGATCTAGAAGATATTTGTGAAACAGCGTCATATTTCCCACTTCAGCTGGCCATTTTGGCCGCCAGTTTTAATATATGAAATTTATTCATCCATATAAACAAGGAGTACTCAATCATCAATAGAATGACATATCGCAGGATGCAATACCACATAAACCTCCAGAGGAGTAATTGCGAATTGAAATTTACCTGGTCAGATATTCAATGTTGGCGGCCATCTTGGATTCAAAGACCGATAAGTCTATAGAACCCACATAGCCATATGGCAAACAGCCGTCAAATTGAATGACTAATATAGTTCTACAAATATATCATAACCACCAAAATCCGCATTGGGGGAGGGGATCTACATAGAGCTCAAGCTCTATGGTATCTGAAGTGTGTGTGTGTGAGAGAGATAGAGAGATATAGAGAGATAGAGAGAGATAGGAAAGAGAGAGATAGAGAGAGAGAGAGGGATAGATATAGATAGAGAGAGATAGAGAGAGAGAGAGAGATAGAGAGAGATATAGATAGAGAGAGATAGAGAGAGAGAGAGAGAGAGAGAGAGAGAGAGGGGGGGGAGATAGATAGAGAGAGAGAGAGAGAGAGAGAGAGAGAGAGAGAGAGAGAGAGAGAGAGAGAGAGAGAGAGAGAAGAATTATTATTATCGGTCGTTGTCAATTTCGGTCAATCCGGTACCTCGATCAAGAGTTACATCAAGAGCGCTATAACCTGACAAGAACCATCGCTTTTGGGATCTAGCTCGCGTCTGGGTGTGTTGATAAGTGTTGTTATGTTTTCGCATCATTTTAAATATATGAATAGTAGACAAACAAGATTTATTATTATCTGTCGTTGTTAATTTCGGCCAATCCGTCAGGGTTAATGGACGAGCTACTGGACGTAGCCCGAGACAATTAGTTTACGAATGTCCAGTCGGAGTCCATTAACTGACTTAAAAAACAGGTTTGAAATATACAACGATGAACTATATTTCCATACCGATGAATTATTCTGATAAATCTCGATAAATGCGATATATAAGAACGTTTAATGTGTACAAAATAGTCCTCGACCGAGAACTAAACAACGCCCATTGACACGAATCGTGTGAGTGGGGGTTGCACGTGGGCTCTGTCGATATAACAATTGTATAGGCATATATACAGATGAACAGTACAGCTTTTTCGAAACTAAACGTCTATATATATACGCAAACATATAATAAAACATTTGTTTTCGCTGTAAATATAACGTAGTATATATAAAGGATCTCCATATAAGAATTTATGAAACTCGTTTGATAAATTTGATTCACAACGAGTAGTAGACGAGTTGTGAATCAAATTTATGAAACGAGTTTCATAAAATCTTATATCTCAACATAACGAGTTGAAGATCTTGTATATCACATGGAAAGAAAAAAAACTAGAGCTTTATGCCTTTTTAACAAATATTAACAGAAGCTTATAAATGCACATATTTTCATTGTTGGCTTAGACGCTTCACAACCTTATACGACAGTATTGCGTGCTCGAGCTGCCAAAGTAAAATATAGTTCCCCAATTTGCTTCTTTGTTTTTGTGTATTTTCGTTAGTGCAACGGAGTTGGACAACAAATTTAACTTTAATGTTTAGTCAACCATTTTGCATTGTCTAGTGTTGTTGACATGTGCTGCTTTGCGACATAGTATTAATCCGCCTGATTCAACGTAAAGTCATTTTGTTGGTGCGATGCCAAGATGGCGGGAAGCACGCGCCTATTCGTCACTAATGAGAGATACAGAAATATGTAATGGCTTTTTAAAATGAAATAATATGGGTTTCATGTGATATATATACGTAATATATACTGTCGACGCGATTGTCTGTATTTTGGGCACGAATGCATGTTATGATAGTTTTGACTCGCGAATTATCATAGTATCGTTTTGCACAGAAGAAGAATAGTAACTATATTATAATGACGTACGCGTGTTGTGTTTTAATGTGACATATACAACTGGTATGAAAATTAAAATGCTGCATTTTCTGACAAGGAATTGTAGTACGTGGTATTTACAAGCACTATGCAGATGTTTGTTATTGTGGGCGAGTGTTAGAAGCGAACTATTTCTCGAATAGAGGTCCCGTGGGAGTTCGTTGTGCATAAATTGGGAGACATGACCATTCTAAATTACGAATGTCAACTTGCGGTATAAATCATAGCATAAAGTGCCCATTCAGGGAATGCTTACATTGCTATAGATATGTATACAGTTCTACGCGCATACTAGTGTAAACGGGTTGATATAGAAATGCACACAGAAAGAAAACGGTATTCGTTCGTGTGAGCAAAAATCGTGTCCGTTATAATTCACGGTCAACACCGGGGCATTGCGACAGGCAAATCTGATTTAATTTATTGTTACTCGGACTTGGCGAATGTGCATACTTAATCTGTCTTTGTCATTTCAACCCATGTATTTCACACTATGTAAGCGAGAACATGTGTACTGGTAGATGAATTAGCCCTATTTATATGTGTGTACATGTACACTGTTGTTTATTGTGTATTCATATGTGATTTGTTCTCATGCACCTTTCTTCGAACCATTATCAACTGGTGTAAGAATAAACTGCTTTGGACTGCTGATAGCTAATTCATTTTTGTCTGGCCTAAACTGACACGACTCATAGTGAATTGTCAATTAGCATAGTACTGATGAGCGCGCGTTCATTATCAGTAATCATGTTGTGATCACAGTCATCTGCGACACGTGACTGTATACAGATCTACACCAATGTAAATGCACCCTCAGTGAAATAGAAGGTCGAGGTAAAACAAAGGAGCTGGGTTTAACGTTGGAGATCGTCCAATCCTGTTGGAAAATCCTGTTTTGTCATTTTATATTCTGAGAAGGATTAACCCTTTCAGTGCCAAGTCCGATTTTTGTATCAACCCATATACCCTGTGCCAATGCATTCTCTTATATATGCGAGTCGACCATAGGTCGCCTCGCATATATAAGAGAATGCATTGGCCTAACAATTTTTCATCATTTGTTATTATTTTTTACAATGATTTACAACTTAAATTTTTTTTCTTATATACTCTTTCAGTGCCAGACTTATTTTGTAGGTTTAGTGCCAGGGAATCTTACGTTTTTCATGCATGGGCATCAAAATTATTACTATGAATACTTGGTGATAGTTTTGAGTTATAACATGCCCATAAGGTTTTATCCAGTTTGTTTTTAAATTTGCTATAGCATGCTTAAGCATACCCAAAAAAAATTCAACCCAAAAACAGTTTTTATTTTTTTATATTTTTTAATTTGTTTAGGGCCGATTTTACAGACCGTAAATTACGGCCGATGAGATCGGCCCCTGGCACTGAAAGGGTTAACACCACCTGGTTTCAAAGAAAGTTTCTTGGTTGTAATTATAAGAATCCACGTCGTTTTCGATGGATCTATGAGCGTATCAAAGTGTCAGTGGTCGAACAACCTACAAAGTATAATTCCGTATGTTGACACTTAAATATACGCTCGTGAACAAAAACGACGTTGATTGCATATACCAAGATTTGAAGAATACATGTAATTGAATTATTACAAAAGGGCTATAACGCAGGTTAAACTTGAACTTTCTGTTCTTGTGATTGAACCTCATACCAAAGTTTGAGTCGATCTATGGGGGGGGGGGGGGGGCAGACCCCTTCCATAACTTCGAAACCCACCAGACTCTTCATGGCCATCTAAGGAGAAATGATCGCCATATATTTACGTATATAGGTTATAATTGTTTGTCCCCGCACAGGGAATTTTCCCTCAAAGATAATCAACCAACCAGCAGCCCGATTTGTTTTACGCCGAGTCGAGTCCCCCCCCCCCCAACACAAATTCAAGAAACGTAACTCTATATAATTGTTGCTTGTAACCACCATATATTCCGGTAAGCAATTTGTAAATAGAGTGGTTCCGCTTGTAACTTATATGGCTTGTAGCTTGTCAAACTCCATGCAGTGGTTATATCACTTGATGACTCGGTCAAATCGTTGCCACCGCAGGCCATCGGCGACATATTCCGACATTTGGTGACTCCCGCGATATTAATATAAATACTAAGCGAACAGAGACACACGTTGCCCATATATCAAGCACACAAAATATCGAACACAGTTTGTGTAATTTTGTACCTTAAGTTTGGAAAGTCTTACTAGAACTGAGGATTTCACCCTAGAGTGTGAATTTGAAAAATATATCGTCCATTTCAAAGTAAATAATTCTCGATAAAAAACCCCTCTTGTACAAAAAAATCGGTGGTTTCCAAGTTGCTCGAATAAGGCGACAAGATATCGCACCTCGAAATGTCAACAATATCAGCAAGTTATTAGACTAATGAGCCATAGCACCCTACACTGTTAGAAATTACTGTCGGTTCGACGGTTTCGGGCCATCATAATCGACGGTCCCATACCGTTTCATCAGTTTGACGGTCTCATACCGTTATTTTATGTGCCCATGAAAATTGTCCAAATTAAATATTTTTGTGATTCAAAGTCATGCCGTCAAAATTCAATAGTATATTTATCGGCGACCATATTATATACGGCAATGACTCCATACAGTATGACTGAATCTTACTATGCTGATATTTAATATGTATTATTAATTTGCGGCATTCATTCTGTGATATGCGGACCGTACGAATTATCATTCCGGGGTTAAGTTCCCGCTCTAGCAATCAGCTCATTTCTTCGCCATTGTATGGTTTATCGTTGATAGCAAGCTATTGTTTTTTGGGAAACTGTTACCTTTTCGATTGTGGACAGTTGTTAAGACGGTCTGATTTCTATTCCTTTGATAACCGGACAAGTTTCAATTCTGCGAATAACGGCTTAATCATTGACAATTTCCACTAAATTGGAGAGTAGAGATTCATATCAATCATGGCATGATCCGCCACCTCGGGTCTGATTTCATTCGACGCAGTGCTGATGTTAAAATTGCAGTGTTGTGACTTAGTATCAAAACACTGGCACATTTACTGCCACAAGATGATACAGGTACAATGAACACAAGCTTCGATGTCAACCAATAGTGACAATAATAACAATAACGACTCAACGAGCAGCTATTACTATTAGAATGTTGACAATCCAGTTGACAGTTTTCTGAATCTGATTGTTTCAAAGCACATGCATGTACATTTACAAAAGAGGATATACATGTACATGTACTGTATGCACCAGTGTAATTCACAAGAGCTTCAGTGTCAACAACAACACCGTAAACAATGAACTGACGCAGCGCAGTGACGGATGATCACATATCTATAATTCCAAGTTTACAATTACACGGACAAATTCATCACTTGTTCATCAATTTTAATTGAAACGTGTGGATATGAGACATTGTCATCATTCGCCATGTTATCGTCAAGTTATTACGACAATGTACGGGGAGTATACTATTGGTTGGATGTTCTTATCAAACTATCTTTGGCTGACTCACTGATATTGATACTAAGTCAGTGTCGTGATACCAGTATACAGTTTGATGCATCATGCTTTAAAATTTCATGGAAAATGTGCGACTACAGGAGAACATTGTCGCCAAGTCATCGCGCACAGTTATTATGGGATCTGCTGTTGTCTTGAAGGTTCCAATCCCAACTAGCTGTTATTGATATACAGTACCAGTCAAAAGAAGTGGTATATTATGCGCGCTATTTTCGGACCCAATATCGAAATAATATTGCAAGTGGAAACTCTTATAAGCATGTCGCTTGTGATATTATTGCAATATGTTGCGCTTAATATCTCAATATTTTGCGCTTAATATTGCAACATCTTGCGCTCAAAATTGTGACATTTAAATCAAATTATTGCTTCATCTATATTGTTTATTGTATAAATAGAGACAATGTTTTAGATATGTATATAATTATAGTTGTAAATGCTATATGTACACTATATGTACACTATATGCGCAGTAATTATCTAATATAAATATAACACTATCGGGTCTGTATGAAATTTAGCGCGCTTAGTATCGCAATATTTTGCGTTCAATATTGCAATAATACTCGCGACAGATTTTTGGTAGTGTGCTATAATCACGCCTTTTTCTAAATTAAGCACGCTCAATATCTCAATAAAGGTGCGCCTGAAAATACCACTTCCTCTGACTGGTACTGTATTGTCATGATGAACGGGTTCACCTGTTAAAACAAAAACTGTGGTTTTACAAGTGACTGGACAATTTCACGCCTTACATGTTACCAAAAAGTATGCCATTAAGATATTTTACTTTTACATGTACATACATTTGAGTTTCAACTGTGAAACATGTAGCTTTGTTCTTTTTATGGCTTAAAAGGGCATGCCGATTCATGTTTTAGAATGGTCGAAATTAGTATTACTCATAACTGAATAGTGATGCATGGGTTGGCTTATCAGCTATTACTAGTATCGTTTGTTATTTACAACCATATTTATACAGTAGTTCGTGAAAGGCGAACACATTACGCGTGGGCAGCATTTTTCGGATTAAATTCTACGAGGCAGATAACAAGCTTGATCCTCTGCAAACTGCAAACTGCAAAGTATTGTCTATCACTTTATGCATTGGGGATTTACATTTCATCAAAACTATGATCGTAACATAAGAACTAAGATGTAGTTTTCAGTTATGAATAATACTAGTTTCGACCATTCAAAAACATACGAATCGTGATGCCTACCGGGAAATCATATTGTCACCATCGGAACCTGGCTAATTCTATGGTAAATTAGCAAATTAAGAGCAAAAAATTGGTGTTGACCCATGAAAAATACCATTGGTCTGACCTTTATTAGTTACGGTCTTGATATTAATTAAACGGTGCTGAACCGTAAAACATACAATGGTCTGACAGTTATTGGTTACGGTCTGCCAGATACTTAAACGGTTTTATACCGTGGAACATTCTACGGTCTGACCGTATGTTTAACGGTCAAATGTTGGCAGCGATGTTGCGCGGTCTCAGACCGTTAAAACGACGGTATTTTTTCTAACAGTGTAACAACAATATCAGCAAGTTACTAGACTAATGAGCCATAGCACTCCAACAACTAATTTCGGATACTGCAAAAAAACAAAACCGATATCGAACAGATATGTTTGAGGAGATTTTGGCGTTCAAATTTCAGAACTTCGAAAAACGGTGAAGGAAGTCACTTGGACACTTATATGATTTATATCTTCTCAACAGTAATATTTATATGGGGTCGTATTCATATGTATATGGGATCGGGGTTGATATATTGAGCTAACACAAATTGATACATAGCAAATTCGATATCGTTTTTTCGTGAGTTAATTATATAGAAGAAAAACAACCGGATGAAAACTTACTTCGATGTTTGGCATCTTACCCCCATTTTCGAGCAAATTATTTATAACGTAGATTTCCGGGCCTGCATCAAATAATATATAACGTACATTCCCGGGCCTGCATCAAATAATATATAACGTACATTCCCGGGCCTGCATCAATTAATATATAACAGATTAATCAAATTGATAGCGAGTATAGCCCCATACAGAAAAGGGTTACTGTTTCATGTAACAATAAAGAGCTTTCGCTGTTAAATTTATCCTGATATGACAATTATTATAATAAAGTGCGTTTGTGTGGAAAGTTGAAAACTAATATCGAACAGTATTCATACAGTACGTGTGTATATGTATAAGTATGTTGTGTGGCCATGTCTTTCATTTAAGAAATGACTGGAATATCCTTTGGGGTCATTGTGTTTTGACCGACAGAGTAATTAAACAAAGTGTGTAAATCTCGAACTTTGTTGATTACTCTGCCCGCAAAAATTCAATAGCCCCAAGAGACCTTCCAATCATTCCTTATAATCACATCAGTACATTCGCTGGAATCACAGCAAATAAAACTGAACAGTTCCTGAAATATCTTTATTATTTAATTTTTTTTACCTGTGTTAAAAGAGTTGATTCACATCGCAACGCCAATGAGCCCAAAATAAAATTAGGATTTCAATGCTCCCGTTTTCAAATATCTACTTCCTGTATTTTTTACCGGCGTCATATTGTAAAACCCGACAACTGGAGTTGAAAATGCGCCCAATTTAACAACACGCGATGATCGCAAGTTTGGCTTGAAGGAACGTACGTGGTTTATTGCTTTTTATGAACTGCACACTTCAGTTATTGCTTGACGAACCTCGGAAAAATTTCGTGGAAAATGTATGGCGATTTGTACTGATTCTTGGGGGCGCTAATTGTGTGAATGTAGAGGGTGTGTGATTATAAGAAGTTGACATCACAGAGCTATTGCTTAGGTTTAATGTGACGCTGAGACAGTATGGGTATGCATCGCTTTAAAACAGAACACATCGTATTATATTTAAAACAGAGAACAAATTGTATTATAAAAGTTTTCCATTTTGTTTTCAGATGATCCAACAGAAATTGGTATTGCTGAATGGTTCACAATTTATCTGAAATTTTGAACCATTAAATGCAAGTCATGCATGGTCAGCTCTCACAACAGACCGAACCAGAGCTGGTGATTATCCATGCAGTTACTGTCTGTGCACACACAATAAATAGGACCGCTAAATTGTCGACCAGCTGCTATCAGCCCGTGGTTAGGAGTTACAGGAATCAGGGAGCTAAATGTGTTCTGGAGTCGGGGAGCGAGTACACCGTGGAATGCTAAAGGTGAAGGTAACTGAAGAATGACCTTCACCTGATGCATGCGACACGTTATTAAAGGATGACATCGCGTTTATTTGATTTGTACATCATATCTAAATAATTTAAACTGGTGAATGAATGGGGGAATGGATTTTTGTGAGCGGGAAATTTATTTAACTAGCTGCTGTAGTTCTGGGTTTTTCCAGATCAAATTTGGCTGTGGGATAGCGCTGTCGTACACTTGGGGATTTATTTTAAAAAGTAAACACATGACCTATGATTTTTCTTGAATTTTCGTGATCAACTGGTGTCAATCTAGCTGGGTTAACATCACTGGTATGGCCTGCATGCTTCAATTCAGTTAACACTGTCGCCTATGGGAAACCATTTAGTTCAGTGATTCCTACAGGATCACTGGCTTGTCGAACAGCGTGCTGCCACGCCTATGATATTGAGTCACATTGACCTCGACCTTCACCTTGCTCCAGGGTAACAACTAGGCGCAAATTTGAACAACGTGTAACTCTACAGTTTCACTCAGCAGAGAAACTCGATGACGAGTGTCGAACTCATGTCTCTGTGTTGACAGCGACTCTAAAAACTGAATGAATGAATGAATCATGCTTTAACCTCAACCGTTTTTACATGGACCATGAACAATGAGTTAACTATTTACACTATGCACACATATAGAACATTATATAAATGTTCACAATAAACTAGAAGTTGTGGATACACCAGGAACATGTAAGGCATAGAATTAAACATACACCCAGCATCAACACACACTAAACATATACAAGACACACATTATAAAGCTACAAACAATCACTATTTACGTCAATTACGTATCTTATTCATCATCCATAATTGTGCACCTTTTATGGTCGAGTTAAGAAGTTCGTATAGACTCTAAACATTATATATCTTTAATTCTCCTTATTAGAAGATGATTACATATACAAACACATTGAACCGAGCTCATAGTAGTAGTAGCAGCAGTTGTAGTAGTAGTAGTAGTAGTAGTAGTAACAGCAGCAGTTGTTGTAGTAGTAGTAGTAGTAGCAGCAGTTGTAGTAGTAGTAGCAGCAGCAGTTGTTGTTGTAGTAGTTGTAGTAGTAGTAGTAGCAGCAGTTGTAGTAGCAGCAGTAGTAGTAGTAGTAGTAGCAGCAGCAGTTGTTGTTGTTGTTGTTGTAGTAGTAGTAGTAGTAGCAGCAGTTGTAGTAGCAGTAGTAGTAGTAGTAGCAGCAGCAGTTGTTGTTGTTGTAGTAGTAGTAGTAGTAGTAGCAGCAGTTGTTGTTGTTGTTGTAGTAGTAGTAGTAGCAGTAGTTGTTCTATTATTAGTAGTATTAGAAGTAGTAGTAGCAGCAGCAGTTGTTGTTGTAGTAGTAGTAGTAGTAGTAGCAGCAGTTGTAGTAGTAGTAGTAGTAGTAGTAGTAGTAGCAGCAGTAGTAGTAGTAGTAGTAGCAGTAGTAGTAGTAGTAGTAGTAGTATTAGAAGTAGTAGTTGTAGTAGTAGTAGTAGTAGTAGTATTAGAAGTAGTAGTAGTAACAGTAGTAGTAGTAGTAGTAGTAGTAGTAGTAGTAGGACGAGGAGGAGTAGGCACGACGTTAATTGCAATTAGTGTTCATGTTTTATTCGCATGTTTTGGTTTAGAACATTTATAATTATTTATTGTCAAATCGGATTTGGTAATATGTAATATGATCGTATGTGACACATAGCAACTCTGATTCAATATTACGATAATCACAGGATGATAATTATGCGTAGTACCGCTGGAGGGGTCAATATACTACGATGTTTTGCAATTTTGGATCAGGAACCAGTCACTAGTATTCGACGAGAGACATTGATTGCGGGCAAATACGAGGACATGAGAGTCACAGAAACAATGACAGATACTAGCTTGTTAGCATTTTTCATTCATTAAGCAATTAGGCCTATATCAATATTGAGACAAAAATCTGTCATTAAAATGTTTCATGTCGTAGTAACCTGATACTTTCTGTCGCAGTACCACTACTCATAACGCTGAAGTGATAATTTTCGCCACATTTTGGTGCGTTCTGTACCCTGTACCCTGCTTTACAGCAAGGTGTTTGGGTAGCCAGCTTGACCTTAGCTGTTTTCAACACATTTCTTACTACAATCTTGCACCCAGGCGATCACATTGCGCATGTATAATCATCATTGTTATTCCTGCATAAAATTTGCTTAATTTTATCGCCGAAATAGCGCCAACTCACAACAATCCGCAAGGCGCATGTCAAATTAACAGAGCCAAAAGAGACTTCCGGAAAACTGCTCGTCGATACTAACGATGGCGGCCCGCAAAGCCAAATCACGTAAATGACGTCATGACCCGTGCCTTGATGTTTTCGCTGATTTCATTAAGCTAAACAACAAAATTGGCCTAACAGGCCGTGCGTGTGGTTGCTATAATTTATTAACGTGTGTAGATTGGTATGGCTATATTTGTATGATTGTGTTTTTAGACAGGCCGTCTACAATTATAGGCCGGTACTGATTTCGGAAATAATAAGTTGACCCTGCATGGACCCAGGTACGTTCCCAGGGAGTTCTACTGGGGGGGGGGGGGGGGGGGGTGAGACCATAACATTTACAACCATATAGGATTTGTTCTAATACAATTTCCAACTATATAGGATTTGGTTTTGAGTAATGCAAAATTTCAATAGGGGCTTAATGGCTTAATAATTCGGGTTTCTATATGTATGTTCTTTTTAAGAGCATGGGCTGTCTAAATAAAGACACTAGTAACAAGAATGACACACCCTTGATCCGATGGCGTGTTATATACTGAGTACACTGTGCATGCAGTACATGATAGTAATCAGAATATGGTTGAGGAACGAATACGAGTTACATGTATTCAAATTCCAAGGAGTCACAAGTTATAACTCACACAAAGGTAACAATTATGCGTGCTGAATGATTGTTATATCGCTAAATACGCTGTCCTCAGAAAGATATGGAGGCTTGACTTTACAGCAAGTTAACAATATATTGAGTGAAAGGCACCACATGATTTGAAAAGCTCAAATGTAAAACATAATAGAATCCTAGTTCGGAATTCGGAGTCGGAGAAAACAATTTGTACAATTCCGGAATTGGAAAATCGGTAATGAGTATTTAGAATTGGAATTCCGAGTCGGAAAATAAACAACTGGCACAAATTCGGTGTCGGAAAATCGCGAACTCCGGACGAGCCCTCGAAATATCTCATCATCATCATCATCGTCGTCGTCGTCGTCGTCGGCGGCGCCGCCGCCATCATCATCATCATTATCATCATCATCACCATCATGATGATGATGATGATGATGATCATCATATTTCGGAACAAATCATTTGACTTTTGGTTCCGATATACAAAAATTGATTATATATAGTGCCACAATAAATCAGTCATCATACAGGTACTTCAGGCTGTATAATTTACAGTATAGCTGTGTTTTAACCCTTTATCCAACAAACCGGCCAAAACCGGCCAAATAAAGCTTCAACAGCCTAAAATATCTTCGGTCTGTCTCAATAGAACCATATAGATATGGATATCATTGGAACCGGCTCCTTGACCACATTGTGATAGTTACAGTTATGCCCTGTGCCAATGCATTCTCTTATATATGCGAGTCGACCATAGGTCGCCTCGCATATATAAGAGAATGCATTGGCCTAAAAAAAATATTTTTTTAACAATTTTTACCATTTTTTCTTACATTCTTTAACAATTTTATAATTTTTAATGTGTTAAGCCAATGCATTCTCTTATATATGCGAGGCGACCTATGGTCGACTCGCATATATAAGAGAATGCATTGGCACAGGGCCCTTCTGTTGGGTAAAGGGTTAAACCATGTCAGTAAAGTGGCATTGACAACGTGATCGGGGAGTTTGTTCCAATGAACTACACAACGCCTTGCGTATTTTCCGAAGTTCTTATTAACTGTTTTCATGTGTAGCTTTGTAGATTATTATTATGTCCTCTCGTATTAGAATGTGTTGCTTTCTGGAAAAGTTCATATGTGTCAACGTTATTATGATTATGTAAGTACTTGTATGTCTCTATTAAATAACCGTGAGATGGCACCTGGCGCATTTCGTACGGGTGGACGAATGCAAAATTATGATTGTGGCGACCCCGAAAAAACTATTTTATTAAAATTTTGGGAGAAAATTTGTCCTCAGATTGACTAAACAGAATTAAAAAAATGCCGCCATTGTAATTGAGTTTAACATCAACGCAGACAGAAATTGCCATCTATCGCTATGTATTGCTCGAAAAAAGTGGAATTTCCGCATCTAGAAAGAAATTTTGGGATTTTTTATTAACAAAATTAACTTTAGGCATATTAATGAACATAAAACATTGTTTAGCTTTAGGGATCAATCATATGGACACACTAACGCTAACCTTACCCCCCCCATTACAAAGCATAACAAGCACCATCGGATCATACATTGACGAACTGTTCTCTATCTCTGGTTTACATAGACATACTGTAGCTTATTCGGTTAGTGTTCGTCTCTATCAAACAACACAGGACTAAATCCTAACTCAGAGATACTATGCAGCCTCGGGAACTTGTAATTATTAAAGATGGCTTTCAATATGGCAGCCATACATGAAGTTTCCGATGTGAGGTTTATCATGTGCAGAAGTGATGCATCTGTGCTATTGTTTTGACATGTATATTGGTGTATTTCATTTCATATCGAATTACATCTGATTTCAATATAATTTACATAAAATGGCCGCCAATATCGATCTGTTCAGAAGAATTTGGTTGTTGTGTCATTCAGCGAGACGGCAGCTCATTATTTGAGTCCAATTAGTGCAGAAACTGGAAACAATCCTAAGGTATACATCAACCGTACTTATGTTTTATAACTGTGCTATGGATTATCCGATTTAAATGGAGATTCAGATTATCAGAATGATGTTCAGTAATCAATATGAACAGGTAATGCGTCATACATAGAAATTCAAGTAACAAAGCCAAGATTATTTAATACATCGCATACATAGATGCATTTTCATTTCAGGGATACTAAAATGACGTAACCCTTTGATAACTGAATACTAATTGACGAGTAGTTACTGGCTTCAAATTCTTCATTTGTAGGGCTATACAAATAATAAGTTTAACACATCATCTGAGGCTGTTTGTTGTTGCACTTATTATCTGACCATTCCAAAATGAAGGATGGGAATTCATGTATAAATCTTGAAGCTGTTTCATCTGCATGTGTCGTCTGCTCATCGTATCCGAACATCAACACAAATGAAGAATAGAATATTCCAATGTATACAATTAGAATTGAATGGGACAATCCATTCATTACAGAAAGGGTTAAGAGGGAGCACAATTTATCAAAGAACACAAGATGATTCCTAGTGGGGTCCATCAGGGTTCGGGCGATTACATGCCAATGTAATCGATTACGTTTACAATTACTTTTGATATACATGATTATGATTACGATTACTGATTACATTTTTTTTAAATGTAATCGATTACGATTATAATTACTTTAGTAAAATCGATTACCATGATGGAAATAAATGGACTTATGTCCGCTTTTCATGTTATCCCCGATGACATCTGGTCTCAAGTCAGTATCAATCCACCAGTACTAATACCCGACTGGCTCCCAATGGACTTAATTTATTTATGTGTAATTTATAAATTGTAGAGTATAAGTTATGTGCGGTAAAATTGTGTTTGGTTGTGTGTGTGCTTGATTGTGTATTTATGTGTTCAGATGTTATCAAAATCAATTCAAATAAAATAAAATTGAAATTTAATTATTTAGTTTCCAACCATTTTGATCCCATAGGAATAAATACTGAAATGATATTGAATAAAAACATCACTATATCACATGTAAATAAGGAAATATTGAACGATTGAGCCGCTCCATATTCACATTCTATTTAAAGATGACCCAGACAATAAATGCCAATAAAACATGAACATTGGGACTGTTTCACCCGTTATAAATATTGTACTTTCTTAAGAGTGTTTATTATCACTGAAAAGGAATAGATCCATCTATTCGATGGACTAAATCATTTTACTGTTCTCATGCATGGTGGCAACTTGTGTCGCACACTTTGTTTCCATATATTCAGATTTTTCCATATAAATTACAGTGTCTATATATTTATCCCCATGTTATTATGTTTGACATTTATCGTTCTTATTTTGATTAAAGACGTTTTCATAGAAACTCATCTCATTGTACTCATAACTATCAACCGAATCTTCTGGGTACCACCCCCTCCGAAATAAAGCAGGTTCTCCAGATCAATGGCCTTGGGATCCTGGTGGCAAATAAGTCCGAATCAGACAATGAATAGATCCACAGCCATGATCAGACTACATGGCAAACTATTTAGATCATTACTTGTCGCCAGATACGGGTTCCAGTATGGAAATGTACATCCATGAATCCCTGAACATAATTATATGCTTGTTCGCAATGTTAATGCGGCAATGAGTGAATCCAACACATTGGGGTTGTATTGCCGGTAATGGATATCAGGCCAGCTGATGCACTACACCGACAATGAACCACCGTTTGCATGTTGTTCTGAGAATACCGGTTGCCGGTTTCTCTTTCACTCAGCATTGATGTCTATATTCCACGAAACATAACCTGTAAAACCCAGATCATGGTTATCGGTCAATTGGACCAAGAAACGAATGTCAGCAGCTATTCATGATGGCAAGATTATACATAAAGCGGACACACTCTATACTTCATCCGCCATCCATATGACGGTGCCTTCTTCGACCAAGTTACAAGTGTTCGTCAGTCATCCGATGTTCAGGATCCAATGCGTCGACGACAAGACTCTGCAACTGAGCCCACGAAGGTATATGACGTAACATAACTCTTGTTGGAATTTGGACTGGCTAATGACGATGGATGGACGAATTCTTCAACCCTCTCCCTCGGGACCTTCTTTTCAAAGCTTGTGGGAATGTAGCGGAATTAGGTCCCGAAGAGTGTCGGTTATCCGGTTCGAGTGCACCCGAGGATGTGACGTCACTCCCAGCTACCCAGAATGACTGAACAGAACTGACCACTAACAAGAACGCACGTATTTGACTGACATGTTGAATTACCATTTATAATGACATTTAATGTATAGAATAAACCATGTTGAACACCATTGTACTCATAACCATCAACCGAATCTTCTGGGTACCACCCCCATCCAACTAACCTCTGTGCGACATGGTAGGTGTGTCGCATGACATGTTTGTTGTGTCACATGCCACGTTGGAATATATAAATCGCCTAAATATTTCAGCTCTAGGCATATGATTAAAAAAATGGTACTCATCACATCACATGGACTATTGCTGCACAAAACACAGTTTAAATCATTATCATCTTTTCCCTTTGTCCATCTATTATTTTCAACTGTCAAGTTATAGTTGGATGTTCGTATTTTCAGTAAGAGGTTAGATCAATGGGCTGGCAAATAATCTAGGTATCGATTCATTTTAATGGAGTCCTTTATGTTGTTGTAGATGAGGACGACTTCAGACTGTCGAAAAGATTACATTCATAATTTCCAATCAGGACAACGACAATGAAACATATAGTAGTCAGTGGATTAAGTAATATGGTTAATAACCAAGTGAGTTACAATTGTTTTGCTAACGCTTGGGAACAAAGAATACTGCTAGGGATATATGTACAACAAATATATAATTTACTTGAATAAATGGTCCGAACCTTGAAAAGTAAATTTTTGCCGATTTTGAGGTAAAGTTTGTGATATAAAAATCCAATAATTTTCGTAATGTCAGTGGTTACATTAGTAAAACTTAACCACTGTGCATCAGAAAATGTTAGAATTAAATGTATATAAGACACCATAGCCAATTGTATTCGCTAATCACAACTTGTAAGCGATTACATGACATGATGTGGCAATATTTACCATTTTCCATGTTTTGGTCGCCATTTTGGCAGCCATTTTCAGACAAAGTGACAAGTTTTGTTTCATTGAGTTCAAATATTCATAAGTAATTGTATACCTCACTTAGTTTGCACAGTTCTGTCAATTTCTTGTTAAAATATGACTAGAATCCTTACGGTGATTTTCTGTGAAATTTTATACCGAGTTCATAATCAAATTATTGAAGGAACGGAAGGGACTGCGATCACGCGAATGGCAAATTTCATTGCTCCAATGATCACTTAACTAGCACAATACCAAATAATGTCACATTTCCGAACCAATTCCATACAGCAGAACCTGATCTAGACGATATCAGTGAACAAATGTCAAATGTCCTCTTTCAGCTGCCATTTTGACGCCCATCTTGGACGGGGAGTTCCAATTTGACCATAAAATGTGGCATTATATCTATCAGAGTCATACTTACTTTTTAAATAGCATATTTCATTGTAATTAATTGCGACATTTAATTAATTATATAACTACGAAACGCTCCTTAAATTCGAAAAACCCGTTAAAAGATAGGTTAAAGTAAATTTCAGCGTGGCTCCATATATAATATCAATAAGTATGCGAATATGTACATATGTGCACATATGTGTCACAATTTGAACAATTTCCTTGAAAAATTTGACTTAATCTACTCCACTAAACGCACTGGCTTACACGGTCAGGTTAAATATTGCTAAACCACGTCGTTGAACCTATCCTTTGGAATATAGAGCAAATATACCAGATGATTCTATATACTCGCACACACTGTACACCGCTTAAATACGTGACCCTATCCCCTGAATCAACCTGATACAAGGAAACCATAATCAGAAATGGTAGCGCCCTCAAGATCATATTATTAGGTATAAATATAAATTATAATATAAAATATATTGGTTACATGAATGCACCGCCTCAGAAATCCGTTAAAATAACTAACCCTTCAAATGATTACAAAAAACTAAAGCTTATTACTGCAGGTTTCTCATTCACCACACCAGAAAGCCTCTAAATGCGGATACAAAATCTACTAATCGCAGGCATTGTGTTCCCGCCATAACATCTTTATGAGTGGCCCATCCATTGTTCATACCTAAACATCGAAAGCAATTAACGCGATCATAATAGTTCCATACTGCAACTATCCGACATCTAGCGAATACACACCCGCGAACACCTGAAATGTGTTATCCTGCGAGATATCCATCGCTATAGCTCAATTTGACACCGCCAGATTAGCCTTCCTACAATATCCTGAAACAAAGCTTCTCAAATCATCGGCAAAGTAAATAGAACTTTCACGAACTTGGACATCGATACTTTCCGATCGCTCTACATAAGCATGGTCAGACCTATCATCGAATAATGAAACTCTGCATGGAGCCCACATCACAAATATCCAAGCATTGTGTTAGAGAAAATAAAAAGAAAAGCAACGAAACTAGTTCCTCAAATCAAAACTCTATGCTACCGAGACCGAATGATAATACTCAATCTGATGTCTTTAAAATATCGAAGATTTAGAGGAGATCTAATCGAGGTATATAAACTGTTGAATGGTCATTACAATATCAATGCATGTGACATATTATAAAGAAATGCACAAGGAAGAACAAGACGACATAATAAAAAGCTACAGGTGCGCACTGTTAACAATGAGATTGGAAAATATTTCTTCACGCAGAGGGTAGTAAATACCTGGAAGTCCCTGCCAGACTTCGCTGTTGATGCTCCAACACTCGATCAATTCAAAATATACATAGACTCATTCTTCTATTAAATAAAATACGAGTTCGACGACAAGTAATATGTTTAAGTGACTCACTACAACGCACTACAACGTTTATTGTGTCCCAAAAATTCTATAAATTCTATAAATAAACCCCCATGCCACCAATATACACCAAGAATCTCCAGCTGATTATACACCCGGAGGGTGCAATAAAAGTAGATTTCCACACCAATCCGCATCACGTTTAAGTTTGTGTCATTATTCAAGGGGAGAGGAGCGTTTGCTAATCGTACACCAATTGTTTAGTGTTATGTGTGTACTATTGATATCACGTGCATGCACGTGAATGGGATGTTCAATAACATATGGAATCAAAGTATTTCATGCGTGTCGACCTGTTTTGACATCTGTAACATGACACAATAGTGAAATTACCACGTACGTATTGAGTCGAAAATATTTGATGTCGCTTCAAGATAAATTGATGCATTTTTCCACATACACAGATCATGCCATGAAATTCTACACTGACTCCGCCCGTAGAAATCATACTCCATCAATTAAAAAACTGGGATCTTTTTGATGTTGTGACAGGGAAGTTTATGAAAACAATGTATAGGTAATATATTTCTTAGTTAATACCTGATTGGGCAAAAGCCGTCACATGATAACCCGGGGAAAAAGTCACATTGGACTCCGAAAGTCAATCGAGTCCAGTATGATTTTTGTTATCGGGACTCCGTGACGTCACGAAGTAACTCGGTTGCCAAACGAATCGGTGACATTGTGATGCGCGCGCAATACTCTGGTAGATTTAACTGACGGTTCACAGCATTGAGTTCTTTTTCACTTCCTTGTCTACTTTTCCGAATCATGCTTTCTGGTGATCAAATACAGACTTTTATAGAGAATCAAGTACCGACAAATTTAACCACACATTTATTATTCCCAAAATTTGGATAAACATATACAGATGGATAATAAAAATGTCATTATACAATGTTGTGTAGAGTATGTGTTTTTCTTGTACTCGTCGAGGTTGTGGTGAAAAGTCATATTGGACTCGACCCTGCGTGTCTTGTCCAATATGACTTGTCACCACTACCTGGGCTCGTACAAGAAAACACATACTGTACACAACATTGTATAATAACTTTATAATATATTTCAAGGATAGATGAAGGTTGTGTTAACACAGAAATATAGTCACTATGGTGTTTGTTCATTGTTTTAAGTCCCCCGTCAGAACAGGTCAGAGCATCAAACAGTAAGTGTCACCAGGTTTTGAACGGGTGGAATATGATCTTTACGGGCGTAGCCAGAGTAAATAGTTAGGACACGACAATATTGGACCAAAAAAATAAAGATATTCTTGTAAGGTTGTCAATTAGATATTTATGAAAAACACCCAAGTAAATTGAATACGTGACCATACCCATGCATGCATGTACATTGTATTAGTAAATCCCAAAACAATGCATTATTTATACACCTATATATATATATATATATATATATATATATATATATATATTGACGAAAGCAAAGTTCACAACTGATGGGATTCCAAATCATATAGTCAGCAAATGTGGTGACAAACGGTGTGGAACATGCAATTACCTTCACACTGGAGGGTCACTGACATTAAAAAATGGAATGACAATCTATCTGAATATATCTATGGACTGTAACTCGGAAGATATTATATATATATTATGTATTGTCTGTCATGGATGTTCGGAGAGTTATATCGGAGAAACAGGCAATAAATTACTAGAAAGAACGCGGATCCTTAGACAACAGATAAATCAACCAGAATATCGCAAAATTTCACTGAGTGAACATTTAGATGAATGTGGAAAGAAACGATATTCGATCTTCCCATTCCAAAAACTGTTCTCAGCGAACAGAATACGCCGAACACGGAAGGAAGATTTCAACGCTGATCACTTCCGATGCAAACTAAATGCACCCAGGAAATGACGCTGTGTAAAGCTGAGTTATCTCCCTTGACACTATGACGTCATAATTCAATTTATCGTCTATTGAAAAGTGGCAGTGCCACGAAAGGCCTATAGACATTTTACTTAAATTAATTAATTTTCTATAGACATGTCTTATGTTATTCTTGGACAATATATATAACTGTGCACACGTTACTTTAAACTGTGAAATATATATATATATATATATATTTGCGACTGTCTGTCTGTCTGTGTTATATAGAAAATCACAGGGGACCACATAGATAACAACAGAGTAGTCTATTTGTGGTTTTTACAAGAAAGATAATGGTGCGGGTTAGAAATTTCTAAAGTGACGCTTTTGCTGCCAGGGGCATAAAAGGGGAGGGGCACAAAATATTGTCGCCGATTTCCACCAAACTTATACATAATCATCTCCATGATATGAGGAATCTCATGGTGTGGTTTATATATGTCAAAATTGGCGTCATTTGAGTCAGGGGTGCACGAAGGGGAGAGGGGCACAATAATTGATAATCCTGTTTAGCGCATATTACCACAAAATTGATAGACATTCTTCTCCAAGAAACGAGGAATCTAATCGTGTGATTTCAAAATGGCAAAAGTGGCGCCATTTAATTGAGGGGAGCACGAAAGAGAGAGGGCACCAAAATTGATAAAACTGTTTAACGCCGATTTCCACCAAATTGATACCCATTCTATTCCATGATACGATAAATCTAATCGTGTGATTTAAATGTGGCAAAATTTGCGTCATTTGAGTCAGCGGTGCACGGAAGGGGAGAGGGGCAGCAAAATTGATAACAAATTTTAAGGCCGGTTTCCACCAAATTGATACACATTCTTCTCCGTGATTCGAGAATTTAATCGTGTGATGTAAAGATGGAAAAGTGGCGCCTTTTAAGTCAGGGTGCATGGAAGGGGAGAGGGGCTCCAAAATTTATCAAATTCTTCTCCATGATACGAGAAATATAATTGTGTGATGTGAAAATGCCAAGTTGGTGTCGTTTGGATGAAAGATGGAGGGGGCACTTAATTTGATAAGAATGTATTTGTTCGCCGATTATCACCAAAGTTATACATTATCATCTAAATGGCATTTAAAGTGTGATTTAAAGATGGCAAAAGTGGTGTCATTTGAGTCAGGGGTGCAATGAAGGAGAAAGGAACGCCAAAATTTATAAAACTGTTTTCAGCGCGATTTTGATCAGATGAATAGAAATTCTTCTCCACCAAACGTATACATAATCATCTCCGTGATATCAGGAGTCTAATCGTGTGGTTAAAATGCGCCTAATTGGCGAGATGGGGGCACTAATAATTGATACGAATTATTTTGTAGACGATTTCCACCAATGTTATATATATCCATCTTCATAATGAGTAGATATCTTATAATGGCGCCACTTGAGTCAAGGAATTGGCGGGGACGGACAAACAATATGTTTAGAACAAATTTCCACCAAATTCATTCATTATCCTCCAATGATACGAGGAATCAAATTGTGTGGACCCGTTGAAGACGCCAAGGTTGGTGCCTACATTTGCGAATGTCGGGTCTGACTGTCACATATACCTTCATGTGGATCATCTATATGACACCAAAGGGACTAACACATGTAACTTATTACGAGCAAGATAATGGTGTGGGTTAATTTTTTCTAAAAAGACGCTGTTTGTGTCAGGTGCAAAAATGGGGATTTCCCCAACAATATAATCTCCATGATATGGTGTTGTTCTGGTCAGGAGTGCACAGATGGCACCAACATATATTTAAACGCCCATTTCCTCCAAATTGATAAATATTCTTCCCCATGAGAATTTAATCATGTGATTTAAATGGGGGTCGCTTGGGTGAGAGATGGGGAGGCACTGACTATGATAAGAATTTGTTTAGTTGCCGATTACCACCACACATATACGTAATCATATCCGTGATATCAGGAATCTAATGGATGTGGTTTAGATATGGGAAAAGGGGCACCGTTCGAGTAATTAATGTGGAAGGGATGAGCACCAGAGCTGATACATATATGATTGGCAATAATGTCCACCAAGAAGGATGTAACATTGATGATGTTTTAGTCGCCAATATCAACACAAGTTGTATAAAGTCATCTCCATATAATTCGTTCTATAAGGAGTTTTTGGCGTTCACATTTCACAGTCTCGACGTGTGGTGACCTAATTAAGTCACTTGAACAATTACATCTTCTCAACTGTCATTTGTATTGGGGACGGGAACCAGGACATTCATACAGTGAGTTCGCAAAACAGATACATAGAAGAAAACATTATATACTTATCATTATATTTAAGAGATGCATATATTCTTGCAAAATGAGGGACCTTGAATCGTTTGAGGATGGCATGATAGACTGGGTAATGTATTGTAACACAATCAAGATATGTTCTGCAAGATAGATACAATTAGTCAAGAGAGATGAAAATGCATTGAAGACCCATTCGCAATAGTGGTGACAGTGTGCAGTCAACTATAGTTTCTTCTGAGATAAAAGATAAGTCAGTAGCACATGACTTTTCATGATCCTCCAATACTGGAAGCTGAGAAGGGTATATCACCCGATACAGATAATTTCTTTCAGTCTTAGAACAGACTCATAGCCTAACATAAACAAATTAAAACCTCGCTCTGTGTCGGTTACATGCAGCTGATATATATAGACACTTTTATTTTAAACTGAGAATAATTGGCCACTACAACACCATGGACAGATGAGCAACAGGGAATTTCTTTAAAACATATTGATCAAAACTATTATATATTCCCGCCACATGCTGTCCACACTGCGGAGCGGAGGGTATCACCTCAATTTAGCCTGAGCAACGCTGGGTAGCCCTGCTAGTATATTCTAAAATCAAACTTTCAAGTGTGCTTTTCGATTACGAGTAAAATAAATTTCGAACAATCTAAAACATGCGAATCGGGCTTCCCAATTTAAGACATTAAGGAACAAAGCGTTCACAGTTATAACTCAAATTTATTAAAACAAACATTTGAATTGACATAATTGTTTTGATATGAAATTGTCTAACCACAGGCGATAATTGTCCTGTCTTCATGTCTTAATGCATATTACTACTACCAGTGGGTGTATGGCGCATGCACTATATCACGACACTATCAGTAACAGTCGGATTGAAACATTCAAGACAATAGCAGACTAACATATGTCAGTCATCCACCGCGCAACAGCAGTCAAATTGATCCCGCGCTGGAAAATATACGGATACAGCAGCACATACGGGTAAACAGCGTCTCCGCAATAACTGAGCAATGACTATAAATATATATTGTTCACGAAAATGATAGTGAAAAATAACGGAATTGGTGGTGGCTATTGTCAAATTGACGATGAACGATACCCACCAGTGTCTTTTTCCAGAAATTAACGATTTTGGTAAAGCGAGCCCTATGGCTATGTCCTAACCTATTTGCCAACATTGTTGGGGTTAACATTATATATCATATCATACCTCTACTTGATATGAAAAAAGTGTTGGTTAATTAGCATTTTCCTGCCATTTGGAGCCGAAACATTTATTTTTTGCTAAAAAATCTCTTTTTCATAAAAATATATTTTTCAAACATTACTCAAATGGGTATTGCTGTAATGCCAAAATATTAAATCCATATTGTGTAGCAGTTATCTGACAAGCATATGTAGCAAGTAGTTAACAGAAATTTAGAACGGTTTGCGAAATAATGGATTTTAGCTACCCCTCCCCCAAACACGTTTTTGGTCGAAAACTTAATTTTTTTGTAAAAAACTTTACTAAATTTTCCATTGATCATAATTGGACCCAACATGACTCTTTTGCTGACAATTAGGCACGGGGACACTGCTTAAGTGATAAAATACGTGTTTGTACTTCCAGACCCCAAGTTACAACAACAACACATTTTGTTTACTATTACCACAGCAAGTGTCGCATATCATAAGTACTCGCTTAAGATTGAAATGCAGTATTTTGAACTATGACCTATTGAGTAATCACATTAAACCCCCCCTCTCTGTCAGTGTGGCAAAATAGAAACAGCACATCATTACTTATTGGAATGTCCTGAATGCAATGGTTCTAGATCTGAACTTACTGAATGTTATTTTATAAGAATACTTTTTTGTGCAGATCACAGGAATTCCGTCATCGTGAAAATATTAAAATATTTGACGCGGTTCAAACATGTATCTCGAAAGCAAAGCGACTGTCATGACGCTGTCATTTGTGCAAACTTCGTGAAAAGCATTGAACCCCTGCTGAGCGCGAAATTTACCCCCACCAGATTGTCTGACATATAACGGCGACGGACCTATCAATGACGTAAACAAAATGGTCTATATATCATTATATCCAATCAGCCCCAACGAAATTATATGCTTATCACTGTATCCAATCAGCTCCAACTGGATTACATCCTCAGTTTTCCCATACAGTCTCTCAATCCCATATAAATTGTTTACCTCCTGATAGAACTACCCTATGTCCACAGTCTCAGTTAAAACTGTGAGCATATCCATTCAGTTCGTGGTGTTTTCATGACTTAAAATAGCGTATGTGGTCATACAAACAGTTAAAATTGCATTATTTTATTTGCCAGCCGCTTTTTGTTAAGAGTCACAGGCTGTTGAACACCAACACAGCCTTATATATCGTATAGTGTCGGATATAATAGCCATTCGGCCGCAACATGATGTGTCCAAGATTTCAAATATATAGGGTAGGGGTACAGTGAACATGTGCCAGTCTCTTGTTATGTAGTGCATACGGTTCAGGCTTTCGGGAACCAACACATATGTATATCCTGATAAAACTAACCTTGGTCACACGCTCGTTTAATAGTGAGATCATATCATTTCAGCATGTGGTGTCTTCAAGACTTCAAATAAAGTAGGGGGTCCTCAAAATTTTACCTTTCTTGTTTTCCAGCCACTTTTCGTTAAGTGCTCATGCTTTGTGAAACCAATACATCTAAATAAATTGTGTACTTCCTTATGCAACGCAACTACCCATTACCCATACACTCAGTCAATGATGGTATCGTTCTAGTTCGTGGTGCGTTCTGGTCTTCAAATTGGGTAGGGGGTAATAGAAACAGTGAAAATCGAATTATTTATTTTCCGGTCGTTTTTTGTAAAGTGTCCCTGGCTGTCGGGTACCAACCAATATATAACAATTGTGTATTTCCTGATACAATAGCCATTTGTCCAGATCGTCGTTTGACACTGAGATCACATCCATTCAGTTCGTGATGGGTTCAACGGTTTACATGGGGCAGGGGTCCCTCAAAATTCGCCTCCTGCCATCTGCTTTTTGTATAAGGTGCCACGGTGCTCTCGCGAACAGTTGGTTCGCAAGAGCATTGCATCTTTTCTGACGGAACAGCCATTCAGCCACAGTGATATTGATAGCATAAGCCTTCAGCTAGTGGTGTGTTCAAGACTTCAAATGGGGATTGGAGTCCCTAAGACAGTGAAAACTAGCCCTTTTCGTTTGCCGGCCGCTTGTTGTAAAGTGCCATATGCTTTCGGGAACCATCTCATCCATAACAGATGCAATACTATCATTTGTCCACACCCTCAGTTAACACTGAGAGTATATCATTTGTTTAAGACTTCAAGTGGGATAGTGGGGTCCTCAAAACCTAGAAAATTAGGACTTTCGTGTTTGCCAGCCGATTTTTGTAAAGTGCTCCAGGATTTCGTGGGAACCAAACCACCCATACCAATTGATAATTCCATGCTAGCACTGGATTTTGTTCACACACTCAGTTAAGTTTGAGGGCATATTACTTCAGTTCATTGTGTGTTTTATATGGGTTATTAATATGATATTAAATGGGTTAAGGAGTCTCACAAAACAGTGAGTATTCCCCTTTCTCATTTGCCAACCGCTTTTTATTAAGTGACCCATACATTCAAGAACAAACCCATCCATAAAAGATGTGAATTTCTTGATATCGCGTCCATTTCTCTACACCTTCAGTTCATATCGGGAGCATATCCTTTCAGTTCATGGTGGGTTCCAGACTTCAAGTGAGGTAGAGTTGCCTCAAAACAAAAACAATTTATATTTCATACAATGTATTTGCCAGCCTCCTATTGTAAAGTTCCCCAGGAATTCGGGAACCAACCCACCTTTACAAATTGTATATAATCCATGATAGCACTACCTTTCGTTCACACACTAAGTTACTATTAAGAGCATATAGCTTCAGTTCATACAGTGTTCAAGAGATCAAATTGGTTAAGGGGGTCCAAAACAGTGAGAATTCGCCTTTCTCATTTGCTAGCCACTTTTTGTGTAAAGTATCCCAGACATTCGGAAACCAACCCATCCATTAAAGATGTCTATTTCCTGAGCAAACTACAATTTGTCCACACACTCAGTTAACATTGAGATCATATCCGTTCAATTCGTGGTGTGTGTAAGACTTTAAATTGGGTAGGGGGCTCAAAGAAAATTAAACTTTCGTATTTGCCAGCCGCCTTTTGTACAGTACCCTAGGATTTCGGGAACCAAACTACACATATAGATTGTATATTCTCTGATAGCATTACCTTTCGTTCACACTGTCAGTTAATAATAAGAGCATACATATTCGGTGCATGGTGTGTTCAAAAGGTTAAATGTACTTATAAACGGGTCCCACAAAACAACAAATATTCACCTTTGGCGTTTGCCACCCGCTTTCTGGAACCAACCCACCCTTAAATAGTGTGCATGTCCTGACATTACTACCCTTTGCACACATCCTCGGTCAATATTTAGAGCAATACTTTCAGTTCGTGGTTTGTCCAACTTTAGCACTTCAATAGTGTAGGGGTTCCTCAAAACATAACAGATTCGTCTTTCTTATTTATCAGCCGTTTTGTGTAAAGCGACACAGGCACAAGCCACCAATACAAATTATGTATTCTCTGATAGCATTACATTCCATTCACACTCTATGTTAATATAGAGAGCATTTAGTTGCAGTTCATATTGTGTTCAAGACTTTAAATCTGGTAAAGTGTTCTCGAAAAATAGAAACTTCGCCTTTCATATTTGCCATGCAGCCGCGTTTTGTAAAATGCCACACTATCTCGCGAACCAATCCATCCATAAACAGTGTGTATTTCCTTTTATAACTATCCTTTGTACAAAACCTCAGTTAATATTGAGATCATATTCTTTCAGTTCGTGGTATGTTCAAATAGTGTAGGGGGACCTCAAAACATAGAACATATTTGAACTAACGCTTGCCACCTTGGTCAAAATAGTTTATGAGATATAAAATACAATATCCATTGT
Source organism: Siphonodentalium dalli (assembly GCA_032622095.1). Taxonomy (NCBI): domain Eukaryota; kingdom Metazoa; phylum Mollusca; class Scaphopoda; order Gadilida; family Siphonodentaliidae; genus Siphonodentalium; species Siphonodentalium dalli. The sequence continues at coordinate 17,942,974 of CP136061.1, read as the reverse complement.
TTCTATATTTTGGTCGATTTAGAGGGACTCTTAACAATCACTATGGCAGCAACAATGATATTGTTCTGTATATATGCTAGTCTATATTATGTGTCGCTTAGAACAAATACTTGGTTCTACAAAGTCGCTATATATATTGATATAAAATTACATGTTATAAATAACATGTGTTGTTGTTGTTTTTTAACCACGCTCGCGGTGTCTACGGATCCGGTTTTCATCATATGAATCATGATTTGGTCCCCATTAGAATCATTTAGAAACGTTTGTGTTGTCGTTATCATAAATATGCATTTTTCTACCAAAACGTGTTCGGGGGAGCAGTAGCTAAAATCCAATATCTGGCAAACCGTTCACAATCTGTCAATTCTTTCTACGTGTCATGTCCAGATAACTACCACGCCATAAGAATTATATAGTTGGTCATGTGTTGTTTATAACAAATATTTAGTACTATAAAATCGATGTTTATGCATGCAAAATTACCTGTTGTTGCTGTTGTTGTAGTTGTTGTAACTGGGGGTCTGGAAGTCTGAAAACATCTGTAATCAATTAAGCGGTATCTGTGGACAAAACTGTCAGTACAAGGTTCATATCGAGTCCCATTAAGATCAATTAGAAAATGCTTGTAAAGTCGTTAAAAAAACGTGTTTGGCGGAGGGGCAGCTAAAATCGAGTATCTCGCAAACTGTTCAGACTTTCTGTTAACTTCATTCTTAATATGCTTGTCAGATAACTACTACACCATATGGATTACATATTTTGGCATTATTACAATAGCCGTTTGAATGATAATATTTGAAAAATAATATTGTTGTGAAAAAGAGCGATTTTTCAGCAAAAAATAAATATTTCGGCTCCAAATGACAGGAAACTCTAAAATAATCAACACATTTTGCATATCAAGTAGAAATATGGTATGATGTAGTAATTTTAATACCAACAATGTTGGGAAATATGCTAGGAAATAGCCGCAGGACTGGATTTACCAAAATCGTTAATATCTGGAAAAATTCACTGGTGGGTATCGTTCATCGTCGATTTGACAATAGCTATCACCAATTCCGTTATTTTTCACTATCAATTTCGTCAATAGTATATATTTCTCCTTCAAAAAAATTTGGTTTCAACTTGTTCGACCGTGGGTATGGGTACCCGACCACTTTTGACGTTTAGCCGCTGCACTAACCAGGTTCTTATAGTCACCCCATGCTTCGATACCAACATAATGCATCGGTCCGGGTAATAGTTTTAATTGGATAGTTCTTGCGCCTAGCAGGCTGCAGAATTTTTCTCCTCTCAAGATTTTCGCTAATCTCGCTATATTCTCAAATTATGGATGTTACCTAAGCTGAAATTCTGGTTGAACCTTTCTGTGTCATGGTTGTTGTCGTGTCTGGCACAACATTATGCTGAACTTATCTACCATTGTGTGCAATTTTGGACTTTTACAAATTTTCTGGATTATTCGAGACTTTCAATCTGCGCCCAGTCCCGAACCCATCAGACCACGCAGCGAAGTCCGCTGTCTTCACAGTGTTACAGTCCCGCCCAATACAAGGATTTACCAATCATGCAGATCAGCTGATGCAATTTCACGAGAGTCTGTGAGACGCCACATGGACATGTTAATTACTTACTCTCCCGATACGTTGCGACAACGGAGTGCATATCACTTACAACCACTCAGACTGAACGTTTTGGCTCGTATTGTTTCCCTAGGTGTACAGCCAATTAGTTCTACTCAATGGACGAATACCGACCAGAAAAAACGTTGTCGATCCAAACGCAGACGCGGATCGAGAGGGGGCCGTCGGAAAAGGCGCTTCATATCCGTCATTACTAGAAGCAGTCTTTGTGATGAGCGTTCTGATTATAAATTCCGCTCATCCATTTCGGAAAATTTGATTAACCTGCATCAACATCAAAATGAAAATTGTCTTTCCATGGCGTATTTCAATGCTCGTTCGGTTAGGAATAAGACGGCGGAAATTTATAACTTCGTGGTTGACTGTACATTCGACCTGATATTCATAACGGAATCTTGGCTAAGTTCATCTGGAGATGAACTGATAATGCAGGAAATAACTCCTCCGGGTTATAAGCTGTTCTCTTCAGCTCGAAAGACCGGACGCGGCGGAGGCATTGTGTTAATTTTCTCGGAGACCCTCATAGTCAAATCCACCACCATCTCGAAATTCAAATCATTTGAACTCTGTGAATTCGTTGTCAGATCATCCGGTCGATCTGTAACTCTCCTCTGTCTGTACCGACCACCACCTAATAAAAGAAATAAACTAAAACATTCGATGTTCTTAACTGAGTGCACAACACTCTTGGATAGTTACGTTGGACATCAAAGACAATTGTTTATTCTCGGCGACTTCAATTTCCATTTTGATTCGACAACTGACAGTGACGTTAACGCCATAAAAACTTTAATTGATGATTCGGGCATGAAACAACTTGTATCCGTACCTACGCACCGACAACACCATATTTTGGACTGGGTGATTGTTCGCAAAACTGACCCTCAACCCATAAATCTCACGGTGCAGGACATCGATTTATCTGACCACTTCTTGGTCACTCTCAAAACAGACATTCTATGTCCCATATCACTTAAACGAACCACTACCTCTCGAGATTTGAAGTCCATCGACAGTGTTAAATTTTCCGGTGATCTAGTTTCTAGTTTTTACACCCATCCAAGGAAATCCCCTCTTCAGTGGTTCATTAATTTACGTGCTTTACTGGATGGTCATGCGCCTTTAGTCACACGCAAAATTCGATGTCGTCCATCTACCCCGTGGTTCAATGATGAAATAAAGAGTGCCAAAGCTGATAAGCGGCATGCTGAGAGGAGATGGCGAAAATCCGGTCTAACAGTTGATCGTCAAATCTATGTTGAAAAGAACAACCGTATGAATCAAATGACTAGATCTGCCCGTTCGGAATATTATAACTCTAAAATCGCGAATGCTAAATCAACACAAGTCATCTATTCCATAACCAACGAACTAAGTGGTAAGAAAAAAGTACCAATTCTTCCTACTAATGTTAAAGAAAGTGAATTACCGGATGCTTTTGGTGAATATTTCCGTGACAAAATTGCAAACCTGCGTTACCAGCTAGATGTATCAAATACTGAAGCAGAGTTCAAACCGTTCGTTGGTGACAGTCTTAGTTCGTTCTGCAAGCTTACATGTGATGAGGTCAAGGAACTTATTTTATCATCCACTTCAAAAACATGTGTTTTGGATCCCATTCCAACTTCTTTACTGATGGAACATATCGATTTTATATTAGAACCACTCACAAAGCTCATAAATTGGTCTTTGTCTGAAGGTGTTGTTCCTGACTGTTTTAAGGAGACCGTTGTGATTCCCCTGATTAAAAATAATTCTCTGGATGCCGACTTGCTAAAGAACTATAGGCCCATCTCAAACCTTCAATTCGTCTCGAAGCTGTTAGAAAAAGCTGTCCTCAAACAAATGAGAAATCATATGGAGAAACATTTGCTTCTGGAAAAATTTCAGTCAGCGTACAAACCTGGTCACAGTACTGAAACTGCATTGTTGTGTATCACTTCAGACCTTCTTCTTGCCAGTGATGATAACAAGTTTTCACTAGTATCCCTGCTTGACATGAGCGCAGCTTTCGATACTCTTGATCACGAAATACTGTTGAAGCGATTGGAAATTTCTTTTGGGATATCTGACAGCGCGCTCAAGTGGTTCGGTTCATATCTCTCTAATCGTGTTCAGAGGATTCAAATTGGCAGTGCGTTTTCCAAAACCTTTCATCTGCAATATGGAGTCCCTCAGGGATCTGTCCTGGGGCCTGTCTTGTACTTAATCTACACCAAACCACTTGGTGAGATCATCAGGCGACACGGTGTCTCTGCGCACATGTATGCTGATGATACACAGCTTTACATTTCTGGTGATAACCCCCATTTTCTTCTCACTGTAATGGAAAACTGCATCGGTTCTGTGAAATCGTGGATGTTGGCTAATAAACTAAAATTAAATAGTGACAAAACTGAAGTAATGTGGGTGTCTAAGCCGTCATACATAGAAAAGGTGGGCATAGATGTTATGACTATTGATGGTAACCAAGTTTATTTCTCAGATCGCGCGAAGAACCTTGGTGTATTTTTGGATAGATCACTCTCTATGACATCACATATTAGCCAGATATGCAAGACAATATACATTGAACTTCGAAAACTGGGTCAAATGAGGAAATACATAAACACTGACTCAGCTAAAAAACTTGCTTCATCTCTGATTCTCAGTCGACTTGACTATTGCAACTCTCTTTTGGCTGGTATACCATCTATCCAAATTACCAGGCTTCAGCGTCTGCAACACACTGCTGCAAGGATAGTTCTGTGTCGTAAAAGATCTGACGACACAGATGAAATGTTGCAAGAACTACATTGGCTACCTGTGACAGATAGGATTATTTATAAACTTGTTACATATGCATATCAAGCAACCCATGACCCAAAATCTCTTCCAGCATACTTCAGTGATATCCTTGTTCCGTATGTCCCACACCGATCACTTCGTTCTGAGGACAAACTTCTTTTGACACCAGCTGGTGCTAATTTGATCACGGTTGGCTACCGATCTTTCAAAGTAACATGCGCAAATGCATGGAATCCTCTGCCATTGAACATAAAAGAGTCACCATCTCTCGACGACTTTAAAAAGTCATTGAAAACTTACTTGTTTGCGCGGCGTTTCAGAAAGTGACTTTGATATTGTGTATATTTATATTTCTTTTTTATGTTTATGTCAAGCGCTTAGGGCCCGCTTATTGGGGATAAGCGCTATACAAATATTATTATTATTATTATTATTATGGTAAACAAAGTCAAATCATTGTAATAACAGCTTGTGACTGATCGGATGGAATTGGGTCCATGGGCATCCGACAGTTCAATCTACAATGTTGTTGTTGTTGGTGTTGTTGTTACTAGTGGATGCATAGTCCATGCGTATATCACAACACTGCATTAGTGTGTCGCAGGCAGTTCGGTAGAAATATTACAGACAATACGTCAATAGCAGTAGACTCCGTAAGTTACTGGGCGATGACTTCGCGACAAGGTCCTCCACACAATGAACACGATGCATCGTTCCGTGCAATATTTATAATTTTAAAGTTGCAGTCAACAAACTTGTCACTTTTAATTGAATTGGATCTGTGAGCGTGATAACCCGTCAGTTTATTCTAATTTCTACAACGTTGTTGTTGTTGTGTTGTGTTGTTGTTGTTGTTGTTGTTGCTGTTGTTGATATTGTCCCGTATGATCATAGTCAATGGTAGTGGTTGATATCAAAGCTCTTGTGAATTATTCTGATGCGTGTATCCTTTTGTGTAAGTTTCTGTTATTTTAAACATTCACAACACTGTCGTGTTCAACAATCAACACTCGAGTCGAGTCAAGTCTCAACACTACGCGAATAAATCACAACCATCTCGGCAGCTGCCCACTGCTGCAATCGGTGACAATTTCGAAGAAAATATCCATGAGTACAGCCATCGGCCGGTATTTTTCAAATGAACATCGTGTCCGGTTCACATAGAAATCGAAATTAGACAGTGTAAACATTATTCCTGCACTGTAGTAATGTTGAATGATCTTTTTTTACTACACTGTTTTAATTTCATTTATACAGGGAAAACGAACCATTGATTGAGTATCAATTTCATTATGTTATTTGTTTTCCACATGTTTGATGTGAGGATTTATCCATTTCCTCTATCACTGAACACAACATCGCTTCGAAATGTTTTGTCAATTCCCAAGATAGCACTATACTAAATTATTCTGGGACAGCATGACTAACGTTCGATAACAGATAATAAATAGTGACTATGCAAAAATAGTGGTCTTATTATCTGAACATTGCCTAAGAGATAAACAAGCCGTGCATTATGTATACAATATAGGATGGATAAAACAGTTAAATATGAGCAAAGACCACACTGTGAGAAAAATGCCCGTCGCTTAGCGGTATCATACCGCGCAACATCGCTGCCAACCTTGGACCGTTAAACATACGGTCAGGCTGTAGCATGTTCCACAGTACAAAACCATTTAAGTTACTGGCAGACTATAACCAGTAACTGTCCGACCGTTTAATTATTTTACGGTTCAACACCGTTTAATTAATATCAAGACCGTAACTAATAAAGGTCAGACCAATGGTATTTTTCACGGGACAACACAAATGTTTTGCTCTTAATTTGCTAATTTACCGTAGAATTAGCCAAGTTCCCATGGTAACAATATGATTTATCGGTAGGCATTACGATTCGTAATATTATTCGTAACTGAAAAATACATATTAGTTCTTCTGTTACGATCATAGTTTTGATGAAACATAAATCCTCAATGCATAAAGTGATAGACAATACTTATGAAACTTTGCAGTTTGCAGAGGATCAAACTTGTTATCTGCCTCGTAGAATATAATCCGGATTTCGACGGTCCGACACTGTTAAACAGTGCAACAATCAACTTGTATGCGTATGACCCCCATCTGCATTCGGGTAATTAGTGCTGGTGCATAAATGTGCTTATTATGCTTAACATGCTGGGGAATAGTTAGCCACGTTTGGGTGTGACTCTACTGTTTATTTTAACAAATGGGAATTCACACACCGTCGTGGCATTGAAACAAGACACCGTGTACCATTACCAAACACAGACATTCACAATCAATAATAAGTTATGGCCAACTGTTATGGTATATGTTATGTTTCCAAATGATAGGTATTTCAGTTCACATCTTCGACCGAAAGTGGAAAATACTGACTGGACTTTTCATTTTGGTACAAAACATCACAATTTCACACCAAACACCGGAAAAATCGAACGTACTTAAATCCGAACGTACAAAAATATAGGACTTTTCATTTTGGTAGACAAACAAACAAATTGTTGGACACTTGTTGAAAAATCGACCATTTTTCAACCAATTTTGTCTTAGAAATTCACCTTACTGATGTGATAATGTCCCTTAAACGTACACGCTCGTTCCCTTTTGAAGTCCTTTGATCAACTGGCACCAACGTGTGGCATATACAACGTGTAGCATATACAACGTGTAGCCAAAAATGAATAATCGAATCTTATATTAACGAGCTTCCAACGCTATACATGCAGCGAGTGGGATAATGGGATTTGCCTGTGCGGAATTGTGTCTCCATTCATTGCATTACCATATCAGCACATGCTACATGTTACAAGCATACATGTGTAGCAAATGTGGCTATTACCACAAGCTATTCAACAAGCAAGCCCTAACTAAAGATATGAAATAGTTAACATCAGCTCGAGTGTTTTGACTAATTGCCATTCTCCTTGATAACATAATGTACATGTATAACGACAAGCAGTCTGTCCATTTCACAGTGAAATATTGGTTTTCTGTGTTGGTTATCGTTGCTGTATCACGATGTTGTTAGTATTATTGGTAGAGGAAAGCTCGCTGGCTAATTTCACTTCGAAATGGCTCTGCTGTGCGTAAATACCACTCCAAATATAGGTTAACCCTTTCTATACTAAATTGATTCGCACAATCCGTTATAATTGTACATCTGAATGGTATATTATTGATTAGTTGGGATTTTAAGGCGACAAAAGCAGACGACAGATAAATAAAAGTGCAGAAGGAGTCCTACCATGTTTAGATAATACGTTCAACAAACTACTCACTAATGATGATTTAGTATAGAAAGGGTTAGACTTATTATATGAACATTCCTAGGGATTACTACTCATCAATTATGCTTTAGTATAGAACGAACTGAACCATTATCAGAGCATTTCCTAAGGGATCACTACTCATCAATGATGCCTTAGTATGGAAAGTACTTGTTATCTGAACATTTCTTAAAGGATCACTACTCATCAATTATGCTTTAGTATGTACAGAAAGGGTTACACTTAGTATATATCTGGACATTGCCTAAGGGATCATTACTCATCAAACTCATTAAACTAATTATCTGAACGTTTCCAAGAGATAACTACTCACAAATGATGCTTTAGTTTAGAAAGGGTTTCTTTCTTTCTCTCTATCTCTCCCTCTCTCTCCTCTCCTCTCTCTCTCTCCCCTCTCTCTCCTCTCTCTCTCTCTCTCTCTCTCTCTCTTATGGAATATAGGAATGGGTCGCCAAGTATTAGATCATGTCACGAATTTCTACTCTGGCTACGCCCGTAGAGATCTTTTTCCACCCGTTTAAAATGTGGGAACATTTTGATGTTCTGACAGGGAACTTTACAGCATTGAACACACACAGCACGGAATATATTTCCTTGTTAGTACTTGTTCCGTAATAATCTATTTCACAGGGATAAATACGTTAGAACTATGACGGAATCGAGAAAGGCGATGAACTTATTGGATCTATTATGTCTGCAGCTTTCAAGCGCACATACACATCGACGGGTGTATTGCATCTTGAATTACAATTACAGCAGCTCAATATTCCTTCTACGTAAGCCAGCTATAGTGAAATCTTGCTATAATCACCGTAATCCAGTTAATTACTTCATTTTGCTGGCTCAACGGCTGTTCTACGTAAAGTTAAACTGTCCTATAATGATTGACTAAGTACAACGAATTAGATACTACAACAGATCTGCAACGTCACTGGTGTTGATTTTGATGAGATGTTTTTTTTTATTTTCCTATAATATCTTGAGGTACTTTATTAAAAAGACCAAACATACATGTACATGTGTATGGGAAGCCAAATTTAAATTTAATAAATAATTGAGCTTAAAGGTACTCAATCCGATTCGATGGTCCCCATATCATCTGATTCCAACAACAACAATGTTTTTTTTTAAATGCGGCTCCGGTTATCAGAATAGATTAATTGCCCAAAAATAATTCTAACCACAGTCAACAAAATTGCCCAAAACCTGTTATTTTTATCAACATTTTGTTCAACGAAATTTTGCCGGTTTGTCAATTATCCGACACAAAAAAGCCACTTGATTTTAGAGAGACTTAGAGTTATTCATCTTCATTCGCAATTTTATCCGAGACCGTCTTCCCGTCGACCTTTTACTTGGCCACTAAAAACTATCGGTGGTGAAAAATAATAGATTTCAAAAATCGATATCTGATCACTCTGAACTTTGATGGGTTGGTTCCTCGACTCGATTCAAATATTTTTGACCGAAGCCAAGGAATAGTAATTTGCGAGCGCAATAAGGAATCTCTAATTGCGCTTAAGCGCAATAAGGGAAGATCTAATTTCGCTTAAGCGCAATAGGGGAATATCTAATTGCGCTTAGGCGCCATAATGAATATTTGAAGGTATATCTTATTGTGCTTAAGCGCAAAAGGAGTCTCTAATTGCACGTAAGCGCAATAAGGAATATTCTTATTGCGCTTAAGTGCGATAAGAGCTAATTGTGCTTAAGTGCAATTAAAATTCTTCCTTATTGCGCTTAGTTATGTTACATAAACATTACATAAATTCAAATGGTGTAGTCCATAGTACAATGGGTGGAGTTTATTGGTGACCTGGTGACTGTCCACATGTAGGCCAAATCGGATTCTACTATTTGAAGAGGGGTGATCTCATGAGGGATATATTAATTGCGCTTAAGCGCAATAAGCATGTAATTGCGCTTGAGTGCAATAAGGAATGTCTTTTTCGCTTAAGCTCAATAAGGAATCCCTAATTGCTATTAAGCGCAATAAGGAATATTCTTATTGCGCTTTCGCGCAATTAGAGATTCATTATTGCGAGTAAGCTTAGTTATTTATTAAATGTCAATTTGTCTTCCCATACATGTACATTATATACACGAATATTTATGAGGTTCATTATCAGGTTTGGCTGGATAATCATCCTACAGACTATTCTATAAGAATTAGGGGGGTTTGTTTCTGATGATCAATAATTGCGCTTAAGCGCAATTGAATTTTGATAGTTTTTAATTTCGCTTAAGCGCAATTGCTGCCAACATAATTACGCTTAAGCTCAAATGTATTTCATTTGTGTACAACTAATTGCGCTTTATCACACTTCTGTGCGAAAAACTGAAAACTGCTGGAAATTTGTGTGTGACTTTGGTAAGTTTGTTAGAGTATACCAGGTAAGCAGGTAGATCATCGTTAATGTATAAACGTATCTTATCTGATCCCTCATTGTGGGTTCAAATGAACCGCGCCCCATTAAAAGACGCACCGAAATTATAGTAATTCATTATCGTTTTCCACCTTTCACTTGAAAGGAAAACAAATGCTCTCCGTTATTATTTACATGCTGTAGAAAAGAATTTTTTTTCTTTCTGAGTCAACAATGTATTTATCGCCATATTTTGATCCCCAAAACGCGATAAAGGCAAGCAAGCAATTGCTAGCTTTTACTGTAGGTATTTTAAAACTATGAATTATTTTAGAGCTTCGTATATATATAAGAGACTAGCTGGTGGGCCCGACTTCGTCCGGGCTGTTTCCCCTCTGCTTTCATCCGTCGAAAGGCGCGATTTGACCTTGAATTGACCATTTTGAAGGTCAATGTCAGGTCGGGGTCACGATTTGACCCGTCGAAAACACTCCCCGGACAAAAGCATCCCTGGGTATCAAATTTCGTCGAAATCCGTCCGTTTTACCCGATTTGACCTTTAATTGACCATTTTGAAGGTCAATGTCAGTTCGGGTCACGATTTTACCCGTCCAAAACACTCCCCGGACAAAAGTACCCCTATGTATCAAATTTCGTCGAATCCGTCCGTTTTACCCGATTTGACCTTGAGTTGACTCCGTCCGGCAGTTTTCCCGGCCATTGCTAACAGACAGACAAACAAACAGACAGACAGACAGACGTTCCAAAATATATATTAGATAACATTGACCTATCAATATTTACCTTGACCTTAATTTGAGTAAGCCTGTTTATTGTCGTATATATGCGAGGCTCACTATATGGGAGACTCGCATATATAATAGAATGCACTGGTACAGGATCTTTAATGCTGCAGCTTCCGTCATGATAGGGTTAATTGAAGGACTTTTAACACTGTGAATCACTGTAAATATGTACTTACATTTAATTTCATCATGTACGTTCCTTTGGCGGTTCCACCAGAAGTCCCCAGTTCGAGAGCATGTAGCGTGGTTCCGTACAAGTAACAGACCCTGGTCTTTACATCGAACGTACTTCCAGCGCAATTACTATGATATAGACAAAGTTTGTAGCACCGCAGGATGTTCGGCGCCGATATATTCAGAAAAGGTGTACCAACAGGTGTGATATCCTTGACAATTTCAGGGTATTTGCGTCCACATAGGTTTCCACGGACACACAGCAGAAATATTGTAAGTTGCAGTACCCGTGCGCAATCCATCTTCCTTGTGGGTTCAATCGACTATGAGATGCGCTATGCGATATGCGCTGTTGTTTGTGACCGTTGATTTGTTATTGTGTATATCCTATGCTATAGTTCTATATAACTGATATATGGCACTTTGTTATCATGGGAGGGCCGCGGATACAGTGTTGTCGCAAACTTATCGTAGTTCATAGATATGTGAAGTCACGTCGGCATTGGGGATTCAAGGGGGTTCTCTGTTAAAGGCACGGGCGGCGTTCGTTGCAGAAATATTCATATTTGTTCAAATCGCCATCAACAGAAGGATTATTAAAATATATGCCAAACATAATCAGCGCTTAAATAGCTATTGTCGTCAAGACGTACGATGGTGTCCGTAAACAAGAACCTTCTCGTGTTACAGAAGTGTTGCTTCTGTTTACATAACACAGCGCAATTCAATTGGTTGATCACACACAAATTATATAAACGATCTTTATTATTTCCATATCAGGAAAACAGTAACAAATAACGCTCTTTATATTTATCCGGATCTAAACAAAAGCCAGGCTCTGTAACGTTTTTTGCTTTTGTTTACTTAACAAAGGAAAAACATTTAACAACAACATACTGTTTATGCCATATTTCTGATTGGTATAAGAACAAAGTCTGTCTATATTTTACTATTCTTTCTGTTTATGGCGGTTTTTGACGGAGGTAAATATTTCAACAGCATATCCACCGCCAACGCCGCCATTATCTTTAAATGAATATTTCAAACAACTAATTCGTCAGAAAATGTGCATTGCATATATATATATATATATATATATATATATATATATATAAAATGCATTGTTTTGGATTTACTAATTCAATGTGCATTACATTGCATGGGTACGGTCACGTATACAATATACTTGGATGTTTTGCATAAATATCTAATTGACAACCTTACAAGAATATCTTGATATTTCTGATCCAATGTTGTTGTGAAAAATGCGGATCGTGTCCTAAATATCTACTCTGGCTACGCCCGTAAAGATCATATTCCACCCGTTCAAAACCTGGTAACTGTTTGATGCTCTGACCTGTTCTGACGGGGAACGTTCTAACAATGAACAAACACCATAGGGACTATATTTTTGTGTTAATACTTGTTTCGTGAAGATCTATTTCAAAGAAGAGATCTCAGCCCGAGATTGCATGATTTTTTAGACTTTTTTTTACCCGATATCTCAATACACAATGAATTGATTACCCAGGAGAAGTTCAATGATTGTAAGCGACGCAAAACAAAATCGGCTCACCAAAGTCACCCACATGCATCGTGAAATATATAACTAGCACCTTCACCTATCCTTGAAATATATTATAAATTTATTATACAATGTTGTATACAGTATGTGTTTTTTCTTGTATTCGTCCAGGTTGCGGTGACAAGTCATATTGGACGAGAGACGCAGTGTCGTGTCTAATATGACTTTTCACCACAACCTGACGAGTACAAGAAAAAACACATACTGTACATAACATTGCATAATGACATTTTTATTATCCATCTGTATGTTTATCCAAATTTTGGAAATAACACTTTTGTGGTTAGTTTTGGTATTTGTGCGGTGAAGGAGAGCAACACTCGAAATTTCCACCACCCCTGGCGCTACGCGGCCAACTACTCTCTATATGTGAATTCTTTGATGACAGAGACTTGTAATTTGTAACATTGTTACTTTGATATATATTAATACTACTAACTTGTCGAAAGCATTCATTGTATGTGTATACATAGATGAATGTTATCTTCAAATGAGAATTATTCCTAAAATAGACCCTCAATAAAATATGGCAAGTACTTATGGAATTTGGCTAAAAACGATTTCATTTGGCCAAAAATTTGGCAAGAGAACACTTTACAAGGGAGCAATATCCGATCAGTCTGTTGGTGCTTTCATGTCTGAATAGAATATAATAGAATATAATAGAATATAATAGAATATAATAGAATATAATAGAATATAATAGAATATAATAGAATATAATAGAATATAATAGAATATAATAGAATATAATAGAATATAATAGAATATAATAGAATATAATAGAATATAATAGAATATAATAGAATATAATAGAATATAATAGAATATAATAGAATATAATAGAATATAATAGAATATAATAGAATATAATTTATTGAGCCTCATTACATACATAAGATTGTTTGCTCATACATGGAGCATAATGTAAGTGAAAATAACACACAAACAAGAACTTAATTAGTGAATAATTGCAATAGTGAGGTTTGAAGTAGGGAAGTGGCAGAGTTGGTTTAGAGCATCAGAGGTACTTTGAATATTTTTGATATTTTCTAATCACTAAATATGTAGAGATAAGATAGGTGCTTGAATAAAAATAAGATAGGTGCTTGAACAAGCACATATATCCGTTGACAAACAAATTCAGAATAATTGTGTTCTTATAGTTGCAGCTTGTTATCTTCATCTTTAAGAGAAATATCACTGAATCGTAAATCACTGAATCGTAAATCACTGAATCGTAAATCGTAAATCACTGAATCGTAAATCACTGAATCGTAAATCACTGAATCGTAAATCACTGAATCGTAAATCGTAAATCACTGAATCGTAAATCACTGAATCGTAAATCACTGAATCGTAAATCACTAAATCATAAATCACTGAATCGTAAATCACTGAATCGTAAATCACTGAATCGTGAATCCAAATATCACTGAATCGTAAATCCAAATATCACTGAATCGTAAATCCAAATATCACTGAATCGTAAATCACTGAATCGTAAATCACTGAATCGTAAATCACTGAATCGTAAATCACTGAATCGTGAATCACTGAATCGTGAATCACTGAATCGTAAATCACTGAATCGTAAATCACTGAATCGTAAATCACTGAATCGTAAATCACTGAATCGTAAATCCAAATATCACTGAATCGTAAATCCAAATATCACTGAATCGTAAATCCAAATATCACTGAATCGTAAATCACTGAATCGTAAATCACTGAATCGTGAATCACTGAATCGTAAATCACTGAATCGTAAATCACTGAATCGTAAATCACTGAATCTTAAATCACTGAATCGTAAATCACTGAATCGTAAATCACTGAATCGTAAATCACTGAATCGTAAATCACTGAATCGTAAATCACTGAATCGTAAATCACTGAATCGTGAATCGTAAATCACTGAATCGTAAATCCAAACATCAGTTAATAGTTGAATTGTGTGTCTTGTGTAAATCTGGTTTTTTTTTTATATAAATCTATGTTGCAAACAATTATGTTTGACGATCCAATACTTCGTCATCATCGACATCCATATTGTGACGAACAGCGGCCGCCAGTTCTTCGACAATCATGCATAGAATCTTCGTATGATTGGATGACACACCATCGTGTGGCCATTCACGTAGATAAGAGCATGCATTATGGATTGGTTGATGTGACTCTTATGGTTTCCCAGGTGGTGACCATCTACCATCGACTGCTCAGCCAGCTCTATGAAGCTCATTGCACATAGATCGTAAACCAGTCGGCCCGCCCCATCGTCTCGAATGGTGCTGAAACATACATGATTTGTACAGTCTCAATAAGTAAGATCACTAACTCGCGGTGAATCCTCCATTTGGTCTCCGGAGGTCAAAGTTAAGAAGTAGCATCTATTTTAGCATATGGCTCAAGTCTGGGAATTCCCAAAATAAAATGGCAACAGTTCGTTACCGAATCGCAGGTGCGACAACTTCACAAATCTAATTAAACAATCACCCTAAATACATACAATACGTAGGTTTCGCGCAGTAGATGGATTGTTTTTGCGTTAATTTTTGTTATCGCAAATACTCGCTATTTATCAGTAAATTATGAGAAGTTCGTTGACAAAGCGGGTCGTCCATCGCTTAAACGTCTGAATGTCCACATCGTCACCAGATCCTAACTCTGTAGATGACATGGCCACAAAACAATTCTTAAACCCGTCGTTGCACTCGGAATAACTGAAATTATGCCATAAAATGCTAATAACAAATGCTCGCACTGTCGAATATTTACAAATGGATGCTAGCTACTTCTTAACTTTGACCTTTTACCGGTGGGTTGGGTAAAATGCTAGGAATCGGACCATATAGAACCATCGGCCATCTTGAAAATCGCGAACCAGTGACAAGGCTTATTATTGAAGTAAGGGTTAAAGCACAAGCATAGTTCTTCACCAGAATACATCGAGTCGTCAGGCGATATTAATTCTGGTGAAAAACTCTGCGTGTGGTATGACCGATGAATTGGAGCACAGTTGTTACCTCGCCGGTTGTGATTGGCTAACAGGAGTGTTCTCCAACACCAGCCAAACGCTGATTGGTCAATGTTGTGTTTTATTCACAATGATATAGTGACCGTCAACATGCTTTCATTTGTATATGTACAGTCCATGGATTGGCATGGGTGGAACCATGCATAAGGCCTACATACATATATCAGGTACATGTATGTTGTATATCCAATTTTGTTCATGTCTTCAAATCGATCAATGATTGTTATGGTAGAGCTCAACTGTGTGGTCAGCGTATTTACATTAACAATCTATTGTTGGCCGCTCTCAAAATGCCCACAAAAAAAACGCAAAATATTATTTGGACTCATCCTGATATTGCTACCCCCACCAAGTATTATGACTTTTATAGCTACGGAAGGCGTTCGCGGTGGGTAACAGCTGAACAAAACATAAATATAATGTTAAACATATACCAAGGAGAATCTGTTAAAATAGAACGTATTTTTATCATAGATAATCCTCCAGTGACGAAATTTACTGAAACAATAGCCAGTGTGTATATTAACCCTTTCATGGCGGGAGCTGCGCTGGTGTAGCATTGAATATCATGTGTCAGTGAATTGCCTTATATAGGGAACATCGCATTAGAACCTCGCAAAAGAATACACTGGCTTTATACAAGGTCAGGGTAAATTTATTAGGCCAATGAATTATGTTATAAGAGAATACATCGGCACAGGATTTTTGCAAAATTTCAGGAAGCCCCAGCAATGAAGGGTTAATAACGACTCTAAAATACAGACGATATAGATTGTGGAAAGGTACGGGGAGCTGCGTATTTCATCATTAACTTCTTTACAGCAGCAACACGCCAATCAATCTACATTATTTTCTTGGTATTAAAACAAAAAGAAACAAAAATTGTCCTACAACAGTTTGCATAAATTTTCTCGCAAATACCACTGTGCCATCTTGAGACGTAACGATCTATTTCAATCACGTGTAACAGGATGAGCGGGAGAGGGAAGTATTAGAAAGTTGACAGTACCAGGAATCCTAAGCCAGTCAACATAGATAGATAGTTTATTGGATAAAGCATGTACATATACAATAGGATTTTATAAAAATAATATTAGAAAATTCAATGCACATACAGAATCCGGGCGGTGGTGTGACCTAATGGCCGTCTTCCCAGCATCGCCCAGGCAAAAGAAAATTAACGACATGTTTTATCTCTGTTCAACATTACAAGGGAGCTCGACTTTGCTTAACTCTTTCGCCACCGAATTTACAGCTGATTATATGGAAATTCTTTGTCTCACATGTGGGGCATTCATACTAGTATTTATAGATGTGGTAGGTATGGACACCCATATACGTTCATGAAAAGTGACAACTGCCCATCAATTTGCAATACCTGCGGATGGATGACGTCATAGAATTGTGATTATATCACCATGGTAACGCATGCCATATGTGAACAGGTTCGTAAATACATTAGAACTCAATATATACTGTAACAGTTAACTTTATTTGCAATATTTCACCACAACAGTATATTGGCCAAATTCACACTCAAATAGTTAGCATTATATCCATCACGTCGTAATGTTAGCATACTTACGTGGTGATTAAGAATGTAATTAAAATGTGTACAATGAGCATAATGATGAGAACAGACCAATAGTATGCACAATAAGGCGTCATTTAACCCTTACCCAACAAACCGGCCAAAACCGGCCAAATAAAGCTTCAACGGCCTAAAATATCTTCGGTCTGTCTCAATAGAACCATACAAATATGGATATCATTGGAACCGGCTCCTTGACCACATTGTGGTGGTTACAGTTATGCCATGTGCCAATGCATTCTCTTATATATGCGAGTCGACCATAGGTCGCCTCGCATATATAAGAGAATGCTTTGGCCTAACAAAAATCTTTTTTAAACACTTTTTACCATTTTTTCTTACATTCTTTAACAATTTTATAATTTTTAATGTGTTAAGCCAATGCATTCTCTTATATATGCGAGGCGACCTATGGTCGACTCGCATATATAAGAGAATGCATTGGCACAGGGCCCTTCTGTTGGGTAAAGGGTTAACTGAAATAGATCATCCCGTATTTAGGCTCACGTGTATTCAACACTGATTATGCTAATGAATTATGAGTAACTTTCAAAAAACAACTGCCAATGATCTCATTGCGTTCCCATAATGGTTATGCATTTCAATGTCATGCATACAACATGCACTCGCAGCTATTATTATTGAAGTCGCAATATTGCGCGGCACAGTCAATTTCGTAACATTGCGTCGAAAATAGGAGACACTAGACGGATACCACAATTAAAATGTCGTTAGAAAGGGCAACAATCTTCTTTATTTCATAAACGTGGGTTATCGACATGTGTTTGTGATAAACAATAACAAACTAAATCAATCGGTACATGTGTATCTGCTTACAAACACCACACCTGTCGGTATTGTTCCGTCCACATTTTTGGGAAAACCCAAGGAAACCCCCCAATTAGTAATTGTGACGTCATACATGTGCTGTCTATATTTAGGCCGAGAACATCTCATTGTGGCCGTATTTGTCAGGTCAGCGTGATGATATCCAAGTCGCTACCCAATAAAATCATTAGCATATCACCGTAAATATGGTATTATTGTCTGTTATTCCCAAAACAATATTCTCTGTCGGATAAAGCGGGCTGCAGTGTTGAAAGAGTTAACTTTGGCTGTCAGACAAAACGTCTAACGACTGACCAAGCAGCCAATACGCCAAGGATTTTATAGCAAACAATATGTAATCGGGGTTAACGATTAGATGGCTAGTGGCGTCTAACCACTGTCACCAAGAGATATAGACCCCTCGCGCTATGATAATCCACTTACTGATAAGCAGTTTAAAGGCCCACTTAATTTTCGAGTCTCCGATTATTATTTTTATAGTGACTTGATATACAGTTTTAATAACAATCTATGCCATAACATATGATTTAAATACTATACTTCATCACTATTTGAAACATCTGTTTCGTAGAGGATGCCCACAGAGAAATAGGAAACTGCTGAAGACTTCCCCCCTCTTGCATCCAGAATGCAACAGAATTCAAACATTTTTCAATGAAAGGGGAAGAGCTCTATTTTTAATATATAGAGTTATTACCCCTGCATTGAAAATAATACTCACTTTTACTTCAATCTTGATAACAAAACGCATTGGAAACTCAACAAAAACAACAATTCTACAGTTTATTACACCGGATAAGTTGACAATACAATGTTTTGGAGCTTCCTCTTTCACATGGTATATAATATGGGATATATTTTATATAAAGTAATCTGGGGGTTCGAAAATTAAGTGGGCCTTTAAGAGAAACATAATTGTCGAAAGAACGCCTAGAACCCTAGAACCCTAGAACCCTAGCTCAATAAACCGAAAGTCGTAGCATTCAAGTTTTATTTTCAAAACATGAAAACCAGAAACTATACTGAAAGGTGAATTCAACCGAATGTTGCCACTTCGTACGTTGACGTTGTTTCCGCAAAAAACGTATTCACGGTAACATTTTAAATTCTTTGGGCACGCTTTGATAAATTGGTAGATACAATTGCATATATGCTATACATAAACTGTATTAATAATAAACAGACTAATCAAAGTTATGCGACCTGATATACGAAATACTCACGAATGAATTGGTCAGCAGTACTAATTGTGGAGTAAAGGAATTGTGGATGTGTCAGCAAATCATCATACTGACAGTGATGGGTGGATTTGAATTCCGAGACCATGATCCAATTAGGGTCGCAGTCGCACGAACACCATTTCTGTGCTATGTAGAAATCACGCGGCAGTGTAGCCGTATGGACCCTGAAATGATTATATTAGTCTGTAGAAATCACGCGGTAGTGTAGACGTATGATCACTGTAATGATTATATTAATCTGTATAAATCACGCGTTAGTGTAGCCGTATGATTCCTGCAATGATTATATTAATCTGTGGAAATCACGAGGTAGTGTAGCCGTATGATCACTGTAATGATTATATTAGTATGCAGGAATCACATGGTAGTGTTGAGCCGTATGATCCCTGTAATTATTATATTCATCTAGTCTGTGCTACATAGAAATCACACGGTAGTGTAGCCGTATGGATCCTGTAATGATTATATTAGTCTGTAGAAATCACGCGGTAGTGTAGACGTATGATCACTGTAATGATTATATTAGTCTGTAGAAATCACACGGTAGTGTAGCCGTGTGATCCCTGTAATGATTATATTATTCTGTTGAAATCACGCGGTAGTGTAGACGTATGATCACTGTAATGATTATATTAGTCTGTAGAAACCACGAGGTAGTGTAGCCGTATGATCCCTGCAATGATTATATTAGTCTGTAGAAACCACACGGTAGTGTAGCCGATTGATCCCTGCAATAATTATATTAGTCTGTGCTATGTAGAAATCACGTGGCAGTGTAGCCGTGTGATCCCTGTAATCATTATATTAATCTGTAGAAATCACGCGGGAGTGTAGCTGTATGATCCCTGCCATGATTATATTAGTCTGTGCTATGTAGAAATCACACGGTAGTGTAGCCATATGATCCCTGCAATTATTATATTAATATGTGGAAATCACGCGGTAGTGTAGCCGTGTGATCCCTGCAATGATTATATTAATCTGTAGAAATCACGAGGTAGTGTAGCCGTATGATCCCTGCAATGATTATATTAGTCTGTGCTATGTAGAAATAACGCGACAGTGTAGCCATATGATCCCTGCAATCATTATATTAGTCTGTAGAAATCACGCGGTAGTGTAGCCGTATGATCCCTGCAATGATTATATTAATCTGTAGAAATCACGAGGTAGTGTAGCCGTATGATCCCTGCAATGATTATATTAGTCTGTGCTATGTAGAAATAACGCGACAGTGTAGCCATATGATCCCTGCAATCATTATATTAGTCTGTTGAAATCACGCGGTAGTGTAGCCGTGTGATCCCTGTAATGATTATATTAGTCTGTGGAAACCACGCGGTAGTGTACACGTATGATCACTGTAATGATTATATTAGTCAGTAGTAATCACGAGGTAGTGTAGCCGTATGATCCCTGTAATGATTATATTAGTCAGTAGTAATCACGAGGTAGTGTAGCCGTATGATCCCTGCAATGATTATATTAGTCTGTATAAATCACGCGGTAGTGTAGCCATATGATCCCTGCAATAATTATATTAGTCTGTAGAAATCACGAGGTAGTGTAGCCGTGTGATTCCTGTAATGATTATATTAGTCTGTGGAAATCACGCGGTAATGTAGCCATATGATCCCTGCACTGATTATATTAGTCTATGGAAATCACGCGGTAGTGTAGCCATATGATCCCTGCAATGATTATATTAATCTGTGGAAATCACGAGGTAGTGTAGCCATATGATCCCTGCAATGATTATATTAGTCTGTAGAAATCACGCGGTAGTGTAGCCATATGATCCCTGCAATAATTATACTAGTCTGTAGAAATCACGAGGTAGTGTAGCCGTGTGATTCCTGTAATGATTATATTAGTCTGTGGAAATCACGCGGTAATGTAGCCATATGATCCCTGCACTGATTATATTAGTCTATGGAAATCACGCGGTAGTGTAGCCATATGATCCCTGCAATAATTATATTAGTCTGTAGAAATCACGCGGTAGTGTAGCCGTATGATCCCTGCAATAATTATATTAGTCTGTATAAATCACGCGGTAGTGTAGCCGTGTGATCCCTGCAATGATTATATTAGTCTGTATAAATCACGCGGTAGTGTAGCCGTGTGATCCCTGCAATGATTATATTAGTCTGTGGAAATCACGAGGTAGTGTAGCCGTATGATCCCTGTAATGATTATATTAGTCTGTTGAAATCACGCGGTAGTGTAGACGTATGATCCCTGTAATGATTATATTAGTCTGTATAAATCACGCGGTAGTGTAGCCATATGATCCCTGCAATGATTATATTAATCTGTGGAAATCACGAGGTAGTGTAGCCATATGATCCCTGCAATGATTATATTAGTCTGTAGAAATCACGCGGTAGTGTAGCCATATGATCCCTGCAATAATTATATTAGTCTGTATAAATCACACGGTAGTGTAGCCATATGATCCCTGCAATGATTATATTAGTCTGTAGAAATCACGCGGGAGTGTAGCCATATGATCCCTGCAATAATTATATTAGTCTGTATAAATCACGCGGTAGTGTAGCCATATGATCCCTGCAATAATTATATTAGTCTGTAGAAATCACGCGGTAGTGTAGCCATATGATCCCTGCAATGATTATATTAGTCTGTATAAATCACACGGTAGTGTAGCCGTATGATCACTGTAATGATTATATTAGTCTGTATAAATCACGAGGTAGTGTAGCCGTGTGATCCCTGCAATAATTATATTAGTCTGTATAAATCACGCGGTAGTGTAGCCGTATGATCCCTGCAATAATTATATTAGTCTGTAGAAATCACGCGGTAGTGTAGCCATATGATCCCTGCAATAATTATATTAGTCTGTATAAATCACGCGGCAGTGTAGCCGTGTGATCCCTGTAATGATTATATTAGTCTGTAGTAATCACGCGGTAGTGTAGCCGTGTGATCCCTGCAATGATTATATTAGTCTGTATAAATCACGCGGTAGTGTAGCCATATGATCCCTGCAATAATTATATTAGTCTGTAGAAATCACACGGTAGTGTAGCCATATGATCCCTGCAATGATTATATTAGTCTGTATAAATCACGCGGTAGTGTAGCCATATGATCCCTGCAATAATTATATTAGTCTGTAGAAATCACACGGTAGTGTAGCCATATGATCCCTGCAATGATTATATTAGTCTGTAGAAATCACGAGGTAGTGTAGCCGTATGATCCCTGCAATAATTATATTAGTCTGTATAAATCACGCGGTAGTGTAGCCGTGTGATCCCTGTAATGATTATATTAGTCTGTATAAATCACGCGGTAGTGTAGCCGTATGATCCCTGCAATAATTATATTAGTCTGTAGAAATCACGCGGTAGTGTAGCCGTATGATCCCTGTAATAATTATATTAGTATGTAGAAATCACACGGTAGTGTAGCCGTATGATCCCTGCAATGATTATATTAGTATGTAGAAATCACACGGTAGTGTAGCCGTATGATCACTGTAATGATTATATTAGTCTGTAGAAATCACGCGGTAGTGTAGCCGTATGATCCCTGCAATGATTATATTAATCTGTAGAAATCACGAGGTAGTGTAGCCGTATGATCCCTGCAATGATTATATTAATCTGTAGAAATCACGAGGTAGTGTAGCCGTATGATCCCTGCAATGATTATATTAATCTGTAGAAATCACGAGGTAGTGTAGCCGTATGATCACTGTAATGATTATACTAGTCTGTAGAAATCACGCGGTAGTGTAGCCGTATGATCACTGTAATGATTATATTAGTCTGTAGAAATCACGCGGTAGTGTAGCCGTATG
Source organism: Siphonodentalium dalli (assembly GCA_032622095.1). Taxonomy (NCBI): domain Eukaryota; kingdom Metazoa; phylum Mollusca; class Scaphopoda; order Gadilida; family Siphonodentaliidae; genus Siphonodentalium; species Siphonodentalium dalli. Next base: position 17,919,746 of record CP136061.1, on the reverse strand, counting down.
ATCCCTGTAATGATTATATTAATCTGTAGAAATCACGAGGTAGTGTAGCCGTATGATCCCTGCAATGATTATATTAATCTGTAGAAATCACGAGGTAGTGTAGCCGTATGATCCCTGCAATGATTATATTAATCTGTAGAAATCACGAGGTAGTGTAGCCGTATGATCCCTGCAATGATTATATTAATCTGTAGAAATCACGAGGTAGTGTAGCCGTATGATCCCTGCAATGATTATATTAGTCTGTGCTATGTAGAAATAACGCGACAGTGTAGCCATATGATCCCTGCAATCATTATATTAGTCTGTTGAAATCACGCGGTAATGTAGCCGTGTGATCCCTGCAATAATTATATTAGTCTGTAGAAATCACGCGGTAGTGTAGCCGTGTGATCCCTGTAATGATTATATTAGTCTGTAGAAATCACGAGGTAGTGTATCCGTATGATCCCTGTAATGATTCTAATAGTCTGTGGAAATCACGCGGTAATGTAGCCATATGATCCCTGCACTGATTATATTAGTCTATGGAAATCACGCGGTAGTGTAGCCATATGATCCCTGCAATGATTATATTAATCTGTGGAAATCACGAGGTAGTGTAGCCGTATGATCCCTGCAATGATTATATTAGTCTGTGCTATGTAGAAATAACGCGACAGTGTAGCCATATGATCCCTGCAATGATTATATTAATCTGTAGAAATCACGAGGTAGTGTAGCCGTATGATCCCTGCAATGATTATATTAGTCTGTGCTATGTAGAAATAACGCGACAGTGTAGCCATATGATCCCTGCAATGATTATATTAGTCTGTGGAAATCACGCGGTAATGTAGCCGTGTGATCCCTGCAATAATTATATTAGTCTGTAGAAATCACGCGGTAGTGTAGCCGTGTGATCCCTGTAATGATTATATTAGTCTGTAGAAATCACGAGGTAGTGTATCCGTATGATCCCTGTAATGATTCTAATAGTCTGTGGAAATCACGCGGTAATGTAGCCATATGATCCCTGCACTGATTATATTAGTCTATGGAAATCACGCGGTAGTGTAGCCATATGATCCCTGCAATGATTATATTAATCTGTGGAAATCACGAGGTAGTGTAGCCATATGATCCCTGCAATGATTATATTAGTCTGTAGAAATCACACGGTAGTGTAGCCGTGTGATCCCTGTAATGATTATATTAGTCTGTATAAATCACGCGGGAGTGTAGCCATATGATCCCTGCAATGATTATATTAGTCTGTAGAAATCACACGGTAGTGTAGCCGTGTGATCCCTGTAATCATTATATTAATCTGTAGAAATCACGCGGGAGTGTAGCTGTATGATCCCTGCAATTATTATATTAATATGTGGAAATCACGCGGTAGTGTAGCCGTGTGATCCCTGCAATGATTATATTAATCTGTAGAAATCACGAGGTAGTGTAGCCGTATGATCCCTGCAATGATTATATTAGTCTGTGCTATGTAGAAATAACGCGACAGTGTAGCCATATGATCCCTGCAATCATTATATTAGTCTGTAGAAATCACGCGGTAGTGTAGCCGTATGATCCCTGTAATGATTATATTAGTCTGTAGAAATCACACGGCAGTGTAGCCGTGTGATCCCTGTAATGATTATATTAGTCTGTAGAAATCACGCGGTAGTGTAGCCATATGATCCCTGTAATGATTATATTAGTCTGTAGAAATCACACGGTAGTGTAGCCGTATGATCCCTGCAATCATTATATTAGTCTGTAGAAATCACGCGGTAGTGTAGCCATATGATCCCTGTAATGATTATATTAGTCTGTAGCAGGGATGGGGTAATTGTAATTTGTAATTGTAATTGACTGTAATTAATTACATTTTTTCAAGTAATTGCATGTAATTGGTAATTGAGTTTATTCTCAATTACATGTAATTGCAATTGTAATTGGTTAGGGTGTAATTGTAATTGTAATTAGGGTTTTATTTCAATTACTTCAAAATCACAGGTACTTGTTTTTTCTCTCTCAAAGTTCTCTTTCATAATTCATCCAATGGTTTCTTCAAATGGTTTCAGCCAAACTTTAAAGTGTGACTGGCTATCACTATGTTGTGACAACATAGTGATAGCCAGTCACACTTTGAAGTTTGTCACAACACTGAGTTTCTATTCACTGTGTGTCAATGGTGATTTTTTTTACACCACCTGCATTTGTTTTCTTAAGCATTGGTAGTCTTTGATGTAGAAGGCTTGTTTTGATAAATACAATGAGAAACCAACTTCAGATAATTGACAATAGATCACTAATAGTCACTCTTATGGTCATGTTTTCATTGCCTCCATCTGAAATGGTATATAAGCTATGGTAGCATTGAGAAATTCATACCAACCACTGCTAATGCTATCAACATGTCTACAAAAAGTTCTTCGTTAATCTGGCAGCATTTTGATTTGCCAAAAGACACATCGGGTCCTATGAAAGCAAAGTGCAAGCTTTGCCCCACTACTATCTCCGGTTCCAAAAAAGTTACCTCCAATTTTGTGACACATCTGAAGGTAAGTTTCCATTTCTTTGTACTAATATTGTTTATTTCCATTGGCATATTACTTCAGTCATATGGTGGTATAGCTGTATGCATTGTGTTTTGTCCCTTCTAATTTGTAAATGAACAATAGACTCAATAATCCCCCAATTAGCAGTGTCTAGTGGAGGCATTGTGTCACCAGTAATCTACTGGCCACAACCGCTAATTATTTTACAAGGTGTTATATTAATTACATTCTTACTGCAAAACTATGGGCACAGATGTTTATGACTCTAATTAACAATTAGTGTGTGGATTATCTCATTGTCCTTCACAGTGGCCTGACTGACTGAGACAGTCTTATTTCATTAATAGTGAAAATATGGATACATGTATGTATTACTAAAAAAACTTACTTTAATTTTATAGCGAAAGCATCGAGATATCTTCGAAACCACATTAACACAAGCACCATCAACAGTTGACCAACATTGGCAACAAAAGCTACTGAGACTATGCTCATACTTTACAGCTAGTTGTGAGGGACGGAATGAAAGCTGGAACAGCGCAAATAACTCTGTGCTAAATCATTTAGCCTAAATGTGCTCCATTACTGTGCTTACTCATGTATTTTTTTATCTTGCTTGTGTTATGTTGTTATCAAATAAAGACCATATCAATAAATAGTGTTCCTACTTCAATTATGTACTGAAATGTAATTGTAATTGTAATTGAATTACATTTCAAAGTAATTGTAATTGTAATTAATTACATTAAGAAATAGATGTAATGGGAATTGTAATTGTAATTGAAAAATGTTGAAGTAATTGTAATTGTAATTAATTACATTCACAAGTAATTGCCCCATCCCTGGTCTGTAGAAATCACGCGGTAGTGTAGCCATATGATCCCTGCAATAATTATACTAGTCTGTATAAATCACGCGGTAATGTAGCCGTGTGATCCCTGTAATGATTATATTAGTCTGTAGAAATCACGCGGTAGTGTAGCCGTGTGCTCGCTGCAATGATTATATTAATCTGTAGAAATCACGAGGTAGTGTAGCCGTATGATCCCTGCAATGATTATATTAGTCTGTTGAAATCACGCGGTAGTGTAGCCGTGTGATCCCTGCAATGATTATATTAGTCTGTAGAAACCACGAGGTAGTGTAGCCGTATGATTCCTGCAATGATTATATTAGTCTGTGGAAATCACACGGCAGTGTAGCCGTGTGATCCCTGTAATGATTATATTAGTCTGTAGAAATCACGCGGTAGTGTAGCCGTGTGATCCCTGTAATGATTATATTAGTCTGTGGAAATCACGCGGTAATGTAGCCATATGATCCCTGCACTGATTATATTAGTCTATGGAAATCACGCGGTAGTGTAGCCATATGATCCCTGCAATGATTATATTAATCTGTGGAAATCACGAGGTAGTGTAGCCATATGATCCCTGCAATGATTATATTAGTCTGTAGAAATCACACGGTAGTGTAGCCGTGTGATCCCTGTAATGATTATATTAGTCTGTGCTATGTAGAAATAACGCGACAGTGTAGCCATGTGATCCCTGCAATGATTATATTAGTCTGTGGAAATCACGCGGTAGTGTAGCCGTGTGATCCCTGCAATGATTATATTAATCTGTAGAAATCACGAGGTAGTGTAGCCATATGATCCCTGCAATGATTATATTAGTCTGTATAAATCACGCGGTAGTGTAGCCGTATGATCACTGCAATTATTATATTAATCTGTAGAAATCACGCGGTAGAGTAGCCATATGATCCCTGCAATGATTATATTAGTCTGTAGAAATCACGCGGCAGTGTAGCCATATGATCCCTGCAATGATTATATTAATCTGTAGAAATCACGAGGTAGTGTAGCCATATGATCCCTGCAATGATTATATTAGTCTGTATAAATCACGCGGTAGTGTAGCCGTATGATCACTGTAATGATTATATTAGTCTGTGGAAATCACACGGTAGTGTAGACGTATGATCCCTGCAATGATTATATTAGTCTGTAGAAATCACGCGGTAGTGTAGCCGTGTGATCCCTGCAATTATTATATTAGTCTGTAGAAATCACACGGTAGTGTAGCCGTGTGATACCTCAATGATTATATTAGTCTGTGGAAATCACGCGGTAATGTATCCGTATGATCCCTGTAATGATTATATTAGTCTGTGGAAATCACGCGGTAGTGTAGCCATATGATCCCTGCAATGATTATATTAGTCTGTAGAAATCACGAGGTAGTGTAGCCGTGTGATCCCTGTAATAATTATATTAGTCTGTGGAAATCACGCGGTAATGTATCCGTATGATCCCTGTAATGATTATATTAGTCTGTATAAATCACGAGGTAGTGTAGCCGTGTGATCCCTGTAATGATTATATTAGTCTGTAGAAATCACGCGGTAGTGTAGCCGTGTGATCCCTGCAATGATTATATTAGTCTGTGGAAATCACACGGTAGTGTAGCCGTATGATCACTGTAATGATTATATTAGTATGCAGAAATCACGCGGTAATGTATCCGTATGATCCCTGTAATGATTATATTAGTCTGTGGAAATCACGCGGTAGTGTAGCCGTGTGATCCCTGTAATGATTATATTAGTCTGTGGAAATTACGCGGTAGTGTAGCCGTGTGATCCCTGCAATGATTATATTAATCTGTAGAAATCACGAGGTAGTGTAGCCGTGTGATCCCTGTAATAATTATATTAGTCTGTGGAAATCACGCGGTAATGTATCCGTATGATCCCTGTAATGATTATATTAGTCTGTATAAATCACGAGGTAGTGTAGCCGTGTGATCCCTGTAATGATTATATTAGTCTGTAGAAATCACGCGGTAGTGTAGCCGTGTGATCCCTGCAATGATTATATTAGTCTGTGGAAATCACACGGTAGTGTAGCCGTATGATCACTGTAATGATTATATTAGTATGCAGAAATCACGCGGTAATGTATCCGTATGATCCCTGTAATGATTATATTAGTCTGTGGAAATCACGCGGTAGTGTAGCCGTGTGATCCCTGCAATGATTATATTAGTCTGTGGAAATCACACGGTAGTGTAGCCATATGATCACTGTAATGATTATATTAGTCTGTAGAAATCACGAGGTAGTGTAGCCGTGTGATCCCTGTAATGATTATATTAGTCTGTATAAATCACGCGGTAGTGTAGCCGTATGATTCCCGTAATGATTATATTAGTCTGTGGAAATCACGAGGTAGTGTAGCCGTATGATCCCTGTAATGATTATATTAATCTGTAGAAATCACGCGGTAGTGTAGCCATATGATCCCTGTAATGATTATATTAGTCTGTATAAATCACACGGTAGTGTAGCCGTATGATCCCTGCAATGATTATATTAATCTGTAGAAATCACGCGGTAGTGTAGCCGTATGATCACTGTAATGATTATATTAGTCTGTGGAAATCACACGGTAGTGTAGACGTATGATCCCTGCAATGATTATATTAGTCTGTAGAAATCACGCGGTAGTGTAGCCGTGTGATCCCTGCAATTATTATATTAGTCTGTAGAAATCACACGGTAGTGTAGCCGTGTGATACCTCAATGATTATATTAGTCTGTGGAAATCACGCGGTAATGTATCCGTATGATCCCTGTAATGATTATATTAGTCTGTATAAATCACGAGGTAGTGTAGCCGTGTGATCCCTGTAATGATTATATTAGTATGTAGAAATCACACGGTAGTGTAGCCGTGTGATCCCTGCACTGATTATACTAGTCTGTAGAAACCACACGGTAGTGTAGCCGTGTGATCCCTGTAATGATTATATTAGTCTGTAGAAACCACACGGTAGTGTAGCCGTGTGATCCCTGTAATGATTATATTAGTCTGTAGAAACCACACGGTAGTGTAGCCGTGTGATCCCTGTAATGATTATATTAGTCTGTGGAAATCACACGGTAGTGTAGCCATATGATTCCTGCAATGATTATATTAGTCTGTGGAAATCACGCGGTAGTGTAGCCATATGATCCCTGTAATGATTATATTAGTCTGTATAAATCACGCGGGAGTGTAGCCGTGTGATCCATGTAATGATTATATTAGTCTGTGGAAATCACACGGTAGTGTAGCCATATGATTCCTGCAATGATTATATTAATATGTGGAAATCACGCGGTAGTGTAGCCGTGTGATCCCTGCAATGATTATATTAGTCTGTGGAAATCACACGGTAGTGTAGCCATATGATTCCTGCAATGATTATATTAATATGTGGAAATCACGCGGTAGTGTAGCCGTGTGATCCCTGCAATGATTATATTAGTCTGTATAAATCACGCGGGAGTGTAGCCGTGTGATCCCTGTAATGATTATATTAATCTGTAGAAATCACGCGGTAGTGTAGCCGTATGATCCCTGCAATGATTATATTAGTCTGTATAAATCACGCGGGAGTGTAGCCATATGATCCCTGCAATGATTATATTAGTCTGTAGAAATCACACGGTAGTGTAGCCGTGTGATCCCTGCAATGATTATATTAGTCTGTAGAAATCACACGGTAGTGTAGCCGTGTGATCCCTGTAATGATTATATTAGTCTGTAGAAATCACACGGTAGTGTAGCCGTATGATCCATGCAATGATTATATTAGTCTGTATAAATCACGCGGTAGTGTAGCCGTATGATCCCTGCAATGATTATATTAGTCTGTATAAATCACGCGGTAGAGTAGCCATATGATTCCTGTAATGATTATATTAGTCTGTATAAATCACGCGGTAGTGTAGCCGTATGATCCCTGCAATGATTATATTAGTCTGTATAAATCACGCGGTAGAGTAGCCATATGATTCCTGTAATGATTATATTAGTCTGTATAAATCACGCGGGAGTGTAGCCATATGATCCCTGCAATAATTATATTAGTCTGTATAAATCACGCGGTAGTGTAGCCGTATGATCCCTGCAATGATTATATTAGTCTGTATAAATCACGCGGGAGTGTAGCCGTATGATCCCTGTAATGATTATATTAGTCTGTATAAATCACGCGGGAGTGTAGCCATATGATCCCTGCAATAATTATATTAGTCTGTATAAATTACGCGGTAGTGTAGCCGTATGATCCCTGCAATGATTATATTAATATGTGGAAATCACGCGGTAGTGTAGCCGTATGATCACTGTAATGATTATATTAGTCTGTAGAAATCACGAGGTAGTGTAGACGTGTGATCCCTGCAATGATTATATTAATATGTGGAAATCACGCGGTAGTGTAGCCGTATGATCCCTGCAATGATTATATTAATATGTGGAAATCACGCGGTAGTGTAGCCGTATGATCCCTGTAATGATTATATTAGTCTGTAGTAATCACGCGGCAGTGTAGCCGTATGATCCCTGCAATGATTATATTAGTCTGTAGAAATCACGCGGTAGTGTAGCTGTATGATCCCTGCAATGATTATATTAGTCTGTATAAATCACGAGGTAGTGTAGCCGTGTGATCCCTGCAATGATTATATTAGTCTGTATAAATCACGCGGTAGTGTAGCCGTATGATTCATGTAATGATTATATTAGTCTATGGAAATCACACGGTAGTGTAGCCGTGTGATCCCTGCAATGATTATATTAATCTGTGGAAATCACGAGGTAGTGTAGCCATATGATCCCTGCAATGATTATATTAGTCTGTAGAAATCACACGGTAGTGTAGCCGTGTGATCCCTGTAATGATTATATTAGTCTGTGCTATGTAGAAATAACGCGACAGTGTAGCCATGTGATCCCTGCAATGATTATATTAGTCTGTGGAAATCACGCGGTAGTGTAGCCATATGATCCCTGTAATGATTATATTAGTCTGTAGAAATCACGAGGTAGTGTAGCCATATGATCCCTGCAATGATTATATTAGTCTGTGGAAATCACGAGGTAGTGTAGCCGTGTGATCCCTGTAATGATTATATTAGTCTGTATAAACCACGCGGTAGTGTAGCTGTATGATCCCTGCAATGATTATATTAGTCTGTGGAAATCACGCGGTAATGTATCCGTATGATCCCTGTAATGATTATATTAGTCTGTGGAAATCACGCGGTAGTGTAGCCATATGATTCCTGTAATGATTATATTAGTCTGTATAAATCACGCGGTAGTGTAGCCGTATGATTCCTGTAATGATTATATTAGTCTGTAGAAATCACACGGTAGTGTAGCCGTATGATCACTGTAATGATTATATTAGTCTGTGGAAATCACGCGGTAGAGTAGCCATATGATTCCTGTAATGATTATATTAGTCTGTGGAAATCACGCGGTAGAGTAGCCATATGATTCCTGTAATGATTATATTAGTCTGTAGAAATCACACGGTAGTGTAGCCGTGTGATCCCTGTAATGATTATATTTGTCTGTTGAAATCACGCGGTAGTGTAGCTGTATGATCCCTGCAATGATTATATTAGTCTGTAGAAATCACACGGTAGTGTAGCCGTATGATCCCTGCAATGATTATATTTGTCTGTTGAAATCACACGGTAGTGTAGCCGTGTGATCCCTGCAATGATTATATTAGTCTATGGAAATCACGCGGTAGTGTAGCCGTATGATTCCTGTAATGATTATATTAGTCTGTAGAAATCACACGGTAGTGTAGCCGTGTGATCCCTGTAATGATTATATTTGTCTGTTGAAATCACGCGGTAGTGTAGCTGTATGATCCCTGCAATGATTATATTAGTCTGTATAAATCACGCGGTAGTGTAGCCGTGTGATCCCTGCAATGATTATATTAGTCTGTAGAAATCACGAGGTAGTGTAGCTGTATGATCCCTGCAATGATTATATTAGTCTGTGGAAATCACGCGGTAGTGTAGCCGTATGATCCCTGTAATGATTATATTTGTCTGTTGAAATCACACGGTAGTGTAGCCGTGTGATCCCTGCAATGATTATATTAGTCTATGGAAATCACGCGGTAGTGTAGCCGTATGATTCCTGTAATGATTATATTAGTCTGTAGAAATCACACGGTAGTGTAGCCGTGTGATCCCTGTAATGATTATATTTGTCTGTTGAAATCACGCGGTAGTGTAGCTGTATGATCCCTGCAATGATTATATTAGTCTGTATAAATCACGCGGTAGTGTAGCCGTGTGATCCCTGCAATGATTATATTAGTCTGTAGAAATCACGAGGTAGTGTAGCTGTATGATCCCTGCAATGATTATATTAGTCTGTGGAAATCACGCGGTAGTGTAGCCGTATGATCCCTGTAATGATTATATTAGTCTGTGGAAATCACGCGGTAGAGTAGCCATATGATTCCTGTAATGATTATATTAGTCTGTATAAATCACGCGGTAGTGTAGCCGTATGATCACTGTAATGATTATATTAGTCTGTGGAAATCACGCGGTAGAGTAGCCATATGATTCCTGTAATGATTATATTAGTCTGTAGAAATCACACGGTAGTGTAGCCGTATGATCCCTGCAATGATTATATTAGTCTGTATAAATCACGCGGTAGTGTAGCCGTATGATTCCTGTAATGATTATATTAGTCTGTAGAAATCACACGGTAGTGTAGCCGTGTGATCCCTGTAATGATTATATTTGTCTGTTGAAATCACGCGGTAGTGTAGCTGTATGATCCCTGCAATGATTATATTTGTCTGTTGAAATCACACGGTAGTGTAGCCGTGTGATCCCTGCAATGATTATATTAGTCTATGGAAATCACACGGTAGTGTAGCCGTGTGATCCCTGTAATGATTATATTAGTCTGTATAAATCACGCGGTAGTGTAGCCGTATGATTCCTGTAATGATTATATTAGTCTATGGAAATCACACGGTAGTGTAGCCGTGTGATCCCTGCAATGATTATATTAGTCTGTGGAAACCACGAGGTAGTGTAGCCGTATGATCACTGTAATGATTATATTAGTCTGTGGAAATCACACGGTAGTGTAGACGTATGATCCCTGCAATGATTATATTAGTCTGTAGAAATCACGCGGGAGTGTAGCCGTATGATCCCTGCAATGATTATATTAGTCTGTAGAAATCACGCGGCAGTGTAGCCGTGTGATCCCTGTAATGATTATATTAGTCTGTAGAAATCACGCGGTAGTGTAGCCGTATGATCCCTGCAATGATTATATTAGTCTGTAGAAATCACGCGGCAGTGTAGCCGTGTGATCCCTGCAATGATTATATTAGTCTGTAGAAATCACGCGGCAGTGTAGCCGTGTGATCCCTGTAATGATTATATTAGTCTGTAGAAATCACGCGGTAGTGTAGCCGTATGATCCCTGCAATGATTATATTAGTCTGTAGAAATCACGCGGCAGTGTAGCCGTGTGATCCCTGTAATGATTATATTAGTCTGTAGAAATCACGCGGTAGTGTAGCCATATGATCCCTGCAATGATTATATTAGTCTGTAGAAATCACGCGGTAGAGTAGCCGTGTGATCCCTGTAATGATTATATTAGTCTGTAGAAATCACGCGGTAGTGTAGCCGTATGATCCCTGCAATGATTATATTAGTCTGTAGAAATCACGCGGCAGTGTAGCCGTGTGATCCCTGCAATGATTATATTAGTCTGTAGAAATCACGCGGCAGTGTAGCCGTGTGATCCCTGTAATGATTATATTAGTCTGTAGAAATCACGCGGTAGTGTAGCCGTATGATCCCTGCAATGATTATATTAGTCTGTAGAAATCACGCGGCAGTGTAGCCGTGTGATCCCTGCAATGATTATATTAGTCTGTATAAATCACGCGGCAGTGTAGCCGTGTGATCCCTGTAATGATTATATTAGTCTGTAGAAATCACGCGGTAGTGTAGCCGTATGATCCCTGCAATGATTATATTAGTCTGTAGAAATCACGCGGCAGTGTAGCCGTGTGATCCCTGTAATGATTATATTAGTCTGTAGAAATCACACGGTAGTGTAGCCGTGTGATCCCTGCAATGATTATATTAGTCTGTAGAAATCACGCGGCAGTGTAGCCGTGTGATCCCTGTAATGATTATATTAGTCTGTAGAAATCACACGGTAGTGTAGCCGTGTGATCCCTGCAATGATTATATTAGTCTGTAGAAATCACGCGTTAGTGTAGCCGTATGATCCCTGCAATGATTATATTAGTCTGTAGAAATCACACGGTAGTGTAGCCGTATGATCCCTGCAATGATTATATTAGTCTGTAGAAATCACGCGGTAGTGTAGCCATATGATCCCTGCAATGATTATATTAGTCTGTAGAAATCACACGGTAGTGTAGCCGTGTGATCCCTGTAATGATTATATTAGTCTGTGCTATGTAGAAATAACGCGACAGTGTAGCCATGTGATCCCTGCAATGATTATATTAGTCTGTGGAAATCACGCGGTAGTGTAGCCATATGATCCCTGCAATGATTATATTAGTCTGTAGAAATCACGCGGTAGTGTAGCCATATGATCCCTGTAATGATTATATTAGTCTGTAGAAATCACACGGTAGTGTAGCCGTGTGATCCCTGTAATGATTATATTAGTCTGTAGAAATCACACGGTAGTGTAGCCGTGTGATCCCTGTAATGATTATATTAGTCTGTGCTATGTAGAAATAACGCGACAGTGTAGCCATGTGATCCCTGCAATGATTATATTAGTCTGTAGAAATCACACGGTAGAGTAGCGTATGATCCCTGCAATGATTATATTAGTCTATGGAAATCACGCGGTAGTGTAGCCGTGTGATCCCTGTAATGATTATATTAGTCTGTAGAAATCACGCGTTAGTGTATCCGTATGATCCCTGTAATGATTATATTAGTCTGTGGAAACCACGCGGTAGTGTAGCCGTGTGATCCCTGTAATTATTATATTAGTCTGTGGAAACCACGCGGTAGTGTAGCCGTGTGATCCCTGTAATGATTATATTAGTCTGTAGAAATCACACGGTAGTGTAGCCGTATGATCCCTGTAATGATTATATTAGTCTGTAGAAATCACGCGGTAGTGTAGCCGTGTGATCCCTGTAATGATTATATTAGTCTGTGGAAATCACGCGGCAGTGTAGCCGTGTGATCCCTGTAATGATTATACTAGTCTGTAGAAATCACGCGGTAGTGTAGCCGTGTGATACCTCAATGATTATATTAATCTGTAGAAATCACACGGTAGTGTAGCCGTGTGATACCTCAATGATTATATTAATCTGTAGAAATCACACGGTAGTGTAGCCGTGTGATACCTCAATAATTATATTAGTCTGTAGAAATCACGCGGTAGTGTAGCCGTATGATCCCTGTAATGATTATATTAGTCTGTAGAAATCACACGGTAGTGTAGCCGTGTGATACCTCAATAATTATATTAGTCTGTAGAAATCACGAGGTAGTGTAGCTGTATGATCCCTGCAATGATTATATTAGTCTGTAGAAATCACGCGGTAGTGTAGCCGTGTGATACCTCAATGATTATATTAATCTGTAGAAATCACACGGCAGTGTAGACGTATGATCCCTGTAATGATTATATTAGTCTGTAGAAATCACACGGTAGTGTAGCCGTATGATCCCTGCAATGATTATATTAGTCTGTGGAAATCACGCGGTAGTGTAGCCGTGTGATCCCTGTAATGATTATATTAGTCTGTAGAAATCACGCGTTAGTGTAGCCGTATGATCCCTGCAATGATTATATTAATCTGTAGAAATCACACGGCAGTGTAGCCGTGTGATCCCTGTAATGATTATATTAGTCTGTATAAATCACTCGGTAAAGTATCCGTATGATCCCTGCAATGATTATATTAGTCTGTAGAAATCACGCGGGAGTGTAGCCCTATGATCCCTGCAATGAATATATTAATCTGTAAAAACCGCACGATATAGTGTTGCCGTATGATCCATGCAATGGTTATATTAGTCTATGCTATGTATAAATAACACGGCAGTGTGGCCATATAGTCCCTGCAATTACTATATTAGTCTGTGGAAATCACGCGGCGGTGTAGCCGTATGCTACCTCAATGATTATATTAATCTGTAAAAACCACGCGCTAGTGTTGCCGTATGATCCCTGCAATTATTATATTAGTCTATGGAAATCACGCGGTAATGTATCCGTATGATCCCTGTAATGATTATATTAGTCTGTGGAAATCACGCGGTAATGTATCCGTATGGTCCCTGCAATAATTATATTAGTCTGTATAAATCACTCGGTAATGTATCCGTATGATCCCTGCAATAATTATATTAGTCTGTGCTATGTGGAAATCACACGGTAGTGTAGCTGTGTGATCCCTGCAATGATTATATTAGTCTGTAGACATCACGAGGTAGTGCAGACGTATGATCCCTGCAATTATTATATTAGTCTGTGCTATGTAGAAATAACGCGGTAATGTCGTATGATTCCTGACTTGTGATGTGGCATGGTGTCGAATGCCTTGGAAAAGTCTAAAATGGCAACATCGACTTTTATTTCTTGTATTGTCGAAGGAATGTCGTATGTCGTCGGTTGTTACAGCTAGCTGAGTCACACAAGAGTACTTTGATAGGAAGCCATGGTTGAACGATGTTAGAGTTTCGTGCTCATTTAGATGGTTAATTATATGACTGTATATGATATGTTCCAAGATCTTGTATGGAACGGAGGTCAGCGATATATGGGGCGATAGTTTTCCGCCTTATGTGTATCTCCGTTATAGTAGATGCTGAATAAGTTAGCTAGTTTTCCGCCTTATGTGTATCTCCTTTATAGTAGATGCTGGATAAGTTAGCTAGTTTTCCGCCTTATGTGTATCTCCTTTCTAGTATATGCTGGATAAGTTAGCTAGTTTTCCGCCTTATGTGTATCTCCTTTCTAGTAGATGCTGGATAAGTTAGCTAGTTTTCACCCTTATGTGTATCTCCTTTATATTAGATGTTGGATAAGTTAGCTAGTTTTCCGCCTTATGTGCATCTCCTTTATATTAGATGTTGGATAAGTTAGCTAGTTTTCCGCCTTATGTGTATCTCCTTTATATTAGATGCTGGATAAGTTAGCTAGTTTTCCGCCTTATGTGTATGTGTATCTCCTTTATAGTAGATGCTGGATATGTTAGCTGATCTCCAGTCTAGGGGTAGTGTATCGGGTTTCAGTTAGGTTGTTGAATATTGGATTAGGGGTTAGGAATTAGCATGCTCAGTTGCACATTCTTTTTATAACTCGGTTAGGCATATTTTCAGGCCCTGGATCTTGTGTGGTTTTTTGGTAGTAGTCTATCTACCCCTTTCTTTCTGACGATTTGTGCCAAGACAACCACAGGGACATAACTTTCAACCCGGGAAGAATACAAGCAATCTCTTAGTCGCGGGAGCCGCTAGTTTACCACACATATTAGCGGCCCTGCTGACCACATCAACATTGCGAAATACCGGACATCAAAACGAATGATCTGGTGATTCCAGGCCGATACATACATAGTAAGACAGCTGTGGAGTAAACAGAAACGGTCTTGAGGATTAAGCAAGGCCAGATGTATCGCCTAGAAAAGCTACTGAAACCAGGAGAGTTAATAGGACCCATGGGGAGATGACGATAACTCGATTACCCTAAGTAAGTCTGGAACCGACGCGCCGTGAAGATACACATGGCCGTCATTAGCGGCCACTGGGTATTTTAGTAAGAAGCAAGCCGACATGAAAGAGGAGTTCTAACCAGTTTCTATCTGACCAACACAAGCGATCATCACGAACCCTCGGACGCTTAGAAGAGCAGAGTGGAGCAATGGACGGAAATACAAGGTAAACACGATGATCTTGTGATCCTAACAACATCTCACTGATGCGCCGGCGGAAGAAGAAGATGAGACGACAGGAAGATAAACTCAACCGGAACTCAACCGAGTAGAAGACAAGCAGATACACCCAACCTATGAAGACGGAAGAAGATCCCAACCCAAGCAGACGACAGGAAGAGAAACCCAGATACCGATGATTGAACATTATTGACTTTGTTATATATAAATAATCAAACCGTTCTGATAGCCTTAAGAGTTATATGTACCCGTATTGGCACAGATTATGTTTTCTATATTAGCCCTGGCTTTGGTCTTCAGTGATGGAATTTCTTCTCCGATGGCTCATCGGTGATGACTGATTTTAACTGTTGTAATATCGACTCATTCTTTTTTTCTTGACGTAGCTCCAGAAGGGTTTGCTGTTATTTTTGTTTAAGCCTTCGGTGTTGTTTTTGTGTGTGTGTCTCCACTCTTCCTGTCTGGTTGTCTATTTACATTCCTTCTGTATTAATTTATAATATGTCCATTGTCCTGTTATCTTGGCCCGGTTGTAAACTCGCGGCTTCTTCCTCAGCATATGTTTAACTGGGTGGTTAATCCACGGTGCACTCCACGGTTGGTCTATGTCGTGTGCTTCGGTATTTGATGGTGTTTGTTTTAAGTCAGTTTTATGGCGTCCCAATTGCTTTATTGAAGTTGTAGCATTTCCGTGGTATTACTGGTTGGTATTGCGGTTTGGTTTCCATGTCTGTCCCCACGATGTTGTGATCCGAGATGCCAGATATTGTGTCGACAGTCATCACTAATGACAAGGTTGCTCTTCTCTCTGTAGGTTTCATTTGCATTTGAGAGAGATGTTGTTCTGGTGTTTGTGATGTCGACAAAGTTGTTGTACTTCGGTGTCATTGGCACTTCTGCTGACGTTTAGTGTTTCCCAATTAATGGATGGGCAATTCAAATCACCCGTAAATAGGATGTTCTTATTCTTGGGGGATCGTATTCAGTAACTCCTATAGTTTGTTCATGTCGTGGAGGATTATGTGTGCCATGTAGAAATTTCCAGCATGTCTGTCCGTTTGTGCATTTTTATTTTAACCCACTCTAGTTCGCAATCTGTGATCTTTTTCATGGATGTTAAAGAGATTTGAGTCATTTGTACTGGTATCTGATGCCTCTCTCTGCTTCTTGGTATGATACAGAGTGGCATGTATACAGCATATTCATGTGGTGTTTGGCTTGGTTATCCAAGACAGTGACATTTCTAAGCATTATTTGTGGTACCAAAAGCTGCACTCATCGCAGCATATGCCGCTGGTGCTCCGGTGACAGGGATATCACAGAATCCACATGGGTACATATCTTGTGGTTTTGCGGATGGTCCTGGTGGGGAGTGACATCTCCAGATATTAGCAAGAGGAGAAGTATGTTTTTCAGTCTTCTACATTTGGTTGGGATGGTTATTGGTCTCCGACCTGTGTGTGACATACTGGTCTGCAGCATATTGTATGTTACTTGCTAACTGTATCGTGATTTGATTTTGAGATGGCGTTTACAAAGATGATGGTAAGTTTGAGATATTGCACATACTGAAACATTGCAACAAGGGTAGCACAGAAGAACCCGCACACTGACTTGTGCAATGATGCAGTCCCTGACGCAATTCTTCTATTGTTCTCCCAGGCAGTCAGTCTTTATTTGTTCGGTGATTTCCTTCAACCCGTATTCTGCTAATGTGTTGATGGGATCAATCCCGTCGGTATATAAATTGAAGTTGTGTTAACTCATGTTCAGTTGGGAGTCCTTGTTTGTTACAATTGAGTGTCTTTTTAGATCACTGGTGAACTCTGTGGAGTGTCTTCGATTTCTTATGTTGTATTCCTTTATTTTCATATTAAGGTAGTATATAGCTTTGACCAGTTTCTTATCTTGATCTTCAAATTATGATGGGTTCTCGTGGCCCCTACTCTTGTTGAGTAAGGTGGTAGAGTTGATTGGTACGTCTAATATTGTGGTTTTATTACCGGTGTGTCTCTTGGTCACGCACGCTATTTTTTAGAGTTTGGATATTGCACTGTGGGCTGCGGAGTTGTCGTATGATGTGAGAGATGCATTTGTAAGGTCGCAGGTCCTGAGCCATACATAGAGCCACACATAAAGCCATACCGGTCGTTCAGGCGTTTCGCTGTCAGGTTTTACCAACATGTGGGTGTTATTTCTTATACAGGAAGTCGTGCTGGTTTTCCTTCCTTTTTCGCACTTCCAGATGATCTGGTTTGTTCGTACTTGCAAGGGAGTTCCCTCTTCTAATATCTGCTCTTGTTGTCAGATTGCAGTACCGGTCGGTGTGTATAGTTGTGATCCTTTTGGTGGTTCAGTTTCTTTCCTAATACATTTTCTTAGTTTTCCAAGCGACATCGGTGCAAGAAAAAAGGTCCTGTAAAGTAGTGAAAATAGTTTTGCCTTCACCAGGCGGCCCCGAAAAAGGTTTAAAGTGTTGTCATACACTCCGGTAGGAGAATAATCTTGCTCAAAGTAGTACATTTTATAAATATTATATCCAAATTGACAACAAGCACCGTCAGTCTTATATATTAATTAAATTCTGGGACTCTCGATGGCGAAATCGTTTTCGAGAAGTACATATTTACAATTGAGCGTAGTTCAGACGGTGTTTTCAGATGGTCGATTTCTTTGAGATTTTGGGTGATGTTAGTAGAATGCTACATTCTCCCAGTAGACATAACGCCTGAGTAATAACTTATCAGTTTCACGCAGCGAACAAGTCCATATTATGTCGTTAAATAAATGTGATATTGTGTCCTTTACGTGGGATTCTGTAAAAGTATCGCAGATCGTTGAATTAGATGATAACTTATTTCTGAAACGCCGAGATGTTAGAAAAGGCGCCATGTCACTCGCGCATACCATCCAGGCTGTTTTCAATTCACTGGATCTACATGTTCGTATCGTTAACTAGTGACTTACGTTCCGTTTAACATCCACTTCAATTTGGAACCTACGTCTCTGGGCAGGTCAGACCAGCTGGTAGAATTCAGCCTCTCCGGTGTAAACCATGACATACGATTGGCGCCAACGGTGTCAAACAACAGCCATGCCACTATATCACCCCCAGTGTACAACACGATGGCTGCCTAGGATACAGAATTATTACATGCGTACATTATCGGCGTAACTAGCCCGGATACGATGGTTTCCGAAATACCAGACCTGGGAATGTCAATTACTGATATTTGAATATGTAGGTTCCATAAATAAAACTAAAATATCTCCATTTCTCGCAAAAGCTTATAGTACCTCAATAGTGCACAACTTTCGCACAATGAACTATGCACTCAAACATAATATAACTAAAGTTTAGTCAAACTGTAACCCAACGTTTAGTCAACTGAATCCGAATAAACGTTGGGTTAGAGCTGTTAACTAAACAAGTTGGGTTAGATACAAGTAACGGACCATTGGGTTATGGTAAACCAACTTTGTAACCAAACGTTAGGTTAAATTAATAAAACATTGGGTTTGAAGTAACTGAACATGGGGTTAGAGAAAACATATGTCAATACATAACTATATATCATCTCAATGAATGAGTTTTTACCATATTATCTGAGATTCTGATCATTTATTAAGATTTCTCAAAAATAATTCCAATGAATGGATTCATTTCGGATCTTAAAATCTTAATAGAGAGCTATTGAATTAAACATGACTTCGAACCTAGTATGTAATATGAAAGTCCGAAACGAGGTATTACTTGTACACGGAAAAACAATTCCGATAAAATTTGATAAATGAAACATACGAATGTCTTTCTATACAAAAAATAATATTTGACTAACAACAAAATCACACTCCTTACTTGCACGCTCATATATCTATCTCTCTCTCTCTCTCTCTCTCTCTCTCTCTCTCTCTCTCCCTCTCTCTCTCATATGTATGTTCCTTATAACCGTCTACATTTCTGCACCGATTGCGATTAAATTTGGCAAGAATATATATTTCGGCATTCCTGGTAACATGGTCTGGGGTCCCGTATCTCTCATGTGTTGATGTTATGACGTCAAAATCCGACCAGTCGATGTTACCTAGAGGGCCGACATACACGGCCATATCAAATTTCAGTGATCCGCAGAGTATTTTGTAGCCAAACGTTAGGTTAAATTTCAGTGATCCGCAGAGTATTTTGTAACCAAACGTTAGGTTAAATTAATAAAACATTGGGTTTGAAGTAACTCAACATGGGGTTAGAGAAAACATATGTCAATACATAACTATATTTCATCTCAATGAATGAGTTTTTACCATATAATCTGAGATTCTGATCATTTATTAAGGTTTCTCAACAATAATTCCAATGAATAGATTCATTTCGGATCTTAAAATCTTAATAGAGAGATATTGAATTAAACCTGACTTCGAACCTAGTATGTAATATGAAAGTCCGAAACGAGGTATTACTTTTACACGGATAAACAATTCCGATAAAATTTGATAAATGAAACATACGAATGTCTTTCTATACAAAAAATAATATTTGACTAACAACAAAATCACACTCCTTACTTGCACGCTCATATATCTATCTCTCCCTCCCCTCTCTCTCTCTATCTCTCTCACTATCTCTCTCTCTCTCTCCCTCTCTGGAGAGTGTTTGGTGGTTTATGTGCCAACCGGTCCTGAAACAGTGATGTGGGGACACTACTTTCCAGTGGCGTTAGAAGCACGTGCCAAATTAATAGTAATGCCCCGACGCACTGTCTATCGGTAGCCCTTTTCAGAATATGAACTCTCTCCACGCAACCAGAATAATCTTGAATCATATCCACGAATGAGATACAGGTTTATGGGAACAACAATCGGGGAAGATATGGTTTATGGGCCAGAGAGACATTCCTTATATGGGGACCTGATTTTCAGAGAGCAGGTTTGTGGGACTGGAAAACTATATATATGGGGACGTGATTATGAGAGTAGGGTTTATGGGCCAGAAGATAATCGTTTTATGGGACTGATCACTGATTGTGATAGGCCTAGTACACTCTGTACACTCTGTCTATATAATATATGCTGTCCGTCGTGTTAAGCGTGTTTAGCAGGTTTATCGGGCCATGTGAGGGCCAGTAGGTTCTGAGGCGCCGGAAGAATGGGGGCAGAGCGGGGGGCAGCTGACCCCCTGCCCTTGGTCAAGGGGCGAGCGGGACAGGACACGCCATTTTTCTGGTGACTGAAAATAGTTTTATGTGTTAAATCTTGTATTTTTGACTAGTTGTGTGATGGCCAAATCAAAAATCTAATTAAAAGACAAACTAATGGAAATCATCTTTCTCCGAGAAGTCTGAATAAACAAAAAACGAAATGGAATTCCTGACAATACTGAATAAATCAGCGCGACCGTTGTTTCAATTTTATTATCTTATTTATCAAAATAATCGTTGACAATTTCTGCAAGCGACCTATATTCAGCATTTTCAGAAATTCCATAAGTTTTTCTTTTAATTAGACTTGTGATTTGACCATCACAGATGTCGACCAGATTTTGTGTTTAGCAATCTCTAGCTGAGCAAACGATGGATGGATTTTCATAATTATAGTATGTGTCGGAGAGCAGGTTTATGTGGCCCCTGGGTGAGAGTGTAGTTTTATGGGGACGCCATATCAGAGGTTTATCGGGCACACCGTGTGGGAGAGTAGGTATATGGGGGCCCAAAATATAGGTAAGGCAGTAGTTTTATGAGGACACCGTATCGGGGAGTAGGTTTATCGGGAACGCTGTGTCACATGGGCCCACATGCGATTAACATGACGTATATACCAGAGCGGGGGGGGGCAACCGACCCCCCTGCCCTTGGCCAAGGGGCGAGCGGGACAGGACATGCCATTTTTCTGGCGACTGAAAATAGTTTTATGTGTTAAATCTTGTATTTTTACAGCACAATCTGACTATTTGGGTTCAAAAACCAGCAATATCATTATATCACAAGGTTTAGTAATTTTGTGAAAATTTTATAACACAAATGGTCGCACAAATAGACGTCACAAAAAATATGACCGATTAAGATTTAATTATCTGGTTGACATATATTGTGTGATGGCCAAATCAAAAATCTAATTAAAAGAAAAACCAAAGGAAATCATCTTTCTCCAAGAAGTCTGAATAAACAAAAAACTATATGGAATTCCTGACAATACGGAATAAATCAGCGCGACCATTGTTTCAATTTTCAATTTATTATCTTATTTATCAAAATAATCGTTGACAATTTCTGCAAGCGACCTATATTCAGCATTGGCAGAAATTCCATAAGTTTTTCTTTTAATTAGACTTGTGATTTGGCCATCACAGATGTCGACCAGATTTTGGGGAGGGAATTTTGTGTTTAGCAATCTCCAGCTGAGCAAACGATGGATGGATCGATTTTCATAATTATAGTATGTGTCGGAGAGCAGGTGTATGTGGCCCCTGAGTGAGAGTGTAGTTTTATGGGGACGCCATATCAGAGGTTTATCGGGCACACCATGTGGGAGAGTAGGTATATGGGGACCCAAAATATAGGTGAGAGAGTAGTTTTATGAGGACACCGTATCGGGGAGTGGGTTTGTCGGTAACGCTGTGTCACAGGGGCCCACATGCGTGTAACATGACGTATATACCAGAGTGGGGAGCAGCTGCCCTTGGCCAAGGGGCGAGCGGGACAGGACATGCCATTTTTCTGGCGACTGAAAATAGTTTTATGTGTTAAATCTTGTATTTTTACAGCACAATATGACTATTTGGGTTCAAAAACCAGCAATATCATTATATCACAAGGTTTAGTAATTTTGTGAAAATTTTATCACAAAAATGGTCGCACAAATAGACTTCACTAAAAATATGACCGATTAAGATTTAATTATCTGGTTGACATATTGTGTGATGGCCAAATCAAAAATCTAATTAAAAGAAAAACCAATAGAAATCATCTTTCTCCGAGAAGTCTGAATAAACAAAAAACTAAATGGAATTCCTGACAATATGGAATAAATCAGCGCGACCGTTGTTTCAATTTTCAATTTATTATCTTATTTATCAAAATAATCGTTGACAATTTCTGCAAGCGACCTATATTCAGCATTGGCAGAAATTCCATAAGTTTTTCTTTTAATTAGACTTGTGATTTGGCCATCACAGATGTCGACCAGATTTTGTGTTTAGCAATCTCTAGCTGATCAAACGATGGATGGACTTTCATAATTATAGTATATGTGTCGGAGAGCAGGTTTATGTGGCCCCTGAGTGAGAGTGTAGTTTTATGGGGACGCCATATCAGAGGTTTATCGGACACACCGTGTGGGAGAGTAGGTATATGGGGACCCAAAATATAGGTGAGAGAGTAGTTTTATGAGGACACCGTATCGGGGGGTATAGGTTTATCGGGAACGCTGTGTCACAGGGGCCCACATGCGTGTAACATGACGTATATACCAGAGCGGGGGTGGTGGCAGCTGACCCCCCTCTGCCCTTGGCCAAGGGGCGAGCGGGACAGGACATACCATTTTTCTGGCGACTGAAAGTAGTTTTATGTGTTAAATCTTGTATTTTTACAGCACAATCTGACTATTTGGGTTCAAAAACCAGCAATATCATTATATCACAAGGTTTAGTAATTTTGTGAAAATTTTATCACAAAAATGGTCGCACAAATAGACTTCACTGAAAATATGACCGATTAAGATTTAATTATCTGGTTGACATATTGTGTGATGGCCAAATCAAAAATCTAATTAAAAGAAAAACCAAAGGAAATCATCTTTCTCCAAGAAGTCTGAATAAACAAAAAACTAAATGGAATTCCCGACAATACGGAATAAATCAGCGCGACCGTTGTTTCAATTTTCAATTTATTATCTTATTTATCAAAATAATCGTTGACAATTTCTGCAAGCGACCTATATTCAGCATTGGCAGAAATTCCATAAGTATTTCTTTTAATTAGACTTGTGATTTGGCCATCACAGATGTCGACCAGATTTTGGGGAGGACATTTTGTGTTTAGCAATCTCTAGCTACGCAAACGATGGATGGATTTTCATAATTATAGCATGTGTCGGAGAGCAGGTTTATGTGGCCCCTGAGTGAGAGTGTAGTTTTATGGGGACGCCATATCAGAGGTTTATCGGGCACACCATGTGGGAGAGTAGGTATATGGGGGCCCAAAATATAGGTGAGAGAGTAGTTTTATGAGGACACCGTAACGGGGAGTAGTTTTATCGGGAACGCTGTGTCACATGGGCCCACATGCGATTAACGTGACGTATATACCAGATCGGGGGTGGTGGCAGCTGACCCCCTGCCCTTGGCCAAGGGACGAGCGGGACAGGACATGCCATTTTTCTGGCGACTGAAAATAGTTTTATGTGTTAAATCTTGTATTTTTACAGCACAATCTGACTATTTGGGTTCAAAAACCAGCAATATAATTATATCACAAGGTTTAGTAATTTTGTGAAAATTTTATCACATAAATGGTCGCACAAATAGACTTCACTGAAAATATGACCGATTAAGATTTAATTATCTGGTTGACATATTGTGTGATGGCCAAATCAAAAATCTAATTAAAAGAAAAACCAAAGGAAATCATCTTTCTCCAAGAAGTCTGAATAAACAAAAAACTAAATGGAATTCCTGACAATACGGAATAAATCAGCGCGACCGTTGTTTCAATTTTCAATTTATTATCTTATTAATCAGAATAATCGTTGACAATTTCTGCAAGCGACCTATATTCAGCATTGGCAGAAATTCCATAAGTTTTTTCTTTTAATTAGACTTGTGATTTGGCCATCACAGATGTCGACCAGATTTTGGGGAGGGCATTTTGTGTTTAGCAATCTCTAGCTGAGCAAACGATGGATGGACTTTCATAATTATAGCATGTGTCGGAGAGCAGGTTTATGTGGCCCCTGGGTGAGAGTGTAGTTTTATGGGGACGCCATATCAGAGGTTTATCGGGCACACCATGTGGGAGAGTAGGTATATGGGGACCCAAAATATAGGTGAGAGAGTAGTTTTATGAGGACACCGTAACGGGGAGTAGTTTTATCGGGAACGCTGTGTCACATGGGCCCACATGCGATTAACGTGACGTATATACCAGATCGGGGGTGGTGGCAGCTGACCCCCTGCCCTTGGCCAAGGGACGAGCGGGACAGGACATGCCATTTTTCTGGCGACTGAAAATAGTTTTATGTGTTAAATCTTGTATTTTTACAGCACAATCTGACTATTTGGGTTCAAAAACCAGCAATATAATTATATCACAAGGTTTAGTAATTTTGTGAAAATTTTATCACATAAATGGTCGCACAAATAGACTTCACTGAAAATATGACCGATTAAGATTTAATTATCTGGTTGACATATTGTGTGATGGCCAAATCAAAAATCTAATTAAAAGAAAAACCAAAGGAAATCATCTTTCTCCAAGAAGTCTGAATAAACAAAAAACTAAATGGAATTCCTGACAATACGGAATAAATCAGCGCGACCGTTGTTTCAATTTTCAATTTATTATCTTATTAATCAGAATAATCGTTGACAATTTCTGCAAGCGACCTATATTCAGCATTGGCAGAAATTCCATAAGTTTTTTCTTTTAATTAGACTTGTGATTTGGCCATCACAGATGTCGACCAGATTTTGGGGAGGGCATTTTGTGTTTAGCAATCTCTAGCTGAGCAAACGATGGATGGACTTTCATAATTATAGCATGTGTCGGAGAGCAGGTTTATGTGGCCCCTGGGTGAGAGTGTAGTTTTATGGGGACGCCATATCAGAGGTTTATCGGGCACACCATGTGGGAGAGTAGGTATATGGGGACCCAAAATATAGGTGAGAGAGTAGTTTTATGAGGACACCGTAACGGGGAGTAGTTTTATCGGGAACGCTGTGTCACATGGGCCCACATGCGATTAACGTGACGTATATACCAGATCGGGGGTGGTGGCAGCTGACCCCCTGCCCTTGGCCAAGGGACGAGCGGGACAGGACATGCCATTTTTCTGGCGACTGAAAATAGTTTTATGTGTTAAATCTTGTATTTTTACAGCACAATCTGACTATTTGGGTTCAAAAACCAGCAATATAATTATATCACAAGGTTTAGTAATTTTGTGAAAATTTTATCACATAAATGGTCGCACAAATAGACTTCACTGAAAATATGACCGATTAAGATTTAATTATCTGGTTGACATATTGTGTGATGGCCAAATCAAAAATCTAATTAAAAGAAAAACCAAAGGAAATCATCTTTCTCCAAGAAGTCTGAATAAACAAAAAACTAAATGGAATTCCCGACAATACGGAATAAATCAGCGCGACCGTTGTTTCAATTTTCAATTTATTATCTTATTAATCAGAATAATCGTTGACAATTTCTGCAAGCGACCTATATTCAGCATTGGCAGAAATTCCATAAGTTTTTCTTTTAATTAGACTTGTGATTTGGCCATCACAGATGTCGACCAGATTTTGGGGAGGGCATTTTGTGTTTAGCAATCTCTAGCTGAGCAAACGATGGATGGACTTTCATAATTATAGCATGTGTCGGAGAGCAGGTTTATGTGGCCCCTGGGTGAGAGTGTAGTTTTATGGGGACGCCATATCAGAGGTTTATCGGGCACACCATGTGGGAGAGTAGGTATATGGGGACCCAAAATATAGGTGAGAGAGTAGTTTTATGAGGACACCGTATCCGGGAGTGGGTTTATCGGTAACGCTGTGTCACAGGGGCCCACATGCGTGTAACATGACGTATATACCAGAGTGGGGGGGGGGCAGCCGACCCCCTGCCCTTGGCCAAGGGGCGAGCGGGACAGGACATGCCATTTTTCTGGCGACTGAAAATAGTTTTGTGTGTTAAATCTTGTATTTTTACAGCACAATCTGACTATTTGGGTTCAAAAACCAGCAATATCATTATATCACAAGGTTTAGTAATTTTGTGAAAATTTTATCATAAAAATGGTCGCACAAATAGACGTCACTAAAAATATGACCGATTAAGATTTAATTATCTGGTTGACATATTGTGTGATGGCCAAATCAAAAATCTATTTAAAAGACAAATTAATGGAAATCATCTTTCTCCGAGAAGTCTGAATAAACAAAAAACTAAATGGAATTCCGGACAATACTGAATAAATCAGCGCGACCGTTGTTTCAATTTTATTATCTTATTTATCAAAATAATCGTTGACAATTTCTGCAAGCGACCTATATTCAGCATTGTCAGAAATTCCATAAGTTTTTCTTTTAATTAGACTTGTGATTTGGCCATCACAGATGTCGACCAGATTTTGTGCTTAGCAATTTCTAGCTGAGCAAACGATGGATGGATTTTCATAATTATAGTATGTGTCGGAGAGCAGGTTTATGTGGCCCCTGGGTGAGAGTGTAGTTTTATGGGGACGCCATAACAGAGGTTTATCGGGTACACCGTGTGGGAGAGTAGGTATATGGGGGCCCAAAATATAGGTGAGAGAGTAGTTTTATGAGGACACCGTATCGGGAAGTAGGTTTATCGGGAACGCTGTGTCACAGGGGCCCACATGCGTGTAACATGACGTATATACCAGAGCGGGGGGGGGGCAGCTGACCCCCTGCCCTTGGCCAAGGGGCGAGCGGGACAGGACATGCCATTTTTCTGGCGACTGCAAATAGTTTTATGTGTTAAATCTTGTATTTTTACAGCACAATCTAACTATTTGGGTTCAAAAACCAGCAATATCATTATATCACAAGGTTTAGTAATTTTGTGAAAATTTTATCACAAAAATGGTCGCACAAATAGACGTCACTAAAAATATGACCGATTAACATTTAATTATCTGGTTGACATATTGTGTGATGGCCAAATCAAAAATCTAATTAAAAGACAAACTAATGGAAATCATCTTTCTCCGAGAAGTCTGAATAAACAAAAAACTAAATGGAATTCCTGACAATACTGAATAAATCAGCGCGAACGTTGTTTCAATTTTATTATCTTATTTATCAAAATAATCGTTGACAATTTCTGCAAGCGACCTATATTCAGCATTGTCAGAAATTCCATAAGTTTTTCTTTTAATTAGACTTGTGATTTGGCCATCACAGATGTCGACCAGATTTTGGGCTTAGCAATCTCCAGCTGAGCAAACGATGGATGGATTTTCATAATTATAGTATGTGTCGGAGAGCAGGTTTATGTGGCCCCTGGGTGAGAGTGTAGTTTTATGGGGACGCCATATCAGAGGTTTATCGGGCACACCGTGTGGGAGAGTAGGTATATGGGGGCCCAAAATATAGGTGAGAGAGTAGTTTTATGAGGACACCGTATCGGGGAGTAGGTTTATCGGGAACGCTGTGTCACAGGGGCCCACATGCGTGTAACATGACGTTTATACCAGAGCGGGGGGGGGGGGCAGCTGACCCCATACCCTTGGCCAAGGGGCGAGCGGGACAGGACATGCCATTTTTCTGGCGACTGAAAATAGTTTTATGTGTTAAATCTTGTATTTTTACAGCACAATCTGACTATTTGGGTTCAAAAACCAGCAATATCATTATATCACAAGGTTTAGTAATTTTGTGAAAATTTTATCACAAAAATGGTCGCACAAATAGACGTCACTAAACATATGACCGATTAAGATTTAATTATCTGGTTGACATATTGTGTGATGGCCAAATCAAAAATCTAATTAAAAGAAAAACTAATGGAAATCATCTTTCTCCGAGAAGTCTGAATAAACAAAAAACTAAATGGAATTCCTGACAATACGGAATAAATCAGCGCGACCGTTGTTTCAATTTTCAATTTATTATCTTATTTATCAAAATAATCGTTGACAATTTCTGCAAGCGACCTATATTCAGCATTGTCAGAAATTCCATAAGTTTTTCTTTTAATTAGACTTGTGATTTGGCCATCACAGATGTCGACCAGATTTTGTGTTTAGCAATCTCTAGCTGAGCAAACGATGGATGGATTTTCATTATTATAGTATGTGTCGGAGAGCAGGTGTATGTGGCCCCTGGGTGAGAGTGTAGTTTTATGGGGACGCCATATCAGAGGTTTATCGGGCACACCGTGTGGGAGAGTAGGTATATGGGGGCCCAAAATATAGGTGAGAGAGTAGTTTTATGAGGACACCGTATCGGGGAGTAGGTTTATCGGGAACGCTGTGTCACAGGGGCCCACATGCGTGTAACATGACGTATATACCAGAGCGGGGGGGGCAGCTGACCCCCTGCCTTTGGCCAAGGTGCGAGCGGGACAGGATATGCCATTTTTCTGGCGACTGAAAATAGTTTTATGTGTTAAATCTTGTATTTTTACAGCACAATCTGACTATTTGGGTTCAAAAACCAGCAATATCATTATATCACAAGGTTTAGTAATTTTGTGAAAATTTTATCACAAAAATGGTCGCACAAATAGACGTCACTAAAAATATGACCGATTAACATTTAATTATCTGGTTGACATATTGTGTGATGGCCAAATCAAAAATCTAATTGAAAGAAAAACTAATGGAAATCATCTTTCTCCGAGAAGTCTGAATAAACAAAAAACTAAATGGAATTCCTGACAATACGGAATAAATCAGCGCGACCGTTGTTTCAATTTTCAATTTATTATCTTATTTATCAAAATAATCGTTGACAATTTCTGCAAGCGACCTATATTCAGCATTGGCAGAAATTCCATAAGTTTTTCTTTTAATTAGACTTGTGATTTGGCCATCACAGATGTCGACCAGATTTTGGGGAGGGCATTTTGTGTTTAGCAATCTCTAGCTGAGCAAACGATGGATGGATTTTCATAATTATAGTATGTGTCGGAGAGCAGGTTTATGTGGCCCCTGGGTGAGAGTGTAGTTTTATGGGGACGCCATATCAGAGGTTTATCGGGCACACCGTGTGGGAGAGTAGGTATTTGGGGGCCCAAAATATAGGTGAGAGAGTAGTTTTATGAGGACACCGTATCGGGGAGTAGGTTTATCGGGAACGCTGTGTCACAGGGGCCCACATGCGTGTAACATGACGTATATACCAGAGCGGGGGGGGGGGGGGGCAGCTGACCCCCTGCCCTTGGTCAAGGGGCGAGCGGGACAGGACATGCCATTTTTCTGGCGACTGAAAATAGTTTTATGTGTTAAATATTGTATTTTTACAGCACAATCTGACTATTTGGGTTCAAAAACCAGCAATATCATTATATCACAAGGTTTGGTAATTTTGTGAAAATTTTATCACAAAAATGGTCGCACAAATAGACGTCACTAAACATATGACCGATTAAGATTTAATTATCTGGTTGACATATTGTGTGATGGCCAAATCCAAAATCTAATTAAAAGAAAAACTAATGGAAATCATCTTTCTCCGAGAAGTCTGAATAAACAAAAAACTAAATGGAATTCCTGACAATACAGAATAAATCAGCGCGACCGTTGTTTCAATTTTCAATTTATTATCTTATTTATCAAAATAATCGTTGACAATTTCTTCAAGCGACCTATATTCAGCATTGGCAGAAATTCCATAAGTTTTTCTTTTAATTAGACTTGTGATTTGGCCATCACAGATGTCGACCAGATTTTGGGGAGGGCATTTTGTGTTTAGCAATCTCTAGCTGAGCAAACGATGGATGGATTTTCATAATTATAGTATGTGTCGGAGAGCAGGTTTATGTGGCCCCTGGGTGAGAGTGTAGTTTTATGGGGACGCCATATCAGAGGTTTATCGGGCACACCGTGTGGGAGAGTAGGTATATGGGGGCCCAAAATATAGGTGAGAGAGTAGTTTTATGAGGACACCGTATCGGGCAGTGGGTTTATCGGTAACACTGTGTCACAGGGGCCCACATGCGTGTAACATGACGTATATACCAGAGCGGGGGGGGGGGGGCAGCTGACCCCTGCCCTTGGCCAAGGGGCGAGCGGGACAGGACATGCCATTTTTCTGGCGACTGAAAATAGTTTTATGTGTTAAATCTTGTATTTTTACAGCACAATCTGACTATTTGGGTTCAAAAACCAGCAATATCATTATATCACAAGGTTTAGTAATTTTGTGAAAATTTTATCACAAAAATGGTCGCACAAATAGACGTCACTAAACATATGACCGATTAAGATCTAATTATCTGGTTGACATATTGTGTGATGGCCAAATCAAAAATCTAATTGAAAGAAAAACTAATGGAAATCATCTTTCTCCGAGAAGTCTGAATAAACAAAAAACTAAATGGAATTCCTGACAATACGGAATAAATCAGCGCGACCGTTGTTTCAATTTTCAATTTATTATCTTATTTATCAAAATAATCGTTGACAATTTCTGCAAGCGACCTATATTCAGCATTGGCAGAAATTCCATAAGTTTTTCTTTTAATTAGACTTGTGATATGGCCATCACAGATGTCGACCAGATTTTGGGGAGGGCATTTTGTGTTTAGCAATCTCTAGCTGAGCAAACGATGGATGGATTTTCATAATTATAGTATGTGTCGGAGAGCAGGTTTATGTGGTCCCTGGGTGAGAGTGTAGTTTTATGGGGACGCCATATCAGAGGTTTATCGGACACACCGTGTGGGAGAGTAGGTATATGGGGGCCCAAAATATAGGTGAGAGAGTAGTTTTATGAGGACACCGTATCGGGGAGTAGGTTTATCGGGAACGCTGTGGCACAGGGGCCCACATGCGTGTAACGTGACGTATATACCGAGCGGGGGGGGGGGGCAGCTGACCCCCTGCCCTTGGCCAAGGGGCGAGCGGGACAGGACATGCCAATTTTCTGGCGACTGAAAATAGTTTTATGTGTTAAATCTTGTATTTTTACAGCACAATCTGACTATTTGGGTTCAAAAACCAGCAATATCATTATATCACAAGGTTTAGTAATTTTGTGAAAATTTTATCACAAAAAATGGTCGCACAAATAGACGTCACTAAGGGTCGATACACACATGCATGTAATCTCTGTATGTAAAATACATGTATTTTACATGGCCACACCAATAATTGACAACATTAATCACCTGCGCGCGAGCGGTTCATTGTTACCAGGCAAGACAAGTGAGTAGTCATAAGCGAAATCAAACTCTCTGCTATCGGGACATTTAAGGCCAGTCCAAGACATGTCTTCTCTTACGAATGTGGAAATTAGTTAAGTCTGTGTGATATCTGACATTTTATTAATGCACATCAACAGAAGCGACACATATGGTGTATACAGGCTTGATATAGAACATTTTCGACCATGATGCTTGCTTGGTGTGGGGTTTCGAAAGCTTCAAATCGCTAAGTGACTTAGTTGAATGTATCGGTCGGAATAATCTGGGCAAGAAGGTACAATATATGTTTTACTTAAATAGCTCAGAGTTAGCCACCCCGTCTGGTAGCTTTCGGGATCATATACAGCCCCAAGTCGGGTGTCATATTTAGCCCCTGCGTCCGGAAATCCTGATAATATTGACCCCATGTTGGGAATCATAGGCCCTGGGTTGGGGAACTCCTGGGGCCATCATCGGTATAAAAATCAAGAGAAGACTGACAATGATTTAAACAGAAAGTCCAACATTTGGGTTATCGCGCGAACAATTATTCTAAGCGGCCTGACGACTTCGTTCAGTCAACGGTTCTCTGCACGCTCAGAGCTTGGCTCACTGTGGTCAAACATAGCCGCAATGATTGGGTTGTCAACGGACACATATTACATGGTCTGTATGATCCATGTAAAACTCCAAATACACGATAATTACAGAGATTACATGCATGTGTGTATCCACCCTAAACATATGACCGATTAAGATTTAATTATCTGGTTGACATATTGTGTGATGGCCAAATCAAAAATCTAATTGAAAGAAAAACTAATGGAAATCATCTTTCTCCGAGAAGTCTGAATAAACAAAAAACTA
Organism: Siphonodentalium dalli; assembly: GCA_032622095.1. NCBI lineage: Eukaryota > Metazoa > Mollusca > Scaphopoda > Gadilida > Siphonodentaliidae > Siphonodentalium > Siphonodentalium dalli. The sequence continues at coordinate 17,887,439 of CP136061.1, read as the reverse complement.
AATGGAATTCCTGACAATACGGAATAAATCAGCGCGACCGTTGTTTCAATTTTCAATTTATTATCTTATTTATCAAAATAATCGTTGACAATTTCTGCAAGCGACCTATATTCAGCATTGGCAGAAATTCCATAAGTTTTTCTTTTAATTAGACTTGTGATTTGGCCATCACAGATGTCGACCAGATTTTGGGGAGGGCATTTTGTGTTTAGCAATCTCTAGCTGAGCAAACGATGGATGGATTTTCATAATTATAGTATGTGTCGAAGAGCAGGTTTATGTGGCCCCTGGGTGAGAGTGTAGTTTTATGAGGACGCCATATCAGAGGTTTATCGGGCACACCGTGTGGGAGAGTAGGTATATGGGGACCCAAAATATAGGTGAGAGAGTAGTTTTATGAGGACACCGTATCGGGGAGTAGGTTTATCGGTAACGCTGTGTCACAGGGGCCCACATGCGTGTAACATGACGTATATAACAGAGCGGGGGGGGGGGGCAGCTGACCCCCTTCCCTTGGCCAAGGGGCGAGCGGAACGGACATGCCATTTTTCTGGCGACTGAAAATAGTTTTATGTGTTAAATCTTGTATTTTTACAGCGCAATCTGACTATTTGGGTTCAAAAACCAGCAATATCATTATATCACAAGGCTTAGTAATTTTGTGAAAAGTTTATCACAAAAATGGTCGCACAAATAGACGTCACTAAAAATATGACCGATTAACATTTAATTATCTGGTTGACATATTGTGATATGGCCAAATCAAAAATCTAATTAAAAGAAAAACTAATGGAAATCATCTTTCTCCGAGAAGTCTGAATAAACAAAAAACTAAATGGAATTCCTGACAATACTGAATAAATCAGCGCGACCGTTGTTTCAATTTCATTATCTTATTTATCAAAATAATCGTTGACAATTTCTGCAAGCGACCTATTTTCAGCATTGTCAGAAATTCCATAAGTTTTTCTTTTAATTAGACTTGTGATTTGGCCATCACAGATGTCGACCAGATTTTGTGTTTAGCAATCTCTAGCTGAGCAAACGATCGATGGATTTTCATAATTATAGTATGTGTCGGAGAGCAGGTTTATGTGGTCCCTGGGTGAGAGTGTAGTTTTATGGGGACGCCATATCAGAGGTTTATCGGACACACCATGTGGGAGAGTAGATATATGGGGGCCCAAAATATAGGTGAGAGAGTAGTTTTATGAGGACACCGTATCGGGGAGTAGGTTTATCGGGAACGCTGTGTCACAGGGGCCCACATGCGTGTAACATGACGTATATACCAGAGCGGGGGGGGCAACTGACCCCGTGCCCTTGGCCAAGGGGCGAGCGGGACAGGACATGCCATTTTTTCTGGCGAATGAAAATAGTTTTATGTGTTATATCTTGTATTTTTACAGCACAATCTGACTATTTGGGTTCAAAAACCAGCAATATCATTATATCACAAGGTTTAGTAATTTTGTGAAAATTTTATCACAAAAATGGTCGCACAAATAGACGTCACTAAAAATATGACCGATTAACATTTAATTATCTGGTTGACATATTGTGTGATGGCCAAATCAAAAATCTAATTAAAAGACAAACTAATGGAAATCATCTTTCTCCGAGAAGTCTGAATAAACAAAAAACTAAATGGAATTCCTGACAATACTGAATAAATCAGCGCGACCGTTGTTTCAATTTTATTATCTTATTTATCAAAATAATCGTTGACAATTTCTGCAAGCGACCTATATTCAGCATTGTCAGAAATTCCATAAGTTTTTCTTTTAATTAGACTTGTGATTTGGCCATCACAGATGTCGACCAGATTTTGTGTTTAGCAATCTCTAGCTGAGCAAACGATGGATGGATTTTCATAATTATAGTATGTGTCGGAGAGCAGGTTTATGTGGCCCCTGGGTGCGAGTGTAGTTTTATGGGGACGCCATATCAGAGGTTTATCGGGCACACCGTGTGGGAGAGTAGGTATATGGGGGCCCAAAATATAGGTGAGAGAGTAGTTTTATGAGGACACCGTATCGGGGAGTATAGGTTTATCGGGAACGCTGCGTCACAGGGGCCCACATGCGTGTAACATGACGTATATACCAGAGCGGGGGGGGGGGGCAGCTGACCCCCTGCCCTTGGCCAAGGGGCGAGCGGGACAGGACATGCCATTTTTCTGGCGACTGAAAATAGTTTTATGTGTTAAATCTTGTATTTTTACAGCACAATCTGACTATTTGGGTTCAAAAACCAGCAATATCATTATATCACAAGGTTTAGTAATTTTGTGAAAATTTTATCACAAAAATGGTCGCACAAATAGACGTCACTAAAAATATGACCGATTAACATTTAATTATCTGGTTGACATATTGTGTGATGGCCAAATCCAAAATATAATTAAAAGAAAAACTAATGGAAATCATCTTTCTCCGAGAAGTCTGAATAAACAAAAAACTAAATGGAATTCCTGACAATACTGAATAAATCAGCGCGACCGTTGTTTCAATTTTATTATCTTATTTATCAAAATAATCGTTGACAATTTCTGCAAGCGACCTATTTTCAGCATTGTCAGAAATTCCATAAGTTTTTCTTTTAATTAGACTTGTGATTTGGCCATCACAGATGTCGACCAGATTTTGTGTTTAGCAATCTCTAGCTGAGCAAACGATGGATGGATTTTCATAATTATAGTATGTGTCGGAGAGCAGGTTTATGTGGCCCCTGGGTGAGAGTGTAGTTTTATGGGGACGCCATATCAGAGGTTTATCGGACACACCGTGTGGGAGAGTAGGTATATGGGGGCCCAAAATATAGGTGAGAGAGTAGTTTTATGAGGACACCGTATCGGGGAGTAGGTTTATCGGGAACGCTGTGTCACAGGGGCCCGCATGCGTGTAACATGACGTATATACCAGAGCGGGGGAGGGGGGCAGCTGACCCCGTGCCATTGGCCAAGGGGCGAGCGGGACAGGACATGCCATTTTTCTGGCGACTGAAAATAGTTTTATGTGTTATATCTTGTATTTTTACAGCACAATCTGACTATTTGGGTTCAAAAACCAGCAATATCATTATATCACAAGGTTTAGTAATTTTGTGAAAATTTTATCACAAAAATGGTCGCACAAATAGACGTCACTAAAAATATGACCGATTAACATTTAATTATCTGGTTGACATATTGTGTGATGGCCAAATCAAAAATCTAATTAAAAGAAAAACTAATGGAAATCATCTTTCTCCGAGAAGTCTGAATAAACAAAAAACTAAATGGAATTCCTGACAATACTGAATAAATCAGCGCGACCGTTGTTTCAATTTTATTATCTTATTTATCAAAATAATCGTTGACAATTTCTGCAAGCGACACAATGTTATTCCCAAAAAATCCATTCCCGGTCATCTAAAGCATAATATTACATAAATAACGCCGTTTTAAACGATCAAATTTCATTGACTCAGATAGCGACTGCCAAAAATGCACATGTTCAAATCAATGTGTCCCACTATGTATTTTTGATATGATACATATAATGCTAAATGGGACAGAATGTAAAATATCAGGATTCCAATAGACTACAATATATATAGTATAACTATTTTGATTTAAAACGACACAAAAAGTTTAGCATATCACTATGAACGATATATACATAAATCGGCATCAAAATAACACCATCACGCTGCATCACGTGATCTTCGCGCTATTTCAACGAGAAAATACAGACTTTAATGCCGATTTGACGACAGTTTTTTGTCATGAAAACCTACAAATGCAGTTAATCATAATTTGATTTTAAACAAGACTTCTCCATGTACTTACAGTGCCGCCATCTGGGGAGATATCCACCTCCACTCGATTTCTGGTTATGACTATTGTTATGGTCATTGTCTGAAAATGAATAATCCATGTATAAGTATTTGAATGACCACATGATTTTATATAATTACTGCACATAGGAATATTTTGAATTAAAGAATTGGCTCAGATATACATAGACTGCAAACTGGATAGTGCAAATCATAAAAGATCAACGATCGTTTATTCACATACTGCTTAATCTCAAACGCTCTTTATACAGCCGTTGTTTTGTAATACACTCACTGATACCCTGGGGAATAAAAGGTGGGACCCCGGTTTTATTATTTGAGTATATTTGCGGTATTTCTTTGTCCGAGTGTTTTATATTAAAGGAACCTAGGATGCTGATTGTGATATTGATCGATCCACTTTGGTCACATCTTCATATCTATATCGCCTAGTTGGAAGGTTTAAACTGAAAGTGTCCCTTTAAACATCTTGATTTTTACTTTGCGGCATAGTTAGCAAGTCGACTGGGGACTGTGGGGAGGGTGTGTATGAAATAAGTTATGTCATAGTACAGAAATAAATGCTAGTTTATGAGGTGAGTCAACCTCTCACTTCATAAATTTCCTTATGTCATTTGAGATGGAAATATTTCACACAAGACCTCAGTAGTCGAGTAATTTCACGAATGCCAACGTTGGTAGATATTTCACGTTTTCCACCAGCTAATGCGCTCTAGCCTCTTGTACCATATGCCGGTCGTATACACGATCATTTCGATATATCACAGGACTACATGGCCATGTCGCAAATTTGAGAAATCAAGATTTGAATATACTCGTTTTACTATATTGAGGGAATGGAATATCGCCTCCTAACATCACATTGGTCATGATGTTCCAGATTATGCTGGATTATGTTATTTAAAAAAAACTATGATCAAGAGAATTTAGCTTTCTTCCAGTGCATAATAACTGGCATATTGCAGAAATTATAACATACAACCGATAACATCTACAACCAAATCATGCACTTTGTTTATAGCGATTGCCGACAAACTAAAAATTGCCCTTTGAAACATTATTTTTACTTACGTACTAAATCTTGAAATTGCCCTTTAAAAATAATATAACTGTTATGATGAATGTGTAGTTCGGTGTAGCTAATTTTATCTCTATACAGCCAATATATAGCATTTGGAGCCCCTCCCCCACAATTAGCTTGTATGTAGCCCTAATTGTTATCAAAACTCGAAGCTGTCATCACTGCACATCAATCGACCTTTGATCCATGTGTCCCTGCGAATCGGATTTCTTTGATCGAATCGAATCAGGTAAATGCAGTGGTGAATTGCAGGGGGAACGCGGGGGAACGGCGTCCCCTCACTTTTTTTACTTCTGCTTATATCTAATATACAAACGACGTTCCCCCACAAAGTTACCGGCCAATTCCCATCACTTAATTTCAGTGTAAACGGAAGTCGACGTCGCATTAATTTAACATCGTCTGACTCTGAGCTGAGTATATATTGTGTAAGTCTCGCTGAGTCGTGAATTCGATAGTATAATTGTGCCTATTTTAAAGAATAATCTAATAGCAATTTCTTGAAAATTATTTTGTTGAGATGCAAGGAAATGCATTCTTTGGACGTCTCATTTGCAAAATTTGTCCCATTTAGGGAAGTCTTTCATGTAAGAATCACGAATCACGAAGCTTCTCCGACACCTAAACATGTACCAAATTGTAAAATTCCCGTTATTTTGTCAAAGTCTACACATTTATAGATTACAACTTTTAATTTCAGACTAATTTTGCATATAATATAACAGCACCAAGCTTGTAGAATAATATCACTTAATAATATTGTCTTTGTGGCTGTTTTTAATAAATAAGGATGCATGTTATTACTTACGTTTATAGTCCTCTAAACGTAATCCTTAATTGAATAGGGAAACTAAAATATGTTTACACTAATAGGGAAACTCCACACTATAATGCCAATTGAGTGGAATTTATTTCAGAATTGCCCTTCTTTGTTATCAACAAAATCTTGTCACTCATTGCGGTCAGAATATTGTGTACAAACATTCATCTATCAATACAATGTTAATTTTCTGGGAGTCAGATCTTGAACCTCTTAATCATAATAATATCGGAGTGACACCTTACGTTCTATTTAAAAATCACAAGTTCGGCACGTTCCTCCAGTTGACAGCTGAAAGACTGGACAGGTCAATATCGTAGCAAATTATACCTGTACATTCTTACGTTATGATATTACCCATCACATTAATGATTGTTTTGATAAACGTGTTAAAAATTCATTCTGCATATCCAATAGAAAATAAACTATTGAAACACCAAATTTCATAAGACAAACTCCCCATTATTAGGTAGTGGGTGATCATATGATCGAGCTATCTCACCTAACCGAGATATAAATACATAAATACGAATGGCGAAAACAACCCCTATACTTACGTCGAATCGAAGTGCCTGTTTTGGTGACTTTCCTTTCAGCGTAACCTGCGAAATTCTTCTTAGAGGATCAGACAACTTCTCAACGGACGCGAATATCGAAATTATTAAATATGTTCAAAGATTTATCGAAAGGAGTAAAAGATTCAAAACGACGAATTAATTAATTAAACTATATCCGTATCCATACTACCAATAAAATGGACAACAATTTTGACTCGATTGGTCCTACATGTACATGTAAATGCATATATACTCCCATTGACTGACTATACCAATTGTGCAAATTAATACTTTTATAGGATTCAATTGAATTTAAATATTTAATTAAATTTCCATCACCAAAGCAGATCATTAATTTATGGCACCCGATCGGAATCGCAACCATAGCCACTCATTCCGGGAACGCATATTTATTTCTGCATTCCCGCAATGAGTGGCTGGTACCGATCACTTTAAATATGACATAAAATATGGGTTAATTTAAATTTAATGAATAAATATTATGGAACATATACATTGTTATATATTAAAGACACGTCCAGACAGCTTTTCATGACCTCATTAAACGTCTGACGTCTTTGTGTCTCTTTGCGGCAGTACTTGTCGGCAACATGTATGAATGATAATCAACGGTATTGTGAACGTATTAGTTTCAACCACACCTGTTGGTTGAAACTACAATGACACCCGAAACGGCGTTGATGTCTGTCGGCGACCACCAAGACTTTTTAGGGGCTACCAATCACTGATGTGTCGCTCAACCATAATTATGTTAACCTGTTGTTACAATGAAAACAATGACACCTGCGAACGGCGGTGATGTCTGCCGGCGACTACTATGTGACTTCTAATTATCACTGACGTGTTGTTCAAACAGTTTTGCTCAAGATAGGCTCTTCTCACTCACAAACAGAACCAAAGTTGGGATTCGGGAGAGGGGCATTCGCCCCTTTCGATAACCCTGGCGCTTTCGCGCATCGAACTTCACAACATCAATATAGACTCTCACAGGCTGGGATAAGGCCTTAAATAAATAACCCATTCCTATCCCATTTCGGATATCGGTCATACGACCTCCCTATGTTATCTGGGATGACCGTCCGATCTCCGTATGGTCCATGGGAAGACCTTGCGATGCCTGATGATTATACGATGTAACGACATCCATCTGGTCCCTGGGATTGTCATACGTCCATGAGACGACCCTCCGACACCCCAATGATCCCTGGGGCGATCATAGTACATCCCTGTATGGTACATCATGCATGGGATGATCATACAACCTCCCATTTTGCCTGTCATTTTAGTAAAATATTATGACATTTTCTTGTGATACGGACATGTCAGTCATATTTTGTTATATATAGCACTATTAAATGATCTGCACAACTAAATTTTACTCTTTGTTGAAAAATATTGAAAAAAGTCTCTTTTTTGATCAAAACAAGATATTTCAGTAAATTTTTGGCGAATTTCGAGATTTTTAAAATTATGAATGACAAATGTCGGATTATCAAATCATTATATTGTTTAAAATCAATTTTGAAGGAGCATATGTGTTGAATGGGTACACTATTGAAAATTTAAAAAATTGGATTAAATTATTAAAAAATAGGGGGTAGGGGTAGCTTTTTTCATAGTAAGTCGAAAATACGGAATGAATCACATTCTAGTTTTTTGAACATGTGGAATATACCCTTGCGAAGTTTTTAAAACCTTAATATCCGCATGTTTCACTGAAATCCGGAACTTATATCATTTTATATTAGACAACATTTTGGAAAAAGTACCCAAAAAATCACTCTTTTTATCACACTTTTCACTATAACTCAATTTATTTTCAATATTTTCAAAAAATGACAATTGTGTCCATTGACGGTATATATGAGGCATGTTATCAACTATAAACGGTTCTTCGAAAGTTTTTAAGATTCGCGTAGGGGCTTAATGATTCAGAACAGCTACATGTAATGTTTTCAACTGGGGTAGGGTTAATCATCCTCATTTTTCGAAACTTTTGGACACATTTCTGAAGTGGAAATTTACACCACCCTGACGGCTATATAATTACCTACAATTTGGTATAACAAACACTTGTTCGGAGGGGGGTGCAACGCAAGCGAAAACTAGGCGCCCACGGACTAGGATGGATGCGATTAAAGTCCATAAATGCCAAGCATTTAATGACGGTCCCATTAATGTCTTTGGATTTCTATACAACCCTTCCACATTTCCCAACTTTCCACAACAACTAGATCATTTCAAATACCATGTGCCATGTACATGATACTGTTATGTCCATTAATTGGTGCCAGCAATGGCTTGAAAGAAATGGGTAACATTCCCCCACTCTGGGGCTAGCTCTCCAGGATTGTCCATAAATCTTTGTATCTTTAATATATATTAGTTGTTAACCAAATATGACTGGGTATTTTATGGTGCACTCCGTTTACTACATATTATAAGCTGATACAGTTAGATGGCATGGTACAGGGCCCTATTAGCATGTGTCTTCTTGGTAAACTAACAGCCTGGGATCATTAAATGCTTGACTTTCTTCTGTTTTATGTTCCAAATACTAATAAAACGGCTAGCTGCTATGTGTGAAATGAAAAAGATTAAATTGTGTGGACCCTGATATTGGTACGACCAAAACCGTCCAGCTACTACACCACTGCCCTTACATATATACGCCCATGTCAGAGCGGCTTAACATCAGACCCAGAATTTGTATTTAGGTGGCAAACTTGGCCCATGTGCAAACTCTGAATAATATATGGAGTTCACCAAACCCGGATAATAGAGAATGTCCGTAGTTTCTACAATAATGAGTCCAGATGCTAATAAATCTAATCTTACTAACCACGGGCCACATTGGCGGGAGCCAATGTTTTCGCTCAAGCAAGGACTTGTATCGCAAAAATTAAAAAACCTTGGCTCAAGGAAACGAAAGCATTTATTGCCAACACAACCTTATACATTTCCTGATATCCTGCTGTGATGTCAGACCAGACCAGTTAGAAATCCCATGTCTGTTATGTAATGCCTTTGATACAATCAATCAATCAATTTTATTGTACTTTTACATCATACAAAGATTGACACACATGTCCATCACGGCGATGAGCGGTAGATAGATAGATAACATTTATTGCAAGAAATATATATTACAGACATGTTGCAAAGTAGTATATAAAAACACATATATAAGAATATTCATTGTATCAACACATAGTTTGAACACAGATAATTAAAATTACGTACGAATTAGATTTATTTCCCTTCCAACTTCCCTTTTTCATTTGTTGTGAGCAACATTTTCCCGTATTCTGAAGAATCCATATAATATTATGTTATTGCAAATCATATCGCACACTGTGGGATTGTTATTTTTCATAATACTAATAAATGTTTCCTTGTTTGATAGTTTGATGAACCCCGGATTTACAGTTTCTAATTTTTCAAATAGCTTTGTTCGTGCTATATCATATAATTTTGTTGTTGTATGCTTTATTTTTGTCACTAAATTAATGTGATACAAAATTTTGAATATATGTACACTATATACACATTATATATATCCCACATTCCATAATAAAATCTCCCCGGGCTAACCAAAAGCTATCTTGATCCTATCATGTAAAGCGAAAACCCTGTGGTCTGCAAAATCGGTTTATGTGGTGAAATATAGATGCGGTGAGTGTGTACAAAATTACCTATGGGCTAACCTGTCATAAAACAAAAACAAGCCTAAATTGTGTGGGTACCACCTGTGCGCCAGAAATGACCCCTCGTCGAGCAAACTTCCCGACCTTGGTCGAGTTTCGCTAATTTTTCATAAACAGTTGAACTCATGCTCCGGGAAAATGTGTGTTTTTCTGATTTAACGCAGGTAAGTATAATATTTAAATGTTGCAACCTGTAGAGATATGATCTAAATATAATTTTGTGAAGCAGGTGACCAAAATTTATGTCGCATTTATACAGAAATACGTAACTACTCTGCAACTTTGGGTCTAGTTTTCTCGCCGATGAATGAGAAAAGGAACCAATTTTATTATAGTCAAAATTCACAACGTAACAATGAACAAATGTGGTCGATACAATAAAGGATATCTCCACCAAATGATATATAAAACTCAGTTTGCCCAGTGATCGATGTCGCGGCGAAAACAGCGTTATCCGATTTAAAAAGTTCAAACTTCGTGAAATGGTCACATCAGATCTGGAGGTTTGTTTCAAATTAAGCAGAAATGATTATTCTATCCGTATCACCAAACGTAACTATGATGGCAAAGCCGTGGTATTAGTTACATCGACTAAAATGACCGAGATATGAGCGTGATAATTAGTTTACACTAAGGGTAATACCATCGTTATATCTGACTATATGTGCAATCAGTATAGGCATATAGTCCGAGGGGAAATCGGATTAACAATTTACCTGACAATATTATGTGAAATTTCAATTTGATATATTTATGTTCTCTGTTAATTGTTGTATTTATACCGCTCTGTCACACTCACAGCCCCCCCCCCAAATCGGGTAGAAAGTTCAACATTCGGGCAAACTGGAGATTTTTTATGGTCCTATTCGGGCAATTTTCTGGCAAATTGAATGATATTTCAGGGAAAATTGTTGCACATTACAATAGTTTCCACATTTCTGGCCGAATTATTCTTATTTGAGGCTAATTTGGACACTTTTGTTATATTTGTGTGTGTATATATTGTATATTCGCTAGTTTGGCTATGTAACTTGCAAGCTGAGTCGTTTACCCGTGATTTGTTTTGGGTCCAACAAGTCGCGAATGAGTACCGATCACGGCCCCAAATTTAACGTTTTCATTGGAGCCATAGATTGGTGTGGGCGTGGTCGTGAAGGTGTATCGAGGCATATGTAAAATAATTAGTTGTAACCTGTTATTATTATATCTTTATTTCCTCCAGATATTGAAGATTTTACAAAGAATATAACATTGTTATGCACAACACAATGAATAGATATCATAATTAAATTTTATAGCAACAACACAAATAAATATGATAAGCAAGACGTATTTACATTTCTACAATGGTGGATATACTGACGATGATGATGATGATTGGGATGATGTTGAGAACGATGACGTTGATCGATGATGACGATGTTAATGTTGAACGTGAGGAAGAAGATGACTATATTGATGATAATGATAATGATGACGATGATGATGATGTACATGATGATGAAAATGATGTTGAAGATGAGGAAATTAGATTATGACGATGACGTCAATGATGACGGTGGCGATGACGACGATGAAGATTATGATGATGACATGGACGACGGCGATGATGATTACGATGATTATGTCGATGGTGGTGACGACGATGATGATGATAATGATGATGATGACGATGATGATGATGGGCTGACTGATTTGTATTATTCAATGGACTAGGAAATATTTCTCTGCAAGAGTGCATTGTACCACATCCATAATTTGGCAGTAATCGTTACCATGAAGTCCAGAAAGACGTCTACATCATCAACTGCTGTACACATAGCACCAGTAATATGAGTCAAATGAAGCAAGATCATTTCGTCCAATGAAAGATCATCAATCCTGATAAAACATTCTACGCCATAACGATCAATAATATCAAAAAACATATTATTCCGTAGTGATGTCAGGGAACTGCATTCAATGAGAACGTGCCGTACTTTATCAAGGTACATTTTATAGCAGTTAGGACACTGTATTAGTGCTTCGTTTAAGTACGTTGTTGCATCGATCACAAGAGCTGTGGTTAGATAGGAATGTTTATTATGTGAGGTTTATGTGGCCCCTGGGTGAGAGTGTAGTTTTATGGGGACGCCATATCAGAGGTTTATCGGGCACACCGTGTGGGAGAGTAGGTATATGGGGGCCCAAAATATAGGTGAGAGAGTAGTTTTATGAGGACACCGTATCGGGGAGTAGGTTTATCGGGAACGCTGTGTCACAGGGGCCCACATGCGTGTAACATGACGTATATACCAGAGCGGGGGGGGGGGGGGGCAGCTGACCCCATGCCTTTGGCCAAGGAGCGAGCGGGACAGGACATGCCATTTTTCTGGCGACTGAAAATAGTTTTATGTGTTAAATCTTGTATTTTTACAGCACAATCTGACTATTAAGGCCACACTTGGATTGCCACTTCACGAAAACGAAAATATATCATCTCTTAAAGTGATATAATTCATTATCAGATTTGACACTTTTCACGAATTAGATATCTTCGCATGTAAAAAGTTATTTTGGGCATATCCAGCATTATTATTGATAACTATTCACATCTAGCTAACACATGTGATTTAAGATGTTTTATTAAATCAATCAATCGACCAACACTCCAGCAATTTACTCAATTAATCAATTTATTTGTACTTTTGCATCAAACGATCAAGCGTACACATACATGAAATAATAGGTAATAAAAGACAATAGGTAACAACAGAGCATACTTAAATATAATACATGAGATAAGCAGGTACATAATTAGTTTATGGTGATGACTGGTAGTATTTTAGGTCATTAATTAATGGGTGCTTACTCTCGTATGGTTTCCTATTCTTTGTAGTAGTTCTGGACTAGGTTGCCATATTCCCTTTTTTTCTAATCCGTGATGAATAAAACGGGCAAGGGCAATTATGAAAAGCGGATCAGTACATTGCAGTATGCGATTGAACTGATCTAACCCCGATAGTTGTTGTATATTATATGGTAGTTTGTTCAAGTGATGGGTTCGTTCTTGTGCGAGTAATGAACAGCTCGTAATAAGATGTAATTCGTCATCCTTCTCATTGCACAGTTCGCAAATGCGATATTGTTCGTCAACATTTTGATGACGACCTCGTTCAATTCCCAACGACTGCATGGGAACCGATTCGTAGCCGTGTAAGTGATTCCCAAGGTTTTGTTATTTTACATTCATTTAAGTAGTCTTCTAATTTCGTCTCAGTCTTAAATTGTCTGTATGTTTTTAATTTGTAACAGGGTGGAGTTCGTCCGTCATTCATTTCGTCCGTTAATCACCAAAATTATTTCCATTAATTTAATTAAACATGCTATTTTGGACCATTAATTAATACCGCCCTGTACCGAAAATTCGGGAAATTTCAGAAATTCCCTGATTCGGACCACATTTTTCGACGGAACTTCCTAAACCATCTAGGATTCCGATTTACCAACTAAAATATTACAGGTAAGAACTTAGTGATCTCTTGCCAAATTCATCTTGTTCACAGTCTAAAAATTCCAAAATTTAGATTGTTTTCCTCGGAATTGCCAAAAGTTGAAATTTGGCCAAATATTGGGGGTGTCACACCCCCTACATCCACCTGTAGCTACGTCCCTGACATCATGCTATTTAATACACGCTGAATAAGTCAACTGTGGACGTTGTAGATGCGTTGTTGATCCGTTGGCAATGCAGTTATATGGATTACACCTTGAACCAATTATAGGTCGTAGTCCAATATCATGCATTTGAACGCCGGTATAACAACAATAAATGTGTCTAGGTATGGTATGGAATCGATAGAATAGAATAGAATAGATTTATTAGCAATGAACACCCTTCCGGGCAGAATGCTTTTACAATGAACATAATAGTACATTTTCATTTCACATACATCATATTATATAATGTATACATTCATTGTGATTATTGAAGTATAGTTATTTCAAGGAAAATATAACAACATAAAAAATTAAATAGATCAATTGTTGCATCCAATTTGATATTCTGATCTTAACTGAAAGTACTGTCGGATCAAGCTGCAGACTTTCGCACAATTTGATCTGTTATCGTTCCTCAATATCATCTTAAACTTATGTATACCATCCAAGTTATTATATGCCTTTGAATGCTTTGTCATTATTTTATTGATCTCTGATCGCAAAGGACATTCCATTAAAAAGTGAAATTCATCCTCTATCGTTGATGTACTACATTTGCATACTCGTTTTCAAGAGGTATTTTAGGTTGACAATGTCTTCCTTTTTCAATTGCAAGATTGTGATTACTTATGCGTAGTCTAGTGAACATATTTCGATCCTTAGCAGAGTGCGTGCATTCCAAATATAATTCTAAACTAATATTTCGTTTCACAACCCGATAAGTCCTTAATTTGTTTTTCTTATCTTTTTCGGTATTATCGGCCATATATACTGTCTATAAACTTACATACATGCATTTCCTTCCGTTTGTTTTTCAAATTAATCATAAATGTCAATGGGTTTGTCTGGTTTGTGATATTGGACATATCAATAATTTGCGGAAATGAAAAGATAGACATATCAGCGGGAAGTAGGTGTTGATCTTTAATAGCTTGCGATAAAAGACCGCCAACATCTGGTGAGAGTAATTTCGTTGCGTAAGACGCTGTTCTTAAGATGGCATCATGTGTTAAAGGGAATCTCACAAGCTCCGCGCGAACGGCTTGGGTTGAGGCGAATTTCCCGACACCTAGTACTTGTTTGCAGAATTTAATATGTAACTGTTCCAACTTTTTAACATATAAGATCCCCATAGTTCGCTACCGTAGAGCTGAATTGGTTTGATTAGTTTGTCATATAACTTCAACATTATTTTAATTGGTGGTAATGAGGTTGTTTTGAACGCGTCAAACAAGGAATACATAGCTTTCCTTCCTTTCGCACTTAGGTCAGACATTGCATTTTTAAAAGAACCTGTTCTGGTAAAATTTATTCCCAAAAAAGTGTAGTTACATGTTTGTACCAGACACACTTTCGCTTGTATAAGAAATACCAGCCTGGCCCCATGAAATCAACACATAGTGGCCTCAATGATTTTTCCTTTTCAGCCCATAAAGCTTATTTGTGTCTCGTGTTCATCTCTACACGCTATACGAGACTTTTTGGTGTCATCGTTTTCAGCACCATTATGGAATATTTCAAAATGAATTAGTACCATATAGTGATATAGAGCTGAAAATATATAATTAAAATTAAGCACGAATCTAGTGAATTAACGGAATGTTTTGATGTTATGAATTACGCCCAATACGGGCTCATCGCAACAATATGGTATATATATGATATTATTTCAGGAGAATATGTTGAAAATACACACGCAGTATCCTAGCCTGTTTCGTGAAAATAAGTTCATATGGAATATATATAATATTTGTTTTTCGCTTTCAGCCCATATATAGAGCTAATTTATTTTTTGTTTTCATTCTTATATACGAGAGTATTTGGGGTCATCGTTTTCAGCACTATATGCGATTATATCAATATGAAATAGTCCCACATAACGCTGAAAATAAACATTCAATTTAAGCTTGAAACCATCTTTTACTAAGTAACGGAAAAGTCTGATTATGGTGTTCTGAATTATAAATCCAATACGGGCTTATTGCAATAATAGGGACTTTTTCGTGTAATTTTCGGCCAAATTGAATGGTGGTATATCAGGGGGAATTCTATAAATAATACCCAAATCTTACGCATTTCAATTATTTACACGGTGGTGCAAGATCGGTGGCGCAACGGTGGCGAAAACGGTGGTGATTTTGAAGATGGCGACGGGCGATGTTTTGATGAGTATGTATGTCAGAAATCACGTTTTACATCACATGTGTTACGTTTGTGTTTACTGATATTTCATCCGATTGCTTTGGAATATAATAACGTACGCTGGGACATAAGATATGTGGTGATTGAATTTGTTATTACGCGTGATTGTTTATATTTATTAACCCATTTCACCACTTATACTGTGGTATTCGAGCATACATGACCCCAATATCCATTACAATTAAACTATACATTAAGCCTTTACAACGGGAAGGACGGGCCGGCGTATATATATATGGTACATGATTGAAGGTTCGAATAGTGAACTTGTTCAATCGACCTAATTTGATGTGAAAGCCGTGGGTATTTTCGTGATTTCTCTTAGTTTATGCATTCTAAATTAATATGTAATGACGCGTGGGTACTTATATTATTAAATTTGACATAAGGGAAGTCAATCGGGAGATCTGTATTGCCTAGATATTAAAAAAAAATGTTTTATGCCGGTGACGACTATTGCGGTGGCGACGAATTTATGCCGGCGGCGACTAAATTTATTAACATTTTTTACATCGCCACCGTTTTCGCCACCGATATTGCACCACTGTGATTTAGGGTCCTGGGAATAATCGAGATTCGATGAAAAACGAATCGACTAATATTCTTCATAAGTGCACATCTATCGCTTTATTATTGTTTAAGTTCTTGGTTCACTAATTCCAAAATGAAATAGGTTCAGTTTGGGCTCGTTAGTTAATAACTTCACCCGTTGTTATAGTCTGGGTTCCAAATTGAATCAATTGAATTCAAGGGAGCAATTTTCGATTCGACGTTTCGGAATTTCCGATATTCACAGGACCCTAACAGTAACTGTTCCTCCATACAAACCAATGTAAAATTTACAAACTTGCATGCTATAACCATTCAATTCATCAGTCAATATTTACACTCCAATATGTCAGTGGCTATGGAACGCGAATTTAAACTCGGGATTGGTTTAGAGTCCACCACGTGACGCTCGGGAACCGGTTGCAACACGTGTCTATATCGTATGGAACCGTTTGCAATATGCATCTATAGCGTATACTTCTAAAATTGAGCCAGTTTGTTCGAAAGGTACATTTTATCTTGCCATTTGAGTATAAATATAAGTTATGGATGTTCGTTTCTGCATTTCCATGGTATAGATGCATGTTGGTCTGCCAAAGTCATGTGTGGAGCGCTTACTGTTATATAAAACCATTCGGGCAAAATGTTCACCCCCCCCCCCCAAAAAAAATCCGGGCCCCGTACGGCCATGGTGAACCGGAACTATAACAAATAAAGTGCCTAGGGTCACAGTAGGGTGGTATCTAAGTAGATACTAGTTAGTCGTTTGTGGAGCGTGGTATAGTTTTGAGTATTAAAAGTTACTTTATTGACATTTTTTAAAACTATCCTCCAATAGCGCCCGCGCGATATTATGGCAAAGTTCAGCGGTAGCCATAGGGTGAATCTAATTAAAATGCCTATCGATAGCCTATACTGTTGCGCTGGCCTTTGTTGCCTGTATTTAGTTATTCCCATCCACAATTTATCCGGGCTGTGGACCGGCATGCCAAAGTAAAAGATACTTATTTTAAGGCAAGGCTGCGTTAGAATTTTTGTGTGTGTCGTACATTGTACATATTTTGACACATTTTATTTTAGCATCAACGTTCTTTTTGTGTTTATATATAGTGCCCTGTTTTTGTACAGTTTTTGGGCACTCGAGTCCTCCCCGGATCTCGGCGCAATTACCCACATTTACGGGGAGTGTGCGTCTTTTGAAGTATTTCAATCTAATTAAGTTTTTGTCGATTTGTCAGTCGTCCGTCTGTCGATGTTTGCAATTTTGCCGTCTCGTGTACGTGGTTCATAAGTTTATTAAGTCGCCTGTTTTTTTACTTGTTGACTGTTATTGACTGCTGTTGACTCTTCATGTCTCAGTATATTTAGTCGCATCCGTCCTGCACACAGGTTTACATCTTCACGGTCATGCACGAAAGGTTTACATCTGTACATATTTCGCTGTCTGATGTAAACTGTATCCGCGAACACCACATGTAAACGCTATCATAAACAGAGAGTGTTGTCTTAATACGGCGCTGTGTGATAAACCATTAGCATGATAGATGTACCATGATCTAAATTGAAAGACTATCTTCACAAAAAAACCTTTTAAATATTTGGTTGAGAGTAAAATCATACTAAAATGCCAAGAAAAAGTGTAAACTGTAAATATGACCATGACTGACGTAAACTGTATTCAGCTCGTTGACAGAATGTAAACGCTTTATATCCTTTATGCAGGACCGGTTCACATGGGGTGTGACCAAGAAATTCCAATTTATACTGATTTAACACTATTTTCGTCGTTGCCTCTGTATAAAGTGATCTTTAATCCTTGTACCAAAGGCTGCGATAAATTTATCGGGATCCAGGACTATCGGTGGGGATTCCCATACATAACCGAAACCATATAATTATATTTATAAAGGTTGTCTTTTATGCATTTAAGCCAAGGATATTTATGTGACGCGGTCATTGTTTTCATGCATTTGTGAAGGAAACGATCTTCGACTGGACCCGTAGACAGTAACTTATCATATTCCTAAAAAGGCCTTTAAGGCCTTTTTACATGGAGAGATTTGCCCCCCCCCCCGTGTATAACTTACTTTTTGGTAAGCGATACCCCCCCCCCCCCCGGTGGCAGAATTTACACCCGGAGTGGGTTTTTACCTCATGTAAACGCTTTTGCCCCAGGTGTATTTTTTGCCCCGGGTGTAATATTTGCTCCACCTCCGGACCAGGAGCAAATCGGTTTACCCCCCGAGTAAATGCACATGGGAACGCAAAACGAGATTTACCCCCCGTGTATCTGTATGATTTGTCGGGTGGTGGGTGCCAATTTCAGCCAATATCACAAGGATTAACATTATATGGTCATCTGATGGTAAAATTACACTATTAATGTATTGTGGTTGTACAATTAGCTGAATAGATGGTGATATTTCGGTTACAATTTAGTTTTAAATGCCACATACTGATGATTCTGACTCAATATATCAAATATAGAATATATGTTAGTTTTCGGTTATAATTTAGTTTTAAATGCTAAATACTCGTCCTATCTCAATATATATACATATAAACTATAGAATATAAGGGGATTGGCACTCCGTTGTTTGTGTATAACGCACGCAATTGCATGTACACATATATATTAATGCCATTATACATGATAGCTGGACAAACAAAAGTAAAAAAAACTGCATGGATGTTTTAAAGTCAGTTGATGCATGGAATTTGCAGTTTTACACTTCGGCCAATGCTGGAGTTGGTGCTACCCACAATACCCCATATGCATGCAGTGTGCAGCCGCATCGGTCAACCCCAAGTGTATACATGGTTAAAGTTGAATGTGTGATCCAAATAGTGTAAATTAAGCATATAAAGGCCGACCGTAGATAGCTTTGCTACCCTATTTATAATGCATGTAGACGCAGATCAAAATCCCATTTTACACGGGGAGTATAATTTACACCCCGATCAAATTTTACCCCCAGATCAAATATTGGTCATGTAAAAAGGCCTTAAGAACCTCTACGCGAATAGGCAAGCGTACCATACATGCATATAAGTTACTACTTTTCTCAGTTCCCCAGGGAGCAACACACCAGGCCAGCAGGCATCACGCCTGTGGATTACAAAACCTTTGCCATTGAGAATTAATTGTGTCTTGGATATCAGTGTGAGGAATTCCTGCTGTTGGTTTGAATAAAGAGTTCTTTGTATTCAAGATATATCATGCCGTTATTGTCCGGAATCTGAGATGGGTTTGTTGGATTTAACAATCTGTTAGCAATATGTGATACTAGGTACAAGGATGGCAATAATTTCCCAAACACCATGTGAAGATTTCCCACAGGGACCTCTATTGGGCGAGGGTGGTCGTAGAAAATTTCAGACACGTATGCGATGTTTTCGTTTTCTGATTGGTTTGGGACCCACCACACCTGTAATTTTTTTTGGACGAGTTTTTTACTCCATATTTGGGCCACCCACCGCCTTTTAAAACGATTTTCCGCGGTAATAATCAAACAATTACATGATTTTCGGTTAAATGATACAGTCATAAAAAAGAATGTTTAATATCAATTCGATATCACAAACACTAGTCAAATTTATTAGACTATGGTACATCTACTCTTTTCTAAGACTGATATTGGAATGTAGATTTCCCAGAGTCTAATGTCATAGTGATAATTTCAGAATCAACTCTGCTGGACAAATTCTCCAGCAAGTCGAAAGTTGATTTTCATCACAGTCACTATAATTTCTCACCGAATTGAGCCTTTTCTGACAAAACAAAAACTAAAAAAACTTTAAAAAAATCTAAAATTTAACTAAATTTTAATTTTTTTTAAATGTTTTTTTTTGTAAGGTTATCAAAAATTATTCCTATCAAATCACCATATTTTATTCATTATGCATGAAGCTGCCATATTATTCCGGTTTATACTTGTGGGAATCACATACATGTATACCGTACTTCACATTAACAATCTCTACACGATAATACACTGCCACTCAGTCATCAGGGCCCATCCCAGCATATAAAGTGTCCCCATGTAATAATCATTATGTCATGTGTACAACACACCAATAATGTTCCATTCAGGGATAAATTGCACACCAACGATGTATAGTGTGTATGAGTAAACATGTGAAATCATTGCCAGCCGCAATTCATGATTTTAATACTGCGCGTCATTCTCGAGTATAGTGATGGCTATAGGGCTCGAACATTAGGTCTCACTATATATATTTGCCCAAATTGCTTGTGAATTTTGATGAAAAAGGTGTGAGTAAAAAATTACCACCATGGTGCGATTTCCAGCCCAGCAACACACTAGCATCCACACTGGTTGGATGGGACGTAATAGTAAATACCGGTATGGATTTTTTGCCACACTGGACTGTAACTTGCATATATGGTACCATGAGTCAGTCACATGTGGTGATTTCAGTCTGTGTCATTGATCTAGTAGTCCTGGCCGGTCCTGGAATTATATTATTATATTATTATTTGAAATAACATTATGTTATGGATGTTGCCGCCCTGTACGCATGCATGTACACAGGTGGGTACTATAGATACCACCCCTTGCATCCGGATATCGCCATAGCGGAGGCACCACATGGTCCATGAATTGAAGGTCGCTCATGGTTAGACGCATGTTGCTCAGAAACCAACACACACCAGTGGTTGGCAGTGGTGGTATCATTTGGGGCTATAATTTGCCCAACTGTGAATCAAAGTTCTTGAATTCTCGGTGTAGTTTAATCCTATTATACCCGGGAATTAGGTCATAAATTGTGGCCAAATTAGAATTTCTTACATAATTATAAGATTGCTGTAGAAACAGTGCGGAAAATCAAGTAGTTTCATACATTGCTGTTTGCGCGGGTATCTCCTTAGTATTATAGTTAACATTTCCAATCATACATCAAATTTTCCATGCTAAAAAATAACCAGATATGCAGGTCATAGCTAGAAAATATGGTATGTCTGTAGCAATGCATGATATGGCCGTATACAGCACCAGCGATTTTTAAATGATATGATCGTAGCAGGTTTACTTTTATGATAATTTCATATGTGGTGCCTCCGCTATGGCGATATCCTCCGTATCCGGATGCAAGGGGTGGATACTGCAGTCTGCAAGCTATATAGTAATATACATCAATTTATTTGTCAGTGATATTATTCATGATCACTGTCATATAAAAAAAAAAAAATTAATTGCTGATCAGGTGAATGACGGTGAACTCCAAGAATGTAAGACAGCAACACAGTGTGCCCGTTAAACCTCCCTGTCCATGATATGGCGTCCTCATAAAACTACTCTCTCTCCAGTGGGCCACATAAACTTGCTCTCCCACACATAATATAATTATGAAAATCCACCCATCGGTTGCTCAGCTACAGCTACAGCTACAGCTACAGTTTGCTAAACACAAAATGCCCTCCCCAAAATCTGGTCGACATTTGTGATGGCCAAATCAAAGGTCTAATTAAAAGAAAAACGAATGAAATTTCTTACAATGCTGAATAAATAGATCGTTTGCAGAAATTGTCAACGATTATTTTGATACATGCGGGCCAGATGCATTGGCGGAAAAAAATTATTCATTTAGGGGTGGGTTGTCGGTGAAATGTGGAAAAATTATTCTTGTAAGTTTTTTCCAAACATGTGTTTGCAGACTCCAAATTCAATTTTCTTTCATTTTATAGAATATGGATTAACCTTAATATCCAAATCAGATATACATGAGTAGTGCAATCCACATAAAACAATTTTGGATGACCACTGCGTTGGTTTACATGTGATATTGACCCCATTAACCCTCTTACTAATGCAGACTACGGT
This sequence comes from Siphonodentalium dalli, assembly GCA_032622095.1. NCBI lineage: Eukaryota > Metazoa > Mollusca > Scaphopoda > Gadilida > Siphonodentaliidae > Siphonodentalium > Siphonodentalium dalli. The sequence goes on along the minus strand of CP136061.1, from coordinate 17,865,117 downwards.
CATAGTCTACCAGTCGAATTAGTGATGTGAACCGGACCGCCTTGGACCGGTCCGGTCTGCGGTCCAGGGGTGGACCGCGGTCCGGTCCTAGTGACAAATAAAATGTTCTTCCCCAAGAAGTTTATAATTTCTTTGCATGACTAGCTACGGTACCGAATTTTAGATGTCATTATGTCGACGTATTTCCATAATTATATTATACGCGGAAAACCAGGGGGGGGTGGGGAAAAACTCCAGGAACGTATGCTTATTTTCTGCGTTCGGGAACTTTTGGGACCCACCCAAATCCGCAAATTTTGTACTACCAAAATTTAGGTACACACCCCCATACTGCTTTATTTTATGTGAAATTTAATACAGATTTATGCCCCAATATCTAAAATTTCCCTCATGTTCTGTTTCTGAAAATTTTAGATTGGCGGGGATGGGGGGGGGGGGGCTTCATGCAGCCGCCTGGCTTACCCTCATGCATGCAGCTCGTACGACCATGACCAGATAATAATAGTATGTGCGGTCATTTATATGTGAAAGCAATTTAATTGTAGCTGTCGAAATCTATAATCTTTAATGGATGACCCTTCGTGTTCAGTTCCCAACATCCCAGATGGTGCCAATTGATAGCGCACATAAAACGCACATAAAACGTGTTGACCCTAAATGAACCCATGCCAGTATTGGTCAAATCTGGTCAGTGGCCAAAGGGGGATAACTCAATCTGGTAAATTGTCACCCAATACTATTCTTAAAAATGCATTTTATTCCCAACTGATACTAATTTCATAATATTTCTGACTGGGAATATCATTATTTGTATCACAGTAGTCACAATGAATCCACTTACGTAGTTTTAGACACAGAAAACACCATCCGGTTTATGGGCCAGGAGAGTAGGTCCCCATAACACATAAGTCCCCACAGGCCAGGTCTAAAGACGGCGCGGTTTCCCCGTAAACCATGTTTAAACCTCCCTCTCTCTCTCTCTCTCTCTCTCTCTCTCTCTCTGGAGAGTGTTTGGTGGTTTATGTGCCAACCGGTCCTGAAACAGTGATGTGGGGACACTACTTTCCAGTGGCGTTAGAAGCACGTGCCAAATTAATAGTAATGCCCCGACGCACTGTCTATCGGTAGCCCTTTTCAGAATATGAACTCTCTCCACGCAACCAGAATAATCTTGAATCATATCCACGAATGAGATACAGGTTTATGGGAACAACAATCGGGGAAGATATGGTTTATGGGCCAGAGAGACATTCCTTATATGGGGACCTGATTTTCAGAGAGCAGGTTTGTGGGACTGGAAAACTATATATATGGGGACGTGATTATGAGAGTAGGGTTTATGGGCCAGAAGATAATCGTTTTATGGGACTGATCACTGATTGTGATAGGCCTAGTACACTCTGTACACTCTGTCTATATAATATATGCTGTCCGTCGTGTTAAGCGTGTTTAGCAGGTTTATCGGGCCATGTGAGGGCCAGTAGGTTCTGAGGCGCCGGAAGAATGGGGGCAGAGCGGGGGGCAGCTGACCCCCTGCCCTTGGTCAAGGGGCGAGCGGGACAGGACACGCCATTTTTCTGGTGACTGAAAATAGTTTTATGTGTTAAATCTTGTATTTTTGACTAGTTGTGTGATGGCCAAATCAAAAATCTAATTAAAAGACAAACTAATGGAAATCATCTTTCTCCGAGAAGTCTGAATAAACAAAAAACGAAATGGAATTCCTGACAATACTGAATAAATCAGCGCGACCGTTGTTTCAATTTTATTATCTTATTTATCAAAATAATCGTTGACAATTTCTGCAAGCGACCTATATTCAGCATTTTCAGAAATTCCATAAGTTTTTCTTTTAATTAGACTTGTGATTTGACCATCACAGATGTCGACCAGATTTTGTGTTTAGCAATCTCTAGCTGAGCAAACGATGGATGGATTTTCATAATTATAGTATGTGTCGGAGAGCAGGTTTATGTGGCCCCTGGGTGAGAGTGTAGTTTTATGGGGACGCCATATCAGAGGTTTATCGGGCACACCGTGTGGGAGAGTAGGTATATGGGGGCCCAAAATATAGGTAAGGCAGTAGTTTTATGAGGACACCGTATCGGGGAGTAGGTTTATCGGGAACGCTGTGTCACATGGGCCCACATGCGATTAACATGACGTATATACCAGAGCGGGGGGGGGGGCAACCGACCCCCCTGCCCTTGGCCAAGGGGCGAGCGGGACAGGACATGCCATTTTTCTGGCGACTGAAAATAGTTTTATGTGTTAAATCTTGTATTTTTACAGCACAATCTGACTATTTGGGTTCAAAAACCAGCAATATCATTATATCACAAGGTTTAGTAATTTTGTGAAAATTTTATAACACAAATGGTCGCACAAATAGACGTCACAAAAAATATGACCGATTAAGATTTAATTATCTGGTTGACATATATTGTGTGATGGCCAAATCAAAAATCTAATTAAAAGAAAAACCAAAGGAAATCATCTTTCTCCAAGAAGTCTGAATAAACAAAAAACTATATGGAATTCCTGACAATACGGAATAAATCAGCGCGACCATTGTTTCAATTTTCAATTTATTATCTTATTTATCAAAATAATCGTTGACAATTTCTGCAAGCGACCTATATTCAGCATTGGCAGAAATTCCATAAGTTTTTCTTTTAATTAGACTTGTGATTTGGCCATCACAGATGTCGACCAGATTTTGGGGAGGGAATTTTGTGTTTAGCAATCTCCAGCTGAGCAAACGATGGATGGATCGATTTTCATAATTATAGTATGTGTCGGAGAGCAGGTGTATGTGGCCCCTGAGTGAGAGTGTAGTTTTATGGGGACGCCATATCAGAGGTTTATCGGGCACACCATGTGGGAGAGTAGGTATATGGGGACCCAAAATATAGGTGAGAGAGTAGTTTTATGAGGACACCGTATCGGGGAGTGGGTTTGTCGGTAACGCTGTGTCACAGGGGCCCACATGCGTGTAACATGACGTATATACCAGAGTGGGGAGCAGCTGCCCTTGGCCAAGGGGCGAGCGGGACAGGACATGCCATTTTTCTGGCGACTGAAAATAGTTTTATGTGTTAAATCTTGTATTTTTACAGCACAATATGACTATTTGGGTTCAAAAACCAGCAATATCATTATATCACAAGGTTTAGTAATTTTGTGAAAATTTTATCACAAAAATGGTCGCACAAATAGACTTCACTAAAAATATGACCGATTAAGATTTAATTATCTGGTTGACATATTGTGTGATGGCCAAATCAAAAATCTAATTAAAAGAAAAACCAATAGAAATCATCTTTCTCCGAGAAGTCTGAATAAACAAAAAACTAAATGGAATTCCTGACAATATGGAATAAATCAGCGCGACCGTTGTTTCAATTTTCAATTTATTATCTTATTTATCAAAATAATCGTTGACAATTTCTGCAAGCGACCTATATTCAGCATTGGCAGAAATTCCATAAGTTTTTCTTTTAATTAGACTTGTGATTTGGCCATCACAGATGTCGACCAGATTTTGTGTTTAGCAATCTCTAGCTGATCAAACGATGGATGGACTTTCATAATTATAGTATATGTGTCGGAGAGCAGGTTTATGTGGCCCCTGAGTGAGAGTGTAGTTTTATGGGGACGCCATATCAGAGGTTTATCGGACACACCGTGTGGGAGAGTAGGTATATGGGGACCCAAAATATAGGTGAGAGAGTAGTTTTATGAGGACACCGTATCGGGGGGTATAGGTTTATCGGGAACGCTGTGTCACAGGGGCCCACATGCGTGTAACATGACGTATATACCAGAGCGGGGGTGGTGGCAGCTGACCCCCCTCTGCCCTTGGCCAAGGGGCGAGCGGGACAGGACATACCATTTTTCTGGCGACTGAAAGTAGTTTTATGTGTTAAATCTTGTATTTTTACAGCACAATCTGACTATTTGGGTTCAAAAACCAGCAATATCATTATATCACAAGGTTTAGTAATTTTGTGAAAATTTTATCACAAAAATGGTCGCACAAATAGACTTCACTGAAAATATGACCGATTAAGATTTAATTATCTGGTTGACATATTGTGTGATGGCCAAATCAAAAATCTAATTAAAAGAAAAACCAAAGGAAATCATCTTTCTCCAAGAAGTCTGAATAAACAAAAAACTAAATGGAATTCCCGACAATACGGAATAAATCAGCGCGACCGTTGTTTCAATTTTCAATTTATTATCTTATTTATCAAAATAATCGTTGACAATTTCTGCAAGCGACCTATATTCAGCATTGGCAGAAATTCCATAAGTATTTCTTTTAATTAGACTTGTGATTTGGCCATCACAGATGTCGACCAGATTTTGGGGAGGACATTTTGTGTTTAGCAATCTCTAGCTACGCAAACGATGGATGGATTTTCATAATTATAGCATGTGTCGGAGAGCAGGTTTATGTGGCCCCTGAGTGAGAGTGTAGTTTTATGGGGACGCCATATCAGAGGTTTATCGGGCACACCATGTGGGAGAGTAGGTATATGGGGGCCCAAAATATAGGTGAGAGAGTAGTTTTATGAGGACACCGTAACGGGGAGTAGTTTTATCGGGAACGCTGTGTCACATGGGCCCACATGCGATTAACGTGACGTATATACCAGATCGGGGGTGGTGGCAGCTGACCCCCTGCCCTTGGCCAAGGGACGAGCGGGACAGGACATGCCATTTTTCTGGCGACTGAAAATAGTTTTATGTGTTAAATCTTGTATTTTTACAGCACAATCTGACTATTTGGGTTCAAAAACCAGCAATATAATTATATCACAAGGTTTAGTAATTTTGTGAAAATTTTATCACATAAATGGTCGCACAAATAGACTTCACTGAAAATATGACCGATTAAGATTTAATTATCTGGTTGACATATTGTGTGATGGCCAAATCAAAAATCTAATTAAAAGAAAAACCAAAGGAAATCATCTTTCTCCAAGAAGTCTGAATAAACAAAAAACTAAATGGAATTCCTGACAATACGGAATAAATCAGCGCGACCGTTGTTTCAATTTTCAATTTATTATCTTATTAATCAGAATAATCGTTGACAATTTCTGCAAGCGACCTATATTCAGCATTGGCAGAAATTCCATAAGTTTTTTCTTTTAATTAGACTTGTGATTTGGCCATCACAGATGTCGACCAGATTTTGGGGAGGGCATTTTGTGTTTAGCAATCTCTAGCTGAGCAAACGATGGATGGACTTTCATAATTATAGCATGTGTCGGAGAGCAGGTTTATGTGGCCCCTGGGTGAGAGTGTAGTTTTATGGGGACGCCATATCAGAGGTTTATCGGGCACACCATGTGGGAGAGTAGGTATATGGGGACCCAAAATATAGGTGAGAGAGTAGTTTTATGAGGACACCGTAACGGGGAGTAGTTTTATCGGGAACGCTGTGTCACATGGGCCCACATGCGATTAACGTGACGTATATACCAGATCGGGGGTGGTGGCAGCTGAACCCCTGCCCTTGGCCAAGGGACGAGCGGGACAGGACATGCCATTTTTCTGGCGACTGAAAATAGTTTTATGTGTTAAATCTTGTATTTTTACAGCACAATCTGACTATTTGGGTTCAAAAACCAGCAATATAATTATATCACAAGGTTTAGTAATTTTGTGAAAATTTTATCACATAAATGGTCGCACAAATAGACTTCACTGAAAATATGACCGATTAAGATTTAATTATCTGGTTGACATATTGTGTGATGGCCAAATCAAAAATCTAATTAAAAGAAAAACCAAAGGAAATCATCTTTCTCCAAGAAGTCTGAATAAACAAAAAACTAAATGGAATTCCCGACAATACGGAATAAATCAGCGCGACCGTTGTTTCAATTTTCAATTTATTATCTTATTAATCAGAATAATCGTTGACAATTTCTGCAAGCGACCTATATTCAGCATTGGCAGAAATTCCATAAGTTTTTCTTTTAATTAGACTTGTGATTTGGCCATCACAGATGTCGACCAGATTTTGGGGAGGGCATTTTGTGTTTAGCAATCTCTAGCTGAGCAAACGATGGATGGACTTTCATAATTATAGCATGTGTCGGAGAGCAGGTTTATGTGGCCCCTGGGTGAGAGTGTAGTTTTATGGGGACGCCATATCAGAGGTTTATCGGGCACACCATGTGGGAGAGTAGGTATATGGGGACCCAAAATATAGGTGAGAGAGTAGTTTTATGAGGACACCGTATCCGGGAGTGGGTTTATCGGTAACGCTGTGTCACAGGGGCCCACATGCGTGTAACATGACGTATATACCAGAGTGGGGGGGGCAGCCGACCCCCTGCCCTTGGCCAAGGGGCGAGCGGGACAGGACATGCCATTTTTCTGGCGACTGAAAATAGTTTTGTGTGTTAAATCTTGTATTTTTACAGCACAATCTGACTATTTGGGTTCAAAAACCAGCAATATCATTATATCACAAGGTTTAGTAATTTTGTGAAAATTTTATCATAAAAATGGTCGCACAAATAGACGTCACTAAAAATATGACCGATTAAGATTTAATTATCTGGTTGACATATTGTGTGATGGCCAAATCAAAAATCTATTTAAAAGACAAATTAATGGAAATCATCTTTCTCCGAGAAGTCTGAATAAACAAAAAACTAAATGGAATTCCTGACAATACTGAATAAATCAGCGCGACCGTTGTTTCAATTTTATTATCTTATTTATCAAAATAATCGTTGACAATTTCTGCAAGCGACCTATATTCAGCATTGTCAGAAATTCCATAAGTTTTTCTTTTAATTAGACTTGTGATTTGGCCATCACAGATGTCGACCAGATTTTGTGCTTAGCAATTTCTAGCTGAGCAAACGATGGATGGATTTTCATAATTATAGTATGTGTCGGAGAGCAGGTTTATGTGGCCCCTGGGTGAGAGTGTAGTTTTATGGGGACGCCATAACAGAGGTTTATCGGGTACACCGTGTGGGAGAGTAGGTATATGGGGGCCCAAAATATAGGTGAGAGAGTAGTTTTATGAGGACACCGTATCGGGAAGTAGGTTTATCGGGAACGCTGTGTCACAGGGGCCCACATGCGTGTAACATGACGTATATACCAGAGCGGGGGGGGGGGCAGCTGACCCCCTGCCCTTGGCCAAGGGGCGAGCGGGACAGGACATGCCATTTTTCTGGCGACTGCAAATAGTTTTATGTGTTAAATCTTGTATTTTTACAGCACAATCTAACTATTTGGGTTCAAAAACCAGCAATATCATTATATCACAAGGTTTAGTAATTTTGTGAAAATTTTATCACAAAAATGGTCGCACAAATAGACGTCACTAAAAATATGACCGATTAACATTTAATTATCTGGTTGACATATTGTGTGATGGCCAAATCAAAAATCTAATTAAAAGACAAACTAATGGAAATCATCTTTCTCCGAGAAGTCTGAATAAACAAAAAACTAAATGGAATTCCTGACAATACTGAATAAATCAGCGCGAACGTTGTTTCAATTTTATTATCTTATTTATCAAAATAATCGTTGACAATTTCTGCAAGCGACCTATATTCAGCATTGTCAGAAATTCCATAAGTTTTTCTTTTAATTAGACTTGTGATTTGGCCATCACAGATGTCGACCAGATTTTGGGCTTAGCAATCTCCAGCTGAGCAAACGATGGATGGATTTTCATAATTATAGTATGTGTCGGAGAGCAGGTTTATGTGGCCCCTGGGTGAGAGTGTAGTTTTATGGGGACGCCATATCAGAGGTTTATCGGGCACACCGTGTGGGAGAGTAGGTATATGGGGGCCCAAAATATAGGTGAGAGAGTAGTTTTATGAGGACACCGTATCGGGGAGTAGGTTTATCGGGAACGCTGTGTCACAGGGGCCCACATGCGTGTAACATGACGTTTATACCAGAGCGGGGGGGGGGGGGCAGCTGACCCCATACCCTTGGCCAAGGGGCGAGCGGGACAGGACATGCCATTTTTCTGGCGACTGAAAATAGTTTTATGTGTTAAATCTTGTATTTTTACAGCACAATCTGACTATTTGGGTTCAAAAACCAGCAATATCATTATATCACAAGGTTTAGTAATTTTGTGAAAATTTTATCACAAAAATGGTCGCACAAATAGACGTCACTAAACATATGACCGATTAAGATTTAATTATCTGGTTGACATATTGTGTGATGGCCAAATCAAAAATCTAATTAAAAGAAAAACTAATGGAAATCATCTTTCTCCGAGAAGTCTGAATAAACAAAAAACTAAATGGAATTCCTGACAATACGGAATAAATCAGCGCGACCGTTGTTTCAATTTTCAATTTATTATCTTATTTATCAAAATAATCGTTGACAATTTCTGCAAGCGACCTATATTCAGCATTGTCAGAAATTCCATAAGTTTTTCTTTTAATTAGACTTGTGATTTGGCCATCACAGATGTCGACCAGATTTTGTGTTTAGCAATCTCTAGCTGAGCAAACGATGGATGGATTTTCATTATTATAGTATGTGTCGGAGAGCAGGTGTATGTGGCCCCTGGGTGAGAGTGTAGTTTTATGGGGACGCCATATCAGAGGTTTATCGGGCACACCGTGTGGGAGAGTAGGTATATGGGGGCCCAAAATATAGGTGAGAGAGTAGTTTTATGAGGACACCGTATCGGGGAGTAGGTTTATCGGGAACGCTGTGTCACAGGGGCCCACATGCGTGTAACATGACGTATATACCAGAGCGGGGGGGGCAGCTGACCCCCTGCCTTTGGCCAAGGTGCGAGCGGGACAGGATATGCCATTTTTCTGGCGACTGAAAATAGTTTTATGTGTTAAATCTTGTATTTTTACAGCACAATCTGACTATTTGGGTTCAAAAACCAGCAATATCATTATATCACAAGGTTTAGTAATTTTGTGAAAATTTTATCACAAAAATGGTCGCACAAATAGACGTCACTAAAAATATGACCGATTAACATTTAATTATCTGGTTGACATATTGTGTGATGGCCAAATCAAAAATCTAATTGAAAGAAAAACTAATGGAAATCATCTTTCTCCGAGAAGTCTGAATAAACAAAAAACTAAATGGAATTCCTGACAATACGGAATAAATCAGCGCGACCGTTGTTTCAATTTTCAATTTATTATCTTATTTATCAAAATAATCGTTGACAATTTCTGCAAGCGACCTATATTCAGCATTGGCAGAAATTCCATAAGTTTTTCTTTTAATTAGACTTGTGATTTGGCCATCACAGATGTCGACCAGATTTTGGGGAGGGCATTTTGTGTTTAGCAATCTCTAGCTGAGCAAACGATGGATGGATTTTCATAATTATAGTATGTGTCGGAGAGCAGGTTTATGTGGCCCCTGGGTGAGAGTGTAGTTTTATGGGGACGCCATATCAGAGGTTTATCGGGCACACCGTATGGGAGAGTAGGTATTTGGGGGCCCAAAATATAGGTGAGAGAGTAGTTTTATGAGGACACCGTATCGGGGAGTAGGTTTATCGGGAACGCTGTGTCACAGGGGCCCACATGCGTGTAACATGACGTATATACCAGAGCGGGGGGGGGGGCAGCTGACCCCCTGCCCTTGGTCAAGGGGCGAGCGGGACAGGACATGCCATTTTTCTGGCGACTGAAAATAGTTTTATGTGTTAAATATTGTATTTTTACAGCACAATCTGACTATTTGGGTTCAAAAACCAGCAATATCATTATATCACAAGGTTTGGTAATTTTGTGAAAATTTTATCACAAAAATGGTCGCACAAATAGACGTCACTAAACATATGACCGATTAAGATTTAATTATCTGGTTGACATATTGTGTGATGGCCAAATCCAAAATCTAATTAAAAGAAAAACTAATGGAAATCATCTTTCTCCGAGAAGTCTGAATAAACAAAAAACTAAATGGAATTCCTGACAATACAGAATAAATCAGCGCGACCGTTGTTTCAATTTTCAATTTATTATCTTATTTATCAAAATAATCGTTGACAATTTCTTCAAGCGACCTATATTCAGCATTGGCAGAAATTCCATAAGTTTTTCTTTTAATTAGACTTGTGATTTGGCCATCACAGATGTCGACCAGATTTTGGGGAGGGCATTTTGTGTTTAGCAATCTCTAGCTGAGCAAACGATGGATGGATTTTCATAATTATAGTATGTGTCGGAGAGCAGGTTTATGTGGCCCCTGGGTGAGAGTGTAGTTTTATGGGGACGCCATATCAGAGGTTTATCGGGCACACCGTGTGGGAGAGTAGGTATATGGGGGCCCAAAATATAGGTGAGAGAGTAGTTTTATGAGGACACCGTATCGGGCAGTGGGTTTATCGGTAACACTGTGTCACAGGGGCCCACATGCGTGTAACATGACGTATATACCAGAGCGGGGGGGGGGGGGCAGCTGACCCCTGCCCTTGGCCAAGGGGCGAGCGGGACAGGACATGCCATTTTTCTGGCGACTGAAAATAGTTTTATGTGTTAAATATTGTATTTTTACAGCACAATCTGACTATTTGGGTTCAAAAACCAGCAATATCATTATATCACAAGGTTTGGTAATTTTGTGAAAATTTTATCACAAAAATGGTCGCACAAATAGACGTCACTAAACATATGACCGATTAAGATTTAATTATCTGGTTGACATATTGTGTGATGGCCAAATCCAAAATCTAATTAAAAGAAAAACTAATGGAAATCATCTTTCTCCGAGAAGTCTGAATAAACAAAAAACTAAATGGAATTCCTGACAATACAGAATAAATCAGCGCGACCGTTGTTTCAATTTTCAATTTATTATCTTATTTATCAAAATAATCGTTGACAATTTCTTCAAGCGACCTATATTCAGCATTGGCAGAAATTCCATAAGTTTTTCTTTTAATTAGACTTGTGATTTGGCCATCACAGATGTCGACCAGATTTTGGGGAGGGCATTTTGTGTTTAGCAATCTCTAGCTGAGCAAACGATGGATGGATTTTCATAATTATAGTATGTGTCGGAGAGCAGGTTTATGTGGCCCCTGGGTGAGAGTGTAGTTTTATGGGGACGCCATATCAGAGGTTTATCGGGCACACCGTGTGGGAGAGTAGGTATATGGGGGCCCAAAATATAGGTGAGAGAGTAGTTTTATGAGGACACCGTATCGGGCAGTGGGTTTATCGGTAACACTGTGTCACAGGGGCCCACATGCGTGTAACATGACGTATATACCAGAGCGGGGGGGGGGGGGGGGGGGCAGCTGACCCCTGCCCTTGGCCAAGGGGCGAGCGGGACAGGACATGCCATTTTTCTGGCGACTGAAAATAGTTTTATGTGTTAAATCTTGTATTTTTACAGCACAATCTGACTATTTGGGTTCAAAAACCAGCAATATCATTATATCACAAGGTTTAGTAATTTTGTGAAAATTTTATCACAAAAATGGTCGCACAAATAGACGTCACTAAACATATGACCGATTAAGATCTAATTATCTGGTTGACATATTGTGTGATGGCCAAATCAAAAATCTAATTGAAAGAAAAACTAATGGAAATCATCTTTCTCCGAGAAGTCTGAATAAACAAAAAACTAAATGGAATTCCTGACAATACGGAATAAATCAGCGCGACCGTTGTTTCAATTTTCAATTTATTATCTTATTTATCAAAATAATCGTTGACAATTTCTGCAAGCGACCTATATTCAGCATTGGCAGAAATTCCATAAGTTTTTCTTTTAATTAGACTTGTGATATGGCCATCACAGATGTCGACCAGATTTTGGGGAGGGCATTTTGTGTTTAGCAATCTCTAGCTGAGCAAACGATGGATGGATTTTCATAATTATAGTATGTGTCGGAGAGCAGGTTTATGTGGTCCCTGGGTGAGAGTGTAGTTTTATGGGGACGCCATATCAGAGGTTTATCGGACACACCGTGTGGGAGAGTAGGTATATGGGGGCCCAAAATATAGGTGAGAGAGTAGTTTTATGAGGACACCGTATCGGGGAGTAGGTTTATCGGGAACGCTGTGGCACAGGGGCCCACATGCGTGTAACGTGACGTATATACCGAGCGGGGGGGGGGGGCAGCTGACCCCCTGCCCTTGGCCAAGGGGCGAGCGGGACAGGACATGCCAATTTTCTGGCGACTGAAAATAGTTTTATGTGTTAAATCTTGTATTTTTACAGCACAATCTGACTATTTGGGTTCAAAAACCAGCAATATCATTATATCACAAGGTTTAGTAATTTTGTGAAAATTTTATCACAAAAAATGGTCGCACAAATAGACGTCACTAAGGGTCGATACACACATGCATGTAATCTCTGTATGTAAAATACATGTATTTTACATGGCCACACCAATAATTGACAACATTAATCACCTGCGCGCGAGCGGTTCATTGTTACCAGGCAAGACAAGTGAGTAGTCATAAGCGAAATCAAACTCTCTGCTATCGGGACATTTAAGGCCAGTCCAAGACATGTCTTCTCTTACGAATGTGGAAATTAGTTAAGTCTGTGTGATATCTGACATTTTATTAATGCACATCAACAGAAGCGACACATATGGTGTATACAGGCTTGATATAGAACATTTTCGACCATGATGCTTGCTTGGTGTGGGGTTTCGAAAGCTTCAAATCGCTAAGTGACTTAGTTGAATGTATCGGTCGGAATAATCTGGGCAAGAAGGTACAATATATGTTTTACTTAAATAGCTCAGAGTTAGCCACCCCGTCTGGTAGCTTTCGGGATCATATACAGCCCCAAGTCGGGTGTCATATTTAGCCCCTGCGTCCGGAAATCCTGATAATATTGACCCCATGTTGGGAATCATAGGCCCTGGGTTGGGGAACTCCTGGGGCCATCATCGGTATAAAAATCAAGAGAAGACTGACAATGATTTAAACAGAAAGTCCAACATTTGGGTTATCGCGCGAACAATTATTCTAAGCGGCCTGACGACTTCGTTCAGTCAACGGTTCTCTGCACGCTCAGAGCTTGGCTCACTGTGGTCAAACATAGCCGCAATGATTGGGTTGTCAACGGACACATATTACATGGTCTGTATGATCCATGTAAAACTCCAAATACACGATAATTACAGAGATTACATGCATGTGTGTATCCACCCTAAACATATGACCGATTAAGATTTAATTATCTGGTTGACATATTGTGTGATGGCCAAATCAAAAATCTAATTGAAAGAAAAACTAATGGAAATCATCTTTCTCCGAGAAGTCTGAATAAACAAAAAACTAAATGGAATTCCTGACAATACGGAATAAATCAGCGCGACCGTTGTTTCAATTTTCAATTTATTATCTTATTTATCAAAATAATCGTTGACAATTTCTGCAAGCGACCTATATTCAGCATTGGCAGAAATTCCATAAGTTTTTCTTTTAATTAGACTTGTGATTTGGCCATCACAGATGTCGACCAGATTTTGGGGAGGGCATTTTGTGTTTAGCAATCTCTAGCTGAGCAAACGATGGATGGATTTTCATAATTATAGTATGTGTCGAAGAGCAGGTTTATGTGGCCCCTGGGTGAGAGTGTAGTTTTATGAGGACGCCATATCAGAGGTTTATCGGGCACACCGTGTGGGAGAGTAGGTATATGGGGACCCAAAATATAGGTGAGAGAGTAGTTTTATGAGGACACCGTATCGGGGAGTAGGTTTATCGGTAACGCTGTGTCACAGGGGCCCACATGCGTGTAACATGACGTATATAACAGAGCGGGGGGGGGCAGCTGACCCCCTTCCCTTGGCCAAGGGGCGAGCGGAACGGACATGCCATTTTTCTGGCGACTGAAAATAGTTTTATGTGTTAAATCTTGTATTTTTACAGCGCAATCTGACTATTTGGGTTCAAAAACCAGCAATATCATTATATCACAAGGCTTAGTAATTTTGTGAAAAGTTTATCACAAAAATGGTCGCACAAATAGACGTCACTAAAAATATGACCGATTAACATTTAATTATCTGGTTGACATATTGTGATATGGCCAAATCAAAAATCTAATTAAAAGAAAAACTAATGGAAATCATCTTTCTCCGAGAAGTCTGAATAAACAAAAAACTAAATGGAATTCCTGACAATACTGAATAAATCAGCGCGACCGTTGTTTCAATTTCATTATCTTATTTATCAAAATAATCGTTGACAATTTCTGCAAGCGACCTATTTTCAGCATTGTCAGAAATTCCATAAGTTTTTCTTTTAATTAGACTTGTGATTTGGCCATCACAGATGTCGACCAGATTTTGTGTTTAGCAATCTCTAGCTGAGCAAACGATCGATGGATTTTCATAATTATAGTATGTGTCGGAGAGCAGGTTTATGTGGTCCCTGGGTGAGAGTGTAGTTTTATGGGGACGCCATATCAGAGGTTTATCGGACACACCATGTGGGAGAGTAGATATATGGGGGCCCAAAATATAGGTGAGAGAGTAGTTTTATGAGGACACCGTATCGGGGAGTAGGTTTATCGGGAACGCTGTGTCACAGGGGCCCACATGCGTGTAACATGACGTATATACCAGAGCGGGGGGGGGCAACTGACCCCGTGCCCTTGGCCAAGGGGCGAGCGGGACAGGACATGCCATTTTTTCTGGCGAATGAAAATAGTTTTATGTGTTATATCTTGTATTTTTACAGCACAATCTGACTATTTGGGTTCAAAAACCAGCAATATCATTATATCACAAGGTTTAGTAATTTTGTGAAAATTTTATCACAAAAATGGTCGCACAAATAGACGTCACTAAAAATATGACCGATTAACATTTAATTATCTGGTTGACATATTGTGTGATGGCCAAATCAAAAATCTAATTAAAAGACAAACTAATGGAAATCATCTTTCTCCGAGAAGTCTGAATAAACAAAAAACTAAATGGAATTCCTGACAATACTGAATAAATCAGCGCGACCGTTGTTTCAATTTTATTATCTTATTTATCAAAATAATCGTTGACAATTTCTGCAAGCGACCTATATTCAGCATTGTCAGAAATTCCATAAGTTTTTCTTTTAATTAGACTTGTGATTTGGCCATCACAGATGTCGACCAGATTTTGTGTTTAGCAATCTCTAGCTGAGCAAACGATGGATGGATTTTCATAATTATAGTATGTGTCGGAGAGCAGGTTTATGTGGCCCCTGGGTGCGAGTGTAGTTTTATGGGGACGCCATATCAGAGGTTTATCGGGCACACCGTGTGGGAGAGTAGGTATATGGGGGCCCAAAATATAGGTGAGAGAGTAGTTTTATGAGGACACCGTATCGGGGAGTATAGGTTTATCGGGAACGCTGCGTCACAGGGGCCCACATGCGTGTAACATGACGTATATACCAGAGCGGGGGGGGGGGGCAGCTGACCCCCTGCCCTTGGCCAAGGGGCGAGCGGGACAGGACATGCCATTTTTCTGGCGACTGAAAATAGTTTTATGTGTTAAATCTTGTATTTTTACAGCACAATCTGACTATTTGGGTTCAAAAACCAGCAATATCATTATATCACAAGGTTTAGTAATTTTGTGAAAATTTTATCACAAAAATGGTCGCACAAATAGACGTCACTAAAAATATGACCGATTAACATTTAATTATCTGGTTGACATATTGTGTGATGGCCAAATCCAAAATATAATTAAAAGAAAAACTAATGGAAATCATCTTTCTCCGAGAAGTCTGAATAAACAAAAAACTAAATGGAATTCCTGACAATACTGAATAAATCAGCGCGACCGTTGTTTCAATTTTATTATCTTATTTATCAAAATAATCGTTGACAATTTCTGCAAGCGACCTATTTTCAGCATTGTCAGAAATTCCATAAGTTTTTCTTTTAATTAGACTTGTGATTTGGCCATCACAGATGTCGACCAGATTTTGTGTTTAGCAATCTCTAGCTGAGCAAACGATGGATGGATTTTCATAATTATAGTATGTGTCGGAGAGCAGGTTTATGTGGCCCCTGGGTGAGAGTGTAGTTTTATGGGGACGCCATATCAGAGGTTTATCGGACACACCGTGTGGGAGAGTAGGTATATGGGGGCCCAAAATATAGGTGAGAGAGTAGTTTTATGAGGACACCGTATCGGGGAGTAGGTTTATCGGGAACGCTGTGTCACAGGGGCCCGCATGCGTGTAACATGACGTATATACCAGAGCGGGGGAGGGGGGCAGCTGACCCCGTGCCCTTGGCCAAGGGGCGAGCGGGACAGGACATGCCATTTTTCTGGCGACTGAAAATAGTTTTATGTGTTATATCTTGTATTTTTACAGCACAATCTGACTATTTGGGTTCAAAAACCAGCAATATCATTATATCACAAGGTTTAGTAATTTTGTGAAAATTTTATCACAAAAATGGTCGCACAAATAGACGTCACTAAAAATATGACCGATTAACATTTAATTATCTGGTTGACATATTGTGTGATGGCCAAATCAAAAATCTAATTAAAAGAAAAACTAATGGAAATCATCTTTCTCCGAGAAGTCTGAATAAACAAAAAACTAAATGGAATTCCTGACAATACTGAATAAATCAGCGCGACCGTTGTTTCAATTTTATTATCTTATTTATCAAAATAATCGTTGACAATTTCTGCAAGCGACACAATGTTATTCCCAAAAAATCCATTCCCGGTCATCTAAAGCATAATATTACATAAATAACGCCGTTTTAAACGATCAAATTTCATTGACTCAGATAGCGACTGCCAAAAATGCACATGTTCAAATCAATGTGTCCCACTATGTATTTTTGATATGATACATATAATGCTAAATGGGACAGAATGTAAAATATCAGGATTCCAATAGACTACAATATATATAGTATAACTATTTTGATTTAAAACGACACAAAAAGTTTAGCATATCACTATGAACGATATATACATAAATCGGCATCAAAATAACACCATCACGCTGCATCACGTGATCTTCGCGCTATTTCAACGAGAAAATACAGACTTTAATGCCGATTTGACGACAGTTTTTTGTCATGAAAACCTACAAATGCAGTTAATCATAATTTGATTTTAAACAAGACTTCTCCATGTACTTACAGTGCCGCCATCTGGGGAGATATCCACCTCCACTCGATTTCTGGTTATGACTATTGTTATGGTCATTGTCTGAAAATGAATAATCCATGTATAAGTATTTGAATGACCACATGATTTTATATAATTACTGCACATAGGAATATTTTGAATTAAAGAATTGGCTCAGATATACATAGACTGCAAACTGGATAGTGCAAATCATAAAAGATCAACGATCGTTTATTCACATACTGCTTAATCTCAAACGCTCTTTATACAGCCGTTGTTTTGTAATACACTCACTGATACCCTGGGGAATAAAAGGTGGGACCCCGGTTTTATTATTTGAGTATATTTGCGGTATTTCTTTGTCCGAGTGTTTTATATTAAAGGAACCTAGGATGCTGATTGTGATATTGATCGATCCACTTTGGTCACATCTTCATATCTATATCGCCTAGTTGGAAGGTTTAAACTGAAAGTGTCCCTTTAAACATCTTGATTTTTACTTTGCGGCATAGTTAGCAAGTCGACTGGGGACTGTGGGGAGGGTGTGTATGAAATAAGTTATGTCATAGTACAGAAATAAATGCTAGTTTATGAGGTGAGTCAACCTCTCACTTCATAAATTTCCTTATGTCATTTGAGATGGAAATATTTCACACAAGACCTCAGTAGTCGAGTAATTTCACGAATGCCAACGTTGGTAGATATTTCACGTTTTCCACCAGCTAATGCGCTCTAGCCTCTTGTACCATATGCCGGTCGTATACACGATCATTTCGATATATCACAGGACTACATGGCCATGTCGCAAATTTGAGAAATCAAGATTTGAATATACTCGTTTTACTATATTGAGGGAATGGAATATCGCCTCCTAACATCACATTGGTCATGATGTTCCAGATTATGCTGGATTATGTTATTTAAAAAAAACTATGATCAAGAGAATTTAGCTTTCTTCCAGTGCATAATAACTGGCATATTGCAGAAATTATAACATACAACCGATAACATCTACAACCAAATCATGCACTTTGTTTATAGCGATTGCCGACAAACTAAAAATTGCCCTTTGAAACATTATTTTTACTTACGTACTAAATCTTGAAATTGCCCTTTAAAAATAATATAACTGTTATGATGAATGTGTAGTTCGGTGTAGCTAATTTTATCTCTATACAGCCAATATATAGCATTTGGAGCCCCTCCCCCACAATTAGCTTGTATGTAGCCCTAATTGTTATCAAAACTCGAAGCTGTCATCACTGCACATCAATCGACCTTTGATCCATGTGTCCCTGCGAATCGGATTTCTTTGATCGAATCGAATCAGGTAAATGCAGTGGTGAATTGCAGGGGGAACGCGGGGGAACGGCGTCCCCTCACTTTTTTTACTTCTGCTTATATCTAATATACAAACGACGTTCCCCCACAAAGTTACCGGCCAATTCCCATCACTTAATTTCAGTGTAAACGGAAGTCGACGTCGCATTAATTTAACATCGTCTGACTCTGAGCTGAGTATATATTGTGTAAGTCTCGCTGAGTCGTGAATTCGATAGTATAATTGTGCCTATTTTAAAGAATAATCTAATAGCAATTTCTTGAAAATTATTTTGTTGAGATGCAAGGAAATGCATTCTTTGGACGTCTCATTTGCAAAATTTGTCCCATTTAGGGAAGTCTTTCATGTAAGAATCACGAATCACGAAGCTTCTCCGACACCTAAACATGTACCAAATTGTAAAATTCCCGTTATTTTGTCAAAGTCTACACATTTATAGATTACAACTTTTAATTTCAGACTAATTTTGCATATAATATAACAGCACCAAGCTTGTAGAATAATATCACTTAATAATATTGTCTTTGTGGCTGTTTTTAATAAATAAGGATGCATGTTATTACTTACGTTTATAGTCCTCTAAACGTAATCCTTAATTGAATAGGGAAACTAAAATATGTTTACACTAATAGGGAAACTCCACACTATAATGCCAATTGAGTGGAATTTATTTCAGAATTGCCCTTCTTTGTTATCAACAAAATCTTGTCACTCATTGCGGTCAGAATATTGTGTACAAACATTCATCTATCAATACAATGTTAATTTTCTGGGAGTCAGATCTTGAACCTCTTAATCATAATAATATCGGAGTGACACCTTACGTTCTATTTAAAAATCACAAGTTCGGCACGTTCCTCCAGTTGACAGCTGAAAGACTGGACAGGTCAATATCGTAGCAAATTATACCTGTACATTCTTACGTTATGATATTACCCATCACATTAATGATTGTTTTGATAAACGTGTTAAAAATTCATTCTGCATATCCAATAGAAAATAAACTATTGAAACACCAAATTTCATAAGACAAACTCCCCATTATTAGGTAGTGGGTGATCATATGATCGAGCTATCTCACCTAACCGAGATATAAATACATAAATACGAATGGTGAAAACAACCCCTATACTTACGTCGAATCGAAGTGCCTGTTTTGGTGACTTTCCTTTCAGCGTAACCTGCGAAATTCTTCTTAGAGGATCAGACAACTTCTCAACGGACGCGAATATCGAAATTATTAAATATGTTCAAAGATTTATCGAAAGGAGTAAAAGATTCAAAACGACGAATTAATTAATTAAACTATATCCGTATCCATACTACCAATAAAATGGACAACAATTTTGACTCGATTGGTCCTACATGTACATGTAAATGCATATATACTCCCATTGACTGACTATACCAATTGTGCAAATTAATACTTTTATAGGATTCAATTGAATTTAAATATTTAATTAAATTTCCATCACCAAAGCAGATCATTAATTTATGGCACCCGATCGGAATCGCAACCATAGCCACTCATTCCGGGAACGCATATTTATTTCTGCATTCCCGCAATGAGTGGCTGGTACCGATCACTTTAAATATGACATAAAATATGGGTTAATTTAAATTTAATGAATAAATATTATGGAACATATACATTGTTATATATTAAAGACACGTCCAGACAGCTTTTCATGACCTCATTAAACGTCTGACGTCTTTGTGTCTCTTTGCGGCAGTACTTGTCGGCAACATGTATGAATGATAATCAACGGTATTGTGAACGTATTAGTTTCAACCACACCTGTTGGTTGAAACTACAATGACACCCGAAACGGCGTTGATGTCTGTCGGCGACCACCAAGACTTTTTAGGGGCTACCAATCACTGATGTGTCGCTCAACCATAATTATGTTAACCTGTTGTTACAATGAAAACAATGACACCTGCGAACGGCGGTGATGTCTGCCGGCGACTACTATGTGACTTCTAATTATCACTGACGTGTTGTTCAAACAGTTTTGCTCAAGATAGGCTCTTCTCACTCACAAACAGAACCAAAGTTGGGATTCGGGAGAGGGGCATTCGCCCCTTTCGATAACCCTGGCGCTTTCGCGCATCGAACTTCACAACATCAATATAGACTCTCACAGGCTGGGATAAGGCCTTAAATAAATAACCCATTCCTATCCCATTTCGGATATCGGTCATACGACCTCCCTATGTTATCTGGGATGACCGTCCGATCTCCGTATGGTCCATGGGAAGACCTTGCGATGCCTGATGATTATACGATGTAACGACATCCATCTGGTCCCTGGGATTGTCATACGTCCATGGGACGACCCTCCGACACCCCAATGATCCCTGGGGCGATCATAGTACATCCCTGTATGGTACATCATGCATGGGATGATCATACAACCTCCCATTTTGCCTGTCATTTTAGTAAAATATTATGACATTTTCTTGTGATACGGACATGTCAGTCATATTTTGTTATATATAGCACTATTAAATGATCTGCACAACTAAATTTTACTCTTTGTTGAAAAATATTGAAAAAAGTCTCTTTTTTGATCAAAACAAGATATTTCAGTAAATTTTTGGCGAATTTCGAGATTTTTAAAATTATGAATGACAAATGTCGGATTATCAAATCATTATATTGTTTAAAATCAATTTTGAAGGAGCATATGTGTTGAATGGGTACACTATTGAAAATTTAAAAAATTGGATTAAATTATTAAAAAATAGGGGGTAGGGGTAGCTTTTTTCATAGTAAGTCGAAAATACGGAATGAATCACATTCTAGTTTTTTGAACATGTGGAATATACCCTTGCGAAGTTTTTAAAACCTTAATATCCGCATGTTTCACTGAAATCCGGAACTTATATCATTTTATATTAGACAACATTTTGGAAAAAGTACCCAAAAAATCACTCTTTTTATCACACTTTTCACTATAACTCAATTTATTTTCAATATTTTCAAAAAATGACAATTGTGTCCATTGACGGTATATATGAGGCATGTTATCAACTATAAACGGTTCTTCGAAAGTTTTTAAGATTCGCGTAGGGGCTTAATGATTCAGAACAGCTACATGTAATGTTTTCAACTGGGGTAGGGTTAATCATCCTCATTTTTCGAAACTTTTGGACACATTTCTGAAGTGGAAATTTACACCACCCTGACGGCTATATAATTACCTACAATTTGGTATAACAAACACTTGTTCGGAGGGGGGTGCAACGCAAGCGAAAACTAGGCGCCCACGGACTAGGATGGATGCGATTAAAGTCCATAAATGCCAAGCATTTAATGACGGTCCCATTAATGTCTTTGGATTTCTATACAACCCTTCCACATTTCCCAACTTTCCACAACAACTAGATCATTTCAAATACCATGTGCCATGTACATGATACTGTTATGTCCATTAATTGGTGCCAGCAATGGCTTGAAAGAAATGGGTAACATTCCCCCACTCTGGGGCTAGCTCTCCAGGATTGTCCATAAATCTTTGTATCTTTAATATATATTAGTTGTTAACCAAATATGACTGGGTATTTTATGGTGCACTCCGTTTACTACATATTATAAGCTGATACAGTTAGATGGCATGGTACAGGGCCCTATTAGCATGTGTCTTCTTGGTAAACTAACAGCCTGGGATCATTAAATGCTTGACTTTCTTCTGTTTTATGTTCCAAATACTAATAAAACGGCTAGCTGCTATGTGTGTAATGAAAAAGATTAAATTGTGTGGACCCTGATATTGGTACGACCAAAACCGTCCAGCTACTACACCACTGCCCTTACATATATACGCCCATGTCAGAGCGGCTTAACATCAGACCCAGAATTTGTATTTAGGTGGCAAACTTGGCCCATGTGCAAACTCTGAATAATATATGGAGTTCACCAAACCCGGATAATAGAGAATGTCCGTAGTTTCTACAATAATGAGTCCAGATGCTAATAAATCTAATCTTACTAACCACGGGCCACATTGGCGGGAGCCAATGTTTTCGCTCAAGCAAGGACTTGTATCGCAAAAATTAAAAAACCTTGGCTCAAGGAAACGAAAGCATTTATTGCCAACACAACCTTATACATTTCCTGATATCCTGCTGTGATGTCAGACCAGACCAGTTAGAAATCCCATGTCTGTTATGTAATGCCTTTGATACAATCAATCAATCAATTTTATTGTACTTTTACATCATACAAAGATTGACACACATGTCCATCACGGCGATGAGCGGTAGATAGATAGATAACATTTATTGCAAGAAATATATATTACAGACATGTTGCAAAGTAGTATATAAAAACACATATATAAGAATATTCATTGTATCAACACATAGTTTGAACACAGATAATTAAAATTACGTACGAATTAGATTTATTTCCCTTCCAACTTCCCTTTTTCATTTGTTGTGAGCAACATTTTCCCGTATTCTGAAGAATCCATATAATATTATGTTATTGCAAATCATATCGCACACTGTGGGATTGTTATTTTTCATAATACTAATAAATGTTTCCTTGTTTGATAGTTTGATGAACCCCGGATTTACAGTTTCTAATTTTTCAAATAGCTTTGTTCGTGCTATATCATATAATTTTGTTGTTGTATGCTTTATTTTTGTCACTAAATTAATGTGATACAAAATTTTGAATATATGTACACTATATACACATTATATATATCCCACATTCCATAATAAAATCTCCCCGGGCTAACCAAAAGCTATCTTGATCCTATCATGTAAAGCGAAAACCCTGTGGTCTGCAAAATCGGTTTATGTGGTGAAATATAGATGCGGTGAGTGTGTACAAAATTACCTATGGGCTAACCTGTCATAAAACAAAAACAAGCCTAAATTGTGTGGGTACCACCTGTGCGCCAGAAATGACCCCTCGTCGAGCAAACTTCCCGACCTTGGTCGAGTTTCGCTAATTTTTCATAAACAGTTGAACTCATGCTCCGGGAAAATGTGTGTTTTTCTGATTTAACGCAGGTAAGTATAATATTTAAATGTTGCAACCTGTAGAGATATGATCTAAATATAATTTTGTGAAGCAGGTGACCAAAATTTATGTCGCATTTATACAGAAATACGTAACTACTCTGCAACTTTGGGTCTAGTTTTCTCGCCGATGAATGAGAAAAGGAACCAATTTTATTATAGTCAAAATTCACAACGTAACAATGAACAAATGTGGTCGATACAATAAAGGATATCTCCACCAAATGATATATAAAACTCAGTTTGCCCAGTGATCGATGTCGCGGCGAAAACAGCGTTATCCGATTTAAAAAGTTCAAACTTCGTGAAATGGTCACATCAGATCTGGAGGTTTGTTTCAAATTAAGCAGAAATGATTATTCTATCCGTATCACCAAACGTAACTATGATGGCAAAGCCGTGGTATTAGTTACATCGACTAAAATGACCGAGATATGAGCGTGATAATTAGTTTACACTAAGGGTAATACCATCGCTATATCTGACTATATGTGCAATCAGTATAGGCATATAGTCCGAGGGGAAATCGGATTAACAATTTACCTGACAATATTATGTGAAATTTCAATTTGATATATTTATGTTCTCTGTTAATTGTTGTATTTATACCGCTCTGTCACACTCACAGCCCCCCCCCCAAATCGGGTAGAAAGTTCAACATTCGGGCAAACTGGAGATTTTTTATGGTCCTATTCGGGCAATTTTCTGGCAAATTGAATGATATTTCAGGGAAAATTGTTGCACATTACAATAGTTTCCACATTTCTGGCCGAATTATTCTTATTTGAGGCTAATTTGGACACTTTTGTTATATTTGTGTGTGTATATATTGTATATTCGCTAGTTTGGCTATGTAACTTGCAAGCTGAGTCGTTTACCCGTGATTTGTTTTGGGTCCAACAAGTCGCGAATGAGTACCGATCACGGCCCCAAATTTAACGTTTTCATTGGAGCCATAGATTGGTGTGGGCGTGGTCGTGAAGGTGTATCGAGGCATATGTAAAATAATTAGTTGTAACCTGTTATTATTATATCTTTATTTCCTCCAGATATTGAAGATTTTACAAAGAATATAACATTGTTATGCACAACACAATGAATAGATATCATAATTAAATTTTATAGCAACAACACAAATAAATATGATAAGCAAGACGTATTTACATTTCTACAATGGTGGATATACTGACGATGATGATGATGATTGGGATGATGTTGAGAACGATGACGTTGATCGATGATGACGATGTTAATGTTGAACGTGAGGAAGAAGATGACTATATTGATGATAATGATAATGATGACGATGATGATGATGTACATGATGATGAAAATGATGTTGAAGATGAGGAAATTAGATTATGACGATGACGTCAATGATGACGGTGGCGATGACGACGATGAAGATTATGATGATGACATGGACGACGGCGATGATGATTACGATGATTATGTCGATGGTGGTGACGACGATGATGATGATAATGATGATGATGACGATGATGATGATGGGCTGACTGATTTGTATTATTCAATGGACTAGGAAATATTTCTCTGCAAGAGTGCATTGTACCACATCCATAATTTGGCAGTAATCGTTACCATGAAGTCCAGAAAGACGTCTACATCATCAACTGCTGTACACATAGCACCAGTAATATGAGTCAAATGAAGCAAGATCATTTCGTCCAATGAAAGATCATCAATCCTGATAAAACATTCTACGCCATAACGATCAATAATATCAAAAAACATATTATTCCGTAGTGATGTCAGGGAACTGCATTCAATGAGAACGTGCCGTACTTTATCAAGGTACATTTTATAGCAGTTAGGACACTGTATTAGTGCTTCGTTTAAGTACGTTGTTGCATCGATCACAAGAGCTGTGGTTAGATAGGAATGTTTATTATGTGAGGTTTATGTGGCCCCTGGGTGAGAGTGTAGTTTTATGGGGACGCCATATCAGAGGTTTATCGGGCACACCGTGTGGGAGAGTAGGTATATGGGGGCCCAAAATATAGGTGAGAGAGTAGTTTTATGAGGACACCGTATCGGGGAGTAGGTTTATCGGGAACGCTGTGTCACAGGGGCCCACATGCGTGTAACATGACGTATATACCAGAGCGGGGGGGGGGGCAGCTGACCCCATGCCTTTGGCCAAGGAGCGAGCGGGACAGGACATGCCATTTTTCTGGCGACTGAAAATAGTTTTATGTGTTAAATCTTGTATTTTTACAGCACAATCTGACTATTAAGGCCACACTTGGATTGCCACTTCACGAAAACGAAAATATATCATCTCTTAAAGTGATATAATTCATTATCAGATTTGACACTTTTCACGAATTAGATATCTTCGCATGTAAAAAGTTATTTTGGGCATATCCAGCATTATTATTGATAACTATTCACATCTAGCTAACACATGTGATTTAAGATGTTTTATTAAATCAATCAATCGACCAACACTCCAGCAATTTACTCAATTAATCAATTTATTTGTACTTTTGCATCAAACGATCAAGCGTACACATACATGAAATAATAGGTAATAAAAGACAATAGGTAACAACAGAGCATACTTAAATATAATACATGAGATAAGCAGGTACATAATTAGTTTATGGTGATGACTGGTAGTATTTTAGGTCATTAATTAATGGGTGCTTACTCTCGTATGGTTTCCTATTCTTTGTAGTAGTTCTGGACTAGGTTGCCATATTCCCTTTTTTTCTAATCCGTGATGAATAAAACGGGCAAGGGCAATTATGAAAAGCGGATCAGTACATTGCAGTATGCGATTGAACTGATCTAACCCCGATAGTTGTTGTATATTATATGGTAGTTTGTTCAAGTGATGGGTTCGTTCTTGTGCGAGTAATGAACAGCTCGTAATAAGATGTAATTCGTCATCCTTCTCATTGCACAGTTCGCAAATGCGATATTGTTCGTCAACATTTTGATGACGACCTCGTTCAATTCCCAACGACTGCATGGGAACCGATTCGTAGCCGTGTAAGTGATTCCCAAGGTTTTGTTATTTTACATTCATTTAAGTAGTCTTCTAATTTCGTCTCAGTCTTAAATTGTCTGTATGTTTTTAATTTGTAACAGGGTGGAGTTCGTCCGTCATTCATTTCGTCCGTTAATCACCAAAATTATTTCCATTAATTTAATTAAACATGCTATTTTGGACCATTAATTAATACCGCCCTGTACCGAAAATTCGGGAAATTTCAGAAATTCCCTGATTCGGACCACATTTTTCGACGGAACTTCCTAAACCATCTAGGATTCCGATTTACCAACTAAAATATTACAGGTAAGAACTTAGTGATCTCTTGCCAAATTCATCTTGTTCACAGTCTAAAAATTCCAAAATTTAGATTGTTTTCCTCGGAATTGCCAAAAGTTGAAATTTGGCCAAATATTGGGGGTGTCACACCCCCTACATCCACCTGTAGCTACGTCCCTGACATCATGCTATTTAATACACGCTGAATAAGTCAACTGTGGACGTTGTAGATGCGTTGTTGATCCGTTGGCAATGCAGTTATATGGATTACACCTTGAACCAATTATAGGTCGTAGTCCAATATCATGCATTTGAACGCCGGTATAACAACAATAAATGTGTCTAGGTATGGTATGGAATCGATAGAATAGAATAGAATAGATTTATTAGCAATGAACACCCTTCCGGGCAGAATGCTTTTACAATGAACATAATAGTACATTTTCATTTCACATACATCATATTATATAATGTATACATTCATTGTGATTATTGAAGTATAGTTATTTCAAGGAAAATATAACAACATAAAAAATTAAATAGATCAATTGTTGCATCCAATTTGATATTCTGATCTTAACTGAAAGTACTGTCGGATCAAGCTGCAGACTTTCGCACAATTTGATCTGTTATCGTTCCTCAATATCATCTTAAACTTATGTATACCATCCAAGTTATTATATGCCTTTGAATGCTTTGTCATTATTTTATTGATCTCTGATCGCAAAGGACATTCCATTAAAAAGTGAAATTCATCCTCTATCGTTGATGTACTACATTTGCATACTCGTTTTCAAGAGGTATTTTAGGTTGACAATGTCTTCCTTTTTCAATTGCAAGATTGTGATTACTTATGCGTAGTCTAGTGAACATATTTCGATCCTTAGCAGAGTGCGTGCATTCCAAATATAATTCTAAACTAATATTTCGTTTCACAACCCGATAAGTCCTTAATTTGTTTTTCTTATCTTTTTCGGTATTATCGGCCATATATACTGTCTATAAACTTACATACATGCATTTCCTTCCGTTTGTTTTTCAAATTAATCATAAATGTCAATGGGTTTGTCTGGTTTGTGATATTGGACATATCAATAATTTGCGGAAATGAAAAGATAGACATATCAGCGGGAAGTAGGTGTTGATCTTTAATAGCTTGCGATAAAAGACCGCCAACATCTGGTGAGAGTAATTTCGTTGCGTAAGACGCTGTTCTTAAGATGGCATCATGTGTTAAAGGGAATCTCACAAGCTCCGCGCGAACGGCTTGGGTTGAGGCGAATTTCCCGACACCTAGTACTTGTTTGCAGAATTTAATATGTAACTGTTCCAACTTTTTAACATATAAGATCCCCATAGTTCGCTACCGTAGAGCTGAATTGGTTTGATTAGTTTGTCATATAACTTCAACATTATTTTAATTGGTGGTAATGAGGTTGTTTTGAACGCGTCAAACAAGGAATACATAGCTTTCCTTCCTTTCGCACTTAGGTCAGACATTGCATTTTTAAAAGAACCTGTTCTGGTAAAATTTATTCCCAAAAAAGTGTAGTTACATGTTTGTACCAGACACACTTTCGCTTGTATAAGAAATACCAGCCTGGCCCCATGAAATCAACACATAGTGGCCTCAATGATTTTTCCTTTTCAGCCCATAAAGCTTATTTGTGTCTCGTGTTCATCTCTACACGCTATACGAGACTTTTTGGTGTCATCGTTTTCAGCACCATTATGGAATATTTCAAAATGAATTAGTACCATATAGTGATATAGAGCTGAAAATATATAATTAAAATTAAGCACGAATCTAGTGAATTAACGGAATGTTTTGATGTTATGAATTACGCCCAATACGGGCTCATCGCAACAATATGGTATATATATGATATTATTTCAGGAGAATATGTTGAAAATACACACGCAGTATCCTAGCCTGTTTCGTGAAAATAAGTTCATATGGAATATATATAATATTTGTTTTTCGCTTTCAGCCCATATATAGAGCTAATTTATTTTTTGTTTTCATTCTTATATACGAGAGTATTTGGGGTCATCGTTTTCAGCACTATATGCGATTATATCAATATGAAATAGTCCCACATAACGCTGAAAATAAACATTCAATTTAAGCTTGAAACCATCTTTTACTAAGTAACGGAAAAGTCTGATTATGGTGTTCTGAATTATAAATCCAATACGGGCTTATTGCAATAATAGGGACTTTTTCGTGTAATTTTCGGCCAAATTGAATGGTGGTATATCAGGGGGAATTCTATAAATAATACCCAAATCTTACGCATTTCAATTATTTACACGGTGGTGCAAGATCGGTGGCGCAACGGTGGCGAAAACGGTGGTGATTTTGAAGATGGCGACGGGCGATGTTTTGATGAGTATGTATGTCAGAAATCACGTTTTACATCACATGTGTTACGTTTGTGTTTACTGATATTTCATCCGATTGCTTTGGAATATAATAACGTACGCTGGGACATAAGATATGTGGTGATTGAATTTGTTATTACGCGTGATTGTTTATATTTATTAACCCATTTCACCACTTATACTGTGGTATTCGAGCATACATGACCCCAATATCCATTACAATTAAACTATACATTAAGCCTTTACAACGGGAAGGACGGGCCGGCGTATATATATATGGTACATGATTGAAGGTTCGAATAGTGAACTTGTTCAATCGACCTAATTTGATGTGAAAGCCGTGGGTATTTTCGTGATTTCTCTTAGTTTATGCATTCTAAATTAATATGTAATGACGCGTGGGTACTTATATTATTAAATTTGACATAAGGGAAGTCAATCGGGAGATCTGTATTGCCTAGATATTAAAAAAAAATGTTTTATGCCGGTGACGACTATTGCGGTGGCGACGAATTTATGCCGGCGGCGACTAAATTTATTAACATTTTTTACATCGCCACCGTTTTCGCCACCGATATTGCACCACTGTGATTTAGGGTCCTGGGAATAATCGAGATTCGATGAAAAACGAATCGACTAATATTCTTCATAAGTGCACATCTATCGCTTTATTATTGTTTAAGTTCTTGGTTCACTAATTCCAAAATGAAATAGGTTCAGTTTGGGCTCGTTAGTTAATAACTTCACCCGTTGTTATAGTCTGGGTTCCAAATTGAATCAATTGAATTCAAGGGAGCAATTTTCGATTCGACGTTTCGGAATTTCCGATATTCACAGGACCCTAACAGTAACTGTTCCTCCATACAAACCAATGTAAAATTTACAAACTTGCATGCTATAACCATTCAATTCATCAGTCAATATTTACACTCCAATATGTCAGTGGCTATGGAACGCGAATTTAAACTCGGGATTGGTTTAGAGTCCACCACGTGACGCTCGGGAACCGGTTGCAACACGTGTCTATATCGTATGGAACCGTTTGCAATATGCATCTATAGCGTATACTTCTAAAATTGAGCCAGTTTGTTCGAAAGGTACATTTTATCTTGCCATTTGAGTATAAATATAAGTTATGGATGTTCGTTTCTGCATTTCCATGGTATAGATGCATGTTGGTCTGCCAAAGTCATGTGTGGAGCGCTTACTGTTATATAAAACCATTCGGGCAAAATGTTCACCCCCCCCCCCCAAAAAAAATCCGGGCCCCGTACGGCCATGGTGAACCGGAACTATAACAAATAAAGTGCCTAGGGTCACAGTAGGGTGGTATCTAAGTAGATACTAGTTAGTCGTTTGTGGAGCGTGGTATAGTTTTGAGTATTAAAAGTTACTTTATTGACATTTTTTAAAACTATCCTCCAATAGCGCCCGCGCGATATTATGGCAAAGTTCAGCGGTAGCCATAGGGTGAATCTAATTAAAATGCCTATCGATAGCCTATACTGTTGCGCTGGCCTTTGTTGCCTGTATTTAGTTATTCCCATCCACAATTTATCCGGGCTGTGGACCGGCATGCCAAAGTAAAAGATACTTATTTTAAGGCAAGGCTGCGTTAGAATTTTTGTGTGTGTCGTACATTGTACATATTTTGACACATTTTATTTTAGCATCAACGTTCTTTTTGTGTTTATATATAGTGCCCTGTTTTTGTACAGTTTTTGGGCACTCGAGTCCTCCCCGGATCTCGGCGCAATTACCCACATTTACGGGGAGTGTGCGTCTTTTGAAGTATTTCAATCTAATTAAGTTTTTGTCGATTTGTCAGTCGTCCGTCTGTCGATGTTTGCAATTTTGCCGTCTCGTGTACGTGGTTCATAAGTTTATTAAGTCGCCTGTTTTTTTACTTGTTGACTGTTATTGACTGCTGTTGACTCTTCATGTCTCAGTATATTTAGTCGCATCCGTCCTGCACACAGGTTTACATCTTCACGGTCATGCACGAAAGGTTTACATCTGTACATATTTCGCTGTCTGATGTAAACTGTATCCGCGAACACCACATGTAAACGCTATCATAAACAAAAGAGAGTGTTGTCAATTAATACGGCGCTGTGTGATAAACCATTAGCATGATAGATGTACCATGATCTAAATTGAAAGACTATCTTCACAAAAAAACCTTTTAAATATTTGGTTGAGAGTAAAATCATACTAAAATGCCAAGAAAAAGTGTAAACTGTAAATATGACCATGACTGACGTAAACTGTATTCAGCTCGTTGACAGAATGTAAACGCTTTATATCCTTTATGCAGGACCGGTTCACATGGGGTGTGACCAAGAAATTCCAATTTATACTGATTTAACACTATTTTCGTCGTTGCCTCTGTATAAAGTGATCTTTAATCCTTGTACCAAAGGCTGCGATAAATTTATCGGGATCCAGGACTATCGGTGGGGATTCCCATACATAACCGAAACCATATAATTATATTTATAAAGGTTGTCTTTTATGCATTTAAGCCAAGGATATTTATGTGACGCGGTCATTGTTTTCATGCATTTGTGAAGGAAACGATCTTCGACTGGACCCGTAGACAGTAACTTATCATATTCCTAAAAAGGCCTTTAAGGCCTTTTTACATGGAGAGATTTGCCCCCCCCCCCGTGTATAACTTACTTTTTGGTAAGCGATACCCCCCCCCCCCCCGGTGGCAGAATTTACACCCGGAGTGGGTTTTTACCTCATGTAAACGCTTTTGCCCCAGGTGTATTTTTTGCCCCGGGTGTAATATTTGCTCCACCTCCGGACCAGGAGCAAATCGGTTTACCCCCCGAGTAAATGCACATGGGAACGCAAAACGAGATTTACCCCCCGTGTATCTGTATGATTTGTCGGGTGGTGGGTGCCAATTTCAGCCAATATCACAAGGATTAACATTATATGGTCATCTGATGGTAAAATTACACTATTAATGTATTGTGGTTGTACAATTAGCTGAATAGATGGTGATATTTCGGTTACAATTTAGTTTTAAATGCCACATACTGATGATTCTGACTCAATATATCAAATATAGAATATATGTTAGTTTTCGGTTATAATTTAGTTTTAAATGCTAAATACTCGTCCTATCTCAATATATATACATATAAACTATAGAATATAAGGGGATTGGCACTCCGTTGTTTGTGTATAACGCACGCAATTGCATGTACACATATATATTAATGCCATTATACATGATAGCTGGACAAACAAAAGTAAAAAAAACTGCATGGATGTTTTAAAGTCAGTTGATGCATGGAATTTGCAGTTTTACACTTCGGCCAATGCTGGAGTTGGTGCTACCCACAATACCCCATATGCATGCAGTGTGCAGCCGCATCGGTCAACCCCAAGTGTATACATGGTTAAAGTTGAATGTGTGATCCAAATAGTGTAAATTAAGCATATAAAGGCCGACCGTAGATAGCTTTGCTACCCTATTTATAATGCATGTAGACGCAGATCAAAATCCCATTTTACACGGGGAGTATAATTTACACCCCGATCAAATTTTACCCCCAGATCAAATATTGGTCATGTAAAAAGGCCTTAAGAACCTCTACGCGAATAGGCAAGCGTACCATACATGCATATAAGTTACTACTTTTCTCAGTTCCCCAGGGAGCAACACACCAGGCCAGCAGGCATCACGCCTGTGGATTACAAAACCTTTGCCATTGAGAATTAATTGTGTCTTGGATATCAGTGTGAGGAATTCCTGCTGTTGGTTTGAATAAAGAGTTCTTTGTATTCAAGATATATCATGCCGTTATTGTCCGGAATCTGAGATGGGTTTGTTGGATTTAACAATCTGTTAGCAATATGTGATACTAGGTACAAGGATGGCAATAATTTCCCAAACACCATGTGAAGATTTCCCACAGGGACCTCTATTGGGCGAGGGTGGTCGTAGAAAATTTCAGACACGTATGCGATGTTTTCGTTTTCTGATTGGTTTGGGACCCACCACACCTGTAATTTTTTTTGGACGAGTTTTTTACTCCATATTTGGGCCACCCACCGCCTTTTAAAACGATTTTCCGCGGTAATAATCAAACAATTACATGATTTTCGGTTAAATGATACAGTCATAAAAAAGAATGTTTAATATCAATTCGATATCACAAACACTAGTCAAATTTATTAGACTATGGTACATCTACTCTTTTCTAAGACTGATATTGGAATGTAGATTTCCCAGAGTCTAATGTCATAGTGATAATTTCAGAATCAACTCTGCTGGACAAATTCTCCAGCAAGTCGAAAGTTGATTTTCATCACAGTCACTATAATTTCTCACCGAATTGAGCCTTTTCTGACAAAACAAAAACTAAAAAAACTTTAAAAAAATCTAAAATTTAACTAAATTTTAATTTTTTTTAAATGTTTTTTTTTGTAAGGTTATCAAAAATTATTCCTATCAAATCACCATATTTTATTCATTATGCATGAAGCTGCCATATTATTCCGGTTTATACTTGTGGGAATCACATACATGTATACCGTACTTCACATTAACAATCTCTACACGATAATACACTGCCACTCAGTCATCAGGGCCCATCCCAGCATATAAAGTGTCCCCATGTAATAATCATTATGTCATGTGTACAACACACCAATAATGTTCCATTCAGGGATAAATTGCACACCAACGATGTATAGTGTGTATGAGTAAACATGTGAAATCATTGCCAGCCGCAATTCATGATTTTAATACTGCGCGTCATTCTCGAGTATAGTGATGGCTATAGGGCTCGAACATTAGGTCTCACTATATATATTTGCCCAAATTGCTTGTGAATTTTGATGAAAAAGGTGTGAGTAAAAAATTACCACCATGGTGCGATTTCCAGCCCAGCAACACACTAGCATCCACACTGGTTGGATGGGACGTAATAGTAAATACCGGTATGGATTTTTTGCCACACTGGACTGTAACTTGCATATATGGTACCATGAGTCAGTCACATGTGGTGATTTCAGTCTGTGTCATTGATCTAGTAGTCCTGGCCGGTCCTGGAATTATATTATTATATTATTATTTGAAATAACATTATGTTATGGATGTTGCCGCCCTGTACGCATGCATGTACACAGGTGGGTACTATAGATACCACCCCTTGCATCCGGATATCGCCATAGCGGAGGCACCACATGGTCCATGAATTGAAGGTCGCTCATGGTTAGACGCA
Organism: Siphonodentalium dalli; assembly: GCA_032622095.1. Lineage (NCBI taxonomy): Eukaryota > Metazoa > Mollusca > Scaphopoda > Gadilida > Siphonodentaliidae > Siphonodentalium > Siphonodentalium dalli. Next base: position 17,830,675 of record CP136061.1, on the reverse strand, counting down.
TGTTGCTCAGAAACCAACACACACCAGTGGTTGGCAGTGGTGGTATCATTTGGGGCTATAATTTGCCCAACTGTGAATCAAAGTTCTTGAATTCTCGGTGTAGTTTAATCCTATTATACCCGGGAATTAGGTCATAAATTGTGGCCAAATTAGAATTTCTTACATAATTATAAGATTGCTGTAGAAACAGTGCGGAAAATCAAGTAGTTTCATACATTGCTGTTTGCGCGGGTATCTCCTTAGTATTATAGTTAACATTTCCAATCATACATCAAATTTTCCATGCTAAAAAATAACCAGATATGCAGGTCATAGCTAGAAAATATGGTATGTCTGTAGCAATGCATGATATGGCCGTATACAGCACCAGCGATTTTTAAATGATATGATCGTAGCAGGTTTACTTTTATGATAATTTCATATGTGGTGCCTCCGCTATGGCGATATCCTCCGCTATGGCGATATCCGGATGCAAGGGGTGGATACTGCAGTCTGCAAGCTATATAGTAATATACATCAATTTATTTGTCAGTGATATTATTCATGATCACTGTCATATAAAAAAAAAAAAATTAATTGCTGATCAGGTGAATGACGGTGAACTCCAAGAATGTAAGACAGCAACACAGTGTGCCCGTTAAACCTCCCTGTCCATGATATGGCGTCCTCATAAAACTACTCTCTCTCCAGTGGGCCACATAAACTTGCTCTCCCACACATAATATAATTATGAAAATCCACCCATCGGTTGCTCAGCTACAGCTACAGCTACAGCTACAGTTTGCTAAACACAAAATGCCCTCCCCAAAATCTGGTCGACATTTGTGATGGCCAAATCAAAGGTCTAATTAAAAGAAAAACGAATGAAATTTCTTACAATGCTGAATAAATAGATCGTTTGCAGAAATTGTCAACGATTATTTTGATACATGCGGGCCAGATGCATTGGCGGAAAAAAATTATTCATTTAGGGGTGGGTTGTCGGTGAAATGTGGAAAAATTATTCTTGTAAGTTTTTTCCAAACATGTGTTTGCAGACTCCAAATTCAATTTTCTTTCATTTTATAGAATATGGATTAACCTTAATATCCAAATCAGATATACATGAGTAGTGCAATCCACATAAAACAATTTTGGATGACCACTGCGTTGGTTTACATGTGATATTGACCCCATTAACCCTCTTACTAATGCAGACTACGGTCATAGTCTACCAGTCGAATTAGTGATGTGAACCGGACCGCCTTGGACCGGTCCGGTCTGCGGTCCAGGGGTGGACCGCGGTCCGGTCCTAGTGACAAATAAAATGTTCTTCCCCAAGAAGTTTATAATTTCTTTGCATGACTAGCTACGGTACCGAATTTTAGATGTCATTATGTCGACGTATTTCCATAATTATATTATACGCGGAAAACCAGGGGGGGGTGGGGAAAAACTCCAGGAACGTATGCTTATTTTCTGCGTTCGGGAACTTTTGGGACCCACCCAAATCCGCAAATTTTGTACTACCAAAATTTAGGTACACACCCCCATACTGCTTTATTTTATGTGAAATTTAATACAGATTTATGCCCCAATATCTAAAATTTCCCTCATGTTCTGTTTCTGAAAATTTTAGATTGGCGGGGATGGGGGGGGGGGGCTTCATGCAGCCGCCTGGCTTACCCTCATGCATGCAGCTCGTACGACCATGACCAGATAATAATAGTATGTGCGGTCATTTATATGTGAAAGCAATTTAATTGTAGCTGTCGAAATCTATAATCTTTAATGGATGACCCTTCGTGTTCAGTTCCCAACATCCCAGATGGTGCCAATTGATAGCGCACATAAAACGCACATAAAACGTGTTGACCCTAAATGAACCCATGCCAGTATTGGTCAAATCTGGTCAGTGGCCAAAGGGGGATAACTCAATCTGGTAAATTGTCACCCAATACTATTCTTAAAAATGCATTTTATTCCCAACTGATACTAATTTCATAATATTTCTGACTGGGAATATCATTATTTGTATCACAGTAGTCACAATGAATCCACTTACGTAGTTTTAGACACAGAAAACACCATCCGGTTTATGGGCCAGGAGAGTAGGTCCCCATAACACATAAGTCCCCACAGGCCAGGTCTAAAGACGGCGCGGTTTCCCCGTAAACCATGTTTAAACCTCCCTCTCTCTCTCTCTCTCTCTCATATGTATGTTCCTTATAACCGTCTACATTTCTGCACCGATTGCGATTAAATTTGGCAAGAATATATATTTCGGCATTCCTGGTAACATGGTCTGGGGTCCCGTCTCTCTCGTGTGTTGATGTTATGACGTCAAAACCCGACCAGTCCATGTTACCTAGAGGGCCGAAATACACGGCCATATCAAATTTCAGTGATCCGCAGATTAATTTGTGACGGGCGGCCAGTAGTTCCCGAGAAACCATTTTGCAACATAATTATGCTTGTGAAAATAGGTTCATATTGGACCTATGATTCTTAAATAAGCCCATAGTGGACAAATACCCGTTTATTTCGTTGGCGCGGGCCACAGTGAAAGCACATTATAAAGAGCGTACATATGGTAAATCGTGAATTGGTTTATTCGTGCTATTTTGAGTCCACAATGGTACTAAACTGACTTAATTTCAGTTGCCCATTATGCGCCTAAATCAAATATATTATAAGTCAATAGCGTGCTCATTCCACATAATAATGCACAGATTATGTGAAGTCTGGCGTGGTGTCGATAGATATCGATAAAATGTGGACATCTCCGGGAATCAGGTCAAGTAAGTTTGCATCTACTTGTTCGACATCCACATTTTTGGAGCAAGAATTGATGTTATGGAGATTGGAGGCTGTTCATGCAGGAGGATTTTCTGTTCAGCAATCCACATGGTCTGTGTATCATGTGACTCTTCATGATAGTGAAATGTTCCTTGTATTTTTTGTTCAGGTCTGGCAATTATGCGGATATAATAAGATATATCCTGTCAGCATGTAATCTGGCTTTCAAACAAACTAATAGATGCGCGTGAGCCAAGCACCGCTTCTGCCATTCTATGTTATAAAGAATGGATCTGAAAAATTCTGATTGGACCGAATGTATAACAAATTTTATATTATTTTTTACAATAGCTAAAAAACAAGTAAGAAAAAAGTTAACATATTATAAAACAAAATTGATAAAGAATGTAAGAAATATAATAAAAAAATGAAAATAAATGTTAAAGAATGTAAGGAAAAATGATAAAAATTGATAAAGAATGTAAAACAAATTATAAAATAATGATAAAATTGTTACAGAATGTAAGAAAAAAATTATAAAAATTATAAAATTGTTAAAGAATATAAGACAAAATGATAAAAATAAATGATTTAAAAAATGATACAACTTGTTAAAGAATGTAAGATAAATTTATAAAAAATAAGAAACAATTGTTAGGCCAATGCATACTCTTATATATCCGAGCCGCATGGTCATTAATGTTGCGACACTGCAGCTCCCGTCATGAAAGGGTTAACACCGCATCTCTGATGTGTGCATAATTGTCTACACGGAGCTTTTTCTGGTGCAGGTGTATGTAGAGTAGGCGCTCAGATTCAACTTTTGCATACATGTCTACGATATATTGATCTCTTTCTGGGTCGGTTCGAGCAATGCTGATGTGATATCCATACTGAAGTGCACCATATGACCAATGTGTCTCCGATATTCTGGTCAATGTGCAACATGTCGTCTGTTCTTTTTAAGAGGATATCCCGCTTGTCACATCGCTGATTTGCTAAATTGACAGCTATCTCGTTTACATAATGTGAATTAAACCTTCTGGCATGTTCATTGGCTGGTCTTTTTTCAGCCGTAATCACTATCCGTTCATACTCTGTGGTAATACTATTTTGGAGGCGTATTTGAAAGAATTCACCAGGGTATTTATCTCGTGCATGCGCGCTTGCAATTGCTGAATTGTTACTGTGTTCATACCCGGAGCTATCAAGAGGGCAGAGCGATCCAATACGACGAAAGACCCGGGTGCCCCGCCCGACGACTTGCATTTCTTGAACGCCAAAATAAAGTCATCTGGCAGCAGGAATTGTATTTGCAGATGTTGTCGGTGAAATCTTTGTCTCGTTCCAAGAGTGATTTGAGTGGTTCTGGTGTTTTTTGAATTTGAGGCAGTTTTACTTGCCACTGGAACAACAAAGGCCATCTGGCTTTCCTATAAATTTGAGGGCTTTGCAATAATGACACTCACGATCCATTTGTCCAATTGAGAGTAACGTACTTGTTTCATAGTCAGTGCCAGGATTATAACTGAAGGTGGCATTATCGCAGTCGTTCTGGCGTTGTCGGACTATAGATGAGTGTGCTGTTTTGAGCCAGTCTTTCTTCGTGTTGCTCAGAAGTTTCTTCAGCACGAATGCTTGTCGTTCGTTCCATTTGCCTTGTTTGCGGGAATGCTGTCCTTCCTCCGTCTCTTGACTTAATGCTCTCTCCGACCGCTCTCGTTGGGAATGTTGCTCATCCGTCTCGACTCAATGCTTTGGTTGCCGGAATTCTGTTCTTCGTCCGCCTCTTTACTTAATGTTCTCGCCGATCGCTCTCTTTGTCTTGCTTTCCTGGAATTCTGTTCCGTTCATTCTCGTCGAATAAAGTAAACTGAACTGGAACGCAAACTGCGTCGTTGTTGCTCTTCGACAGCTTGTATGTCTCGTGCATGTTGGGAAGGTAGCCCGAAGCCTACCCAGTCGATGGTCTGCATCGTTGCTTGATTCACGGGCTCTACATGCTCGCACTTCTCTTCAGTTTTGAGAAATTTGGATAAGACTGTCTGCTTAAAAATGAAGTTACCATAGCAACAGTATGTGATTTCTGATAATTCTGGAAAATTATCATATATGAACTATTTTAGTGATAACGGTGGACTTACTGGTGGATACAGTTATATAACATTATTTTATACGACGAGCCGTCAGTAGTGATCTCAAGGTTAAAGCTCACTGTGAAAGGTCAAGTTCGTTGAATAAAAATTGTTTTAATCACTTCATGTCATATTTTTGTCTTTATGAGGAACCTTACTCAATATTGCATCGTATTGATATTTAGTTACATTATGGAGACCATACACTATATGATTATTACTTGTGTGAGAGATTTTACGAAATATGTGACCTGGTACTAAAATGAGAATTGCTCTTCCAATAAACGGCCACAACATTAGTGGGGGAATCGGATAGAGGCAATTTTATAATAAAAGCATCACAGTTGGCACACATGTATATCACATGATTATAAGTCATTTTTTTGTATGATCCGAAGCTTGAAGTTGTACACCGTTGCCATGACAACCATTTTTATGAAACACACGAATTTCACCAAACTCAACCCATTATGCATTGATAACGCCCAGTAACCTCACGGAAAACTGTTCATTGTGCATCTATTTCTATTGGACATGTATCAGACCATATACTTCTTATAAAATATACATTTTATGTTTGGGTAGATTCAAAAAGCTATCTACAACAGTATGGTAACAGGACGCACGTACACCAATAATAATATAGATTTAACAAGGCTGAGAATCGCAGATGGCTTTCGTCGAGTGTTTCTGGTCTAACAGTGAATTTGACAGAATTTGTTTTAAATTGTGATTTATTTTCGAGATTGTTGTGGGGCAGGGATCTGTTCAGTTGACATGCTTTAAAGTTATCGCCCTAGATTGCTAAAGTACAAAATTAGGTAACTCAGGTAAAATATCTGCTTTGCGAAATCGATTGAGATATTCCTATGAAAAATCCATTTATCAACTTTGTATCAAATCGGTCGACGTTTGTTCAAGATATCACGATAACGAAATTACAATTTAAAACAAAAATAGAAATAAGTCTTACTCTGTGCTATAGTTTATGTGTGTAGCTGCCGCATACAGTCGCAAACCCACATACCATAACTTGTAAAAAATATTGAGATATAAGCCCGCCCACCCGCCCGCACGCACGGTCGTTTGCCCACCACCGCCCTCGTAAAGGTATATTGTTTTGAATAAAAATTCGACTGACTAAAAATTGGGAAATGATGGTTGAGCACCGTTTCAATAGAACACAAAAAGCATATATAAGGCAGACGTGGGGAGGGATTGAGGTAACAGAGAGTGAAATTCAAGTTAATATAGTTGGAGAATAAGAGCGGGAAGGGAAAGATGTTTCTTAGACCATGCTTCACTATCTGCATTTGGTGGTTTGATTGTATTATGCAATTATTCTTTATACTCTAAGGAATGTAATATGTTAACCTACATGTAGTTACATTTGTTGCCAGTCTTCTCTTAATGTCTGTTCTCATTTCATATTCAGTGATTGTGATATGTGAAACTCAATGTTGCTGATCTCTCATGATCCAGAAAAAAATCCTTTAGTTAAAATGTATTGCTGCTCTGATTTCAGCAAAACATGCGTCTATATCTTAGTGCACTGTATTGTATCAAACAACCATTATCATGCAATGGAATGACCCATCCAAATATTGCAATCCGTGTGTGTGGGTTTATCATCGAAAATCATCGGATGGTGGGCATGTCAGTCCCATATATGGATTTTGTCTCGGAGAGATCAACATGAAGTTATCGACACGTATAACAGCACTGTGGTTCCCCGTCTGCATTTATATCGCCATCACATCTGTAACTGGCTGAACCGGTTTTCGTTGTTTTCAAAAAAAGAAAACACGTTCGATACTAAGTCCCCGGAAACTGCTAATTTCTGAAGTTGTCATATATAACAATCCTACGCCAACACAAATCTAAACATCGACTGAAACCACACCCGTGCGTACATGAAGACATAACTACCAGCGATAACACTCGGTACCCAACCAACCCTCATAGTCATACCACCAACAGTCTGGCCTCGGCTGCGTCCTCATCCATCCTCATCTGGGCATCACAACACAATCAGGTCAACGGGTTCTGAGACTCACACAGGAGTGTAAGGCGGGCATTGCACCACCGAGAGTTGGGGAGCCCCGACCGACTGTAAGTCAACCTGCCGGCATTGCACACCCTCCTAGAGTTGAGCCCGTAGTATAAGCCCGGAATACAACAGACTAAGGCAACGGAGTTCAAGCATGCACCAACTTGGACACTAGTTTACAACAAACCACTAAATAAAAAGATATCAACTAAGTTAAACAAACAGAACTCGTACTACAATCAAGGTAAGTCTTCTCGCTGGTCCGCTTTTGGAACGGGGGGGGGGGGGGGCTTTGCTTCCTGCCAGGGTGGCATGTAACCCATACTCCACAAGCAAGCATCAATGACTAGAAAACACTCACAACCAAACTCAACAAACGCTCTTCAGCGGCACTATATCACTCAACCGTGGGTTGTAGGAGAGGGCTTACAGCCCTTTCAAATCTCCCGGGGGGATCTTCCCAAACCCAAACCCCAAACTCAGGCGTGACAATTGTGTCATCAAGACAAAAACATTGGAGGCCAATCTTCGATTTTGTATTAGTCATGCCTCAGTATGGGGTGGACCGGTAGCAAGTGACACGTTACCGGCTTCTGTTTAAACCGCGATCAGTGGTAATGTCATACTTATCACGCAGTACGTAGCGCTGTTGGTGATGCATCCTCGTGAGTGAGAGTTTAGTCTGAACAAAAGACCATAGGCATTGCCTTTGTCGACAGTCCACAGTTTTCGCCAGTATAACAAGTCCAGACAGACTGAAGCAATTACTGGTACGCTATAATTTTTGCTCTATAAAGTGCACGCATCAATCGGGCTACGTTCATAACCAATTGTTCTGATATAAGCGTACACAGCAGGGGGGTCGGAAAAAATTTCCAGGCACGTATGGTGATTTTTTTTTTCCGGCCTCGGACCACCCACCCACCCAATTTCTTCAGTTTCCGGCCTTTTTTTCCAGGCAATTTTGGACACCCACCCTTTTTTTTCCATTTCAGGAATTTTTTTCCGGTCAGTTTTGGACACCCACCCCCCCTAAATTTGAGAAAATTATCAATTGGGCAACCAAATAGCTGATTATCCATTATCCCTGATTATCCTGCATTATCCAGCATTATTAGGCTTTAACCATGAAGATATATGAACCATGAAATAAAAATGCAATATTGTATAAGAACAATTCAAAATACAGGAGTTTGACTGAGTTTGCGGCAACTGTCTGAGAACCGTCTGTCATAGTTTATTGCGCGATATTTTAATAGAACAGTGCATAATGAAGATAACGATACTATTTGAATTTATCATATAAGTGTCATTAATCAAGAAATGTTTCAACATAATCACAATTCTAGCGATAGGCAGAATGCCAAAGTTTTTATTAACATTCATTTTCATAATATATAGTCACATGATCTAGTCACATAATCAGATTTGAGTATTCTACAGACTACATGGTACAACACATTTCAGATTATTTTATATTTTGATATTTGCTATGTGATTTATTGCTTGAACCAAATTGTTTATCAACACATGTGGAAATACAACTGTTCATCCCAGTTCAAAGAATAATGCTTATTCCAAACATTATAGCCATGATATACCCGTATTACTCTTCTCGGGGCATCTCAGAAACCAGAACTGAGGAAACATGTTATAGCGTGTAATGGCATGCTGGTAGCCACTGCCTGAAGTATTAGGCTTCGTAATAATTGGGAATAACATATGGATAGATAGCCCAATCTCACTTCTTTTTTGCTCACGATATCAGTGACGATAAAATCTTTGTTACTGTGATTAACATTAAAAGCTGATCCACATTAACTTGGAAAACAATTTGAAATTGTTCAAGCTGGCCCGGCTGGCCTTCAATTTATAAGTTAAGATTTTATGTTTTACGTTTTCAAAAGTCTATTTTATTCCATTATTTATTATATCTTTATTTCCATGTCACATATGGTCAAGTGTCCTTTCATTTTATTGCTTATTTTCAGCTGAGTTTTGAATAGTTATTCTTATTTTGTTGTATCAGTAGATGGAATCCTGATTAAATTTTATTTTTTATCAATAGCGCAGTTTCTTGTTCTATCAAGTTGAATTGGGGTTATTGTTGGCCATTGTGCAACTGATCCAACTTCTGATAACCTCTATATATAGTATAGCATTGATATTATCTATATATGACCTGTTTCTGTTCAAAACACATAAAAATAAGACCCAATAGCAGAAATGGAACATGGAAAAAACTGCTTTTCGGACCCGAGAGACACCCACCCACCCCATCATACGTGCCTGGAAATTTTGTCCGACCCCCCCCCTGTACACAGAGGATAAAGTATCTAATATTTTTTGATTGGGAACATGTACCAAAAATCATCAAATGATCGACCGAGACAAGTGTTTACTTTCGCGAGTGGTTGACAGGAGCCGAAATAAACATATGTCTCAGTCACGATTGAGATATTTATAACATAAAGTTCAACACACACGATCGCATAGAGGTCACCCTGAAGATCCATATGAAATTTGTTGACGATCAGATGAGACATGTGATATGTAGGGTGTGCTAACATAAATTGTTGACGGACGGACGACAAGCCATGGCAGATTAGAGATGTGATCTGTAGGGTGTGCTAAGATAAAAAATTTGACGGACGACAAGCCATGGCAATACCTCAAATTAAGTTGAGCTAAAAAGTTATTGACTGTATTGTTTAAAGTCTTAAACCAGATAATTGAAGTTGTTTCCGCGGAAACTAGTTTTCCCTCATACATAAATTTTAGTTAGATTTCCTCCACTATTGCTTCACAATCGCGACCGCAATTTTTGCAAAGTTGCACAGTTTCATCATTTAGTCCAGTCTGTGAAGATTTAGCGAAATATACTGGCTCGCATTACAGAAAAGGTTCGAAGCGAAGTATGCACATACATTAAACCTCTACTTGTAGCTAATAGGCAGCATAGAAACTCTGACCTATAACAATGCCTACTTGTGTATAAGTGAATATTTTGAAGAAATAGAAGCAATATAATGTGTACTTATTGCTTGTGTAAGCCTGTTTAGTGCCAGCCAAACAATCACCTGTTGACAAAATACTTATCTTGTTGCACTTGAGTAGTCGGGTGGATCCATAGCAACGGTTGTCAAGGAATTTTAAGCTAACTAAAACTTCGTCACAATATAAACAATCTTGCTAGGAGAATATACCATGTGTCGGGAAAGATCGATAATCAACATTCGAACAATTTCGCAAAAATAATTCACATTTAGCAAAAAACATTTTCATATGGCACAAGTTTTGGCAAGTCACTTTTTAATTCCTCAAGAAAGTTGAAACAATATTGGTCAATCACTACCATTCATTTCGATAAACTCTTACAGTATAATTATATTAGTGGTATTTTATATGGTTTAGGAACAGTTAACAACTCTATTAAGATGCAGTTAATCTGATAGCATTAATTTAGTATTGAAGGGTAGTGGGATTACCCGTATTTAGTGTGGTGGTGTTTACATAGCTAATCCTCTTATGATGCGCCCTTCTGATGAAGCAATCCTTCTATCATATTATTGTTCGGTTATTGGTTTATTGCTGTATGATAAACCACAATAGAGTTGTGAGTATAGTTACTAACTAACTGCTTTCTTAACGATATCAAAAGTCGTTCAAATCGAGAATTTCGAAACATAAGACTTAAAGTTTGCAAAAAATGATGCTATCAAAGATAGCATTTAGCAAATTCTAAAATAATGTGGCAAAACTAAATTTCATTTGCCAAATTATTTGGCAAAAGTCAATTTCGGTCCAACGCGAACCCGTATCACGAACAGTGTCATGCACATGAACGTGTTTATTATGTTGCTTAATTTATTATCATTAAACAAGATATTAATATCAGTATTTCTACAAAATTAGGCTATTAATAGAACTCTTTATATGGCACTACCCCAACATTCCCTGGCCTACAGTCAAGTTGCAACATATATATCACGATCACCGAGTATAGTTTTGTCTAGCCCAATTTATTTTTGAAATAAAACAATTGAACACAAATTCCACCACATTACATAAATTGGTTTTTGCTTAAAATTGTGGCCATTTTGAATCTATCCATATACAAAAGGTATATGTTCTAACAAGTATATGGTCTGATGCATGTCCAATACAAATAGATGCATAGTAAACAGGTTCCCATGAGGTTACTAGGATTAGCAATGCATAATGGCTAGATTTTGGCAAAAATCCCAGGTGTTTTCACCAAAATGGTTGCCATACCAACGGTGTACTTTTTCAATCTTCGGATCACATTCAAAAACGATGTACATGTGTCAACTTTGATGCTTTTACCGTGAAATTCACGATTTATGTCCTCTATCCGCCCCACTAATGTGTGGTCATTGTTTATTGAATTTGTCATTTTATGTGTCATGGGTGTAGGCCCGGTCACATGTTTCGTAAAATCTTTCACACAAGTATTGATCATCCTATGGATCCTATGATCTTCAGAGTGTACCAAAATAATAATATTATGCAACAAATTGGAGCAGGTTCACCATAAAGACTAATAATTTGACGTAAAGTGATAAAAAAAAACAGCATTTTCTTTTACGATGACCTTGACCTTTCAGTGACCTTGACCCTTGAGATGAGTGCTGGCGGCCCGTTATGGAGAATATATACATATAAATATTATTATATAACTATATCCACCAAAATGTATACCGTTATCACAAATATACTTCATATATGATAATTTTTCAGAATTCTCAGAAATCACACGCGTTTGCTATGGTAACACCATATTGTAGTCGACTAATCGATAAGAAGCTTGTCAACATTGGTTTCCAATGTCTCGATCCAGTATATGGGCTTTACGAACAAAATGTTCCACAAAATCCCCAAAATCTTTTGCGAAAAGCATTTTTTTTTTACAAGCCACAGGCAAGATACTATAGAGAATATAGGCTGCTAAACGAAATTGAGCTTACTTGTCAGGTGAAACATAAAGAGCGTTCGCGTCGTTTTGTTCGTTTCTGTTCGGTGTGTGACTGCGCACAGATAAAGAGCGTTTGAGTCGTTGTTTGCCAGATAAGGTAAAGATAAAGAGCATCTTAATGGGGATTTGACGTCATAACGACGGGAGACGGGACCCAGACCGTATTACCCGGAGTGCCGAAATACATATCCTTGCCAAATTCCATGGCAATCGGTGCAGAAACGTGGACGGCCACAAGGAACACATACACAGAGAGATACACACACCCATTCGCATTTATATATTAGAATATATACACTACCGTTTTCTGTGTGCTTATAACTGCTTACTTTGCTGATCGAGCCCGGAGTCCGCCAATCGTTAACCACCCTGCTCCTATAGACGTCAGTGCACTGTGGACCCGTGCAGATCATCGATTCGTTATTCCATGCATTGAGAACATGAACTCCCATTTCTCTGTAAACCCCAAATACCAGCTCCATTCCATTGACTTGAAATTAGACAGGGTGTGTGGTATGACGCAAATCTATATAATTATGATAATATATGGTTCGATCTGTATCTATACATTTATTTAACCTGCGAGTGCATGGTTCCCTATTCTGTAAGTGCATGGTTCCCTATTATGCGAGTGCATTGTTCCCTATTCTGCGAATGCATGGCTCCCTATTCTGCGAGTGCATGGTTCCCTATTCTGTAAGTGCATGGTTCGCTATTCTGCGAATGCATGGCTCCCTATTCTGCGAGTGCATGGTTCCCTATTATGTAAGTGCATGGTTCCCTATTATGTGACTGCATGGTTCCCTATTCTGCGTGTGCATGGTTCCCTATTGTGTAAGTGCATGGTTCCCTATTATGCGAGTGCATGGTTCCCTATTATGTGAGTGCATGGTTCCCTATTCTGCGTGTGCATGGTTCCCTATTATGTAAGTGCATGGTTCCCTATTATGTAAGTGCATGGTTCCCTATTATGCGAGTGCATGGTTCCTTATTATGTGAGTGCATGGTTCCCTATTATGCGAGTGCATGGTTCCCTATTCTGTGACTGCATGGTTCCCTATTCTGTGACTGCATGGTTCCCTATTCTGCGTGTGCATGGTTCCCTATTATGTAAGTGCATGGTTCCCTATTATGTAAGTGCATGGTTCCCTATTATGCGAGTGCATGGTTCCTTATTATGTGAGTGCATGGTTCCCTATTCTGTAAGTGTATGGTTCCCTATTATGTAAGTGCATGGTTCCCTATTATGCGAGTGCATGGTTCCTTATTATGTGAGTGCATGGTTCCCTATTCTGCGTGTGCATGGTTCCCTATTATGTGAGTGCATGGTTCCCTATTGTGTAAGTGCATGGTTCCCTATTATGCGAGTGCATGGTTCCTTATTATGTGAGTGCATGGTTCCCTATTCTGCGTGTGCATGGTTCCCTATTATGTGAGTGCATGGTTCCCTATTGTGTAAGTGCATGGTTCCCTATTATGCGAGTGCATGGTTCCCTATTCTGTGACTGCATGGTTCCCTATTCTGCGTGTGCATGGTTCCCTATTATGTAAGTGCATGGTTCCCTATTATGTAAGTGCATGGTTCCCTATTATGCGAGTGCATGGTTCCTTATTATGTGAGTGCATGGTTCCCTATTCTGTAAGTGTATGGTTCCCTATTCTGCGAGTGCATGGTTCCCTATTATGTGAGTGCATGGTTCCCTATTCTGTAAGTGCATGGTTCCCTATTCTGCTAATGCATTGTTTCCTATTCTGCGAGTGCATGGTTCCCTATTCTGCGAGTGCATGGTGAAGTGAACAGGCAGCGATCAGATGTTGGCTGTGATAAATTTGTGAGAATATTTATCGTCGTAAATGGCGAATTTCTTTGGAAACGCGTATAATAATAAGAATATCTAGTATGTTATGAGTGGATACGGACATTTATGTCATTCGCGGACGAGACAAATGAAAACGCAATAAACATTTATCTCACTCAATCATGGCATAATTTTCGGTATCCACTCAAAAACAATAGATATCCTCTGTATATTACCAGTGCTTCCTTTCGGTATCCACTCAATAGATATCCTGTGTATATTACCAGTGCTTCCTTTCGGTATCCACTCAATAGATATCCTGTGTATACTACCAGTGCTTCCTTTCGGTATCCACTCAATAGATATCCTCTGTATATTACCAGTGCTTCCTTTCGGCGGACACGTGTAACCACCAGGCTTCGTCCCACTTCTGTTAATCATTGAATCATCGCCGCAAAGACGAACGTCACTCATATCATCATCCTGGTGAAAAAAGATAGAATGTGACATAAACGACATAATAGAGACACGGACAGAAAAAGAAAGTACAACCGAAATAAAAAAAACCCCGGAATATCGTGCTTGGCAATGTACCAGAAACACGCTGGGTATATATTCGGGCGGTAAATAGATCAGGGCGGTAAATAGTTACAGGACGGTAAATAGTTGCATTTCGGTAAATAGCTGCAAGCCGACGATAAGCACTTTTCAGTGGGTACATCTAAACATTCTGGGTAGAAATATATTTCTTTGCGTAATGGAAGGATTATTATTTGTATTGGGCATCTGGTCGAGTTAAGTAATAACCCAGCATGTGAATCGTACATGTATTATAATGGAGAAATGTACATAGAACACGTGACTCTCGAAAGTTTTCCCAACATAGCTAGTTTAAATTAATGTTTAGTCCACGAGTAAGCATTCTGTGTTGCATACATATATCGTCCGATATGATTGGTATAGTAGCCTGTCATTTGTTTAAAAAAAAATGGGTTTCGTAAAAACATTTGGGGAATTTTGGCAACATATTTTTTCTTAAAGCCTATATACTGGAGACATTGGTTAAAATGCTTCTTGTTGCTTAGTTGCTTATTATTGATATATAAAAAGCAAAACAGGGGTGCTTTATGGAAAAAATGAGGGAATTGAAGCATAATAGACATGGACGGTCAATTGCAATCGGAAAATAAGAAGATAGCAATCATTGAACGGACGATAGCGAAATACTGAACCAATATCTGGTCATGTAAAGTTGTAAACTTAGACGATTTATACCAGATATTCTCTGAGAAATGGGGCGGCGAGATGAACTATGGCCACTTGAAGCTAATAAACTACCTTACTCGCGAAAGTCGATCCCATAAATAACACAAGATACGTTTCTTTGGTGAAAAGGAACCAAGATATATAACAAATGTAAGCTTTTATAGATACACTCATAACCACATTTGGCAAGGATGCATCTCCCCACTACGGTCACAACTCTTCATAACACGAATTGACGAAGCTCGTTCCATGTGGAAATCCTTTCCCCATGCTGGCCCAAGCGTGCATCATTGGTAATTCAAATCCGGAACATGCTAACTGAGATATAGAGTTCAAAGGATGTTACATATGGAGTGACGGCTGGACGGACACACGGATGTACGGAAGTCATTTCTATGTCCATACAACACTTATTCTGAGGGCCATAATTATGTTTTCCCATGTGCACATCGTCGCTGTCCTCTGGAGGATTACAAACAATGTTAAAGCACCAGGTTTTACACGATTCTTATCAATTTAGTAAAGCGCTCTATTTTTGACAAAATTAAATGGCCACGGTCGTCACAGTCTAACAGAATCATGTATATAACAGCCCGTAAGTGGTAAATTCCCCAAATAAATACCGAACGTGCGAGGGCTATATTTGCCTATAATTTCCAACTCCATTATGTGAATGACCCACAAAAACGACGGGCGTGCAGCAAACGGTGCTGTGCCAGTAACTTATATCACTGTGTGTCGCATGTTGCGCGCATTATTTCATTGATAGTTTAGAATAATTTAATAGGCAACCAGAGACAATACTTGTTAATCAGTCCTGTAACAGAGATTGGCACCTGGAAGAGATTGAGTTCGTGCATGTGTATCCGCTTGAAATCCTAACTTATACATGCAGTTATCCAAATGCTTTAAATTTGTTATGTGTTTTACTCACATAAAAATTCACACCAAATGATGTGCCACTTTTCGATTAATATTTGCTGATTATTTTGATATGTGGATGATATAACAGTATAGTTTTAGTTGTCCGATTGGTATCAAATGACATATGGATATCTCATATGATAATATAGGTAACTTTGGGGTCAATTTCTGGCGGAGTTATCCCTTTTATCGACTTAGAGATTTCTAATTATTTTGATGACGGGATAATAATAAATAATTCACTGGTCCGATGTAGAATTTATTAATCCTGTTCTATCATTTATGACGAAGTCTCCCGGATAATGCGAACTGTTTGTATTTTGCTTCCACGCTGACCAACCCTGCCTAAAAATTATAGTGAATTGTTAACTCATAATATACGTCGCCCGAAAGGCGCCATCCATTTGCCGGCGACGTATATATACGTCGTCCAGAACATCTCGTTTAAAACATGCTCTACTTGGCGCAAAACTCACAATTTCTATTTTGGTGTACATGCTTAAATCACTGCGGATCACAAGTCACATCTTAGGATCATTTTCATTGGGGGCGGGTGATCTGTTTATACGCGCATGCGCAGATTCAACTTGTAAACCATGGCGTAGCCGAATATATCTCCGTTCAAACGACGTACGGGTAGCCCCGTACGTTGAGGCATTCAGAAGATAGGGCCGTCTGAATATAGATGGTGAAAATGGTGTGATTTGTGGGCGTGAATAAAGTCTTGCGGAGTTCAAACTCTCTGAGAGGTCAACGTATACAGCGTCCATATCTGTTAATTGGAAATCAATGTTGATTGCGTAAAGGGCGATTACTATCAAGTCGGGCATGCCCTGATCCATCGAACACTTGGTTTAACGCCAAACGGCCGAGGAACGCTGATTTGGACCACGTGCACATTACGTCAATCAAACTATGTACCTTAAGGGGTTCGCCAAATTGCAATGATAAATTACTATATAAAACATTGTCAATAGATTGCTCTTTAAGATATCGAACTGAAATTTGGTAGTGACTGTGAGGGGTTTGTTGAATGAATGAATGAATGCTTTATTGCGAAGACCCAAATTAATGAGTAACATGCAAAACATATATACAATATTTTATATACAATGATGAGCTGAATTCGTTAGAATTGTCACCGGGTTACTCCGATGGCCCAAAATGTGTCATTGACGCCGTGCATGTAGTTACGTTATGTCTCACTTTTCACCCCCCCCCACCTCCGATCCTTGCCATAACATAATGCTATGTTATTCCACCAGAAAAATTAATGCCTAAAACTGCACGGAATAAATTAATTAGATCGCCACATAAAACAACAGATTTGTAATTTCACGCAATCGGTGTTATTTGGAAGTACTCGTTGCCATGGCAACACGAAGTTTGGATCTGTGATGACCCTGTAGTACCGAAATTGGACTTTCAAAGAACTTCGTGAGTAGGGCCTATAATATCAATTCATGCTGTCAGTTCGATTCTTTCCAAAATTGAATAATAAATGTAAATATCTAGTTAGTGTAAATGATGTCCCCCCCCCCCCCCCAGGAAACCTGGCACACAGCTATCCGTTTTCCCCAGGTAACCTGGCACTGAATGAGTTAAGCAAGATGGAAGTGACTGTACGGAGTCGATGGGTGGGGGTGGTCACTATATATATATGAAAGGTAAATGTTAGTGACTTGTATCACGAAATATAACACACTTACTAAGTGTACTTTATGTGACAGGATGTCTAACAGCTGCCATTTGGTCACACCAGAACGAAAATATCCAGGTGTATCCATAATTTTGTACTTTTGATAGAATATACCGAATATTCACAGCTATAGTATGCATGTACATGCACGTGTATATGTTAATACCGGCGCATACGAACTTATAATTATCTGAATCACCACCCCATGTGAATACAGTTACTTCAGCAAAATGTAAATGCATAATTATACATGAAAATAATATATGAAATTTAAATTAGGGGAGAGCATGTTCAGCTATTGTGTCTCTATTATCATATATATTTGGTTTGAGAATAAATTATTTTTATTTTTATTTGAAAAAGCCCCTTTTCGTTTTACAATTTTCTAAAATATTGCGATGCGGATCATAACCTTGTGCATGGTTATCTGAATGCTTTCCAACTAGGTTTGTCAATAATATGTACAGTGCATATTGGAACTGAAGATTTGTCCAATTATGTTTATCAGTCTTCTTATCTCAATAGAGTCATGTACATGTATATACTATTCCACCGTCGAAATATATGGGTTACATACTTTTTGTAACAAATTCAAATGTTCACCAATGTTCAACCGGCACACACACAAACGATTTGCATAGTGCACCTAATTCATATCCTTGTCGGCAGATGCGTGCTGCTCATTTGCATACCAGGGAGTATCTGCAACTGAAACATGACACGTTATCATGCGAGATTACAGTAATAATGTTGGACACAACGATATGTATCCTTTTATGCATACGTGTCCAAAATACAGATAATCTCGTAGTTAATATAAGTTACGTATATATTTCACCTCACCCAGATATTGAGGCTTTTGATTGGTCGAAAGCTGTGACCTGTATGGTGTAGTGTTGTGTTAACTTTGCCACACTATTATACTTGTATATTATCATGCTACATTTATCATTCTACTTAACCAAACTCACATGTAAATAGCAATGAACAGAGGCAACAATTTCGAGAACATATATAGATAACTGTGTCCACCAATTTACTGAGGCGTGTCCAAATGAAATTAAAACATTACTGTGAATTTTTGTTTTTAAGTTAACGACGTTGAATTGGCTTTCAAAGAGGCAACATTCGGTTGAATTCACATGTTGGTACAGTTTCTGGTTTCAAAACAAAGCCAAATACTGCGCGTTTCGGTTTAGCCCTTTACCCAACAGAAGGGCCCTGTGCCAATGCATTCTCTTATATATGCGAGTCGACCATAGGTCGCCTCGCATATATAAGAGAATGCTTGGCTTAACACATTAAAAATTATAAAATTGTTAAAGAATGTAAGAAAAAATGGTAAAAAGTGTTAAAAAATGATTTGTTTTAGGCCAATGCATTCTCTTATATATGCGAGGCGACCTATGGTCGACTCGCATATATAAGAGAATGCATTGGCACAGGGCATAACTGTAACTATCACAATGTGGTCAAGGAGCCGGTTCCAATGATATCCATATTTGTATGGTTCTATTGAGACAGACCGAAGATATTTTAGGCTGTTGAAGCTTTATTTGGCCGGTTTTGGCCGGTTTGTTGGGTAAAGGGTTAGTGAACTAGATTTCAACACGTTCTTGTGGCGATTATTTTTCTCCTCAACTGTTTATCGACAAGTGGATAATCATATTTGTTCTCAGTAAAACGAGTTGTACTTGATTTCTATTAACGTCCTATGAAGGGCATTTGAACAGTCCAGCAGTTTGTGTTGGTATGATACGGTTATGTGGTATGCATGCTACGAATTCGAATTGTTCGGTGAAATATAATAACAAGAGCATGTCTTTAACTACGGGGGTTTTGTGCCCAGTGGGGAGGGGATAGTTCACTCCACATCGCACCGTGAGCTATACCCACCCCACTGGGCTCTATATATACCCGCATAGTCAACTCCAAGCCATCATAGCGCCATGCTCTATTTATTAACCCTTTACCCAACAAACCGGCCAAAAACGGCCAAATAAAGCTGCAACAGCCTAAATTATCTTGGGTCTGTCTCAATAAAACCATACAAATATGGATATCATTGGAACCGGCTCAGGCCCGTTCCAAACGACGGATTTTTGTCGACTCGAATCTAATACCAGACCCACAATTGTATTAAATGCGTCAAAAATGCGACGTTTGAAACAATTAGATCCGTGTCAGACGCATCACAGACGAATCTCCGTCCAATTCAGACGTATCTTCGTCGGTGATGCGTCTGAAATCCGTCTTGGTTTCAAACGACGGATTTTTGTCGACTCGAATCTAATACATGTGACGAGAAGAGCCGAAAGTTGCCGAAAAACGAATGCAAATGATATGATAATGATATGATAATGGTATAATAATGAGGGAATTCCCCTTATCTGCGGAAATACCCACATGACGTCATTTTTCGCACGCTCTCTTTGTTATAAAGAAAGATATATCTATAAGAATTGCTTAGGTAACATTGTGAAATTTGTAATTATTATGGTAGTTTGATTTCCCAACGAACATGGCATGTCACTGACGCACATCTTATGATGGATATAGTATCAATGATTTATAATAATTCATATATACCGGTATAAGGGATATGGGTTGTAGCAACTGATTTATAATAATTCATATAGACCGATATTCCTTATTGTAAGGGATATAGGGGTGGTAGTCTCTGATGTATAATAATTAACATACACCGGTATTACTTATTATAACGGGTAGGGGGTGGTACCACTGATTTATAATAATTCATATATACCGACATTACTTGTTATGAGGGGTAATTGGGTGGTAACCTCTTATTTATAATAATTCATATATTCCGGTATTACTTATTATAAGGGGCAGAGTGGTAGCCTATGATTTATAATAATTTATACATACCGGTATTACTTAGTATGAGGGGTAGGGATAGTAGCCTATGATTTATAATAATTCATATATACCGGTATTCCTTATTATAAAGGATATAGGGTGGTAGCCTATGATTTATAATAATTAATATATTCCGGTATTCCTTATTATAAGGGGTAGGGGTGGTATAGTCTCTGATTTATAACAATTATTGTATACCGGTATTTACATGCATGGTATACACATAGATGGTAATTGGTTGCACGATATATAACATTTATTTGTAGCGCCTATTATAGTATATTATATATATGTATGTACTATATACATCCTCGTATACATGATCACATATATTCGCACTGCGGTTGCGCATATATAAATATATGCCTAATTTATACTGTATTTTAGTATATATATGTATAACATATACCGGTATATATAGGCCTCTATATCTACGCGTGACCATTTTTTTACGGTAACCGGGAATCCACCTTTAAATAAATCGACCGATGTATTAGATTCGACGCGACAAAGATGCGTCCGTCTGTAACAAAATCTACCGCAGACGCATCACCGACGGATCTAATACAATTAGATTCGAGTCGACAAAAATCTGTCGTTTGGAACGGGCCTCATTGACCACATTGTGTTGGTTACAGTTATGCCCTGTGCCAATGCATTATCTTATATATGCGAGTCGACCATGTGTTAATATGTTAAGCCAATGCATTCTCTTATATATGCGAGGCGACCCATGGTCGACTCGCATATATAAGAGAATGCATTGGCACAGGGCCGTTCTGTTGGGTAAAGGGTTAAATATAATACGCTATGCACAGCGCAATATAAATATTTTATTATATGTTTGCGAACATCGAAGTTTGGTTTCAAACAGATGTGCACTGGTGGATATTCCTACAATAAGGGCGTGGTTTTGTTGTCAGCCAAGGTATATTTTTATACATAAAACATATTTATCTTGATTTAACACGATTTATCAGAATTTTTCATTTGTAAAGGTAGATTCTCCTTTTATATTATAAAACAGTTTTTTAAGTCGGTTAATGGACTCGCATCCAGATCTGGAGTAGCTCGTCCGTTAACCATGACATATTGAACCCACGGCAAGTGCGACACAATGACAATGGTCCATGACAACCGTGTGTGTTTGGAGAAATGAATATTTGCATTACATATGTGTTTACACTTAAAATTGATCTAAATAATTGCCGACATTGTCTGTTGTTGTTGTTGTGTCTATTGTAGTGTTGTCTCTTGTGTCTCTGTGGGTGATTACTCGGCACTCAACGATCGGCCATGATTGTAGCTCCGATGTGCTTGAGTTACATCGATAGGTTACAATAGTACACATATTTTAGTGTTTACTGTTTTCAGTATAATTCTAAGCTCCTGGATTTTATTAAACACTCCAATAGAAATGGAGAATAATCTTGCTCAAAGTAGTTATTTTTACAAATCTTAAATCCAAAGTGACAACACACACCGCCATTATTATATATAAATTAAATTCAGTGACTGTCAATGGCGAAATTGTTTTAATTACTTTATCCCCGATAGTTGCGTCCCGAATCGAGAAGTAAATATTTACAATTGAGCGCAGTTCAGATGATGTTTTCTATGGAGTGGTAGGGTCGATCTGCCTGAGATTTTGGCGATGTAGTAGAATCCTACATTCCCCCAGTTGTCATACTGCCTGAATACTATCTTAAAAGTTTAACGCACCCGAACAAGTCCATAATATGTCTTTAAAGTCTGAAAGATTAAAATTTATGCACAAAAATCAAGTATGTTCAATAAACCATAATAAAATCAAGTACATCAAACTGTTGTGCCGATGGTAATTTTATCTATGAAAATGTATATGGAAGGGGTGTGTCATATTTTTATATGAAAAGCACAGACCATATATACAGGGGGTGGTGGGAAAAAAAGCTCCTGACACATAGGCTATTTTTTTCAGTTTGACCTATCTTAGCACCCACACCCCAATATGTATCCACTCCCTTTTTCGAAGATTTGTGACAAATATCTACTCGATAACATAACCTTACAATTAATCACTTATGCTTCCGTTATTGATACTATACGATGCCTTGTTACACAGCTTGAGACACTCAACAACGTGGGTTTTTTATTTTTAAATGTATATTATTTATGTTTTATGTGTTTCGTTTTTATCAACTTGTTCGACACCTTAAAGGCACACCTTTTTTTTCTTACTGGCACTGACTGCGAACCTACATTTATAAACATTGAAAATCCAGAAATGTACTGAGGTCACAGTTATTGCACATTTTAAAATGTTCTTAATGTCCTCAATTGTCTTACTAAATCGTCAAGTCACGCAAAACACATCATTTGAGAACAATAGAATGAAATGTAACACTTGGTTAATATACATTTACACATCGATACAGCCTTTGATGTGAACTTGGGTGCCCTTGTGTGATCTCCTTCTCTGCGTGGTGTGGAACATCATAAATGAAGATGCGGTAGAACATTATATATACAAGTTGATAGAATTGATTAAATGAGTCTGTTATTCATATGTCAGTTTCCAGTTTTCATTTATATTAACACAATGTGAACATGATGTACCTAGTTTTATGTTTGTTGTTATCAAATTTTGTTTTGCAAAGATTTTTTATGATACGTAGCAGATAGTGACAATTTGTGTTCGGGTCACAATCTGGAACAGTGGTGAATTCAATGCATCCAGCAGAGGGGTTGAGTATGGGTTCTGACGTGATACCCCACTCATATATAACACTATATGTTGACATAGGACATTATATGTGGTATATACTTCAGTATGCGATGTTTATTGCCATGAATGGGTCAAAATTGATGATCTATTTTGAAAAACAGGCATGAGGGGAAAATATTGCAGCTTGTGGAAAAATCTGATTTTTGAGTTGATGGTGATCCACCCACCACCGCCTACGTGTCTGGAACATTTTCACACCACCCCCTGGATTATAGGCTATTAATCAATCAGAGCACAGTTCATTCCACGAGTTTCCTCCCGCATCCATTGGGGGGGGGGGGGGGCATATTTACACGACAACTCGCACGATTTGCGACGTGGCTGGAGGTTCTCTGTTGAGTGTGTCTCGAGCTTCCCAACTGTTGAACAGTTCCAACCTAACACCCCCATATTGTTGGATAATTTCAAACTGATGGCCATATTAGTCCAAACAATATTGACATGAAGTAAGTCAATACTCGAGCTGTGGTTTAAAAAACATAAAAGTTCACATTAAATATTGGTTTGAAACTCACAGCATTGATCAATTTTAACATATATTTGGTCTGAAATTCCAACTTTTGGCTAAAGTTGGTGATGAGTGGGACACACACAAACCAACCGTCTCCACGATGTGTCGGTGACATCGCAGAAATCTGACGTGTTAACGCATCAATATCGCCGAACATGCCTGTTTTGCATAATATACGAAACTATCTTCTATCATTCAGTTTTGGGTCCCGATTTTCGTCGCAAATGGTGCGGGTATGTTGTTGTGATCACCGTGCAACGATGGTTCTATCGGTAAAACAGATCACATTCCATCTTATAATATTAAATATGAATGAAACTTCTTATCCAAATTGATTGTGTTGTTATTCTAGCACAATGAGACTACTTGCGCGCTATTCTCCCGCAATGCTCGAATTATAATGCATCTATATAATATGCATTATCTTCTTGGAGAGAATCATTGACATATCCATGATCCTGGCTTTCGATCGTCTGCAATCCATCTCACACGAGAACTTAACTGCGCTACTTCTAGAAAGTACGACCCTTTGTGAATGCACAAGGGATTGTTCTAACTCCGAGGAACTGACCTCTAATCCCGCTGTGTTTATTCTATACACGCGTGTAACGCAATGCGCCCCTGACATATGATTCTCTTGCCATTTGTTGCCATATTTGTGTATATATATTGTATTCCTTATAAATGTATAGTGTATATAATCCCACAAAGGAGGTATTAAAGATATATATAATAGGGGTGAATAAAAGCTAAGTTGACCCAATGCGGATACGGTATAAATGTGGGATTACAGTCAAATACATCATATATTTATACCGTATTGATCGTGGTCGTAATAAGTATTTGGCACACATCAGAACAAAATATCTCTCTTACTATCACGATAAATTATATCAGCTGAAAAAGCAATGTATACAGCAATACAACCATATTTGACAAACCCACTGACAATGAATCCCGAAGAAGGACCATGCAGTTTGGCTAACAACATGAATCACGAACATATTGCCTACGATACCAACATAAAGAGATTCATATAAGAACTATACAGACCCACTGCACACTATTAAAGTATACCCGTCAATATACGCGCCTGACAACTTTTGAACGTAAAAATTACGGTCATGCTGCAGCATAATTATTCCACGATTCAAAACCGTTTTGGGTAACTGTCAGACTGTAATCCGTAACTGCCAGACTGTAATCCGTAACTGTCAGACTGTAATCGGTAACTGTCAGACTGTAATCCGTAACTGCCATACTGTAATCCGTAACTGTCAGACTGTAATCGGTAACTGTCATACTGTAATCCGTAACTGTCAGACTGTAATCCGTAACTGTCAAACTGTAATCGGTAACTGTCAGACTGTAATCGGTAACTGTCAGACTGTAATCCGTAACTGCCATACTGTAATCCGTAACTGTCAGACTGTAATCGGTAACTGTCATACTGTAATCCGTAACTGTCAGACTGTAATCCGTAACTGTCAGACTGTAATCGGTAACTGTCAGACTGTAATCGGTAACTGTCAGACTGTAATCGGTAACTATCAGACTGTAATCCGTAACTGTCAGACTGTAATCCGTCACTGTCAGACTGTAATCCGTAACTGTCAGACCGTAGTATTTTGATATCGTTCGGCACACTTTAGGGGAGACGCATGTTTAATAATTAATAATATCACACAACGCTCCAATCACCAAATAGCTTATTGGCTTGGCTAGTCTTTATTTGTATCCCAATGCTGAGTTAGGTTTTTAGTTGTAATATAACATCATATAGTAGAGTCGCTTATGTCCGATTTTGGGCTCCCGTGGGAAATTCATGAACAAATATAGAGACCATGTTCATTAGCCAGTATATGGTCTCTAATTCAGAACAAAATTTGTTAGACACCCTGGGGTCGCGACTGGGTGGTCTTATGACGTCACAAAGATGGCCGCCATGCTCATTTTCTCAAGTTCGCTATTGTTGGATTTCATGATAAAAATATAATTGTGATGTAAAATATATGACAATCCTTTTGCACAGTGCATGGCGTGACGCCATGTTATAATTATATATAAATAATTGTCATCTCGATCAAAGATGGCCGCCAAATTGGTAACCGGAAGTGGGAAAATTGATGGTTTTCCATACATGTCGCCTACATCATTTCCGATTATATCGAACTGGTAACGATTATGAAAATACTTCTCTCCAATCTTGATGACAAATCACTTAGGCATCACATTAGTTGATTTCTTGAATCATAATCTTGATTATCTTCTCCAAATGCGATGATTTAAAGGAAGTGGTGTGAATTTTCGCGAAAAATATAATTTTTATTTTCTAACTATTTCCTTTGGTGATCGAAATGAGTAAGATCATTACATAAGATATTTACACCTAATTGGGTCCAGAAACTGTCAACTTAATCCAAGATGGCTTCCAAGATGGCGGCCAAAATACGATAATACGCACATTTTACCCTCTTTCACTCAATTACATTTCTGTCACGTAGAAGGTGTGCATTAGACTAATTTATTTCTTCCAAATAACTAATCGCCATGTTATGACACATTCCTATTAGTTGTCTTACCACAATTACTCAAAAATGCGAGTTCATATGACAATTATTGCATCGTGAAAATCGCCAAACATTATATTTGTATATGTAAATTAACATGTGCATCATATGAGAAAGCTATCTCGGTGTTAGATGTATTAATGAATGTACTCCGATTTAGATAATCCGGAGTTATTAATACCTCATTGTAATCGAGATGGCCGCCAATGGGGCGGAAATGTCCAAATTTTACATTAAAATACATATATTTCCGAAATATATCCCAGCGTGTAAGAATTGCACATATGAATATCATTATCATGCATGGTTTTCGATGAGAACATACCATTCACTATAATATATAAAACCAAAATATATGTTCAAGCACGTTAAGTATATGGATTTGTGCCAAACGCGATTCTGCATGCTATTATATAAATATTTTAATAGAGACCAACATGGTATGTGGAGAGAATTGTGAAGTTATCAACTTCAGGCGCTGTCAGCTACCAACGCTCAAATGGTGCATGTGATAGCCATATGCTTTTGCATATCGATACAGATTGACTATATCTACTCGTACACTAAATGGTCTAGCGACAGACTCAATCAGATTACTGTATAACTGGCTTTTGAAGCCTGAAATTGAAAATATAAACAAGGAGAGTGTTATTACAACTAAGAAAACATTGCACAATTAGCCTACCAACACTTCACTAAATCAATCAAATATAGTTGGTGACCTCACAATTAGCCAACATAAACACTATCTCAATAAAATTAAGCCGATTTAATACTTTCTCCAGATACCATACCGCCGGTATATGCTTGGTAAATGAACGAGGTTTGATAGTGTGTCGAAGTTACATGAACGTTTTCTGACATAATATCAATAAAAGTCTTCGTAAAATCAATACTTGTATGGGTGATTAAAATGGAAAATCGACACAAAATGATCAGACACTCCCTTCTAACCATTCTAGCAAACATATATGCGTAGGAAGAAATGTTGATGATTGCCTCATGCCCAAACTCCTTCTTGTCACCAGTTCATACTAAGTACCGGTTTCTTTTTCCATATTTCTGCACAGTCGATGTCGAATCCGATCAACGATTAAACGTATACTTATTGTTACTGTATTATAAACGGAATAAATATCGTATAAACTAAGGTCTATCTGATCAATCTGGATTGCTTATCACGTGGAAATGTATGGAGCTCT
Source organism: Siphonodentalium dalli (assembly GCA_032622095.1). Classification (NCBI taxonomy): domain Eukaryota; kingdom Metazoa; phylum Mollusca; class Scaphopoda; order Gadilida; family Siphonodentaliidae; genus Siphonodentalium; species Siphonodentalium dalli. The sequence continues at coordinate 17,803,095 of CP136061.1, read as the reverse complement.
TCGTAGTCTCACCATGACCATGTTCTGCTGAAGTTAATCTATATATGCCACTTGGTTGGTGTAGATTTATTATGATGCATGAATGGAGCATTATATATACAATTTATGGAATATAACCAGACTGATGTTATAAATCCTAGTCGAATAGAATTAGAACATTTTGAGGCATTAGGGTATATATGGATCGGCCTATATAGTATGATCTGAAAGATGCCATTATTATAGTGAACCATGGCCATCTCAGTAGTTACGCGTGCTAATTCCACTTCCTCAATTTCCGCATTTCCTTTTGTTCGTGATAACGTTTTTATCAGAATCAACATGGCACGTCACGAGCTGTTATTAACTCCAACTATTACTTCACATTATGTTTTAAGAAGTTAGTGGACTGCGTTCCCCCATAATTTCATTGAGTATTCAGAGCCTGGATTCCAGAGTATATTGGACATAATAAATCAAACGGATGATATGAGCCCAGAAGACAATCACTACCAATGGATTCTTCACCCGTTTTCCGCCGTGTGGGAAACGGTTCGTCAAAACAAGGGAATTAGTATAAATCAAGTGCAACCGCCTGCACAATCACAACTATTGTCAAGAACCACTTTCATATCGTGGGGTTAGAGCAACAAGGTACCATGTAGGTTTTTTAAAGTTCTGAGATAATCGCAAAACAAAGTTTAAAGTTATCAATTAACAAATGCCATTGGTTTGCGTATTGAGTCTTTGTTGCCATATTATTGACCCTGAGGGACTTTAGTTTATATCAAATTTTGAATGTTAAAGGTCAAGGGCAATACGTGAATTGAAGGTCATTAATAAGATAGTACCTTGTTGCATAGCTCGTTTTGGAATATTCTGAATGCAACAAGGTTCCATCTCATGACATGATACCTGTTGCATTCACATATTTGCAAAAATCTCATCACATAATTGAAGCTTAAAAAGATAACCAGAGCAATTAGTATTCATTAGCATAATTATTTGTTAACCATGCAAGTTCCATGCACACTATTTATATTATTGTGTTTTTACCAGATTTTAGTCCCTATTTACTGATCAGCAGCATGTATAAGTATAGAATATACAGTTTTTCACTCTAACTATAATCTAGGATTATACAAACGAACTATTTTCCTTGAACAGCGAAAGTAGCTAAATCCAATGATACAGTAAGAATATATTGAATGATGTACACGATAGAAGATCTAATACTAATCAGACTCATCTGGCTCACTTTCCGAAAAGTTAGGATTTGCCAATCTGTCTTTGGTTGATGAAGTTGCTGTAGTATTGGTGATATTCTTCAGGAATAATGTCCGCCTGACATAAGGACTCCAAGTCATTCTTTTTGGCAATGGAAATAGGGAGTTTAGCTGCATAACACTGTTTGATTGAATATCTTCTCATGTTTGACCGAGGTCTTACAACTTTTAGTTCCTGGAAATTGTTGTCATCAAATGTGTAGTTAATGAATATGCTTTCTGCTGAATCTTTACGCACCTGGATCCATCGCACATGCAGCCAATTAATTCTTTCCCATTGATGTTGATCTTAATGCCCCTCATTTTGTCTGATTTAAGCGCTTTCATATCAGAAAAATCATTATATTTATTGGGTATTACAATGTATGGATTCGATTTTCGAGTCATTGCAATTATTGTACTCCATTGACTCGGAACATACACCTCTGTACATTTTTTTCGCCCTCTCAACCGCAGAGTGTATCTAGTCAGATTCCAAGTGAGAATGTCCGGGTACGAAGAATTTATGGTCGAATTATTAAAAATTGGTGTGAATGTTTAAGCCATACAGCATACCGCTTGCAACATATTGGTTGCAATTGTGTCCTCCGCAAGTATCTGAATAATATTTTATTTCTTTAACTGTCTTGTTTTGTTCTGCCACTGAAATTATGTTATTTATCAGGCAACTACCAATTTCGTTTGAGCCCTTAGCTCATTTTACTTCATCCCATAGGTAACAAGTACCATTTTTGTCAGCCAAAGAAAAGAATGACAGGTTATAGCACGAAAGTTTTCGTTTGTAATATAGTACGCCCACCAGCGAACATGGAGTTGTCAAGACTGATTCCAAATCGAATGTCGCAACATGGAAAGACTTGTCATTGTGACATTTCCTTTGTCCTTCTCTTCCTCTTGTCTGTCTAGATCCTTCATTTTTCTGTGGTTGTTATATTTCTCTGTGTCTCCCTCTTCTAGCAATCCACCTAATTGTTTTCGGTCATATGTCGAGCAGACTACACATTGATCCTTTTTTGGTTTGTGAAAAGATAAATTATAATTTTCACAAAAGGTCCTGCTGTATATTGACTCAGAGACTGGACATTTAGTGTCTCTGAAATAGCGATCCTTTAAAAGTCTATACATAATCTTTATACTAAGCTCCGGAACCAAGTAAGGCTTTTTAGAATCTTTGCGAGCATAGTGCGACTCCATTGTTGGAAATGATTTGATATGTGAATGAATTAACTCCAGACATCTGAAATAATAAGTGTAAATAATAAATTATCTCATTGGTCACAACCACAGATTTAAAGAAAATATTTGGGACAGCACGAAAAAATACCACAAATATACATTGTAAACATGCTGTTGACTAGAAATGTTGACATGGACATCAAAATTTACTGTAAATTACAGGTGGTAGTCTGATAATTTAGGCAGAAGTTAAAATAATTGACTTTATTATTACATAGATGCATATTACTAGTATGACAAAATGGGTAAACACTCAATAAAATGCCAAATTAAATTGAGCGATCACATGTGATGATACCTTTAAGTTCACATGTCAGCCATTAACACCGATTGGAATTAACTGCTAATTGGACTTATTACATCCAAAGTGCACAATATACAAGACGAAGGCTATAAAAAACATAATAACATACCTTTAATAATGCCAGTGTAAGATCTTCAGTGCTTCAGTCTGTTAGTATGTTTGAGGTAAACAATGCAGGATACTCCATGGTCCTAGGTGAACTCCTTGTTAAGTGAACAATGTCTGTGACACTTACATTCCAACAAACGCTCAGATTTTACATGTACCTGCTTCCTTATCATTATACAAAAACACATGTTGTGATATATGTTAACAAGCCAATAACAAGGTGCTATAAGTTTTAAGTGGTAGGAATTGATACCAATTGAATTACTTCTTATCAGCAACAAGGTGCCATATCCAAGATAGCACCTTGTTGCATGCAACAATACCCACATGGTACCTTGTTGCTCTAAACATATTGGCAATAACAGAGATGGTACCTTGTGGTAATTAATGAGTAGACTAATTAATTAGTCAAATTGATCTCCAGTATTTTTACACATGAAAGTATAATTAATTTGCATCCCAATTAACAAAAAAAACTAATTTTCACCAAAAAGTCGACATGGTACCTTGTTGCTCTAACCCCACGATATTGAACTGATGTACAAACGCAATGCATTGTCTCGCTAAACTATTCACATGCCAACGTCATAGAAATCAATATGGGATGTTAATTTGCTATATACTATCAATGGTCCATGCCAGCCTATTGTGCCAAGACACCGCTCATATATTGAGCGAATCACTGTGTATGGCTACCACAAATTAACTGAACAAGAGGAAAGCCAAGAACCACTTTGCCCGTTTCCGGGGATCTTGCCTGGTGTATGATGATGTTCATTTCAGCTGAATCAATATGTCCTGGGAGGTCAATAACCTATATATAGACAGAAAACTCCACATATGCTATATTTGTTGAATAACTTCATCCATATTTCAGTAGCTGGTATTCACAATTTATCAATTTAAGCTTGATTCGGGATATATTACCCACCTATGGTGTCTATTCTATTTTTATCTGCCGTATACATCAATACAAATGAAGCCTGCTAACGTCAGCTAAACAAGGTTCAAATGACGTTAACATGAAAATTTAATTAAAGGTTACAGCGCAAAGAACCGTGAGACAAGCAGGCCAAGTGACAGCCAAATAATTAATTTTACTATTGTTTGTGTTGATAAACAAGGTTCTGTTTCTTGCTTGCCAAGACTCATGGTATAGCTGAGAAGTACAATCCCACTTCATAGCTATCACAATAAACAACTATGTATTGCTATCTTATATGATACACAATAATTATGCATTTTCTACTGATATGTCATGACAATAACTAACACCAATGCTTATCTGCATCAGTTGCATTTGATATGGCAACGACCACTATTTCTCAATCAGTCTCTGGCATAGAGTATAGCACAGAAGGCTAGAGTTTGGGATGGTAACACTTGTCCCCCCAAGCTAAGATGGCGGTGTAATATACTTTATAATTTCCTTTTTGAGTTGGTTTTTCTCTTCAACACCCCCCCTCACTTATTATAAGGGCATTTGAAGAAAAGACATGTATACCATATATGACATCGCCAATTTGTATATGAAATTAAGGCTATGCGCATGTACTTAAAATTGGCTGATTAACCTAATTCCCCATGATGGAATGCCAGGGCGAAATTTGGTGTTATAACGAACACTGACTTTTGTATTTTGATTGCCATCTTGGTACCCATCTTGGATGAAACTGAAGAGTTCTGTTGAAGTGTGATAATAATTCTGTTTGTGGCACGAATATTTCTTTCTCATCACTGAATTCCGCTCATGTCTTTAAATATATTGCTACAATATTGGAATTGATATTTGACAAGATGCTATAAATTCGGTTGTCTAAAGAGGATTTTTGACAGATCGAACATGTTTTGTACAATAGAATTGCAGCAATACATTGTTGAAGCAATAATTAATCACACAATTGTCCGAATTCGCAAACGGTACCGAACGGAAGGTCATTTGCATGAGATTCTTGAAAATCGCAAAATTGGTGATTTTCTGGTGCCATTTTGGCAGCCATCTTTGACTGTAATAATATTTTCCCGTGAATTTGGGTACTGTACTTTGAGAACAACTATTAATGAATTGTCCTAACTAAAAAAATGTATAACAATTAAGAAATATGCGCATAATTCGTCAGTTCTTGGGACAACACTGTATCTGAACTGAACTGACAATGACGTCATCTTTATGACGTCATAATTATCTCCAGTCGCGGACCCATGAAGTCTAACAAACTTTTTCCGACTAAGTAAGTGATACACTATCATAATATCATAGTCTCTACATTTGTTCAAACAATTCCCACGAAAGTACATAAGCGACTCTACTATACTAATACCCCCATATATCATAATGAAGAATACATAATTCACAAATATTCTGTCGCATTGAAAACAAATGTTGCTACGCAGTGCATGTGGTCCATTCAAGCAGGGAGCAATCAACTGGACTTGGGCCACACACCCATATTTGACAAGACATTGACAATGAATCCCGAAGAGGGCCCATGCAGCTTGATTAACGCCATGAATCACGAACATATCGTCTAAGATACCAATATAAATAGATTCATAAGAACTACAGACTCACCACCACAAACTGTTAAACCCGTCAGTGTCAGACCGCGCAACGTGGCTGCCAACTTTTGACCGTAACATTACGGTCAGGCTGTAGCATAATTATTCCATGGTACAAAACCGTTTGGGTAACTGGCAGACTGTAACCAGTAACTGTCAGACCTTGGTATTTCATTACCGTTCAACACCCCTTAATTAACACAGATACCGTATATATAACTAATAACGGTCAGACTAAAAAATAAAACATTGCGTACCCAGGATATAAATTTAGTACTCTCGAATTTTCCCCTGACTAGCACCCACCCCCCTCCCCCTCCTGGTCCGGACTGTTCTTCAGCACGGAAACAATAAAGAACGCTCGTTGGAAGTCTGTCACGTATACGATAAACGAGATTGAGAATAGTTGGAAAATTGGTGACATTTTTTTTTCAGAGTAAATAAAGTCTTTCGAGTTCCTGTATAGGACACACAGTGATGCGATACTTTTTCTACGGTGTCATTTGTGCGGTGTTGGGCTAATCTTAGCGATTTGAGCAAATGTCAGTGTCTGTATAATACATGATGATACCCACCCCAGTGTCTGTATAATACATGATGATACCCACCCCAGTGTCTGTATAATACATGATGATACCCACCCCAGTGTCTGTATAATTCATGATGATACCCACCCCAGTGTCTGTATAATACATGATGATACCCACCCCAGTGTCTGTATAATACACGATGATACCCACCCCAGTGTTTGTATAATACATGATGATACCCACCCCAGTGTCTGTATAATACATGATGATACCCACCCCAGTGTCTGTATAATACATGATGATACCCACCCCAGTGTCTGTATAATACATGATGATACCCACCCCAGTGTCTGTATAATACATGATGATATCCACCCCAGTGTCTGTATAATACATGATGATACCCACCCCAGTGTCTGTGTAATACATGATGATACCCACCCCAGTGTCTGTATAATACATGATGATACCCACCCCAGTGTCTGTATAATACATGATGATACCCACCCCAGTGTCTGTTTATACATGATGATACCCACCCCAGTGTCTGTATAATACATGATGATACCCACCCCAGTGTCTGTATAATACATGATGATACCCACCCCAGTGTCTGTATAATACATGATGATACCCACCCCAGTGTCTGTATAATACATGATGATACCCACCCCAGTGTCTGTATAATACATGATGATACCCACCCCAGTGTCTGTATAATACATGATGATACCCACCCCAGTGTCTGTATAATACATGATGATACCCACCCAGTGTCTGTATAATACATGATGATACCCACCCCAGTGTATGTATAATACATGATGATACCCACCCCAGTGTCTGTATAATACATGATGATACCCACCCCAATGTATGTATAATACATGATGATACCCACCCCAGTGTCTGTATAATACATGATGATACCCACCCCAGTGTCTGTATAATACATGATGATACCCACCCCAGTGTCTGTATAATACATGATGATACCCACCCCAGTGTCTGTATAATACATGATGATACCCACCCAGTGTATGTATAATACATGATGATACCCACCCCAGTGTCTGTATAATACATGATGATACCCACCCCAGTGTCTGTATAATACATGATGATACCCACCCCAGTGTCTGTATAATACATGATGATACCCACCCCAGTGTCTGTATAATACATGATGATACCCACCACAGTGTCTGTATAATACATGATGATACCCACCCCAGTGTCTGTATAATACATGATGATACCCACCACAGTGTCTGTATAATACATGATGATACCCACCCCAGTGTCTGTATAATACATGATGATACCCACCCCAGTGTCTGTATAATACATGATGATACCCACCCCAGTGTCTGTATAATACATGATGATACCCACCCCAGTGTCTGTATAATACATGATGATACCCACCCCAGTGTCTGTATAATACATGATGATACCCACCCCAGTGTCTGTATAATACATGATGATACCCACCCCAGTGTCTGTATAATACATGATGATACCCACCCCAGTGTCTGTATAATACATGATGATACCCCACCCCAGTGTCTGTATAATACATGATGATACCACCCCAGTGTCTGTATAATACATGATGATACCCACCCCATTGTCTGTATAATACATGATGATACCCACCCCAGTGTCTGTATAATACATGATGATACCCACCCCAGTGTCTGTATAATATATGATGATACCCACCCCAGTGTCTGTATAATACATGATGATACCCACCCCAGTGTCTGTATAGTACATGATGATACCCACCCCAGTGTCTGTATAATACATGATGATACCCACCCCAGTGTCTGTATAATACATGATGATACCCACCCCAGTGTCTGTATAATACATGATGATACCCACCCCAGTGTCTGTATAATACATGATGATACCCACCCCAGTGTCTGTATAATACATGATGATACCCACCCCAGTGTCTGTATAATACATGATGATACCCACCCCAGTGTCTGTATAATACATGATGATACCCACCCCAGTGTATGTATAATACATGATGATACCCACCCCAGTGTCTGTATAATACATGATGATACCCAACCCCAGTGTCTGTATAATACATGATGATACCCACCCCAGTGTCTGTATAATACATGATGATACCCACCCCAGTGTCTGTATAATACATGATGATACCCACCCCAGTGTCTGTATAATACATGATGATACCCACCCCAGTGTCTGTATAATACATGATGATACCCACCCCAGTGTATGTATAATACATGATGATACCCACCCCAGTGTCTGTATAATACATGATGATACCCACCCCAGTGTCTGTATAATACATGATGATACCCACCCAGTGTCTGTATAATACATGATGATACCCACCCCAGTGTATGTATAATACATGATGATACCCACCCCAGTGTCTGTATAATACATGATGATACCCAACCCCAGTGTCTGTATAATACATGATGATACCCACCCCAGTGTCTGTATAATACATGATGATACCCACCCCAGTGTCTGTATAATACATGATGATACCCACCCAGTGTCTGTATAATACATGATGATACCCACCCCAGTGTCTGTATAATACATGATGATACCCACCCCAGTGTCTGTATAATACATGATGATACCCACCCCAGTGTCTGTATAATACATGATGATACCCACCCCAGTGTCTGTATAATACATGATGATACCCACCCAGTGTCTGTATAATACATGATGATACCCACCCCAGTGTCTGTATAATACATGATGATACCCACCCCAGTGTCTGTATAATACATGATGATACCCACCCCAGTGTCTGTATAATACATGATGATACCCACCCCAGTGTCTGTATAATACATGATGATACCCACCCCAGTGTCTGTATAATACATGATGATACCCACCCCAGTGTCTGTATAATACATGATGATACCCACCCCAGTGTCTGTATAATACACGATGATACCCACCCCAGTGTCTGTATAATACATGACGATACCCACCCCAGTGTATGTATAATACATGATGATACCCACCCCAGTGTCTGTATAATACATGATGATACCCACCCCAGTGTCTGTATAATACATGATGATACCCACCCCAGTGTCGGTATAATACATGATGATACCCACCCCAGTGTCTGTATAATACATGATGATACCCACCCCAGTGTCTGTATAATACATGATGATACCCACCCCAGTGTCTGTATAATACATGATGATACCCACCCCAGTGTCTGTATAATACATGATGATACCCACCCCAGTGTCTGTATAATACATGATGATACCCACCCAGTGTCTGTATAATACATGATGATACCCACCCCAGTGTCTGTATAATACATGATGATACCCACCCCATTGTCTGTATAATACATGATGATACCCACCCCAGTGTCTGTATAATACATGATGATACCCACCCCAGTGTCTGTATAATACATGATGATACCCACCCCAGTGTCTGTATAATACATGATGATACCCACCCCAGTGTCTGTATAATACATGATGATACCCACCCCAGTGTCTGTATAATACATGATGATACCCACCCCAATGTCTGCATAATACATGATGATACCCACCCCAGTGCCTGTTTAATACATGATGATACCCACCCCAGTGTCTGTATAATACATGATGATACCCACCCCAGTGTCTGCATAATACATGATGATACCCACCCCAGTGTCTGCATAATACATGATGATACCCACCCCAGTGTCTGTATAATACATGATGATACCCACCCCAGTGTCTGTATAATACATGATGATACCCACCCCAGTGTCTGTATAATACATGATGATACCCACCCCAGTGTATGTATAATACATGATGATACCCACCCCAGTGTCTGTATAATACATGATGATACCCACCCCCAGTGTCTGTATAATACATGATGATACCCACCCCAGTGTCTGTATAATACATGATGATACCCACCCCAGTGTCTGTATAATACATGATGATAGCCACCCCAGTGTCTGTATAATACATGATGATACCCACCCCAGTGTCTGTATAATACCATGATGATACCCACCCCAGTGTCTGTATAATACATGATGATACCCACCCCAGTGTATGTATAATACATGATGATACCCACCCCAGTGTCTGTATAATACATGATGATACCCACCCCAGTGTCTGTATAATACATGATGATACCCACCCCAGTGTCTGTATAATACATGATGATACCCACCCCAATGTCTGTATAATACATGATGATAGCCACCCCAGTGTCTGTATAATACATGATGATACCCACCCCAGTGTCTGTATAATACATGATGATACCCACCCCAGTGTCTGTATAATACATGATGATACCCACCCAGTGTCTGTATAATACATGATGATACCCACCCCAGTGTCTGTATAATACATGATGATACCCACCCCAATGTCTGTATAATACATGATGATACCCACCCCAGTGTCTGTATAATACATGATGATACCCACCCCAGTGTCTGTATAATACATGATGATACCCACCCCAGTATATGTATAATACATGATGATACCCACCCCAGTGTCTGTATAATACATGATGATACCCACCCCAGTGTCTGTATAATACATGATGATACCCACCCCAGTGTATGTATAATACATGATGATACCCACCCCAGTGTCTGTATAATACATGATGATACCCACCCCAGTGTCTGTATAATACATGATGATACCCACCCCAGTGTCTGTATAATACATGATGATACCCACCCCAGTGTCTGTATAATACATGATGATACCCACCCCAGTGTCTGTATAATACATGATGATACCCACCCCAGTGTCT